>JARPMR010000011.1:8702559-9319137 GCA_029955525.1 Oeneis ivallda
TGCAGGAGATATAATATTGCACGAGTGTCTGCACAAACACAAGTGTCTATGTCCTCAATTTCATAGCCCTTCTTCTTTTTCTTTATCAACCGATCGACGTCCACTGCTGGACAAAGGTCTCTTGCATGGACTTCCACAGGCCTCGGTCTTAAGCCGCCTGAATCCAGCGGCTCCCTGCGACTCGTTTGATGTCGTCGGTCCACCCGGTGGGGGGTCTGCAACACTGCGCTTCCTGTGCGGGGATGTCACTCCAGCACCTTGGGACAATTTTTCACAGCCCAATGGGAAGGAAATCCGACAACGACCGCAAGGAGATCGAGTGTACTTAAAACAAAGGGTTTTAAGGTACTTCCCAACTTAATGAATGCTATAACGACACGTTTACTCACTTCGCACTTATGAAACACTCACGATTTTAAACAGCTAGCTAGTCCATAGAGTTTTTTAAAACAGCTACGATTGTCGCATTTATGAGTTCTCAGTTTTGTAGCGGTTGCACATTTTCACTTACATTTAGAGAATCGAAAATGTACAATTAATCAACAAACAGTATCGCGGCAAGCAAATAAAGTTCGCAATAACTAAACTTTAATCTCCCGTGCAATGTAGCGCGCCGCAGCTAATTTTATAGCGAGGTTGCTTCATGTGGGTTATGATTCCTGACACGATTCAGTTATATTTCTGTGATTATTTTATTTCTCAGCAATTTGGGTCGCGGTCATTCTATAAATCTTTACTCTATGGACTTTATACAAATAAATAAAATTAAAGCGATTGATATATATGTGATTTCAAAATAATTGACTTTTACTAACGCTCTTTAGGTATACTTACTTTAAACCTTAGTAGGTAAATACCCAGTTAAAAAAAATACCGTCTATTTGTACAGACTAATCTTTTATTATAAGCTAAACCGATAATTAGGGTGCTTTGTAAGTAGGAGGTGGAGGCTAAACTACTTTGTACGTCGGGGAAAAATGGGTTACCTACCATTATTGAATAAAAAACTTGAAATTAATTGAAAAATTGTAGCAGTTATAATATAAAGATGAATTGGAAAGGCTATGAAAGCAGTTAAATCGATATAATAATAGATATAATAGATGAATATTAGATCATAAACGTGGGCGGCGCCTTGGAATGAAGTTTCATTCATAGTTCATAGTTACAGTTATAAATATCTATAGGAATCAGAACGGCTTGGCGTGTTCCAAGGTAGTAAATGTATCTCGTAACAAGCATATTTTATTGGTTTGCATTGCATCTCAAAAGCTCTGTTCTTTGAGTTAGCGCAGACGGTCGAATAAAATCTATCCAAAACACTTACCTACGACGCAACGGGTAGACAATTCCGTTTTCCAAAATCGGAGCAATACTATAACCAACTTTCAACAATTTATGTGGCTTTCTGCGCCTCCCAACTCAGGCATCAGGGGCAGTGAAGTTGATGTCGCAACAGAAAGGACGTCTCATCCACCGGATAACCCTAGCAACCACCCTAGCAACCGGATATAACACCCTGCCCTCTGGATATGATACCGCACCGTCCGGATTTGACACCAAATACCACCGGAGAGACCAACTAGATAGGCTTGGAGTTCATTGCCTTAACGCCAACGCCAAACAGGCCCAGCAGCAGAGAATTCTGAAAAGTGCGGAAACAAACATACCAAGTAGTTAATGTTACCTGAGAAGACACGCACGGTTAAGGAGGATTGGTCTCAAAGCCCGCACCCCTACAGATTCCGGCCTGTTCAAAATTCAAAAAAATCAAAATTATTTATTTCACGTAGGCCAACCTGTGGCTCTTATGACACGTCATGACTCTACCACCGGTTCGGAAAGCGGATTCTGCTGAGAAGAGCCGGCAAGAAACTCAGCAGTTGCTCTTTTCAAAATAATCATTTTACAATATTACATGTTTAGGAGACACCACAATCGATTAGGGGATATGCCATGCGTTGCATTGCACCGCTGCAATGTAGTGATTTCGACGGGTTATATGCCCATGACTGGAACAGCACCGTAAGTGACAATTGTTTTAAGACAAGTGACATTTAGCAGCGCACCGTTTGACATACTAATACGAACTTTTCTATCGCACCGTGTGCCATCGCCGTTAAATTGGTTATCTGCGTTACCTAAACCTTACGATTTGCGAAGCCGTCGCGTCGACGCCAGTATCCAAAAGTGTGAATTGTGCCAATGAGCGAACGAGGTCCCACGTTTATTTCCGTCCACACGATGTTTACATAGCCCAAGCTTTAGCCACGTTACTGACGCAACGCATTACATAGGCTGTTAGATAAAAACCCCAGTACTTTTCCACATCAATAATATTATTAGGATATCCCGGAAAGATCAAGTCCGGTCGGAACACAGAACAGTTAAATATTTTGGTATATTATAATGTTCTGTGTGTCGGAAGACGACGGCGTTTAAGATCTGCAGCCATCATCTGCATCACAAAAACTATAAGCAAGACTGTGTGGCCTCTGGATGGTTGACAATAGCCGGGGAAGTGCCGACTGAAAGAAAATTACCGGTGAAGTTAACCTTCCCTGCACCACGCCCGAGGAGCCTACACCTCGAAACCTGTAACCTCCGAACGGAGACGATCTGCACTGCAATTGTGCTTAGCCAGTTTTGATAACATAAAGCAGAAATCTGAATTCAAGATCGCGTACATCGATTATATTTAAAGAATCTAGAAATAGCCATGCCTGTAAAATAAGCGCAAACCTTATGCCCTAAGTATGCTATTGGCAAGAAACAAAATAGCGTAACAATTTGACAATGATGCAATAGCCTACGTGTGACGTATGAGGTACGAGACAGTGAGATTTTTTTTCTAGATACGATTTACCTAAAGCTTTTAGGAACTCTAATGTACTTATAATCTAAGATTACGCTACGATTTCTACTTGTGTTCAACTAGAACTTAAATGGCTTGACAAACTATTAGAAGATCACTTTTAAGTAGATCAAAAAGTGAAAAAGCAACATCCAATTAAACCAATTTTTTTAATTTAATTAATCTCCTTTCAGAAACAAATACTTGACTTGCGAATAACTTCAGTTTCGTGTAGGCCTTACTTTACAGGCGCTTTTGATGGCGCAATAGCAATATGGAGAGCAAAAAGTAAATGAAAGACGTTATCCATTATAATTGTATGAAGGTCACCGATGAAATTCCTTTGAGTTTGTGTGAGCCGACGCGACATTGGAACGCAAATAGCGGTTACAGCCGCTTCTACTTCGAAACTGAATTAAATTAATCGCATGTGAAAGTGTTTTTACACTTTAATATAAGTAGGTAATTTTAACCGTAGTAAGGATGTCTCCTAGATATAATAGTTTTAATTGTTTTGAATTAAGGCTTTCATTAGCTTAATGTGGAAAATTACATCGCATACTAAACATGTCATTACATCAACAATTTTAAATGATACACTACAATATTTGAGTATGCGAAAATTAGTGTGTGGTCGATGATTCGAATTGTTCATTAATTAAATTAACATCACTAAATCTATGCAAAATTAATTATCACCGCACAAACAAATCCGTAGGTAGTTTTAGATTCACTGAACCACGTGGCGCTACAGAGAAGGATTATAGGTAAAGGCTTGTGATGATGACGCACCCAGTTGCCAACGATTTCTTCGTCAGGATGCTTGGGGTCCTGGTACCCGTTGGGGAAGAAGTTGTGGTTGACCGCCATCGTAGCACTTGTCAGCGCGGACGTGTCGTGGAGCGAGCGATCGCGGACTGCGTCTCCAGTCGCTCCCTCTCAGTAAACACCAATTTCAATGCATTCTATTTTGGAAATATGACGGGAAAATACTAGGTGGCGTGGGCGAGCACCTCCGAGTAGAGCCTTGCGGGATACGCGAATTATTCATAAGGTATTTAACTATTTACGATTCGACCATTCTGAACAATAATAAGAATAGTCAAATGGCGGGAAGTGAACGGTTCTATGCTGTAAATGTTTTTGCTAAGGTGTCCAGCTGTTGTATTGTCTATAGATGGTTGTGCGATCACAAAGATCTGTGATTGGCTGGTACTCTCTTGCTAGTGGTTAAAATGCATTTTTGCAGCAAGAAAGCCATAAATTCAGCCATTCAGAGGTGACTGCGATCGTCACATTGATGCAATCATTTTTAGACAAACCCACAGGAGTTAAAAGCACCTAAATATCTTTTTTAAAGGTATATAGTTTTGTTAATTATTTCTCCCATTTGTTATTGTAAGAGGTTCTTTAAGTTGATTAGAAATTTTCTATTAATATAATCCAGAATAGTTCGCTAGAAAATATGAGTGCGGGCATTGGCCTGAAAGTTGGGGAGAATCGTAAAATGACTTTCATACTTTTGTTTTTATATAATGTTATTTTATTGGTAGGTACATAAAATGGTAGTCCCATTACGCAAGTGCATTACAGTCAGCATTGCTAAAGTCAACATTCCGTCACCGTACACTATTTTGCGAAGTATGATTCAGAAAACAAATAAGCGCGAATAGTTTCTGGAATTTACGATTCGCTTTCAATGATAGACTTTTCTAGTTAATCTCTGTTCTCTATTAGGTATATTGAGACTGGACTGTGCTATTAAGCCGCTGTTCTTGCTTATTTAACACGTTGTAACTCATTAATAACATAACAAATTACAGTCTTTTTGGCAGATGTCCAGACTGTTAAACGTCATTTTGGTTTAATAGTAGTTTAGTTAACCTATTTTGCCGGGAAGTAACTAAATAATAATTGTATGGAATCTATACTATAGATATTTATTTCATAGGACTGAAGTAAGTGAGTCGTGACGTGGTCTTCAGTAATTTCTTGCAATTTCAAAATGAGTGCACGTGAAAAAAAAATATTATTGTAGTGTCCCTGATGAAAGTATCACCTCCACGGACTCTCTAGCCTAGTAGCTGTGTTTACAATTTGAGCCGTTGGGTCCCACACTGTTTCAAAGTTATAAATATGTCATATAATATGGTAAGATAATATGGTCACAGATTGCTATACTTTTCCTAACGCCCATAACATAATGCACTGTCTTAAAAGATCTTTCATGAATTTTAACCGAACAGGTTACGGGAACTAACGGGTCATCATCATCATAATTATTATCAACCCATCATCGGCTCACTACTGAGCGAGGTCTCCTCTCAGAGAAGGGTTATAGGCCATAGTCCACCACGCTGGCCCAATGCGAATTGGCGGACTTCACACACCTTCGAGAACATTATAGAGAACTCTCAGGTGTGCAGGTTTCCTCACGATGTTTTCCTTCACTGACTAACGGGTATGCGACTTGAATTATTGAATTATCAATTTTATAGCGAAAACTGAGGATTAATTTTATGCCAAGGTGATGCCCCAAATTTCTAGAGGTGTAAGGTATTGAGTCTGACTAAACATATGACAGTGATAAACTGCATTTCGTGATATATTAGTATATCTAAGAAATAAATTCGGCTGTTTCGCTTGGCAGGGATACAATTTAACGTGCCGATTGGGCTATTAGGGTGGAGGGCGAATAATTATGAATTGAGTTTGACTTCAATTAAACGGTAGGTAACGAGAGTGATAGCCTAGTGGTTAGGACTGTGGTCTCCTACTCGGGGGGTCGCAGGTTCGATCCCGGGTACGCACCTCTGACTATTCGGAGTCAAGTGCGTTTAAGCAATTAACTATCACTTGCTTCTACGGTGAAGGAAAACATCGTGAGGAAACCTGCACATCTGAGAGTTCTTCATAATGTTTTCGAAGGTGTGTGAAGTCCACCAATTCGCATTGGGCCAGCGTGGTGAGAGGAGACCTGCGCTCAGTAGTGAGCCGTTGATGGGTTGCTAATGATGATGATGAACGAGAGTTCTCCATAATGTTTTCGAAGGTGTGTGAAGTCCGTCAAATCGCATTAGGCCAGCGTGGTGGACTAACGTAACCCTTCTCTGAGAGGAGACTTGCGCTCAGTAGTGAGCCGTTGATGCGTTGCTGATGATCACAAACGGCCGGTAAAACGTATAGGTGCCAATTTTGAACTTGAAAAGTATTTTATAGCAGATAGATACGGATGCGCCTCTATCACTATCAAATTCAATTTTATTTCATGTAGGTACACCAACGTAGCTTTAATGACAATTCGAGACTCTACCACCAGTTCGGAAAACAGACTCTGCTGAGAAGAGCCGCCAAGAAACTCAGCAGATGCTCTTTTCAAAACAAAAGTGCCTCATAAGGCATATCGACCTCATAAGAAGGTTCAGACATCAGGGTCACTCAGTGGACGATGTAGAGAACTATGCTCTATGTAATGCTTGCATGATAAAACCAGAAATGAGGATATCCTCGTACGTTTAATGATAATTAACATTTGCTTCGTCTATGAGAAAGTTTTCAAAACGAAAATACACAACGTTGACAAAACGACAAAATATTGTCACGAAGATAAACCCTTTGGGTGACTATAACATATTCGTAAATGTAATATCGGCCTATAAATCAGCAAATAAGCCATGCTGATTGAGATTAATATTCATTTTTCCCCATCAAATAAGCGTAAAGCTTGTGTTAGGAATTATACTAGGCTTAACAAGATGTTCGGTATTCAGTTCCCGCAATTGAGGTACAATTTGAAACAAGCATAAAAGTTTAAAAACTGTACCTCAACTTCGGATTTGATTTAAATTCGAGATGAAATCGAAATGATAGAAGCTGCCGATAGATGGCGCTAGTAGTATTCAAAAATATTAAGGTAAAATATTAAGATAAAATTATTGTTTTTCTGTCGCTTGGTATATTTTAATATTCTACTTATATTTATAATAATTATGAACTCAGAATTTTTTCCAATCCAATGTTCACAAATCCAAATCTCCAATGAAAGATCATTTGCCATCCCAAAAAAATTTCTTCAGAAACCTCCACTTTTTGGATGTAACATCTGCTATATTAATTTGTTCCTATAAAATACAGCCCATGTCATCCGGACCATAATCATTCAAATCGATTGATACCTCATTTATCAAAATCGGCTGAGTAGTTTAAGCGCCACGTTGGAACATTCATAAATAGTCACATACATACATACATACATAGGCGGGTAAAATTATAACCCTTCCTTTTGGCTTTGGCGTAGTCTGGTAAAAAAGGATATAAATTACCTGACTCTGAATAGATTCGTCGATGACTTCATCGTTGCGATTGGCAGTGGGTGAGATCAGCAATGTCCTGTACTCTCCCTCGAATTGCGGCTGGAATTGCTGGGGCGAGTGTTGCGGCAACTGTTGCGGCGGCACCGGCGTGCTCCGAGGCAGGGATTCTGGTCCGCGCCACGCCGACGTTGGAAGTGGGCTTGGTGTCCTGTTAAACGGCAATTATCTATAATTCTTGTCAGCTTATAGCTTTTTTTTTAATATCCGAAAATTTTTTTTCGAAGCGCCATATCTAGGAGACGAATTGACATACAAAAATTTTTGTGGTATCAAACTTGTAGGATATTTAACGTTCTACAAGAATGTATAGAAATGCTTTTGCTGTAGGACGTAAGGGAAAAATTTATTTAGGAAAAACCGGAAGGTCGAAAATTTTACAGCTTTCCCCCCACCCTCCTCTTTTAGCACAGGGTCCTTGAGGCTCAAAATTTGAGAAAATGTTAATTAACGATCCCTTAACAATATACCAAAGTTTCATTGACTTCCGACCTTTTTCCACCTATTCCTTTTTCACACCTGTCGACTGGGCTATCTATGCGGTGTAGCATGGTGCGCGAGACAGGCAACAGAACGTAACTCATTTTGTACCACATTGTTACAATCATAAGGTTCAATTCACAACTTCTTGTTCCTTATTGTTAACTTTTATAATTCATTGTATTCATAATCATCATCAATAGGAACGATGTGTTTATGTCAGCAAACAAAGTTGTAATCGAAACATGATGCGAATATAGGTTAAGATGTACCTGAACGGCGGTGGGACAGCATTCTGTGAGGGGCGAGCGGCGAACTGCGCGCGCGGACCGGTGCGGTCCACGTCCCTGCACATGCCTTATTGTTAACATGCTTGTGCACATACATACACATCATGAGGACATTATCATTCATTTAAATGTGTGCTCTAGAGCCAAGAACTTTATTGTCTAGACGGTAGAGTCTAAAGCAGTTTTACTCAACCTGCGGCCCGCCGGGTTTTAGTAGTTGGCCCATTAGCCCAGTCGACAGGTAGGAAAAAGTGGGGTTTGGTGGAGAAAGGCCCGAAGTTATTTTTCCAATTTTTTTTAAATTTTAATCTCCTATAACAAAAATTTTTGTATGTCAATTCGTTTCCGAGCTATGGCGCTTCGGAAAAATCTTTTTTTCAGAATTAACTAAAAACCTACCAAAGTTTAACATACCAAAGTTTCATTAACTTCCGACCTTTTTCCACCTAACTCCACTTTTTCCAACCTGTTATGAAATCTTTACCAATAAATATTTTTTTGCGGCCCGCGACACCACGACTAACAGGTGTTTGTGGCCCCCTATGATAAAAAGGTTGAGTACCACTGGTCTAGAGTCTAGACAATAAAGTTTTTGGCTTCATAGATTCTGATAGAGCACAGTGTCTGAACAAGTTGTCCACGAACTTTTGGAAACATTAATATCCGTTCACTTCTCGTTCTACCTACAAGATGCACTAAGGAGGGATTTTTTGAAATGATTATGGATGTAATAGAAGAAGTGATGAATTTATAAATGCTATCCACCTGGACGAAGTCGTCATTGACTATAAAGACGTCTACTGCTGGAATCACACTTCGAGTACTGGGCCCAAAAATTTCTGCGATAATCTACAACGGGATTGTTGTTGACATGGACGGTTTTTTGTACACAATTTATAGTTAAAATTGACGCAAAATCATCAATTATTATTTAACTTTTTTTTTACTTAAATTACTTCTGTGATGTATTCAGTTGAAGTTGACTGCGCTACAAACGATTTGCAGTTAGTACACTAACTACGATTCCATGCAGTGCAGTGGTGCAATACCTTGATGAAAAGAAAGAAATTAGATTTACTTCAACAAAAATAAATAAGCTCGTACAATACACCTTAATGATAATAATAACTAAATACATAACAACGATCATGCCTAATACAGAAATCAATGTGTATATGAAGAAAAAGATCCATTAACAATTAAGAGTTTGTCGCCTCATCATTATTAGCAAGCTTGCAAAATTTAGCAGCTTTCAGGCCGATATACGTACTGCAAAGTGTTAATATCTGATTCGGTTGTACACATCCCAAAGTGAATTAAAGTGACAGGTCTAAAACTAGAAATATCCTTTTTACCATGTACCTAGGTATCCTGCGGAAGAACTTGCTCAAAAAAACCATTTTTACTTTACTTACTTTTTCTTCCAAAAGAAGATATTCTTTTATACTAATTTAAGATAAATTGTGTATAACCGAATGAGAATTTTGCTACTAAACAGTTAAGGGCAATTTCACATTGCGTTGCGGTACCTGTATCTATGAATTTCGTCTTATTGTATGTCATACAGGAAGTTTGGCGTCGTGCTTACGAATGAGGCATACCACATTTTTTTTTGAGGCTTTTTCTAAGTAGAAAGCAAAGCAACGCTGTAAAGTGCTGTATGGCAAAGCCCTAACACTGCAGATGTTTATCGGCCTTCATAGCGACAAGACATCGATAGTAGTGTCTTACTCGTATAGTCGATAGAATGTAGGCGTAGGAATACGGCCGAAGCTGTATGAAGTTGAACGTGGCAACGTGTAAAGATGACTTGGTCTGCCCCTGTAGTTACACTACGGTTTTATATAATGATCGAATCGATTCTTTCGTGATCTGAGGTGCGATTGTCTAAAAGTTGCTGATCAAAATCTTATTCATTTGATGGCATTAGCGTCAAAGTAAAATATTCCTTGACTGTATTGATTTAGTCACAAATTTAGTACAACCGATTTTAACATGGAGCTTTATGGAGCGTATCGTACATACCTAAACGTATAAAAAAGCATATACGAAATTGAGCTCTAGTTCAATGCTGTTATGGTTTATTTTACTTTGACGCTAATGCCATCAAATGAATACGATTTTGATCGGCCACTTTTAGGCAATCGGGGGGCAGATACTTCATTATAATAGGATTACAATTTAGCCTATAACTATGATTATCTTCTAATGAAGTGATGATTGGTATAGGCGATATCCTGTTTTACAGCGGGTGCCTATATTCAATCTATCTTTAATCTCTCGTTTAGTTACTTAGCAAGGTCGTTGATAGTCAAAAATTGTATGGGCTTTTTGACAAAACTTATCTTTCGATCGATTAGTACAGATAGATTGAATATAGGAACCTGGCTTTAGGAAATAAGTACGAATCTAAAATTTTGTTGTCTCCATAACGTTTTGTAGCCAGATCTCTTGTCCCGTAATATGCATATTATTTATATTTATCTAAGTAGGATGCTTGTTGAAAAAGTGCCAGTCTTATCTGTAGCAGGGTATTGTACAATTAAGGGCTAATGATTTTTGAGTGGAGCCGAGGTGCAGCGTCTTTTAATGATAACAGCTTTATTGACTTTGAGACACGGTATAATGGAAACAAAACATGAACAGCACTGCTATAAGTTCTTTATCAGCTGACAGATGTACAGAGGGCTCTGGCATAGACTTCCACATGCCTCGGTCTTGTGCCACCGGTATCCAGCGGTTCCTTGCAACGCGTCTGATGTCATCTGTCAACCTAGTAGGGGTCTGCCAACACTGCGCTTACGGGTAGGAGATCGCTACTCCAAAGTAATTAAAGTTGTATATTTAAGTGGTTAATCATTAAAATAAACTATGCATCAACACCACTCCACTATGTTGGGTGTGTTTAGCACCTTATGCTTCAATCACAACGCTGTCCAATAAAAGTTGCACTGAACGTAGCTATAGGAAATATTAATCTTTACATAAATAATCTTACCCTTGTAAAATTAGAGCAACATTAGATCGAAATCAGATCAAGGCCAAATTGTAATTGCCAGAGCACACTGCGTGAAAACAGATGACGGAATATTATGTACATAGCCAAACATGTTGCGACGATTGCATATTGCAACTATGTTCAAAAAATATTATTCAAATATTTCAAATTTCATAATGTATTTTATATATTTGTAGGTAGGTATAGAATTACATGTAGTAAGTAAACAAAGAAATCGTCTTTTTTGAATTTTAAGTATTTTGAGTTAGCCCTTAAGTGGGGTTAAATATGAAGTCGGATAAAAATATTATGTAAATAAATGTACTAGGAAATAAGTCAACATATTATTGAATTAATATTTGTATTTTTGTGAGCTTCGTATAAATATATATATACCCATATAAACAAGTGGTTTAATAAGCAGTGATAGCCTAGTGGTTAGGACTGTGGTCTCCTATTCAGGGTGTCGCAGGTTCGATCCCGGGTATGCACCTCTGACTTTTCGGAGTCAAGTGCTTTTAAGCAATTAAAATATCACTTGCTTCAATGGTGAAGGAAAACATCGTGAGGAAACCTTCACACTTGAGAGTTCTTCATAATGTTCTCGAAGGTGTGTGAAGTCCGCCAATTCGTATTGGGCCTGCGTGGTGGACTACGGCCTATAACCTTTCTCTGAGAGGAGATCTGCGCTCAGTAGTGAGCCGTTGATGGGTTGCTAATGATGATGATAATGATGAAACAAGTGGTTTACCTCTGAACTACAAGTTTGATTTCGTTAGGGGCATTTTTGAAGAGATTCTGTGCGTCTTCGTGACGTAGGTCTCGCGCGTCGTAGTGGTCGATCTTAGCGATGATATCTCCTCTCGCCAACTCGCGGCCGGCCGGTGTGCCCGGGGTTACCTGGAAGAATAGCACAATTATTTATTGACGTGATACGAATTCAAAACAAGTGCAAATTAAAAATTTAAAAAACCCCCGACATGTGAATCTATGACCGGACTATGTACGATATACAAGACATCCTGTTACCCAGTTTTCTGAGCCATCATCAGATCCTCCTCCCCAATGCCCGATCATCATCTATCTAACACCTACTCATTGATACTATTCTAATGAGTTCAAAACAACTGTATCTGCTGTAAGTTGCTAAGGAGTTGGGTATTCCGCACACTACTTGATGCTGCAGCATTAGCTCAAGGTTACCATACCCTGGAAATAATCCGATGTAACAGTACACCAGAGAAATCTTGTGCCCTTTAATCAAGTAGGGAATGAGCTGATGAACTTCAAACACCCGGGCAGATTTTCAAAATTATAGCTAGAATCTAACCTCTATTAGATACGTTAGCTTTCAAACTGAAAAACCGCATCAAAATCGGTCTATTGGTAGACTGTTACGAGGGAACAGACAGACACACAATTACACAGATAGACACATACACAGATACACACGTCAAACTTATAACACCCCTCTTTTTGTCAGTGGTTAATTAGGTATTTATTTAATGTAGGCTAATTTTTGGGTCTTATAACAGGTCAAGACTACCACCGGTTCGGAAAACAGATTCTGCTGAGAAGAGCCGGCAAGAAACTCAGCAGTTGCTCTTTTCAAAAGAAAACAAAAGCGTTACAATATGTAGCTTATTTTAATCTAGTTTGTGGGCAGCTGAAGCAATTCCGATTGCTTCCAAGCAACTTTGGAAAGTAAATAAGTGTGAATAACACGTTGTGAATAAGAACTAAATAATATAATATTATAAACTATAGCTACTAACAGCTTTTACTCGATTTTTTGCGACTTAGTCCAAGTGGAGTGTTTAAAAATCCCGCGGAAACCCTCTGCTTTTTCGGGATAAAAGTCCAACTCTCCAAGTCCTCAACTGAACCCATGCAAAAATCGCGTCCACCCGTGCCCCTTGCTGCGTGAATGAAGCACTTTCGCATTTATAATATTAGTAAGGATAGTAAGGATATGCTTGATGCGAGTTGATATGTTATAATGTAAGGATAGTAAGGATATGCTTGATGCGAGTTGATATGTTATAATATAAGTATGTTTATATGTTTTAAAGGTTTAATGTAAGGTGTATTTAATTAATTCCCGCTATAATTACTTCGTTTCGGACTATGCCTACTTATGCCTACGTTCCCTCAAATATGGTCGAGCGAAGCAATGGCTGGATCATGCGTCATGCTCGTGAACGGGTGCCGCCGGCGGGAATTGGGGCTACTTTCTGTCTGCCCATCTTTGACATGAATTGAATTGTAGTACGTTTTGTGGAAATGTCATATTCTATTCTAACAAAGATGCACGGGTTAAATCAGCTTGGCATCCAGCTGCCCACAAGATAGTATAAAAACTTATTACAATGTAATAGCTACTTATTAATATTGTAAAATGATTATTTTGAAAAGAGCAACTGCTGAGTTTCTTGCCGGCTCTTCTCAGCAGAATCCGCTTTCCGAACCGGTGGTAGAATCTTGACGTGTCATAAGAGCCACAGGTTGGCCTACATGAAATAAATAATTTTGAATTTGAATTTGAATTATCTATCAAAGAAATTCTGAGCATAACTGTAACTTACTCTATAGCACGCTGAGGGATTTGAAGTTTGGAGACTAACCTCACTGGTGTACGTTTCAGCAACAACACCATAAGCTTCGATGACAGTTTTTTTTGTCATCTAAGACCATAAGTCATTACTGGTAGGGGTCCTACCAGTAATGACTTATGGTCTTAGATCATTGATTGATCAGACTTTTTGCATGGATATAGTTAAAGACCTAGAGTGACACAGGATACATTTTATTCCGGAAAACGAAGTGGTTGGCATCTGCTAGTTTTAAAATAATTTTCATGAAAGACGCGAAAAATACGCAGATAGTAGTCCATGTATTTTCCGATGATAAAAATATTTTTTTTTTTCATGATTCATCCTAGTTACATAATATTGTCTCACACAAATTATGAGTGCGATGAAATGTTTTTTTTTTAAACGAAGTGCTTGTAGAAAGTTTCAGAGATCTTTAATTAGATTTTTACGTTGGTGCTGACCCAAAATCATGCATACCGTCGTCGTCAAGTAAATTGTTTAAAAATACATAATATTATGAAGGAACACGAATCAGCACGTGCATATTATGACACCTACTCTCAAGGTAAAAAAAAGGACCTTGACATTCTAGTGCTTTGGACTAGATGAAGAGTAAGTAGGTACAGTACATTCATCTTTTGACGCCCGCGGTTTCGGTCATGCTGTTTTTTAAAAAAATCAGATTTTTCGGATGCAAAGTCCTCTGTCCGTCTGCACAAGGGCATACAGACACACTTTCGCATTTACAATATTATTACTACTATGAATACGGATTCGTTGCATTTAAGTGGAAAAGTTTTCTAAAAAATTTTTTTTGCATATTTTACCTACGTGATGTGATGGAAAAAAAAGTTTTTATTTATATTGATTTTTATTATATCCGTGTTCGATAATAACGACAAATAGTGTATGACACTTAGGATCTATCTCGTACAAACTTTGGTGTGGTAGGTGCTATCCTCACCATCTGATCATCATTCTGTAAATCTATGTTATAATCTCCCTGTAAAGCCAATATGTCAATACCGAATCGATAAGGTTCCATAATAGAGAGGTACCAATTCGTAGTCAAAAGGAGTTTCAGAGGCTCTCTAGCAAAGGTATATAGCAAATAGATATCGGCTCGGACGACCTTGCGACTGGGCAAGGGGGAGGTTCGGATGTGTTATGCATCGTGGTTGGCGCGGAGCCAGGCTAAATGCGTCCACCTGCGTTGTCGTGCCAACCTATACTGACATTTTTATTGAAAACAACCGTCGAGTCGATAGACCGACCGACGGATAGGTGGCTGATTTGCGCAAATCTATCATGTCTCCTCCGAGTCAATGGCGAGGACATGCGACTAAATTTACACATGTCTAATATTCTTAACGAAATTCGGTATGGACGTCACGTTAACGGTCGAGGTAGCAGTGCTGAGATCGAAGATGAGTTATACTGTAATGCTTCGTGGGTGGCAACTCTTATACAACTCCGGCGACCTATGTTGCGTCACCGAGTTTATAGATCGATTGAGATTTTTTTAGTCCTGTGGGAACTCTTTATACTATTTAATTATCTAAGAACATTTTCAGTTGAATCTGCTTTCGAATAAATAAATAAAAACTTGAGAACTATCTATCCATCCGTCCGTAAGACAGACAGATAAATCGGTCAACCTTACAACGGAAACGGAGGAAACGCGCCCTTCAAGATCGGTTAAGCGGCTGAGCCGAGAAAAGATAATAAACACACTTACAGAGAGAGATGCTTTCATAATATTTAGGTATAATCGACCGAGCGAAGCGAAGGTCTCTGAGTTTACTAGAGCGATTTGCACTTGTCCGTCCGTCCGTCTGTCACAGCCTTATAACTTCTGAATTACTGAACGTAATTACTTCAATTTTAGATATGATATGTAAACCGATGGCCTCCAGCCGAAAATGGCTTAAAAAGTTATAAAAATCTTTATTTCAGGGGGGCTCCCATACGAAATGGGGGGCTTTCAAAGTGGAGATTGTATTCGAGGCTAGATTTCTAAAACCACTTTGTTTTAAAACTTGAAACTTACACATAATTTGAGTTATATTCTGTACTTGAACAACAAATACTAAGATTAGATAAATATTATAAAGAAACGAAATTATTTGAGTTTTAATGGGCATCAATGTTTTTAACAAAACTTCACTATACTGTTACTAGATGGCGCTGTCTTTAATATTGTAAATATGCATCCCATCCACGAAAGCAGATGACGATTGACGTCATCAGATTCGGCGCGTTTTAATTACAATATAATATAGTTAAAACTACCTTATGGGAATTATGGGATACCGCGAGGTCTCAGTTCGGGGCGAACCACTAGTAATACCTGTACCTAAAGTATGAATGGCAACAGCTGAAGTTTCATACAAATAGAAATGGAAAATAAGCTTTGAATAAATAATGATCTTGAGTAAATATTTGAGAAATTCGGTAATATTGCAAAGAACGTGTCAGACTCAGACGGACGTTTAATTGATGCGTATTTACTGAGTAAACATAACTGAAAATATTCTGGAATTTTTCTCTGCTATAGATGAATGAAAATGTATGAAAAAACTTCGAAGTAGCAAAGTGTTCAAATGGTCTGAAGTACTCTAATAAGGTGTTCTGCGGGAAGTAGAGGTACAAAACCTTCGATCACAGAAAATAATCGGCCAAGTGCGAGTCGGGCCTCGCTATTTTAGGGTTCCATACATATGACCAAATCACTTTTCTAGTCTAACTAGATATTTAAATAACTTAGATAGTACTAAATTAGCATATGGGGAAAAATGCTCGTCTATTTGGCCACAATTACTTATAAACCGCATCATAAATCGGTGTTTTCAGTATTTGTTGTTTAAATACACTATATAGTACACAATATACAGAAATTTCAAATTCCTAAGTACCTAGTTTAGTTTTTGAGATAGACCCCGTAACAAAAGTGGTCTAAAACCGAAAACTTTGCCGGCCCCGCATTTCTTCATTTTTGTAGCTAAAAAATAATGAAAATTTATTTGAACTCTACTTAATGAGTTCCAGACAATGACACCCCACAGGCCAGGGTAAAAAAATAAAATTTTATTTAGACTCCTTTTCCATGTATGGAGCCCCCTTTATTTTTTAATTTAATTTAATTTTTATTATTTGTTACTATAGCGGCAATAAAAATACATACTCTGTGAAAAATTAAACCGTCTACTTATCACGGTTTACGAGATACAGCCCGCTGACAGACGGACGGACGGACGGACACCAGCGGAGGCTTAGTAATAGGGTCCCGTTGGCACCCTTTGGGCACGGAACCCTAAAAAATATTAATACCCAAAAAACGTCAGAAAAATCTCTAGAATTCAAAATTATTTATTTTATGTAGGCCAACTTACGACCCTTATGGAAAAACAAGACTCTACCATCGCAACGGTAAGGAATGCAGATTCTGCTGAGAAGAGTAGACAAGAAACTCAGGGGGACAAGGTCAAAGAGCTCCTGAGCACACTTACCGAAATATATCTTATAAAACACCGATAAGCCGGTAACTTTTCGGCGGTGATCGAGGCTCTGAAGTTTGGCTAAGAGTCCTTGCCAATGAGTTTCCTAGCTCGACGATCTACAGCATCTAGTGCCGCAAGTTGATACTTAGCAGAGCCATCGAAGAGGTGACTGCAGTACTCCATGCATGACCTGACCTGGGCTTGATATAATGTAAGCAGTTATTGCGGCGTGAAGTACCGCTTCACCTTATTAAGGATGCCTAGTTTTTTGGCGGCAATCTTGGCCTTAGCTTCAATGGCTCTTCCAAAGTTTATAGTAGCCGAGATGTCTAGACCTAGGAGATCAATGTGGTCGGTGATTGGTATTGATGTATTCCGGAAAGTGGGAGCCAAGGTGAAAGGGCTCCGTTTAGCTGAGAGGAGACACGCCTGTGTTTTTGTAGCATTAAACTCCACCAGATTGGTGACACCCCAATCAGAGACTTCTTTGAGGATGGAGTTTACGCGTTCTACCATCGCCTCTCTGAGTACATTAATCTCAGTGCTGTTTGTGGGTGGACTGGACATATATCTCTCCGTTACAGTGCTGTCATCTGCATATCCCAGGATGCCGGGTATAAGCAGATCATTGATGTGCAGCAAAAAGAGTTTATTTATTTTCACCAAGGGATTCTCGCGATCCGAGTCAGATAAATGATTTATTGCTTGAGTTTGATTTTATGCTCCCGTCACTGCGCTACTGTTTTAGCTAACCCTTTCGACATAGTCTAATAATATTATTGGATCGATTGAGTCATAAGAAACAGATGGCAGAGGAAGTCCGACTAGGTAATCAAACTGTTTTAAATTTTAACTGGGAAATTAGCTCAAGGTTGAATTGAGTTTTGAGATGTATTACCCATAAGTGCTTTCGGTCATTACGATAAGTGTATTCTTTGGAGCACTATCACAAAACAGAAAAACGCTGATGAAAATAAATACATGACATGACGTATACCTTGTTTCAAAACGATTGCCGAGTTTATTTACTGTCAAAAACTTTGATTTAAAACATAAGTCCTTCCTAATATTACAAATGCGAACAGCGTGAAAGTGTGTTTATTTGCTGGTTTGTCCTTCAATCACGCCGCAGCAGAAACACGGATCGACGTGATTTTGTGCATTGTTAAGGACATGACGTATACCTTGTTTCAAAACGATTGCCGAGTTTATTTACTGTCAAAAACTTTGATTTAAAACATAAGTCCTTCCTAATATTACAAATGCGAACAGCGTGAAAGTGTGTTTATTTGCTGGTTTGTCCTTCAATCACGCCGCAGCAGAAACACGGATCGACGTGATTTTGTGCATTGTTAAGGACCTGGAGAGTAACGTAGGCCCAAAGGCCCCAAAAATCAAAGATTTCGTGGATTTCGTTTTAAAAATCTACGGAATTTATTAAACTAAGTATATCCACGTGGACAAAGTCGCGGGCATCACCTTACACCTAGTAGGTGATAAGTTTTATGTTACATACGGTCTGTGTGTCTTCGAGGGTTAAACAAGGAAAGATACCTTTTATCCTAGAAAATTCGTAAAGGTAGGTTATTGTATAATATAAACATAATAAAAGCATAAGATTCGAATTTTTAGTGATAATAAATACAATTTTATAAACCTCATCCCTGGATTAAAACTGTCGTAAAAGATTACAAAGCACATATTTGTTTTGGTACGTGAGTCGTGACCTAGCGGACATACGCAACGTCCTGGGCCTCTTCGGCTTTTTATAAATAAACGCAAGTCTACTCCGCGTCGGCACTTACCGCTGACTCATGTGAATAATACTAGCAATCACTCTCGCTATCGCTACAACGTGATAGCAGAAAATATTTGAAAAGAATTCAACATTTATTTTAACAGTGTGAGAGGAGACACGTGGGTGGCATTCTACAGAGACTAGTGAAAGCGGATGACATTTCGACCCTATCAATGTTTACTCAAACGTCAGAAGTGAGGAGATCGGTAGTAGATAAAACCAGCGTTTCTGACATCGAGTCAAGACGTTAATGTGGCAATGGGAAGAACACATGGTTCGAAAAATCGGATGTGCGTTGTGTGCAACTCGGACGACCTCAAACCGAAAATTCATTCCAACTCCTTTGCGATTCGCAATCTGTAGTAAAACCAGCGTTATAGACATAGCTCATCGAGTCGTGACTTTAAAGTGGCAATGGGCAGGACCAACCATGCAACAACCTTGTAGAATTGCAGGATGGGCGTTTGGGTCACAATTCCAATGGAATTGGAATGGAGACTGCACCAGGAGACACAGCGTTGAGTGACCCATTAGGTAAACGGATGATCTTAAAAGAGTCGCTGGCCGCCGAGGCATACAGGCGGCAGTTCTTCTGTGGCCATCTCTTTGGGAGACCTATGTCCAGCAGACGCCAACAGCAGCAGGTAAACACCAACTTCTGGACACCGACTCAACCGTTATCGGTTGAATTTCTTCCGCGGCTGCTTAAAAGAGATAAGATCAAGCTGAAGATGATCGGTGTTTTCGGTAGCTTTCAACCTACCTTACGGAAGAGAATGATCAAAAGATTTAGAAAGTGTTGAAAAATTTTACTTTTGCACGATAGAAGAATAACCAGAAAGCATTTAGTTGATATTCAAAAGATTTCATTTACGAGTAGCATTCAGTGCATTTATACAAATTCGTTGATTTTCAAAAAATTGTCGGCATGATGGGTACCACGAATGTTAATCACCATGGACGAAATATGGGTGGATGGCTGTACGCCATTTCGATAATCCTAATAATTTAATATAAAGATAAAGTTTCGGGTTATTCATTCGAGAAAGGTAGTGAAGGAATCTTTTTATTGATTGTGTGTCGAAAATACAAACGATGACTAGACCTAATGTTTGCTCTGTCAGTGTCCCAGTGCTGGTTTAATAAATAAATAAATAACTTTCTATGACCAAGAAGGAATAAAATCCTAAATGATTAGATATGTTGTTTTGAAAACAGCTCTATACTAGCATTCTAAACATCCAATAAACTAATAAACTATAGGTCTGGATCCATGAAAACTAATTACTAAGTAGGCCAAGCGGAGATTTCTTGTCACACCTGTTGACGGATGTTGAAAGGCGGTTATTCTGATCCAACAATAGCATGAAAAAAATCATCTTATTTTTGTATGACACATTTTGTTTCACCTAATAATTAAATAGGTAATTCATAAGATATAATTATAAATTCTATTAATTTTATCTCAAGCTAGATTCATTTTGTATTTCGAAAATATTTAATTTTTAAAGTCAAATACAACCAAGCAATTTTAAATTCAAATAAGCAACACAGTATGTATCACAAATCAAGAAACCTATAAATATCAATTCACAATCGTCAGTTCTCTTATCTAAATCACCACGGTTAAGGAGTGCAGTTCCTTACAGCATCAAGGTCCAAGATTTGGGTCCTGGAAATCAACGATGAAGTCTTTACTTGGTACCTACAATATCTATTCACAATGCCCGTTAAAGTCCCGTCAAAATAGATCCAGCCGTTCGCGTACAAAAATTATAAAAATTGTTTTTTTTTGTTATAAGGACCGTTTAAACTTCCATTCGCATTCAGTAAAAAGCTGTTATTTTGACACTTCAGTTTTATTTATTTGTAAAAGTTCAATAATAGTAGACAGCTACTTCCTGACCTCTAATCTAGGTCCTCTGTGTTATGGGAAGCCAGACTTTTGTTCGAGATCCTACATGGGCTGTTACAAAATTACTTAGGTATACTAAATAAGTATTATTGCAGGGATCAATAAAAATATCGTCAGATGTAAATAAATTTTAATAGCTATCCAATATGAAATCGCTAAATTAAGTTTTGACATCCAGATGGTCAGCGGTTCGAATCCCGACGGGCAGCTTCGGAATTCAGATTTTCTAAATTGTTTCCGGGAAGCACAGTGTTGGCAGACCCCCCACCAGGTGGACCGACGACATCAAACGAGTCGCAGGGAGCCGCTGGATTCAGGCAGCGCAAGACCGTGAGCTGTGGAACTCAATGCAAGAGAGCTTTGTCCAGCAGTGGCGTCTATCGGTTAACAAAGAAGAATAAGAAAATTGTTTCTGGTCTAGTATGTCGGTCTAGCTAGTTTTCGCCCTACTGGTAGAGTAGAAATAGGAGAGATTTGGCGTTCCGGTACAATGCCGCGAAGAAACCAATAAAGAAAAATCGGCCAAGTGCGAGTCGGGCCTCGCTCTTTTAGGGTTCCGTTAAAAAAATTAAATAAAAATATTTCCATGTACCCATGAAAATATTTTAATTTAATTTTTTTAATTTAATTTAATTTTTATTATTTGTTGTTATAGCGGCAATAGAAATACATAATATGTGAAAATTTCATCTGTCTATCTATTACGGTTTACGAGATACAGCCCGCTGACAGACGGACGGACGGACGGACGGACGGACGGACAGCGTAGGCTTACTAATAGGGTCCCGTTGGTACCCTTTGGGTACGGAACCCAAAAAAAAGATGGGCAGTCATGGGGACTGCCGAGTGCCGACCGAAGTGAAAACAGGTCATACGCATAGGTAGATATATTGTCCAATGCATGCCAATGCCATAACATTGTGTGCAGTGAAGCGAGCCTATAAGGTTTTCCTTTACCCTACCAAAAATCCCTCAAAGCGCCAAAACTAAAACATCGCAATATAAAATGCGCGGGGTAAACGCCGGTTTGTTTACACGGATGCGATTGTCGTGGTAACGGAGGCGTCAGGCGTCAGGCATACCCTCGTGACGATGAGCGGGGTGGACAGATCCGCGCCGCCCACGAGCCTCAGACCCCAGTTGGTGTCGCGCGTGTCCCGGCGCAGCGTCACCACGAACGTATGCAGCCGCCCCATGGCGCGGGAAAGGTCACGGTGCACTGCGCGACGCGCTTTTGGCGCGGACTTGCGAGCACGGCGATGGGACGCGACGTTGTGGCGATCGGAATTAGCTCCACCGCAAACTACACCCCGCCCCTCCCACTGTTCAGCACTGCATAACCCTGCCGCAATCGACCTACATAGGAAAACGGAAGCTGCCGTTGCCCAAACAGATGACCAGCTGTGCAACGAGTGCGCAAACATGTTTACTTTTCCAGAATCAAAGGCTTATCAACAACTAGCAAATTCCCGCGGCCTTATCCGCGCGGATTTTGATTCTGTGGGACTTCTCCGATTTTTCGGAATATAAATTAGACCGGGATGCAATCTAATTCTATGCCAAAGGTCAAGATCGGTTCAAGTACTAGGCCATGAAAAGGTTAAAGACAGACAGGCACAGTTTCGCACTCATAACATTAGTTAAGACATCTCAATATGCTGGCTCCTTGAAATTTTCAGAAACTCTTTGAACTTTACATGTGTTGTAACAATTTTCTTGAACTATATTTCACGAAAGATCAAAGTCCCGGTCACGAATGATACGCGTTCAGTATCTACAACATAAATCTCAAACATCTACCTTATCCACATGGTTGTTAGTTTCTTATTATTAGGCTGTAATAAATCTATAGAGATTGTGATTACGCGAAAGGATTCAAGAAAAAGTGGGCAGCGCGATCGTCTAAAGTTCTAAACGAAATAAACGGAACTAAAAGTTAGGTGCAAAAATTAGCCATTAAGAACTCTTGATTTCCTTTGCGTCTATATTTGTACAGGTGTCAAGGTAAAGTTTACAATTGCGTCGTGTCATTGATTAAATTATTATTGGTTCGTATTATTTTCGCATATAAATAGCTCATTTATCATTGACACGAATACTTGTATTTTGGCTTATATAGGTGCTATAGCTACAAGAGTTTGGCAATGTTAGGTATAATCATAGGCAATTAATTTTAATTGGAAAGATTTTCCCGTTGACGGTTTTGAATGGCTTTTATTCTTTCTTTTGTACCCAGTATGTACTCATTCATCAAAAGGTTTTGCTAATTGAACAGAGAATCAACCTATCGATATAAAGCATAAATATTCGAGTGTATAATACAAACATAATACCCGCGAAAACAAAATAAGCGTAAGTGAAAGCGAGAGGTAAGCGTAAGGCCTTATCTGTAGGCCTTAATACCTATATCTGTCTTCTGTAGTACTAAAGCGTTTTGATGAATCTTGGCAGAGTAACAAATTGGGATTGGATGAAACAAGTCGAATGTAAAACGTCAGCGTTTTAAAAATCCATCCATATCAACGCTTTATTTGAAAAAATGTCTAAAACATATGTATTGTCTGAAATAAATCAATAGTAATAATATAATGTGCGAATTTTTCTTAGAATATTACAACTTATTACGGCAGAGCTTTTTGTTGCGGTGTTTTTCACAACAATTATATCTAACACATCTCCTGGTACCAGAAAATATTCGTCGTTGAAAATATGATACATCTTTGATACGTCATTATTAACGAATAATATAATTAAAACGGGAAACCCGTGTTTGTTTGTTGGTTTATCCTGAAATAAAGCAACAACGGAGTAACAGACCGACGTTTCCATAGTTATATTACTAACTTAGGATACATATTATTTCGGCAAAACAAAGGGCTCTTGCGGGATTTTTTAGAACTTACTCCATTACTCCACACGCACGTAAAAAGGGCACGTGCACGCACATTTAAAGGTCTCTACCAAGGCTTACAAAAAACTTGGCACGTAAATTGATAAGGCAGCGATATTCATTGCTTGATATATCAGTTACATAGGTATATTAGGTACAGTTATCACTGGTATTTATTATAGGTCGAGAGACCTAAAACTACCATTTAGATCGAATTAATGAGCAGTTTCAAATTTGAGACAGTAATTGAATGCTAAATTATAATAAAAAAAATTAGCTTTTCGAAAAAAAGAAAAAAACATGCAACTTTGATTAAAAATGAAAAGGTCATTCAGTGATTCTGAATCTCCTATGCTGAAGATATTGTCGGTGTAACAAGATATTAAGAACATTCAGTTACACTGCTCAAGCAGCAGCATTGATGAATAAAAAAGATTTTTTAGTGTTTTCTTCAAGTGAATCTAAATGCATGGAATCGGAATGCCGTTCTATCGGACATATTCGGATATTTCTGGGAATCGCTTAAGAATATTTCTAGTTGTAGAGCTTGTTATATAAAAAAACTCATACCCGTGTAAAGTGCCTGGGCTCGTCATCAGGGTCCGGTCGTTGGTGTGGCACTCGCCAGAACGGTGGTCTCTGGTACATTGGCATCTTCACCGCCTTTTCAAGACTTTATCTATGAAGGAAATTTTATATTAATCAATGTTTTTACTTATTTGCAGACAGCAAAATATATTTGAAACATGCAAAACATTAATAACATGTTATTATGGTAAGGATTAAAGCGATAACATTGACACACACAATCTAAGCTAAAACAACAAACATCAAAAAAGCCTAAACACATACAAGGTGTTATTTTGAGAGTAGTCAATGAGGGGAAACCGTGAACTATCAGAAATACAGGAATTTGATCAGAGGCACCTCGATAGAAAGGAAATAAAAACTACAATCAAAGATTTTACGAAAAATATTCGTAGGTCAAAAATCAAACTCGTACTTTTCTTTTATAAATATCGTAAATCGTGGAAATCGATGGAAACTTATTTCTTAAAACCTACCGGTTTTAAGAAGTTTACTAAGACCATAACTCTTTAATATTAAGAATTCGGAAGTATGTGTGTGTTGGTTTGTCCTTCAATCACGCCACAGCAGAGCTACGGATCGGAGTGATGTTTTACATGGGCATGGGTAAAATAGTTGAGGGCTTCGATGAAAGAAAAAAAAGGTTGAGGGTGTAAAAAGTGACATAGGCCACTTTTTATCCCGGAAAACCAAAAACCGGACGAAGTCGTGGGTTTATACTAGTCTTTAATAAATTAATAGTTAGACAGAGTTTTCGCCTCACTGAAATGACGCTTTCTATAGGGAAACAAGAAAGAACAATTACAGGATACACAGAGCCTAGACAAAACTTGGCTTAGTTATCTGTTTTCAGTAAAAGTTACAGATTAATATTAGTTATTTCCTTTTTTTACCATTCTTACCCACCATACACGCTAGCAAGATCTACGACGCAACTCAACAACAACTGTTAATAAATAATTGAAAGTTAGCTAACAATCCATGCAATAGGTCTATATCCAGTACGTGTTGATAGACAAACATGAGCGTTACACATGTTCACACGATATTTTACGAGTGATCGCGAAGAAATTTTTGGTGTAGGTGGTTGGCAAGCAAGCCATGGATTAATACATCAGGTAAGCATTCGATGGGCAACCGTGTCCACGGATAGGGAAACTGTAATACAGAGTGCGAACTCACCAGAGGGCGCGTTTGTCCGTGCGGCGATACAACGCGGCGTCGTGTTCACAACGGCTTCGCTCGTTCAGTGTCGGTGCCTATTATCTCGACTTATTCTGGGCAACATTAAACTATGTCTATTTTTTGCGCCGAGGATAACGCGCGAGACGTTCGACGGTTCGTGATCCGAGTGATTTAGAGACTATCGCGCCGCGCGCTGTTTCTGGGCCAATAAGAAAATTCGCAATTTTCGTTTTCAGTTCATTGCTCCCGATTTTCCCACGACAAATGTCGGTTGTAATTTTTTAACGGAGAGTCTAATTATCCGGAATAAGTTTGTCGATCCCGTATCTGCTACTATATTTTATTTTTAGTAATTTATTATTATAATTGACCTAGCGAATCGAGGTCTCCGAGTCTAGGTACTTGAGTGAATTTTCAATTGTCCGTCCGTCTGTCTGTTTGTCAGAACCTTATAACAATTGAAATAATTACTTCAAATTAACAATCAAGAAGTAAATCTACGGCTCACAGCCAGATTAAGGATTAGTAGTCGCTATTAGATACCTCCCTTCCTAAAAACAATCTCCTTGAATGCGGCAACGTAATAATATCATAGTCTATTTGAAAACGTCAAACATTGGTTGCTACGAGTCTGTGACTACGTCAGATCAGGCGTACTATGAATTGGCGCCAATTTACTTCTAAAAATTTACTAGTACGGCGACGGTATCTAGTAGGTGCGAAACGACTACCAATCCTAAATCTATGGCCAAAATTTGTTTTTCGCTTTACCTAAATATTTATGGGGAACTTGGAAAAAATTTTGAAACAGAACAACTACAGTTTTTGTCAATTTTTGATCAAACGGCTTCAAAAATTGACAATTTGGCTATTAAATTCGGTATTTTTCGTTTTATTTGTCTCGCGGTCTATATCAAAAATGGTATAACATTTAGAGCAAAAATGAGTTTTGTAATGTATAATTTTAATCATAAAAAATAATTTCACTTTACATGAATAAAAAATAAGTGTGGTATGATTCCATTTCAAAATAATTGTGATTGACAGAAAGCTCATAGCCTGAACCATGGAACTAGGAGTTACGACTACGTTTCCTGAACCAGTGGAAAGATTTGAAATATGGGCTACATTTTTTTTGATTACCCGAGAGAGGAGTTTGAAGTAGACATTTTGTACTTATCACAAATTATTTCTAAACTAGCTTTTAATAAAACAAAAGGTGTCTTTAATATATTTCTTTATTATTTTAACAATATAAGTACAGAGATATCCAAAACATCATAGATTAAATTAATTTCATGATTCTTAACTGTTTTTTTACTGATAGCAATGTACCGTAACTGTTTATAAAAGCAATAACAAGTTTTATAATACTTATACTAATAATGCGATTTAACTAGATCTAAAGCTATGAACACGAATTCAACCTTAAATCATAAAATTTAATTATAATAATATAGTATGTGTTTAGTAGGTACATAAAATATTCCTAACCAAATTACACTATTTACAGTCAAGTATTTATCTGTCAGTTTATGTCAGAGTTCTTTGTAATTCTGTATGCAGGCAAAAAAATATCTTTAAATCTCAGAATATCTCTAATTTTGAAATAATTCCGGCAAAAGTCAAAACTATTTTATTGAAATGAATGGCTATCGCCCCTTTAGGCACACAGAAAACAATTTTATTCTAGCTTACGTGTACCGTGTAAAAATTTTTTGGACCGCCGCCGATCTTAAAAAAGCCTAGAATTTTCCATGCGTAAAATTATCGGAAATTATTAAAATATATTTTATGGAATAGGGCAAACTGACAAAAAAGTACAAGGTGTAATGGATAGGATATATAATCTCAAAAAAATAATGACTAGATAACACAGGAACAAATGACGATCCAAAACTATCGACACAAAAAATGGTTTTTCATATCATTTTTTGATTCGAGCGATTGGGCCAAATTCTTCAAGAACTAATTTCACTAAAGTTTAGTGAAATTACCTTAATTATCTCTTTGAAAATTATGTTTATTTAAATGCATAATATTGCGTACAAGTTGAAATCTTGATGTACAAAAAAATAATTATAATAAGTTCTTTGGAATAGCTATAATATATTGTCAGATTAAGGATGATAAAGGTAGGGAAAATACATTATGTAGGTTTTTCTTTTTTCCCTTTTCTACTCTTAACATCCGTTGAACTCTAATTGCTGAAAGCTGATTGTGTAATACACAATCAGTTAATCGATGCACTGCTTCTTATTAGTAACACCCAGGGAGAAATAGTTATCCAGTCCGTATCCCCAGGCAACAAAATTGCATGAATTTGTGTTGCAAATACAAATTCATCTGATTTGCATTCTGCTTAATAATTATTTTATTTATGTATATAAGGTATAGAAAAAACAAATAATAATACCAAAATTAATACCAAATACTTACTTACTTACTACTTTAATACCAAAATTAGAGAGCTTAAGGCTGGAGACATTTCGCAAGTATTTAAGTAAGAGTAGGTACTTAATTATGTTTTTGAGATGTTTCTCTGTCATCATTCCGCAAAAGAGATATCGTATCTTGACGTCATAGATTGGTACTGCCGTCTTTATCTCAAAACTTCTACAACTGTATAACTTTTCAAGACTTTCGACTGTTTTAATGTGCTTTAAGGTTAGAATCAAAGAAAAACAATATCGTCACACACACGCAATTTAGCGCGCCGAACGTCATCTACATTTGTCCCTAGCCTAACATGTACAAACTATCTCGATGATTATCCAAAATTAATAGTAATAATACATTGAATAACAATTTGTATTAGGTACTATAAATTAAAATAAATAACTACAAATATTGAGGTATGTATATATAAAATGATAACAGCCCGTATAAAAAAATTGTATGTTAAATGAAAAAACTGTTTTACGTGATTTTTGTTTTTTGATGAAACAGAGATGATCAAAAAACTACCCAATACGGCGGTAGTACCAAAAATCTATTTCATTTGATTTGGATCAGACCACTGACCTATATAAACACCTACAAGTAGGTCCTTTTAGACAGGCTGTCCCTTACAAAACAACAGCTGATTCTTTTATGCTGATTTGGAGCAACCCCAAACAAGTACGCGTAACTAATTTTAAAATTTAAACTTCTCAATACATGTAAGATTTCTCTGTTCTAGCTCTTGTAATAATTACATTTTTTATTAAAGTGT
The DNA here is from genome assembly GCA_029955525.1 of Oeneis ivallda. Classification (NCBI taxonomy): domain Eukaryota; kingdom Metazoa; phylum Arthropoda; class Insecta; order Lepidoptera; family Nymphalidae; genus Oeneis; species Oeneis ivallda. Next base: position 8,731,236 of record JARPMR010000011.1, read on the forward strand.
TAAGCTACAGTTAAAGGAAATATCCAAATAAATTTTTAAATCAGTTTTTTAGCAACTGTTAGCGACATCTAGCAGCGTCACGTTACAGTTGTCGATTCACTTATTCCAAGACCCCTTAAACAATGGAGCTCTTTAGAAACTAGACATACCACATTGCTTTTACTATTTTATTTTAAAAAATCTCTTTCCGTGTTTTGTAGGTTCATAAGTGTACAAGTGCTCTGAACGCCTTCGAATTTGAGTTATGTGATAAAAACAATCATACTAATATTATAAATGCGAAAGTGTGTTGGTTTGTCCTTCAATTACGCCGCAGCAGAGCTACGGATCGACGTGATTTTTTGCATGTATATAGCTGAGGACCTGAAGAGTGACATAGACTTTTATCCCGGAAAATCAAGGAGTTCCCGAGGAATTTTTAAAACTAAATCCACGCGGACAAATTCACGGGCATCAGCTAGTGAAAATATAAATTAATCGTACCTTAGAAGTCGAGAATAGCGGGCTTGGTGTCCCGGGCACATTTAATGAGCGAATACATCAATTTAACGAATCCGGTGTCTTTTGGCTTTTCTAATCCGCGCAGGAGTCTATTCTTCATGACAGCCACGAACTCGCGGTTGCTTAGTTGTCCATCCACTGGGAATTATATAATTAACATTAATTTAATACAAAAAATTATTTTAAAAAAACCGACTTCAAACGCCCGCGCCAGTCCAAAGTATATAATTTATTTTTGATATTTTAAAAACCGCTCGACCGATTCCGATAAAATTCCAATGGGACCACCTGGGAAGTATACCCTTTGAAACAAAAAAAGAATTTTCCAAATTCGTACAATGTCAAGTAAATAAAACAAAAAACACATTATAGTCAAAAAGACCACCCCTGGTTGCCCCTGAGCCAAAGGTGCCCATCAAGCTCGCTCGATTGCCGCGTTGTATGTATTTTCCAAATTGGTTCAGGCATCTTCGAGTAATCGGTGAACATGCATACAAAAATAAAAATAAAAAAATATTCCGACGAATTGATAACTTCCTCCTTTTTTGAAGTCGGTTAAAGATACCGGTTGAAACTATAAACAGGCTACTATAACTATGAAATTAGTGTCAGACATTGTATTGGGCGTCACTGAGGGTCCAATCATCATAATCATCAGCAACCCATCAACGGCTCACTACTGAGCGCAGGTCTCCTCTCAGAGAAGGGTTATAGGCCATAGTCCACCACGCTGGCCCAATGCGAATTGGCGAACTTCACAAACCTTCGAGAACATTATGAAGAACTCTTAGATGTGCAGGTTTCCTCACGATGTTTTCCTTCACCGTTGAAGCAAGTGATATTTAACTGCTTAGAGCAGGGATTGCCGAAGTAGTTTCGACCCCAATGGGACGATATCGGTTTCCCAGGGGCAACATAAACGAAAACTGGGTCGACGAGGTCTAAAAATCGACCCCTATTAATTAACACAAGTTCTTATTTGAAACTTTCAAGATATTGTATAAGTTGTGATACGTGTGCACTGTACAACTTGTTATAAGAATGACTAATAAATACTTCAGTTGTAATTTTAAAAATCTCATCAAGTCGATAAGCGTGCACAAGTTCGTACAACATGAAAAACTCGGATGTACTGAATTTAATTTTGTTAAATTTTGATGAGAAAATAATGTCAAGTTTTCTCCAAAAACCAACCCCAAAGTTTTTAAATTGGTTAGTATTTTGTATCAATCGGGAAAAAAAACAAGAGATAAGATTTTTAAAGAAATTTAGCTGTGGGGGTCCAAGATATCTGTTCATTTTGGAAAAAGGGTCTCTTGTCCAAAATAGACATTCAAGACGTTATTGCCATGAGAAGCATTGCCAGAAAAGAAAGCTTCCGTCACAGTCGTGGTAAACAGTAAAAAATATTATAATTTTTTTTAAGTCAACGATGGAGTATGACGTCATTCTGTAATGGCGGACGGGTATAGTCTGTTATTTTTGACAAACGAGTATCGAAAATTTTGACTGCGTTGCTATTGGTTGGTTGCTACTGGGACTCTATGTTGATTACGTGATCAACATAGAGTCCCAGGCCCCACCCCTAAAATGACCCATCTCACTCTGTCAATATCAGAAATGTGCGAGAGACATACTCAGTACCCCACCCCTAACAATGACCCATCTCACTCTATCAATATCGGAAATGTGCGAGACATACTCAGTACTTGTTTGTTAAAAAAATTGACTATAGTAAGTACAGAAACACTACTTACTGTTTTCATCAAATATCGTGAACACGACGTTGATGACGTGCGGCGACAGGTCCACGTGCGCCACAGTTTTGGCCACGTGCCGCAGCGTGGGCTGGTCGATGGACGCACCCGCGATGTGGTAGAACGTCAGCGCCGTGTCCACGTCGTTCACGTTGTTGAGCAGGTGGAAGAACTTAAGGTAGTCGTCCTTGGTTATGCCGACTCCGTGGTCGCGGAACCTTCGTGAAAATAGAATAGAATAGGTACCCTAAGTCTGAATAGTGCTAGCGTTTAAGCAAGCACAACCTTTCAGTGCGGGAACCAAAAAGCCAATGATTAAAATGGTGATTGGTGAGTACTGCCGTTTGCGCTGAGCGCATCCCCACTGCCCGGTGGTGGTGTTAGAAAGGGACGGCAATATGACAGAGAGAGAGAGAGAGAGAGATGTTTACAGGCGGGAAAACATGTGACTATCTCAACTAATTAAGCTTCGAATAACGGTACATACAAATTAATATATTATAATAAATAAAATATTATTTTAATAATAAATATATAATATTAGCCGATGCCCGCGACTTCGTCCTCATTGATTTAGTTTTTAAAAATCCCGCGGGTACTCTTTGATTATCAGAGATCAAAAGTAGCTCTCCTACAGCTAGCTAGCCCACTATACACGGCTATACACGGATTGATGTGATTTTTTGCATTACTATACCCATGCAAAAAATCACATCAATCCGTTGCGCCGTGCGAAGCCTGTGGAAGTCCATGCAGGAGAACTTTGTCCAGCAATGGATGTCTATAGGTTGATAAAGAATAAGAAAACTTTTTATTCAAATAAACTTTTACAAATTGCTTTCGAATCTGAGACTCTACGGTTCGGAATGCCGTTTCATCCGAGAATAATTAGGAAGAAACACTGTGGTTGCTCTTAAAAAATCAAATATAAATGTATTTAGTGGTGTCAAATTCACGCTTTTTGTAGGATTCCGTACCCAAAGGGTGCCAACGGGACCCTAGTACTAAGCCTCCGCTGTCCGTCTGTCCGTCCGTCTGTCAGCGGGCTGTATCTCGTAAACCGTAATGAAATTTTCACATATTGTGTTTTTTGATTGCCGCTATAACAACAAATAATAAAAATTAAATTAAATTAAAAAATAAAGGGGCCTCCCATACATGGAAATGGAGTCGAAATAAATTTTATTTTTTTACCCTGGCATACGGGGTGTCATTGTCTAAAGCTCATTAAGTGGAGTGGAGTTCAAATATATTTTTTAGCTATAAAGTGAAGAAATGGTGGGCCGTCAAAGTTGTCGGTTTTAGACCAATTTTGTTAGGGGGGCTAACTCTTTTGAGTTAGCCCCCCTAACAAAACTAGTTACTAAACTAGTTAGGAATTTGAAATTTTGGTATATTATGTACTAATATAGTGTATTTAAACAACAAATACTGAAAACACCGATTTATAATGCGGTTTTTAAGTTGTGACCAAAACAAACGAGCATTTTTTCCCCATAATGTTAATTTAGTACTTTCTAAGAACTAAGATATCTAAATATGTAGGTATCTAGTTTTTAAAAAAATGTTTTGGTCATACGTACGGAACGCTAAACGAGCGAGGCCGACTCGCATTTGGCCAATTTTTTATTGTTCATATAATTTTAAATTGTTATGATTTTTTTACGAGCGTACTTTTAAACTTGTGCTAGTGCAAAAGTAAGTTCGAAATTGAACGAGGAAGGAGGTTGGCGAATTTTGACCCAGCATTTTTAAAAACCGTTAGATTCAGAAACAATTAATTTTAATTAATATTTTTCAGATTATTTTTCTGTGTTAGAAGATATTTTTAGAAGATGGGGATCAAAAATATAATTATTCACAACTACACATTATAATTATAACCGTTACATGGCAATACAAGTGAATATCTTTATCTCCCAACCTTATTTGATAGACTTTGATTAATTTTTTGTTAGTCTGGTTTACTAGAACAAGTATGAGAAGTTTGTTTCGTGAACGTGGGCGTTCAGTGTTCAGTTCAGTTCGTCTGGGTCAGAAACTCTATGGAATTCGCTAATCTCCTTTTATGATGGAACGTGACGCCCATTCCCAAAAAATTCGAAAACACTGTAATATGTTTATTTGAATAATAAGTTATTCTGTTCTATTCTATAAATTACTTTCAGATTTTATTGAAACTCTATGGTCAGAAACACTATGGAATTCGCCAATCTCCTTTAGTATTTAAAGTTGAATTGGAAAACCTTTAATCAATAATAATAAATAAAAGCACACAACATTTTAATAATAAAAAAAAAACTATACTAACGCTTTTTTAACCCGTTTGAGCATTCTAGCCTTCTTCTTGGCTGGGTAGCCGGCGTAAGCCAACAGGAGTTCCGCAAAATCAGCTTCAGTAATGCGACCATTTTCATCTGCAATCAATTATTATTGTTTTTATGGTTATTTCATTTAACTATTTAACACGTAGACTTAGTGCAGATTTCATACTGAATACTAATATTAACATTTCGAATTTATTCTTTGGTTAAACTTTACAGAGCCATGGTGAAATTGGTACAACATAACCATCGCAAAGAGTAACATGAGTTTTAAATCAAGATGTTATTTTCTATATTGTCGACTTATATTTCTTGCTGGCCATGCTAGATATCGTGCGAAAGTTTGCCTGTTTGTTGGTTTGTCCTTCAATCACACCGCAAAAGAGCTACGGATCGATGTGATTTTTTGCATGTGTATATTTGATTACCTGGAGAGTGACATAGGCTACTTTTATCCCGGAAAATCAAAGAATTTAAGCGGGATTTTCAACAACTAATTCCACGCGGACGAAGTCGCGGGCATCAGCTAGTGTTTTTATATGTGTACTACAGTCTCAGTACCTGGTTGTTTTCTCTGGAACTCTAGAGAGAGAATTTCTTTCTGCAGTTGGTGTTGAAAGTCTAAGAACTTCTCTATGGTCAATTTCTCATTGAGCTTGGGTCCAAAGAAATAAGTGGTAAGTGCTGAATTTATGCCCTGAAAACAATAAAGAAAAAACGAAATTTGATAAAGGATTATGATTGAGTTATCATACTAATATTTTAAATACGAAAGTGTGTTTGTTTGTCGGTTTTCCCTTAAATCACGCCGCAACAGAGCTACGGATCGACGTGAATTTTTGCATGGGTATAGTTGGGGACCTGGAGAGTGACATAGGTTACTATTTATCCTGGAAAATAAAAGAGGATTTTAAAAACTAAATCCACGCGGACTAAGTCGCAGGCATCAACTAGTAAGTTATAACTTGTAAAACATCTGTGTTTCCGGCCACGTATAACCTCAGTACCTTCAAGGCAAGAGTGAATAGGCATTTTCTAGGCAAGCGCGCTCCAACCTAGACCTCATCAGTGCTGTCCAGCATTGATTGTCGTCAAGCGCAAGCCTATCCCGAAAAAAAAATAAAAAAAAAATTTCAGATTAACTCATATCATATGTCAGAACTCAGAAAGGCACTAATCAAACAAGATAAAAATGTTAAAAATTTCAGATTAACTCATATCATATCGCAGAACTCATCAGAAAGGCACTAATCAAACAAGATAAAAATGTTAAAAATTTCAGATTAACTCATATCATATGTCAGAACTCAGAAAGGCACTAATCAAACAAGATAAAAATGTTAAAAATTTCAGATTAACTCATATCATATCGCAGAACTCATCAGAAAGGCACTAATCAAACAAGATAAAAATGTTAAAAATTTCAGATTAACTCATATCATATGTCAGAACTCAGAAAGGTACTAATCAAACAAGATAAAAATGTTAAAAATTTCAGATTAACTCATATCATATGTCAGAACTCAGAAAGGCACTAATCAAACAAGATAAAAATGTTAAAAATTTCAGATTAACTCATATCATATCGCAGAACTCATCAGAAAGGCACTAATCAAACAAGATAAAAATGTTAAAAATTTCAGATTAACTCATATCATATGTCAGAACTCGTCAGAACTCAGAAAGGCACTAATCAAACAAGATAAAAATGTTAAAAATTTCAGATTAACTCATATCATATCGCAGAACTCATCAGAAAGGCACTAATCAAACAAGATAAAAATGTTAAAAATTTCAGATTAACTCATATCATATGTCAGAACTCAGAAAGGTACTAATCAAACAAGATAAAAATGTTAAAAATTTCAGATTAACTCATATCATATGTCAGAACTCAGAAAGGCACTAATCAAACAAGATAAAAATGTTAAAAATTTCAGATTAACTCATATCATAGGTCAGAACTCAGAAAGGCACTAATCAAACAAGATAAAAATGTTAAAAATATCAGATTAACTCATATCATAATTATGTCAGAACTCATCAGAAAGGCACTAATCAAACAAGATAAAAATGTTAAAAATATCAGATTAACTCATATCATATGTCAGAACTCATCAGAAAGGCACAAATCAAACAAGATAAAAAATGTTAAAAATTTCAGATTAACTCATATCATATGTCAGAACTCAGAAAGGCACTAATCAAACAAGATAAAAATGTTAAAAATTTCAGATTAACTCATCATATGTCAGAACTCATCAGAAAGGCACAAATCAAACAAGATAAAAATGTTAAAAATATCAGATTAACTCATATCATATGTCAGAACTCATCAGAAAGGCACTAATCAAACAAGATAAAAATGTTAAAAATTTCAGATTAACTCATATCATATGTCAGAACTCAGAAAGGCACTAATCAAACAAGATAAAAATGTTAAAAATTTCAGATTAACTCATATCATATGTCAGAACTCAGAAAGGTACTGTACTAATCAAACAAGATAAAAATGTTAAAAATATCAGATTAACTCATATCATATGTCAGAACTCATCAGAAAGGCACTAATCAAACAAGATAAAAATGTTAAAAATTTCAGATTAACTCATATCATATGTCAGAACTCAGAAAGGCACTAATCAAACAAGATAAAAATGTTAAAAATATCAGATTAACTCATATCATATGTCAGAACTCAGAAAGGCAATAATCAAACAAGATAAAAATGTTAAAAATTTCAGATTAACTCATATCATATGTCAGAACTCAGAAAGGCACTAATCAAACAAGATAAAAATGTTAAAAATATCAGATTAACTCATATCATATGTCAGAACTCAGAAAGGCACTAATCAAACAAGATAAAAATGTTAAAAATATCAGATTAACTCATATCATATGTCAGAACTCATCAGAAAGGCACTAATAAAACAAGATAAAAATGTTAAAAATATCAGATTAACTCATATCATATGTCAGAACTCATCAGAAAGGCACAAATCAAACAAGATAAAAAATGTTAAAAATATCAGAATAACTCATATCATATGTCAGAACTCATCAGAAAGGCACTAATCAAACAAGTTTAAAATGTTAAAAATTTCAGATTAACTCATATCATATGTCAGAACTCAGAAAGGCACAAATCAAACAAGATAAAAATGTTAAAAATATCAGAATAACTCATATCATATGTCAGAACTCATCAGAAAGGCACTAATCAAACAAGATAAAAATGTTAAAAATTTCAGATTAACTCATATCATATGTCAGAACTCAGAAAGGCACTAATCAAACAAGATAAAAATGTTAAAAATATCAGATTAACTCATATCATATGTCAGAACTCAGAAAGGCACTAATCAAACAAGATAAAAATGTTAAAAATATCAGATTAACTCATATCATATGTCAGAACTCATCAGAAAGGCACTAATCAAACAAGATAAAAATGTTAAAAATATCAGATTAACTCATATCATATGTCAGAACTCATCAGAAAGGCACAAATCAAACAAGATAAAAAATGTTAAAAATATCAGAATAACTCATATCATATGTCAGAACTCATCAGAAAGGCACTAATCAAACAAGTTAAAAATGTTAAAAATTTCAGATTAACTCATATCATATGTCAGAACTCAGAAAGGCACAAATCAAACAAGATAAAAATGTTAAAAATATCAGAATAACTCATATCATATGTCAGAACTCATCAGAAAGGCACTAATCAAACAAGATAAAAATGTTAAAAATTTCAGATTAACTCATATCATATGTCAGAACTCAGAAAGGCACTAATCAAACAAGATAAAAATGTTAAAAATATCAGATTAACTCATATCATATGTCAGAACTCAGAAAGGTACTAATCAAACAAGATAAAAATGTTAAAAATTTCAGATTAACTCATATCATATGTCAGAACTCAGAAAGGCACTAATCAAACAAGATAAAAATGTTAAAAATATCAGATTAACTCATATCATATGTCAGAACTCAGAAAGGCACTAATCAAACAAGTTAAAAATGTTAAAAATTTCAGATTAACTCATATCATATGTCAGAACTCAGAAAGGCACTAATCAAACAAGATAAAAATGTTAAAAATATCAGAATAACTCATATCATATGTCAGAACTCATCAGAAAGGCACTAATCAAACAAGATAAAAATGTTAAAAATTTCAGATTAACTCATATCATATGTCAGAACTCAGAAAGGCACTAATCAAACAAGATAAAAATGTTAAAAATATCAGATTAACTCATATCATATGTCAGAACTCAGAAAGGCACTAATCAAACAAGATAAAAATGTTAAAAATTTCAGATTAACTCATATCATGTGTCAGAACTCATCAGAAAGGCACTAATCAAACAAGATAAAAATGTTAAAAATATCAGATTAACTCATATCATATGTCAGAACTCAGAAAGGCACTAATCAAACAAGATAAAAATGTTAAAAATATCAGATTAACTCATATCATATGTCAGAACTCATCAGAAAGGCACTAATAAAACAAGATAAAAATGTTAAAAATATCAGATTAACTCATATCATATGTCAGAACTCATCAGAAAGGCACAAATCAAACAAGATAAAAAATGTTAAAAATATCAGAATAACTCATATCATATGTCAGAACTCATCAGAAAGGCACTAATCAAACAAGTTTAAAATGTTAAAAATTTCAGATTAACTCATATCATATGTCAGAACTCAGAAAGGCACAAATCAAACAAGATAAAAATGTTAAAAATATCAGAATAACTCATATCATATGTCAGAACTCATCAGAAAGGCACTAATCAAACAAGATAAAAATGTTAAAAATTTCAGATTAACTCATATCATATGTCAGAACTCAGAAAGGCACTAATCAAACAAGATAAAAATGTTAAAAATATCAGATTAACTCATATCATATGTCAGAACTCAGAAAGGCACTAATCAAACAAGATAAAAATGTTAAAAATATCAGATTAACTCATATCATATGTCAGAACTCATCAGAAAGGCACTAATCAAACAAGATAAAAATGTTAAAAATATCAGATTAACTCATATCATATGTCAGAACTCATCAGAAAGGCACAAATCAAACAAGATAAAAAATGTTAAAAATATCAGAATAACTCATATCATATGTCAGAACTCATCAGAAAGGCACTAATCAAACAAGTTAAAAATGTTAAAAATTTCAGATTAACTCATATCATATGTCAGAACTCAGAAAGGCACAAATCAAACAAGATAAAAATGTTAAAAATATCAGAATAACTCATATCATATGTCAGAACTCATCAGAAAGGCACTAATCAAACAAGATAAAAATGTTAAAAATTTCAGATTAACTCATATCATATGTCAGAACTCAGAAAGGCACTAATCAAACAAGATAAAAATGTTAAAAATATCAGATTAACTCATATCATATGTCAGAACTCAGAAAGGTACTAATCAAACAAGATAAAAATGTTAAAAATTTCAGATTAACTCATATCATATGTCAGAACTCAGAAAGGCACTAATCAAACAAGATAAAAATGTTAAAAATATCAGATTAACTCATATCATATGTCAGAACTCAGAAAGGCACTAATCAAACAAGTTAAAAATGTTAAAAATTTCAGATTAACTCATATCATATGTCAGAACTCAGAAAGGCACTAATCAAACAAGATAAAAATGTTAAAAATATCAGAATAACTCATATCATATGTCAGAACTCATCAGAAAGGCACTAATCAAACAAGATAAAAATGTTAAAAATTTCAGATTAACTCATATCATATGTCAGAACTCAGAAAGGCACTAATCAAACAAGATAAAAATGTTAAAAATATCAGATTAACTCATATCATATGTCAGAACTCAGAAAGGCACTAATCAAACAAGATAAAAATGTTAAAAATTTCAGATTAACTCATATCATGTGTCAGAACTCATCAGAAAGGCACTAATCAAACAAGATAAAAATGTTAAAAAACTGTAACCCAACTACGGAATACTGGCTATGACATCATATTGATTTTATTCCTATAAAATGTAGCCTATGTGACTCGGACCATAATAGCGCATCGATTGACACCTCATTTATCAAAATCGGCTTAGTTGTTTAAGCGTTACGGTGAAACAAAAGTAAATAGACAAATAAATGCATCATCATCATCATCAGCAACCCCTCAACGGCTCACTACTGAGCGCAGGTCTCCTCTCAGAAAAGGGTTATAGCTGCCATAGTCCACCATGGTGATGCCAATGCGAATTGGCAGGCTTCACACACCTTAGAGATCAATATGGAGAACTCTCAGGTGTGCAGGCAGGATGTATTCCTTCACCGTTGAAGCTTGTGATATTTAATTTCTTTAACGCACATAACTTAGAAAAGCCCGAGGTGCGTGCCCGGGATCGAACCTGCGACCCTTCGAATAGGAGACCGCAGTACTAACCACTAGGCTATCACTGCATCAATAAATGCATAGACTACACCAAAACCATTTTGAAAATGATAGCGGCTAGATACACAGCTTGTCCGTATATCCGGCACTGCTGCGAGAGACATGTTTCAGACCCAGTGCCGGTGAGAAAATTATAGTTGAAAATTTAATGAATGAATTTAGGTGTGACATGCGGTAATTATTTATTTATTATTCTATTTATATTTATGGTTCCATAATGACACGTTCGAACATGATGTGGGGTAAAATATGTACCGAAATGAGTTTTATCTACACTAATGTTATAACATTGTACTTATGTTTCCAATACTTGACTTATAATTACTACTGTTATAGCGCAGATAACAAAACACTCAATTTAAGCAATTTCACATGATGGTATAATATCCACATCGATATCGTAAAATCTCATTATAACATCAATAAAGCGAGACCAATTAACCTGGCGAGCCTTATGTCAAAATCCTCATACAAGTTGTATAAAATTTTGATATTAGGCTGGCTTTTGAAAACAGTTGGGTTATACGTGAAAACTTCGTCGAAACTACTAAACTTACATACACAAAACTCTTTGGTAAGATCTTGTGCCAATTAAATAAAAAACGAACAGCGCGCGCTCGCTCCTGATTGGCCCTGCGCGCGCAGCTGCGCTCTCATTGGTTAGATTTTAATGGCGGCAAGTTCACTGTGACAATACACGTACGCGTGAATTTAATGTTTCGCAATGTGTTTTGTTTTTAAAATACAAAATTAAAAGTTAAAAATGGATAGCGACGATGATATTTGTACGCCTCCGGATATTCTAGAATTGGCAACAAAAGTAACTCACAATTTTTTGCCAGAAAAATCTAGAAAATTATATGAAAAAGAATATAATAACTTTTTGGCATGGAAGATCGAAAAGAAAACTACATCATTTTCTGAAAATGTCATTCTTGCGTATCTCAAAGACCTCTCCGACAAATTCAAGCCATCTTCTATGTGGGCTAAATATTCTATGCTCAAGTCCACACTGAGTATCTACAACAATATTGATATCACGAAGTATTCAAAAGTCATAGCGTTCCTGAAACGCAGTTCAGAAGGACACAAGGAAAAAAAGTCCTTGACGTTTACATCAGGTCAAATAAAGATGTTCCTGGAAGATTCACCAGATATTTTGTATCTTTTTGAAAAGGTAAGTGTATTTTAGTTCTGTTATTTAATCTACCTAGTACTTACGTACTACACACGCAAGTTATCTAGACACTCCGTTTAAGCGCTTTGTGTATAAATTTGGTAGTAGGTACCTACACTTTACTACTTCATAAATCATAGTTTTTGCCTTGGCTATGTACCTCAAGCTTATTATATCGTTTATTGTTACAGGTTGCACTAATCTTCGGCATAATGGGGGCATGCCGAAGGCAAGAGCTATACAACATCCAGTTCGATGAAGTCTCTAACATAGACGACAGTACAATCATGGTGAAAGTTTCGAAAACAAAAACGAAAATAGATCGTTCTTTCGTTGTGACGGGCAACTGCTATGCCGTATGTAAAAAATACATGGAACTTCGACCCACCCCCTGTCGAAACCCTGCCTTTTTCTTGAGCTATAGATTGGGGAAGTGCGTCGATCAAAGAACTGGTATTAATAAATTTGGTGCTCTGGGAAAAACTATCGCAAGTTTTTTGAATCTGCCTAACCCAGCGTTGTACACGGGGCATTGCTTCCGGCGCACCTCGGCGACCCTTCTCATAGATAGCGGTGGTGATTTGACCGCACTGAAACGACACGGGGGGTGGAAGTCTTCTACTGTGGCTGAAAGCTACATTGATGAGTCTTTAATGAATAAAATTCAAGTCTCAAATACGATCTTGAACAGTATAGAAAACAAGACGAATGAAGTAATTATAAATATTCTGACTCCGTCTACGAGCTCTACTGCTTGCCCCACGGCCGCTACAGCTGCTGGATCAATAATTAACATTAACTTTCAAAATTGTACCATCCAAAATTTGAACAATTATTATAAATAAACTATTGTCAGCTTTTACTCTTGTTGTTTGATAAATTGCATTAGTGAAGATAAAGTAGTGTATGCAACTGCATAATATAACACGGGTATTAAAACACTCGTTACTATTATGAAACTCGCTGCGCTCGTTTCATAAACTCACACTCGTGTTTTAATACCCTTCATTATATGACAGTTGCATAAACTACTATTATCTACACTAATGTTATAACATTCTACTTATGTTTCCAATACTTGACATATAATTACTACTGTTATAGCGCAGATAACAAAACACTCAATTTAAGCAATTTCACATGATGGTATAATATCCACATCGATATCGTAAAATCTCATTATAACATCAATAAAACGCGACCAATTAACCTGGCGAGCCTTATGTCAAAATCCTCATACAAGTTGTATAAAATTTTGATATTACGCTGGCTTTTGAAAACAGTTGGGTTATACGTGAAAACTTCGTCGAAACTACTAAACTTACATACACAAAACTCTTTGGTAAGATCTTTTGGCAATATTATAAAAAGTCACCGCCATATTGAAATTCTTTGTTATTGGACCGATTTCGTTCAAAATCGATATTTGGGCTTCCCTGGGGTCAAATAAGAGGAAATGATTGGCAAAATTATAAAAAGTGACCGCCATATTGAAATTCTTTGTTATTGGACCGATTTCGTTCAAAATCGATATTTGGGCTTCCCTGGGGTCAAATAAGAGGAAATGATTGGCAAAATTATAAAAAGTGACCGCCATATTGAAATTCTTTGTTATTGGACCGATTTCGTTCAAAATCGATATTTGGGCTTCCCTGGGGTCAAATAAGAGGAAATGATTGGCAAAATTATAAAAAGTGACCGCCATATTGAAATTCTTTGTTATTGGACCGATTTCGTTCAAAATCGATATTTGGGCTTCCCTGGGGTCAAATAAGAGGAAATGATTGGCAATATTATAAAAAGTTACCGCCATATTGAAATTCTTTGTTATTGGACCGATTTTTACTCTTGTTGTTTGATAAATTGCATTAGTGAAGATAAAGTATTGTATGCAACTGCATATAACACGGGTATTAAAACACTCGTTACTATTATGAAACTCGCTGCGCTCTTTTCATAAACTCACACTCGTGTTTTAATACCCTTCATTATATGACAGTTGCATAAACTACTATTGGTTACTTGAAATAAATGAATTATTATTATAGACTCTTAAAATTATAACCATTCTTTTGTGCTTTGCCGTAGCGTGGTATAAATGAAGATACCTTGAAGGTGTTCCCGGTGTTGGCGTGGTCGCGGTGCCGCGAGCCGATGCTGCTCTGCTGGCGGATGAGCGCGGCCACCTTCTCGAACTCCTCGCAGTCCACGTCGCCGTCGCCGTTCAGGTCGAACATGCGAAACGCGATCTCGAAATGACGACGGGACGCTGAAAGTTTTGATCACCTTCCGTGCGCTGCCAGTCCCACTGGAGCGGAGTGGAGCGGGGATGTGTTGGGTGGACCAATTGCATTATTGTGAGATGACGCGATAAAATTATCGCTTCATCTATCAATGACCTGATTGTTCGGCGAAACACGTCTCCGCTCCGCCCCGCTTCAGTGGACAGGCGTCCTTATATAGATTGATAATTAATAGATTTTACATGAAAACTTTAGTGCACACAAGAAACAAAGTGAACACAAATTAAAACTACGACCTTTTGACGACCTCCCTGGCTCAGTGGTGAGCGCTGTTGTCTTATAACTGGGAGGTCCTGGGTTCGATTCCCGGTGGGGTCAATTTAGGAAATTTATAATTTCTGTATTGTCTCTGGTCTGGTCTGGTCTGGTGGGAGGCCTTGTCCGTGGCTAGTTACCACCCTACCGTCAAAGACGTGCCGCCAATTGATTTAGCGTTCCGGCACGACGGCGTGTAGAAACCAATTAGGGGTATGGGTTGAATGTTCACTGCCATACCCCTCTTCCAAGTTAGCCCGCTACCATCTTAGACTGCATCGTCACTTACCATCAGGTCAGATCGCAGTCAAGGACTAGCTTGTCATCGAATAAAAAAAAACCGTATGCAAAGGCGGCCTTATTGCTAACAGAGCAATCTCTACCAGGCAACCAATAGGGCTAACATGCCCGCCACGAGAAAATTTTGTTTACCCATTTTCTCGCGAGATCCCTGTGATTCACGAATAAATGAGAATAAAACTTATCTTCTACGGCTCTTAGAATCACGCTCTACATTAATTTGACTGGTAGTACGTGTCACACGCATATAAGGTGGTGTTCTGTAGCTATGAAATGAAATGAAAATATTCTTTATTGTACACCACAGGATAACAGCTTACATGACTAATACATACATAAAAAAAAAACACAGAGTACAAAGGCGACCTTATCGCTGAAAAGCGATCTCTTCCAGGCAACCCATGGTAAAAGAAGGAGTTTTAAACAAAAACACAGGGAAGGGTGTACACAATATAGCTATGCTGGTGTAATAACTTTTGTAACCTCAATCGCAATTTTTTTTAAGAATATTAAGCCAAGCTGTACTTGATTAATATTCTCCTTTTCAAACTTTAGTTGGGAGAGGGTGAGGATCGAACCGTCGACCTTCCTTTTTCAGTCCGCACCTTCAACGCTGGGATTATTGATTCTATAATTTGTTGTATTACAAAGTACTTTTACCTATTACATGCTTATACAACAATATAAAATTATCAAAGGTGTAGTAAAAGTTATAGCTAAGAAGCTAAAAAGTGTTCGGTTTTTAAGAATTTATTCTTATGAAAGTTAATTTCAAAGCGTATACCTACTTATAACTATATGTTTCGTTGTGGTTAGTTATCTATAATCTAGGTGACATATATACTTATATGAAGCTCAGGTCACGTTAAAGTTTGAAAAATTATCCTAGACTAAAGCGGAGGCGGGAGGCGACATCACACAAAATCGTTAACTCCGCTCATGCTCCGTATGGGATGCTGCGTCAGTTACTCTCATCTTTAATAAGAAACGCACGTTGACACTTCAGTGGCGCTAATCATGATCTAGCTACTTCATCGTCCATCACTCATATTAATTACTTTGCTACATTAGATTTTTAATTTCCAAGTATTTTGTCTCTCGGTATTTCAAAATAATTTTTTGTACCACATGACGCGGCGAAATGATAATCCCAACGAAAAGATGCCGTTCGCGGATAGTAACAAAGGCATTCCCCTGCCTGAGATGTGGTGCCAAGACTGTGACCTTTCTGTTTTGGGCGGCACTCTACGTGTTTGCGATGAAGATGACGATATTGAAAAGCAGTGGGAGCACCACGCCGAAGGATTGGTCTGTACCTGACAATTACACCAAGTGGCTGGTAAATGAACAAGTACTATAATTTATCTAATCAGCCGATAAATTATGTTAACTGAAACTTCTTTTTCTAACATAACCGTCAAAGCATAAGTACAGGCTTAGCAACAGGCTGTTAAAGTCCTGGTATCCTAACGGTCAAATGGTATAATAAACCACATAAGATATTGAACTAGTAGATTTCCCGCGAATTTTTTTTTGCGTACACCGGAGATTATGAATTACTAGCTTTTGCCCGCGATTTCGTGCACGTTAGTTCTTTAAAAATCTCGCGGGAAATCGTTGGTTTTCCGTGATAAATGTCACTATGCGGCCTATGTCACTTTCCATGTACATCATGTACTCACTATAATTACGTCGATTGATTGCTTCGTTGCTGCGTGATGGAAAGACAAACTAACTAACCAACACACTTTCGCATTTACGTATAATATTAGTGGAAGAAATGAAAACTAAGCTAATTTAATGCAAAAAAATTTGTTGCAGTCGATTCACATTTTGAAAGCAAAAATTACGAACGATACCATTTGTATCTTTTCAATTAAATTATTTAATGTTAGTTATACTCGTATTTCAACTGAGTAGATATCTACTGATGCAAACGAAACTAAAACACCATTTTTAGTTGCAGGGTCCTGTTTTAGGTGAGGATGAAGAGTTAGACTCGGCAAATAATGACTGGCTCGAGCCAGACAACGCAACTGTAATGGAACTTGAACAGAGAGTTGCAAAAGTACAGGAAGTTTGTCATTTGCGGTCTCTTCCTACGCAGAGTATTAACAGCAAGGAATTCTTTGTAGACCATGCCCATAATATTGTGTGGTGTAATATATTCAAAGCTGCTAGTACTTCGTGGCTATATAATTTCAATATATTAGGTAAGGGAGATAAAGTAATTTTTATTACATAAAATTCTCGTGTCACAAATCACAATGTTAGTTACCTTACTCCTCCGAAACGGGTGGACCGATTTTTATGAAATTTTGTGTGCATATCGGGTAGTTCTGAGAATCGGCCAACATCTATTTTTCATACCCTTAAATGATAAGGGTGACCAACCACTAAATATTTTAGTTGGCGGTACGTAGTTAGCTGGGTCAGCTAGTTTTTATTATAAGCTTCCGTTCATTTGGCATTCTTATGGATGTTCTGTATGTGACAATGAAATGTTGTGGTACCATCGAGCTGGTCTGATGATGAAGATGGAAGGAAATCCTAAACTACATAGTATAATCCATCTAGATAGACAAAAACTATTTTAGTTCTGTTTTTTTTTTAATTAAATTTTTTACTTTCTATTTTTTCATAATGGTACATTTTTTTAATTATCAAAACCCGTTACAGGCGGCTATGACAAAAAGTTTTTGGCTCGGACAAGACACACGCCATTGATGTTGGCTAGAAAAAAATATCCAAGGCCTAGCGAAGAGGAACTGAGGGACGCTGTAAATACGCCAGGTGTTGTGTCCCTGTTGGTCGTTCGCGAGCCGTTCGTGCGACTGCTCTCTGCTTACAGGGACAAGCTCGAGAACATAACACCACCGTACTACAGGAAACTAGCGCGAGCGATCGTGGCAGCACACCGGGAGGCGGCAACGAAGGTTTTGGGACCAATCAAATCCTTTGGCCCGACGTTTTACGAATTCATAGCTTACTTAATAACAAAATATGCGTCCGGGGACACGACTTTCGATGAACACTGGGCGCCTTATTACAAATTTTGCACACCGTGCGCTGCGAACTTCAGCGTGATCGCTAAAGTCGAAACTCTGTCGAGAGATTCTGCGTTTGTCGTACAGCAATTGGGGCTGGGCCATGTACTGGGGAGGAAAGTCAGAAATCGGAGGATGCGACTCCGCACAGTGATGAATAAGTCCCGCGACGGGAAGAACACTTCCGCTTTGTTGAAATATTATTTTGGCCAGCTCGACGAGCAAATGTTGGATAAATTATTACAAATATACGGTATAGATTTCGAAATGTTCAGCTATAAATCAGATATTTATAGACGTTATGTGAGAAAATGAATTATATTTGATTAACTAATAAAGGGGTTTAATTTTATAAGAAAGAGTCGTTTGGGAATCCCTGGATCTATTGAACTAATTTTAAAAATTCTTTTATTCATGGATCTTTTGTTAGAATCTACTTTGGGATAGTTATCTATTTATATAAATCACTAGCTGACCCAGCGAACTACGTACCGCCAGCAAAATATTTAGTGGTTGGTCACCCTTATCATTTAAGGGTATGAAAAATAGATGTTGGCCGATTCTCAGACCTACCCGATTTTACACACAAAATTTCATAAAAATCGGTCCACCCGTTTCGGAGGAGTAAGGTAACTAACATTGTGACACGAGAATTTTATATATTAGATAACCATGAGGCTGACTGATACAACAATGCAAAGCCTATTCCGATAGACCTCAACATTTTGCTATAACTATTGCTTGAGTAAGTCTAAACTAAAGCAACTATTATTATGTGACCAAAGGTACACAAAGGAGAAGTTTTTGAAATTTTGTCGAAACGGGGGAATAATAATATTATGATTACTGAATATTCACTTACTTGACAATACCGTCAGCAGGAAGATGTAATCACTGAAGGTGATAAGTCCAGACGACCCAAGCTTGTAGAATATGGAATCCTCGTCTAAATCCAAGTTGAGGCGTTGGCTGATTGTCTGAAGAAACATATTGGAAACTTGAATATTTTTTACATTAATTTAGATATACATTTTTTGCAAGGCATGTATAGTTCTTTCAATTCACGAGGGCGACTGACTTATGGTTGTGTGTGTGTCGTATCTGTATAAGTGTGAGCGAGCGCAATGCTCGCGCCTGCCCGCTCTCACCTAGGCTTTGACAGGCACGCACACTTATGCTATGTGCATGTACACGAAGTAACCACAAGTAAAGCTCACTCGCCTTCGTGAATTGCAAAAACTGTAACAAATCATACTAGCCAAAAATTGGCATTATCTAAAATCGCAATCTGTCTATATCTAATGGTCAGCTGGTTTACACGAAATAATTCTATCTATTTATTCATAATAACAGGACTTGAACAACGTTTACCTACGCGATCTAGTAAGTCAAAATTTATGTATAGGTAGAGGCAGCTACTAAAGCCATCGTTATACTATCTCAGATAAAGAAACTTAGGAAATCAAAACCAAAACCATGCTGAAATATCCTAAAGATCTAAGATACCTAAAGTTCTAATGCGAAAGCTAAGTAAAACTTTTGCTTTCAAATAAATGTAAAAAAAAGCTAGAAAATAATTGCAAATCTACAGAACTTATAGGATGTACCGTGTGACTAATTCAAAGGTTTCCGAATAAGGACGGAAACACACTAACACGCCACTCAACAAACACCGCGCGACTCATGTAGTCAAATTAAATCGTCGAATTACTAGAAACAGTAGTAACATATTAAGGTGGATTATACGGGTCTGCCCGCGAAATTCTAATTTCATTTGGTTTTTTGCAATTTGTAAACTAATACGACAAAGTTGGCTTATGGCATTCTAATTGCGCCAACGGCAGAATCATCTTCATAGGTTTATGAATAAAAATCTTTACTTATCCAGTTTAAGAAATTAGTCAGAATATCGACTAATTTGTGAGTAACTCACGTCCAACTCGATTTAAATTGCGAAAAACCAAATTAAAGGAGAACGCCAGATCGTGACCCAGCAATTTACAGAAAAAGTAAATTAATTAAAAATATCCTATTAATTTAAGATAGTTTTAAAATAAATCATTTCTATCGTAAAACTAGAGGATAAAAATCCATCAATATTTAATGAAATATTTATTTTACTAAAAACCACTCACGATATTTTAAAACAGTATCATATTATAACCTGTAAGTCCAACTTTGACTTTGAATAAATCAAAAACCGCAAGTTCTAGAAGTTTTAAAACTTATGTTAATTCATTACTAAACATTTAGCAATAAAATGATGCATAATTCATTCTTGCAAACGACTTTTCGTATTGTGGGTCAAAATTCCAAACATTTTTGGCATTGACCTTTGAATTTCGCGGGCAGACCCTTATAATTAACCTTAAATGGGTGGCCTTTGTGAAATAAATAATATTTTTTTATTTATGTTTTTCTGATTCGCGTGGCGTCGATTTGGGTAGCTCGTTATAAATGTGTTTGGTCCATAACTTGCTACGCTAGGACTATAATTAGCATAGTGGGTCCAAGTAATCAAAAATTGTGCATAGAGAAACAAAATATTTTTTTTTTACAAAAAGAGTGAGCACATATAGTTTGTGAAGGAGAGGCGAAAGACAGTACCTCATCGATGTTCTGAAAAGACAAGAAAGTAGTGTAAAGACAGTGACAGTGCGATAGAGAGGTAGTGCATTTATAATAGCTATATGTTTGCTGTAGTTAGCCTTCGTTATAATATATTATGAACACAATAAAACTTAACAGAATTTATAGGTCAATTAATATTGTAGATGTAACTGTAAATCATAATTTAAAGTATGCATTTAAAAGGTTCTTAAGAACCACATTAGTTAATTTTATTAAAAAAAAAACTAATAGTACACAAATCATGAATATGTATACTAAACTAATACACTCCCTACATATTGTTTAGAAAGTTAGAGAATTAATAAACCTACAAACTATTTGTATTTTGTACTACAATAACCTTAATACAAATACACTAAAACAAGAAGATTTTGTGCACAGTACATAGATATCTACTACCTGGTATATTTATTTATAATAATAAAGTTAATTTCTAATACTTTTTGAATTACCCCACTAGGTGGACTGACGACATCAAACGAGTCGTAGGGAGCCGCTGGATTCAGGCGGCGCAAGACCGAAGCCTGTGAATGTCTATGGAGGAGACCTTTGTCCAGCAGTGGACGTCTATAGGTTGCTTAGAAGACTTTTTTTAATAACCTGCTGAACTGTTAGAAATATATTATTGTGTTAAAAAATAAGAAACTAGTTAGTTACCTTTGGGTCATATCTCCTGTACTGATCAAGTCCTAAACCTGTAAAAAGTAATTTATTAATAAAAAAAATCTGAAACATAAAAGTTGATATTTGTTTCTGCTTTCCAAAAATGGTTTTTATTCATACAAATTCAAATTAAAATTCATTTATTTGCAAGATTGGGTAGGAAAAGGATCTTTTACAGTGTTCTGTGCTCTAAACTTCCACAGAGTAGCATGCAATTTTTTCTTATAGATTATTATACTATACAACAATTATTGTCACATTCATTTAAATAATTGCAAACAAATACAATAATTACAATAGACATATGTACAAATATAAATCTAAGAGTGCAGAGTAAAGAATAAAAATTGGAGTAATATTGATATGATACATATAGAGTTGTTTTGTCAACTTTGCATGTCCTTACTAATATTACTAGTGGTTCGCCCCGAACTGAGACCTCGCGGTAACGGTATCCCATGATTATTCATTCAATCGATACATGATAACCAAAACTGACATTATTATTATGCCCGTTTTCACCAAACATACCTAAATCATCCCCTAAGTAGGAGTCTCTTAACGTAGGTAGCTCCTAAATACAATCCTAAGTCCTAACATCCGTCCCAATATCCTTTTAGGTGTCCCGTACAGGATCGTGATAAATAAGTTGACAGAAAACATCAATCACCTAACTTATAGGTAGCCCGTAAAGGTTAGGGAACGTTAGTGAAAACATTGAATTATTTATCAAACATTGAATTTAACTCGTAGTTCCATGGGAATAGTTACTGACTGCGCCATCTATTAGCATTATTGTGAAGCTATGTTGATGCTATATGAATTACTGACGCCCATTAAAAATTAAATAATCTCGTTTCTTTATAATATTCATATAATTTTAGTATTTGTTGTTCAAGTACAGGATATAAGTGACCTAAAAACATAAAATCAGTTTGAAAATCCATAGCGGATTTTTCTAGAGAGCGTCTTCAAGCGAGCGTATAAAATCGCCACTTTGAAAGCCCCCCATTTCGTCAATTTTAAGGGAAAAATTAAAAAAAAAATATTTTTGTACTCAGTTCAAAATTATCTTTAAAATGATACGTAACAATTTTATGTAACGCGATTTTTTTTTTTTTACTTCGCATTCGCTTCTATGAGAGCCCCCCTGAAATAAAGATTTTTATAACTTTTTAAGCCATTTTCGGCTGGAGGCCATCGGTTTACATATTATATCTAAATTTGAAGTAATTACGTTCAGTAATTCAAAAGTTATAAGGCTCTGACAGACGGACGGACGGACGGACGGACGGACGGACAAGTGCAAATCGCCCTAGTTAACTCAAAGACCTTCGCTTCGCTCGGTCGATAAATGCGAAAGTGTTTGTTGGTTTATTGGTTTGTTGGTTTGTCCTTCAATCACGCCGTAACAGGGCTATGGATCGACGTGATTTTTTGCATGGGTATATTTAAGGACCTGGAGAGTGACGTAGGCTACTTTTATCCCGGAAAATCAAAGAGTTCCCGAGGGATTTTAAAAACTAAATCCACGTGGACGAAGTCGCGGGCATCAGCTAGTTAGTAAATAAATAAATAAATGAATAACAGTTTGCAATTTGTATGATTACCATCAGGCTGTTTAACGCCTGGAGTCATGGAGCGGAGGAAGTCATCGGGTGTCATGAACACCTCGTGCTGGTCATGATGCTGAGCCTGCAGAGTTGCGAAGTACCGAAACACCTTGTCAGGGGTGGAATATTGCCGCATGCGGTTCTCGTATTCAATTATCTATCCAAGTCCCAATAAAGCAGCAGGTAACAAGAAAAATACTTAAGTTTTAGTTACTTACCGACAACATAGTTTGTATTTCAATGCATATTGAGATTTAAGTCTGGCCCTGACTTTTGACTATTATAAATGTGTGTATGATAAGTATGTCTGTAAACTGCTTTTGTTACCTTTTTACAAAAACCACTAAGGAAATCTTGAAGAGCATAAAAGTAATTCGACAACCACCTTGTTACAATGGAGATTCCAGGATTTCAAATTGTCTGTGATCTGATCTGATGGGAGTTTTCAGCCTTGGATGGCTACCACCCTAACGGCAAAGCCGAGCCGCCAAGTGTTAGTGTTCGGAAACTGCTGCGAAGGAACTTGGGGCACAGTGTTTAGTAAGACTGGCAAGGGAATTCAATATATACTTTCAAGGTTTCAATATGTTACCAGTCTTACATTTGGTAATTCTTAATTATTAATTTGTGTACATCATACTTCCCATAGAGTTCTCTTATTTGAAAAGATGCAGGAGTCCACCACAAGAATTATAGTATGATAGCTACTAGAAACCTATTAGGCGTAAAGAAAGAAAAAAGATTTTGATGTAGAAAAAAATAATAGAAAGAACAAAACAACTCTAAATACCATCTGGCTGCTTCATGCCAGGCGTGATTGCTCGCAAGAAGTCATCTGGTGTCATGTAAACTTCTGTATTGTCTCCGTAAGTCAATTTCACTGTTGCAAAGTATCTGAATATTTTGTCGGGAGTTGAATAAGCCCTCATTCGGTTTTCATATTCAATAATCTGTCATAACAAATAAAAAAACTCAATAGAAACAAAAAAAAAAAATAACTAATATGTGGAAAAAAAAGTTACTCAAGCAAAAACTAATGACAAACTTAAAATAATTGAAAGAGTTCTTTTTGCCTAAAGAATCAGCTTGGCTGTTCAATGTGGAACTGGTCTTTGGGGCAAGGTTTGTGTAGAAGCCAGATTAAATTAGGTATAAAGTTCATTGTAACAAAACAAAAAGAAGTAAATACTTAAAAATTGTATGTAGATTTAAATCACAAATGAATGTGATACTTTTTGTCTTATGATTTAAAATAAGAAAGTAACAAATAAACAAAAATAAATATTGAATGCCTACTCCTGTCACCATAAGTTCAAGCTTAAACTTAAAGGTGGGTCTACGCTAGACGAGCAGAGCACGAGCAGAGCACTAGGCGAGCACAAATTCGTGTAGTGTGGACCGACTTATGAGCCTCGAACATGCACGCTTCGAGTGTTTGGCTTGTGCTCGACTGCTCCGCCCGTTGTCGGTTTTTCGACGAACACAAAGGGATTTGGGTGTGTAAAAATTATATTCCAGGGCAGTGCTCGTTGCAGGTCCACACTTGACAACGCGAATGACGACACCCAGAATGGCTCGGCTCGTGCTCGGCTCATCTAGCGTAGACCCACCTTTAGAGCTAAGGCACTGAGAAGTCAATAGTAATAAGCTTCCAAAATGTATTTTTTTGTGTTGTTATGTATGGATGCCAGTGGAATCTCACATGCAATCCCATTGTTGCCCTTCCTTTTCATCCTGACAGATAGGGTGTGAATTCAATGTTTTATAGCAGCTGAATTCTGCTAACAATATTCTCTACATTTGCCTGTAGCAATATACTCCATAGACCAGATCTCACCTTTCTGTCTCGAAAACCAATTTTTTCCTTTCTATATCTCTTTTTCCTGGTTTCAACTTCACTTTCTGAATCTGTTTCAACAACCTCTTCAGCAGCTAATAAAGAAGGTATTATTTGATATCTCAACCTAGAAAAATGCTAATTATCAAAATATATACACTCAATAGTTACTTGTCTGCCAAAATCTATATAAACAATTAAATTCTTTTTGAGATTCAAAAAAATAAGTGTCTAATATTACTCATGATTTTATAATCAGATAATATATAGGGGGGTGTTTATACACCCCCACATATATTTTTAAAATTTTTGTCTGCTGTTCTATTAGGTACCTGTTACATTGTTCTGTCAAATGTACATTGAGCATGTGTATGGCAGGAGACTATTGCATACGAAAGGAACATTCAAAACTTTTAGAGTGCAAGCCATAATTAATAATAATCTATATAAATAAAAATGAATGTTGGTAAGCGCATAACTCAAGAATGGATGGACCAATTCGGTTAATTTAATTTTTGTATGTTCCTTAAGATCCACGGAAGGTTTTAATAAAAAAAAAAAAAAAAAAAATTTTTACTTTTAACTTTTGACAGAACGAAGTCTGTCTGGGCAGCTAGTATTTTTATAAAAATGACAAAACTACTGACTACTTTTATTACTTTACTTACGAAATCTTGTATGATGTGTATGCTGTAGCACCAAATAGTACTGTGTATAGCAAATACTTGTATGAAAAGCGTTGCAAATTCTCATAATTATATTTTTTGTTACTACTAAAGTATCTCTGGCAGCTAATATGAGGTTGATTAAAACCAACCACAGAAACAATCTTAGAAGCCTCACCAAGCTGTGGCACTTTACGCAATATTGTTATTTCTGTCGGTAACTTAAATAACCGCGCGGTAACGTTGTACATTTTGATAAAAACAAGCAATATTTTCACCCTTCCAAAGAAAGTTGAGAAAAACAAAAATTGAAAATTTTCCCATTTGACAATCAACTGATTTTGATTTTTGACCACAGGGCACAGAGTACAGACCACGAACAACAATAAAACCCAGTGTTTCCACTTTTATGATTTCTTTTCCCCACGCCTCAATTGAGATTTCGGCCCCTTCTCGGGACTTTTTCCCCTCAAAAATTATTCTGCAGATTTTTACTACAGAACAGTAAAAATCTGCTCAACGGTCACAAAACTTTTATGGGAAATGATCATTTGGGTACTAATATGAAGTAAATGAGCATTTTTGAGCAAAGTTTTTGTTAAAAACATGTAGATGTATAAATATTATGCTCGCAAAACTCATTGCCATAAGCCTACGATGTATAATTAGCCTACTATTTGCGAAAAACTAAATAAAATTTGAATTTTCGCGGCTGGATATACCCATCCACCTTAAAACTGGCGTCCACTAGGCGCGCCGTGCCGAGTCGAATCGAATCGCAAAAAGTCGCCTCCTATATATTTACTATGAAACTGCGTCCATTAGAGACGAGTCGTCTGACCTCTCGTTAGAGAGTATTATGTTCTGTGCGTCCGACTCGCCGCGGCGCGTCGCTAATGGACGTATAATATAGGGATATAATAATTTTGAAACAAAAGTGGATGTCATCGACGTAGTAGATTGCCCAGACGGGACCGCTGTGGCTTTAATGATTGACACGCTGAAAGAAAACAATGTACATCTGCAAAACTGGATAGGCTTTTGTGCTGACACAACGGCAGATGTGTCATGAACATGATGGGAAAACATAACTCTGTGTCTCAACATTATTACTAATCAAAGAAAACACAGAAGTTCAAAAAATTTTTAACTCTGCAAAATTATTTTAAATTGAATCAGTCAAAAAATTAAAAAAAAGGTTTTGGGGTTAGTATCGATAGTAAAGTGCCCTCCAATTAAAATTTTCAAGTTATATTTTATGTACAGAATTCGTTTAGTTACAGTTTTATTCTATTTTATAGATTATTCATAGGTGTAAGTGATTAAGTATAATATTTTTGAAATAATTTATGTATAAACTATAATCTTTTTTATGTATAAGTAAATGTAAGTACCCTGTATAAAAATATATTATTTTGTACACAAAAATCTTTTTTAAGGGAAAATGTTGTAGTTTGTCTAGCAACTTTCTTTTAATTTACGTTTCATTGCATAAATAATATACTACATAGGGTATACTTCTTTTTTCATTGTATACTTCTTTCTCATTTAGTCTCTGGTTTGTCACTGTGGTTTTATTAATCTTACTGGTCTGTGGTTTGTACTTTTTTAGTTTATGCTGTGGGAGGAAAAAGCAATGAAAAAGATGTTAGAGAATATTTTTTTCTAATTATTTTAAAATAAATTGTGCAGACTGCAGTCAAAAGTACACATTCGAAAAAGTGATAAAGGTAATTTAGTTCTGATCTGAGTTTTATAAAGATTAGTTGTAATTAGATAATTCTGATTTTCCGTCATGTCTCAGTGCTAAAATTTCATTTTGCTCGTTTAACGTAATAGAAAGGTGCGTGTTATGTAACCTTGAATCACGGGTTTTCAGTATTGATCTCTCATCACTTATATTCGTGGAAAGTCCTGCGGAAGGTAAGTAAAAAGAAACACAATATTTGATGATTAGCTCGAAGTACCTACCTGTACCTACTTAGTCATGGCATTGCTTGTTTCGGCCCCTATTCAAAAAAGATTATTAAATATTTTTAATAAAATATCTAAACAACTGAAGATCTCAATATATTATAAGCACAGGAACTAATTTGCTTGGTTAAGTATCTATTTTAAGCATTTACGATTGTCATTTGTGACCTAACCTTGAAATTATTTTTTTAGGAAAATCCGAATAAAAATGTATGGAGGACAAATTTTTATGTTCCTATTTTTATTTGACTGTATGTACATATAAAACACACTGTGCATGTTTAAAATATTTTGAGAGCTCAAATGTTGTTGGATAGGTATGTCAATTTTTAAAGCATATGGGACTGGTACCTATTACACAATTTATCAAATAAACATTTAAGCCAATTGCAAAATTGAAGTTATGATGGAAGTTCACTTCTGTTGACATAGTCATGCTTTGTAAATGTGGATTTGGTGCACACTACACAGTCCAATGATAATATAAGTCCATGCTGACTTCTGAAAACTGTGCAGTGTTAGATTAAATACTCATAGATCGGAAGTTTCTAAAAAGGTTCCGCTCCAAATGTATGCTCAAAACAAGCAATGAATGTGAGACTGCCATGTAATTATTTTCTGTACTGGTACTGTTACTTACATTTTTGATGGTTATTGTGATGAATAATGACACCCTTTCACAGCACAGTACTTTACTTTTTATTAATAATTTTCTGATAGCTTGTACTAAAGCAACAAGACCGAGTAGTTGGTCTTTAAAGGCTTACAAAAATGGCTTATCATAGTGTCGACTGTTGCATTTCCAGGAGTATTTAATATTTTTTCTAAGTGTGCAGTTGATTCAACTATCAGTTCTGATGCAAGTATGTAAACTGCATCCAAACTGAATAATTTTGTTCTATTAACATTTATGAAAAAGTAGCTGATGCAATTATGTTTGATGTTTTGTCTGTCAGTCTGATATGAGACTTTGATAATACTATTTTTGTCAATTACAAATATAAATGTTAGGATTTCAAGGTACATACAGAAGAGGCAAGAATAAACATACCTTGTCAGTGTGCCAGTTGCTTTGACATTGTAACTAACCTACTTCTCACTATTATCTTTCAGCCAAGTTTAATCAATAAGTGCTTGATGTAATGATTTTTTACTAGGGGGTGCATCATGATATAAATGTTTCAGATATATCAAAATCGGCGATATTTATTTCTAAGCTAAGCGCTAATTTGGTTGTTGGGGTCCCAAGGTGCTGGAGTGGTGACCCTGCACCGGGAAGCCTAGTGTTGGCAGACCCCTCACTAAGTGGACCGACGACATCAAACAAGTCGCAGGGAGCCGCTGGATTCAGGCGGCGCAAGACCCAAGCCTGTGGAATTCCATGCAGGAGACCTTTGTCCAGCAGTGGTAATTTTTACAAGACAGTCGATTCAATGAAGTATAAATGAAACAATGCATGTTATGTAATAAGGTGCATTGTTTAATTGCTATTGGGAGATGAGATTACCCTTAACTTTCGACTGACTGAATAATAATAGGTAATATTATGTAGACAAGAGTCATGTAAGATAGAACACTTAAAAACCCAGAAAAATAACCACTTTTAAAACCTGAGAAACAACCCCAAAAAGTGGTGTTAACTTTTCATGACTTCAACAGGATTGGCAGTACAATAACACCAGTATTTCAAATCAAGACTAAAACATGCATCGTGCAAGGATAGCACTGCAGGCCTCTACTAGAACTGGCACCACAGAACGATTTGCATCATGGCTCCTCAACAAACCTCAGGTAAAAATGGTTATAAATTAATATGATCAGGTACTATGCAATCAAAACAATTAGGTGCATGACAGGATACTTTATGGCATTCACATCACAAACATAAGTGATTAATATCAGGTTACTTACAACAAACCACTAGTACATGAACTTGTTTCTTACTATATTGAATATTGTATCAATCAGTGTTCCAATGATTTGATTATTCCCTCTCTTTTAGTTCAAATTATGCCATATTTGTCAAGCCTAATTGGGTATTTGACTGTTGTCAAAATGTTGATTTACATTCATTAAAATCGAAAATGTAAGAATAACATTTGATTCATACAAACAGAAAATAAAGCGATCAAAAAATAAATAAGTTACATTAAGCTGTTTTACTGCAACTATATCTGTGTCTTTCTAAAACGAAATTTTGTATGAAGAGTATGCAGCTACTGTCTATTACATCACAGTTCAGTAGAACTATCTTTGTCTAACAGGAAACTTTAAAGCTTTATATTTCCGAGACTAGTTAAGATATTTAAAAAAGAAAAATGGCATGTTATAATATTTTAAATGTTATTTTAAATACATAAAAACATTTCAGTCATACCCAATTGTTTTGGTTGAGTAATTTGCATAAGATACACATAGTGAAGTAGTGATTGCAGACACTAATTAGACAGATGACAATTGACATTAAACTAGTGGCAGAGAGCTGCTGGCTACAAGCAGCGCAAGACTGGCAGCAGCCATTGCTAGACATTGAAATCTATCTTCAGCAATGGATGTCTATCAGTAATGTACACTCATGGACAGACATTCAATGTGACATTATGTGGATAAGCACTTTGTTTCAGCCTTGAATTATTGTTAACAAAATTTATTTTCTTCCAAATGAGAACATGCAAATAAGAAATTCCCTTATCATGACATACTGTGCTTGTGACATTGTTATTGTTGTGATAAATAAGTATCACGAGAGATGTGTGACTTTGTGATGATTAAGTTATTAGGATGTTAAAAAATAACCATTCATATCTTTCTTTACTGCAAAGAAATTTTTACAAAATTTCTAACCTTGGATTTTTTTCTAACCTTGCAACGTTTTTAGATTTTTCTTTTGTCGCTGAATTTCAGATAGGTCTTTGAACTATGATCAGATTTGTCGTCATCAATATAGTGACAAGCAGATTTAAGTCTGTTATCAACGGAAAGACAAGCCCCTTTCCATTGATAAAATGTTATCAGTGCCAAAGATTAAGAGTCAAAAATCAGAATAGATGTATGTAATGATTATTATTATTTTGTGTTCAATTTATATACCATGTATGTAATTATATTTATGTAGATTTTAAATTTGATGAATGATCTTGGTCTTGCATTCAGGAGATGGATGTAAGTTATTTTTAGCCCATAAATTCAGTATTCCTGAACTGTAATTTTTAAAATCCACAATCAATTTTCAATAAAAAGTACTTCAATACATAAGGTCATCAAAAATAAAATACCTGTCTTAATATGTTATTAATTAACTGATAATATAGTAAAACTTTTTCTTAAACAGGCAGTTGCTGTAACAGTAACCAACAGGCTGAAAAGTTCCACAGCAGCAGAACCTTTTCTCAATGGCTCCAGCTCAGCGTACGTGGAGACCATGTACAATGCATGGCTCTCTGACCCCAACTCTGTACATGCAGTGAGTACCTTGCTTAACTTTTCGCTATTATAGTCTGTTCAATAAGTCAAGAGCCTTGAGAGTAGAGTTTTTTCCATATATTAGACTTTTCCACATTAAGGTGTGCATAGTTTATTTATTTTTTAATTAAAATCATATATAATTTTATGTATTTTTTTTTATGTAAATTATCAAACTGTTTGATTTATTGATGACTCTTACACAATGTTTCTACAAGCTGTTTATCAATTTACCCATGTCCACTGACTTATTGAACAGACTATACCTACTATGAAGCATTAGGTTGACTTTCTTCATAGATGTGACAGGATACATACTTATTACTGTGGTATAACTGGTTTACATAAAATATGTGTGAAATCTATCACAAAGATCCACTTACACAAGAGAGGTAAGCTATGAAAATGAAGCAAACCTATATTGGTTGGGTCTATTCCCCTTTCATTGGTACTTCGATGGCAGGAAAGCAACCTTAACACATTCCCTGTCCAGACAGAGCAGACACTAGTGAAGTAATGACTATGCTCACATGTGACTCATGGGACAGGGAATGGGTTATGATTATTATTTATTGGTGGATCACGCGATACTTCTTACATGATGTATTATATGTAATGTTGGTGTTGGTTATATTCCACTAAGTTTCATGTGACTTTAGTACGGGAAAATTGATTAAATAAATTATTTTGAAAGATTGTAAATAAAAGGTTTTTTTTTGTGGAGCAAGAAAAACACATGATTTTATATATTGAATTACTTATAAAAATGTACTTTATCGAACAAAACACAAAGTTGCGGAAAAATAATAATAATATAGATTATAGATGATAACAAAAAATCTTGTCTAAAATGATAAAACCTGAAAAAATGTGATCGGCCTTTACTAGCTATCGTAACACTAATTGAGCGTGCAAAATGAATAGATTTGCCACAATGAAACGACATCGCATCAGGCTTGACGTCTGCATTGTCAAGGTCACGCTGTGAAATTCTCAATACGTGCAAGGTCAATTTGCTGGCGAGCTCTAATTCGATCCGTTTAACGCTTCAATAACGTTTTATGTCGAATTATGTTAATCCGGTCTGCTATCGGTTGTCACCAGTCAAAATATGTGTTCTGATAATATTTAAGCATCAAAATAATGTCACTAACTGGCTCCAAGCGTTTAGTCGTGATCAATTTATTTATTCGCCGAAATTGTACTTAGATGTATAATACCCGCGACTCACGTGCTAACTATTGGGCCCAAATATATCCAGATTTAATCGTAGGTAATTCTTTATCTAGAAAAACTTGGTCTCTACCGGAATCTATGCCTGTAATAATAATATCGTGGAATAGGATTGACTGAGAAACCACGCCCAACCTAAACAGCAGGGCTAGCATAGGCAGGGGACATATATATCCACGGGGAGAGGGTAAAATATGTTTCTCTCCTCGCTCAGTTTTATCCACCCGTCACAGCAAGGGCACAGCGTTAGATATAATAATATTCTCAGTGGATAAAATGGGAGAAAAACTTATCCTTGCAATTATTGCTATTATAAAAATCAGGCCGAAGATAATTTTATCTCTTGTCAGTGGATAAAATCGAGGGATATAATTTTTGTGTCCTGCCCATGTTAGCCCTGCAAGTGAACCTAGAGTGTTAAAATTTGAGTAAATATTCCTTATATACTTGACTGCAACGAGAGAACTTTTGAAATTCCACCCTTGACGTCCCTAAAAGTAGCTTATGGCCAGCTGTGGAATATACTCTCTACTGTATACTATATAGGTTGACCAAGAAGAAGACGATGATGTACTAAAAGATTCATGTCGTACCCACAAGCTTTCCGCTTATTTGGGTGGGGGGAGGGGGGGGGGGACACACTATTCAGAAAGTCAGCTTGGCTGATATTCTTTAAAGAGAGCTCTGCTTTAGGCACTGCACTGCTTTGAAAGTTGTTAATGTTTTATGCGAGTCAATGAGCACTCGTTTATCCGTCTATGACATGTACTTGAAACCTAAGCTGTTATCTGTAGATAATATACGAGTACCTATTTGCGTGCCTGTAAACTTGCGACGTCACATATTTTTTATCTGAATTTGAAGATAAAATATGATCTTCTACTATCTACTAAGGACGATGAGACAATGTCATGTTTCGTGTTTTGGTGTGTCCCTGCTTAAACAAATTGTATCTATAAAACACATACACATTATTTACTTAAAATACATTGAACTGCTAAATTGTTCACAATATTACATACATACTATATTTACTTAAAAATAACATTGAACTGTTATTTTAGAGGCAACAAAACTGAAAAAGATCAGGTACAAAAATATTTAAAATATATTTCGTTTCTGATTTAGGTATTTTCTTCCTAAAATACCCAAATAAGAAGCCAAAATGAAACAACAATGCAAGAAAAAACAACGATAAAGGCAATAATGAATTACCTACTCGTAGATAGTTAGATACGAGTATAGTATGTATATTGAAATGGAAACCTTTATTTGTGCGGTTTTGGCAATTTGTTTTGGTAAACAATACGCTATATGAAATGTATTGATTATATTATTAATATATTATAAACTAGCTGATGCCCATGACTTCGTCCGCGTAGATTTAAGTTTTTAAATTCCCTCGGGAACTCTTTGGTTTTCCCGGATAAAAAGTATCATGTCATTCTCCAGGTCCTCAACTATACCCATGCAAAAAATCAAGTCAATCCGTTGCTCTGTTGCGGCGTGATTGAAGGACAAATCAACGAACAAACACACTTTTGCATTTATAATATTAAGTAAGGATCGTCAACGTCTCGAACATCGTTCGAGATTTAGTTTGCCTAGCAACATAATAATACTCGTAATAACATCGTTCGAGACTTATTTTAACCTAAATCTCGAACTGTATATACGACTGTCGTGTAATTAACATATTTTAATTTGCAATAACAGATATTTGTCAATAATTAAGATAAAAATTATCCTATCTTTTAAGATGGAGCAAATTACAGATAGTTACGAAGTTTGATCAAAATCTAAATATATATATATATATATAGATATACTATAAGTATATTTTTTGAGCTAACAATTCAAGTACATATTAGGCATAATACTGAAATTGCGTTGATAGCCTAGTGGTTAAGACTGTTCATATTCTCGGGAAGACTGGGGTTCGAATCCCAGGCAATATAACTCACCATGACATAATAAACCATCTGATGTGTGGAGAATATTTTGCAATACAATGTCCAAACTCAGTTAATTTGCAAGTTGGTACCTACTCCTACTAGGTCTGGAAGACAAACATGATACCACGTTTGTCTTCCAGACTATTGATACATGAATTGTTTTTAAAAGTTGGACTTTAATCTTTGCTTTCTCTAGTTTATTTGTAATTGATAACACAGAGTAACTTGTGTTATATAAACTAAGGTCAGCAGATTACTTCTCAGATAATATATGATGGTGAACTAAATTACCTAGAAATTTATTGTCTTGCTGATTTTCTCAGACAGTCGATTTTTACTTTAGTTTCCAAAATGTGTTGCTTCCTTGAAACGAAGTTCTCTTGTAGGATTGCCTTACTACGTCCAAATAAGTATAAGCAAACCTGATTAGGTTTAAGAATAACTTCCAATAAGTTAGAAGTTGGATTGCCTTCCTGCATTCAAATAAGTATCAACAGACTAACTCTAGCAGTACAGATTAGGGATGTTTCTCTTTATTGCATTACCACCCTGCGTCTAAATAAGTATGTATCATGCTGTCATAAGGCTTAAGGACGTCCCTGCTTTTTAACCGATTTCAAAAAAGGAGGAGGTTCTCAATTCGACGCGTATTTTTTTTAAATTTTTTTTTGTCGATGTTATAACTCCGTCAAATCTGAACCGATTTCAACAAATAACAAATTTTTTTATTTGAAAGGTCATACTGTCAGGTTGGTCCCATTTACATTTGATGACGATCTGATGAATATCTTTGGTGATGGAAGACGGAACTCCTCTATGAATAACAACAAATCGTTCGCGATCAGAGAATGTGAAGATTGATCCTGTGAAGCTATCACTAAAAACCTTAAAATAATAACATATAAAAAATATTTAAAAAAAAACCGACTTCAAACGCCACTACAAAGTATAAAATAATTTTAGTTTGTACAGGTATTTTCAATAGAAACTATGAAACCGCAACGCTAGCCCGACTTCAACATACCTGTAGTGTACATACTATAATTATGGCTAGCGTGGCGGGTTCGTTTCATAGTTTCTATTGAAGCCCGCCCGACTTCAACATCCCTGTACAAATTAAAATTATTTTATACTTTGTAGTGGCGTTTGAAGTCGGTTTTTTTAAAAAGATTTTTTATATAATATTATTATTGGATTGCCAATTGCCATCCTGCGTCCAATATCATTACCACCCTGAGTCAAAATAATATCAGCAGCCTTGGTGTAACAGTTCTGTGTTGTTTTAGTCCTGGGACGCATTCTTCCGCAATGCGACGAACGGAGCACAGCCCGGCGTTGCCTACACCCCCCCGCCAAATCTGGCGCCATACTCCAGAAACGAAGTGCCGCTGACGTCACTCGTACCAGCCTCTGGCGGCATGCCGTCTATATCATCCGGTGAGTACTTACAGGGCCCACTGTAATGTTCGTTTTTGGAAATTATAATATGACTAGCTTATGCCTACGACTTCGCGTGGAGTTGGATTTTGAAAAATACCGTGAGGGTTTTCCGGGAGACAATTTCACTCCAAAACCTCGACTAAAATCACGCCGATATGTTGCTTTGTTGCTGTGTGATTGAAGAACTGAGCAAACAAACACACTTTCAGATTTATAATATTATGTAAGGATTTGGAAAGAATTTTTAAGACTTGCCATTACATAAAAATCTATATCCTACTTCCTACTAATATTATAAATGCTAAAGTTTGTGAGGATGTATGTATGGATGGATGGATGTTTGTTAGACTTTAACGCCACAACGAATGAACCGATTTGGCTGAAATTTGGAACGGAGACCCAGGATTAACACACAGGCTACATATTTTATGCCGGAAAATTAATGAGTTTCCGGGAACCATGAAACCTTAATCCACGCGGACGAATTTGCGGGCATCATCTAGTAGAAAATAATATTCAATGAAAAATTATTTTCTTTCAAAAATCCTACTTGAAACGCCATTACAAAAATAATGATTTTTCAAAAAGCGCTGAACGATGTCGATAAAAATATGGGACCACCTCTGAAGTAGGTATGACCTACCAAACAAATAAAGTCATCAAAATCAATTCATAATAATTAGCGTAATAATCGCGTAACAAACATAAAAAAACGTTAAAACATTTATTCAGTCAGTCATGTTTATTGCATTTGCATGGCAGACTGCTTCGAATTTAGCCACCCACAGGATAAGGCAGTTGAATGCAAAAATGTTACATACAGGATTATAGTTACATAGTGCTAACAATTTGTGTTCTGGAAAGGGAAACATTTCAGTAAAATATAAAAAAAAAAACTGTAGAGCATGTCTACAACATTAATTCATTGAGTTTGATTGGTTATTATTATCAAAATAAAACCTCATAGCTATACTACGAACTTTTGACAACTCTCGAAGGACTCATCTGAAGAAATAAACAAAAATTACAACCACAGATATTAGATTTATACTGAAGTGTTTTGAAATTGTTCAGTGGTGCGCCGAGAGAGAGAGTAGAAAAGAGTTATATTAAAAAAATATTTATAAAAAACCAACTTCATACGCCCGCGCCATAAAAAGTAATAAATAATTTATTGTTGGTATTTTAAAAACCGCTCGACCGATTTCTATAAAATTTCAATGGGACCACCTGGGAAGTATACCCTTTGAAACTAAAAAGAATTTTCCAAATCGGTTCGGGCGTTTTCGAGTAATCGGTGAAAAAAATAAAAAAAGATTCCGACGAATTGAGTACCTCCTCCTTTTTTGAAGTTTGTTAAAAATCCACAATAGCCCAACGGTTATAGGCGTGAACTGAAAACTGAAAGGTTGAAGGCACCATCGCCACCCGTTGCACTATTATCGTACCCTACACTCCTTATAAGCTTTCCGCTTATTTGGAGGGGTATGTCAAGATCAGTTTGGCTAATATTATGTAATTACTAGTAACTAAATGATACCCGCGACTTCGTCCGCGTGGATTAAGGTTTTTAATTCCCGCTGGAACTCTTTAAATTTCCGGGATAAAATTTAGCCTATGTGTTAATCCTGAAATTTGGAAAGGAGATAGCTCATATATCTCGTTTTTAAATTTCAGCCAAATCGGTTCATTCGTTGTGGAGTTATAAAGTAACAAATATCCATACATCCTAACAAACTTTCTCATTTATAATATTAGTAGGATTCTTAAAAAAATATATAACTTTCAAACAAACAAACCAAATGCTTTTGAATCGTCAACTATTTAATGACATTGATACTCTCTTAACCTCCAGGAGCGCCTAAGACTCGTATTCGCCCTTAAAGCTTCTATTAAACATGAAAGTCATATCAAAATTTAATTAGAATTGATCGCTTTCCATATGCCGGAGTACTGTGCTATATACACGTTATAGGAGTCATTCCGCCTGCAATGCGACGTTGCGCAATCGAGCCTCTCGAAAATACAATCTTATCTTGTACTTTACAATAGAGGCAAGCCAACACTAATGTATTATAATTTTATAGGCTGTATACGACTTTTACCAATTCTAATCTACTTGATTAAATACAACTATGAGTTATAAATTATGATTTAAGGCCGCATCCGCACTGTTGAGAAGCGACGGCGATTTCGTTGAAAAAAAAAAACTCCTATTTTAAACAAATGGGGCCGGCCGCATCAGATAAGCGATGCGCGATATTATTATTTGTTTATGTCGCGCGTAATTTTCAATAGTACTAAAGCCAATGAATGTCTCCGCACTGAGTACGACCAGTCATTACGCTATGTAAGCGCAATTCGCTAGTTTATCGCCGCCGCAATGCGGACAAAAGGTTAATCGCTTCGCCAGTCGCCTTACCAGTGCGGCTAAAACTAACTAACTGCCTTAATACTTATGCCCGCAACTTCATCCGCGTGGATTTAGTTTTTCAAATCCTTCGGGAAAACTTTGTTTTTCCGCGATGCCTATGTCACTCTCCAGAGGTGCGATTGTCTAAAAGTTGCCGATGAAAAGCGTATTCATTTCATGGCATTAGCGTCAAAGTAAAATATTCCTTGACCGTATTGATTTAAAGTCACAAATTCAGTACGACCGATTTTAACATGGAGCGTTTGGAGCGCATCGTACATATCTAAACGTAAAAGAATGCATACACGAAATTGAGCTATAATTCAATGCAATTATGGGTTATTTTACTTTGACGCTAATGCCATCAAATGAATACGAATTTGATCGGCAACTTTTAGACAATCGGGCTAGGTCCTCGACTATAACTATAACGTTGCTCCGTTGCTCCGTGATTGAAGGATAAACCAACAAACAAACACTCATAATTATAATGATTATAACATAGATTACAATATTAAGTTTTCCACTTCAAAATATTTCAGTTTATACTTTATCTTATAAGGTATTTTCATGTGTGGATTGCGCTAAAACGAATCGTACAATCGCAGGGTCACCGATCAACGAGAAAATCATCGACGATCACCTCGCCGTGCAGGCCATCATCAGGAGTTACCAGGTGAATCAACATCCTAATTTACTTTAAACACGTTTTTATATTTTGCACATTTTTACCTTATACCTACCTACCTACGTATTTCTATACAAGGTTACTCGCAACTTATCTTTAAAATGTTTTTAGTTCTACTGTACGCTTGTATCGCACTTATTGTAACCCTATTCCTTAAATGCCAACATGTAGTTTGCGCGTTATGGCTAACTTCACTAACTTCGTTATGTTAGCAACATTTGCTAGTGAAGTTAGCGAGAAGGGACGAGCCGCGCTTGTTTAGTATTTGATAAGGGTTTTGTACGGTTAAAGCGGGAAAGGTGTTTATTAGATGTCGATACTAATGCCTAGAGTTAGTCTTTGGTATATGGTAGTCAGAGTCTAGAGTTCTCAGTCCAGAGTTCACTATATTCTATTCGACAGCGATTGGTTTAAACGCATATAAAATTTAGAAGCAGGCTGCAATGGGCAAACTATTTTGAAGTACATGATTGATCTAAGAAATTCACTAAGAACTCTACTACGTTCAGTCCGCGAGGCTTCAAAACTGGCTGTTAGAAAGCTCTGTATAGACAGATTTAAACCGTGCGCGGGACGCGTGGCGCCTCAAGTCTGCCTGAGTGCCAAGCTGGGTTTACGTCTTGCGGACTGTAACAGTGTGGTCGACACCTTAGACATAAGGGTATTGAAGTTGACCCTGCATATATTTTCAAGATGCAAAACAGGTTTCCTTACCGTATTTCCCTAAAGTAAAAATAATACTTGAGAATTTTTAAGATGTGCGATTTTTTTTCTACTTCATTCCAAGATATGTAGGTTATTGGGTAGGATCTGATTATTATCGACTACATTATTAGGTATAATGAAGGTAGTTAGGCCTCGCCTTCAATCTTTAGTATTGAATATTATTTGAAAGCATTACATTACTCCCATCTCAGAGTAAGTAATATTGTTTGCGTTTGTGGTGTGCCCCTTATAATAAAATGTGGAATAACAACGATCCAGAAAATACACATAAAACAGCGAATCGTGAAGAAGACCGAATGAGATTATTTTTTTCAAGATTGGATAGTTAAAACTCGAAAATGTTTCATTTGGACGTAAGCTTCACGTTCGTTGTTACTGTTTAACGTAAGTTAGGTTAGGCTTTTAGCGCAACTGCATTGCGAAACCATACAAGTGTAAACCCCCCTCCCACACAGCATACCTCTTTTTCCGTCACTGATTATGACCTACGTAATTTCGAAAAGCCTGAAGTCTCGCCTTGACTTGTCTATTGTATGACAAGTGAAACAAGCAAACTGCCTGTCCTTTTTAGATTTCACTGAGTCTATCTCTTTCCCACGCAAACTTGATCATGTACTCAGTAGGCCGGGTTCTGTAAAAGCTGCATCAATCATTGCAAGTCTCAATTATGGTGATTGGTTGAATTTATCGCGTTAATTCTGTATGTAATGCATTTTAGCCAATAGTGAGTGAGTATCGGCCAATCAGAGACGATTGCAATCATCACACTGTAGCAATCATTTTTAGAGAATCGTAACACAGATGTAAGTCTCATTTCGCGTTGGGTTTCTCTAAATACTTGATTTGTTGACAGTTTGCTGTGGGCCGTAGTAAATCCCCCAAATTGCGTAAGAAGGAGATAGACCTGTAGAGTTTGGCCACGAGTATTCTCTTTTTGAACCGACTCTACAGGAATCTCTGTGTTAGAGAATGCAAGTTTGCTTCAGGTTCGCATGTCGCACAACGGTCAAGTCATGCCGGAATTTCGGCGATTTCGTAATATTTATTCCGCGGCGTTTTGCTACGTGTCTTATCTATCAGTTAGATTCACATGTCATTGGATTAAAAATGAATGGTAATTCTTTAAAAAGTAGGTTCAACAACAGCATAGATTTAAAGAGAAAGGTAGGTAGGAGCTCACGCGTCTAAGGAAATTGGCATTGCAGTTTTAAGGCTTGTGCATATTTGGGTGTGTCGCAACGCAACGACTCGGTAAAAAAACGCTTGTATTTCCCTTAATAAGGACAAAATCAGATTAGGCTTTTTTTTGGACAAAATTAGATTATATAGAAAATATATTGAAATCGTAAGCGCGTTCTTAGATTTCGTTGCGGCCCGCCTAAACATGTTGCTGGCCACTACACAAAATGTGAAGAAGTAAATTATGGCCCACAGCTGCAGTGACGTATACGCCTAATTTATTGAAGGTCATTACCGCACTTGTCTGCTTTTATCTGGTTTCGACTCGTAACTAAAACACCTTTTCACAATACGATTTTTTGGGATACAATTCATGAAGGAAATCCTGTTACTTTACGAACCGTAAAAATCACTATGTTACAAATAAGTTTCAGTAAAAACTTTAACACTTTTACATAGTGGTATTATTTCTAACA
Organism: Oeneis ivallda; assembly: GCA_029955525.1. Lineage (NCBI taxonomy): Eukaryota > Metazoa > Arthropoda > Insecta > Lepidoptera > Nymphalidae > Oeneis > Oeneis ivallda. The sequence goes on from JARPMR010000011.1 coordinate 8,772,325, forward strand.
TAAATTCGAATAATAAAATTATGGAAGAAAATAATTTAAGAATATTCAGAATAAATTAATGTATGTTCAAGATTTATATTTAAATTATTTTTTTACCATAAAATTTTAATAAATTTGACTTCATAATAGCTGTTAACAATACAAACTCACGCGGCCGATGTTGGGGCATCAGTACTAGTTGTTTATATGCGGTTAGCGTGACTGATGATGTAGTCGGTTCAAGCCGATTCCGCGTTGATAAATGTAGGGTGACCCTTATCGTGGTTAATAATATCGTGGTTAATAATCATCATCATTAGCAACCCATCATCGACTCACTACTGAGCGCAGGTCTCCTCTCAGAGAAGGGTTATAGGCCTGGCCATAGTCCACCACGCTGGCCCAATGCGAATTGGCGGACTGCACACACCTTCGCGAACGTTATGAAGAACTCTCAGATCTGCAGGTTTCCTCACGATGTTTTCCTACACCATTGAAGCAAGTGATATTTAATTGCTTAAACGCACTTGTCTCCGAAAAGTCAGAGGTGACAGGATACCCGGGATCGAACCTGCGACCTCCCGAATAGGAGACCACAGTCCTAAACACTAGGCTATCACTGCTTAATATTAGTTAGAAATATTGGATTGGAACCTTTAAACGCACGAAGCAGAGTTAGTGAGGGAATGAATGTGGCGTATACACACTGCGGGCTAACGTGAGGTGGTGGGGGTGCGTAGGCTCGCGGGCATCTGGCGGCGGACGTGGACCCGCTTGGCATCACCACAGCCAACCTGCCCGCGCTGGGCATGCGCGCGCCCAGCTCCGAGCTCATCATGAGGAAATATTTCAACTTCGGTACGCACCCGAACTTCGCGCAATGCTCACTGCAAACGATGCTAAGCTACTGCTAACATTGCTCATTCCCGAATTGGGATGCGTAGCAAGGGATTTGTATGCACGCCATCAGTCGAACATCGCTTAGCTCAATGACCCATTTTCCGACACTACTAACACGTGCTAAGGGATTATACAGAAAAAAACGAGTGTGCTTTAGACCACACGACTAAAGTAAAACTTACGAAACGCAACTGGCTGTGAGAGAAAGGGAATGAAAATGTGTGCTCGCACCTCTCTCTCTTGCCGCTACAGTAATATACGAAACGTAACTCTCTCTCTTTTCTTCACTAACTTATATCTGCCTCTCAACTTCCGTTTGCCTCGCCTGATCACCCTTTTCGTAATGCATTCACCAGCTTACTCTACAAGTCAAGCGTGCGTAAAGAAGTTTTACTTCAAAATTTAGCTAGATGATCCAAGTACCGACCTATAACAGTCTTCGACCCCCGTATCGACAGGATAAAATGGAGGGGCATTAAAACACATACGCTATGTGCAATACAGCTATGAAATGTGTCTATTGCTGGTGTTCATACACATCCCCGCTACATACAATCGCCATGTCTCTGGTAAAAATGATTTTAATTCTTACCAAAGATGGGTGCAGATAAGATTTTTTGAGCATAAATTTTCAGATGATTGCTGATCAACATTCTTCGTCGTTCACTACAATTCAGCCTAGCTGAGATCGCATCAGCAAGTCTTTTTCATATACGCGTGTTTTCACCGTCAATTTATTGTGGGCTTGATGCGGTTGCGGTGAAAACGAAAATATGAAAAAAATTGTTGCGTTGTATTTTGGCTAAGGTTAGGTTATGTTAGTATTAGGGTTGCATCGTTTGTATTGAACATTCTGCACTACGCCACCGGATGAATGGAAACAATCACGTTTGACTTTGTTTCGTGTAATCATTGTTTTTTGTATTTCGTTCATTTTACTATTTTCTATTTGACAGATTGGTTTATTAGTGTGTAATCCAACATGATACCGAAATCTGGTGTAATTCGCTATCGCTTTTCAATACGCTTAATAAATAATTAATTAATACTGCCTATATAGTTATCGATGCTATTACTATGTAGTTATTGACATAGACTTACAAATGGTGAAAACAGAAAATAGTATCTTGGAACAAGTATACTCTGTCCTTTGGCGTAACTATTCGTATATTTTAAGAAGTTCAATAATACTTATCAGTAAATTATTGTACTAGACATCTGTTTTTGAGACACATGGAAAATAAGAAGCATCGTTCTACTTACTCATATGATAATAAAGTTCAATCACGCGAATAAATCTTTTTTTCCTTAAATATTTCCATAAGCGATATGTTGTTATGAAGTATGAACTGACGTCATGGTTTTTACCAAAAATTAGATAATGTATCAAAAGAATTAATTAAGTACATGTTTTTCCCTTTCATAGTTTTTTGCAGCCTCTGCATTTGGAATTTGAATTTACTCGTCTCAGTTAAATTCGATTCGATAGTTACGCCAACCGACATTGCATTTGCATAATACTCGTATTATGTTGTTGTCATTTCACAATTATATCGCTATCATCATTAAACGCTGCATTTTCAATCAGCATTGAATATTATACGTGCAGTGTGATTGTTTTCAACTTTTCAGTTAGAGTTTACTTTTTTCACTACCGTATAAAAATTGATTATACATTGCGATGCCTCTTTGCTTACTAATCAGAATCACTCATAAAGATGATGAAGTGTGTTAAATGTATTATGCATGATTTGTTTGCAGTAGTCATATTGGAACAGTTATACTACTATAGACATACATATAACTACTTATTGAATTTGTTTTCAAGTATTTTTTTAAGAAGTATTTTAAATTTTGTTTTTCCAATCGTTACTAACTAGATAGACCGTTCTAATGATCGCTAGTCTCAACGCTTAGGGGTTTAGGTTTATGCATACTTTTAATGATTTTCAGTACCTATTCATTATCAACTTTGGGGCTTATTCGTTATTTTATTATACTGGTATTTCTATCTTTTTATAATTTATAAGCCTGTTTTTTATCTATAATTTATAAGGAAGGAAGCGAAAGTAATAAAGGACTTTTCTGTTCAATTTCATTTATGAAAAACGTCTTAAAACATCAGTATTAGGTGTATTTATTGTAGAAGGGCGGGTGATTACACGTGGTTGATGTCATTGTCTTGAGCATTTATCTACCAAAGGAATTAAGTTCTTCTGATTGGCATTCCGTGAACCGTAAATAACCCGCGTTATATTAATACCCAATGTTAGTGTACGATTACTAGTAAATTCTCTCACGAAAGTACCTTTATCGTATAATCTTGCAATCAATTTTATCAAATGAATAGTACGTATAGATGCCTGCATTGATTGTGCCACTTATAAAATTCCACTTCTGTTAAAGCCCATATTACATTTAAGATTATCGTAAAAGTGAGCATCTTCGCGACGGTATTTTTTTCGTTTGAAATATTTCCGTGTAAAAAGCAAACTTTCATATTCACGATTATCTAGTGCTATATGACACACACCGTGTTCGAGTGCGAATGCGACGATAACATTTGCAAAAAACCTATTTGTCGCCAAACGGATTTTCGAGATAAATCACGCGGTGTGCGATTATAAATCGTCGTCGTGAAAAAATTGTTGCCCTCGTGGCCTTAAGATAAATAATACGTGAAGCAAAAACATCAAGACGACATCAAGCGAGTCGCAGGGAGCCGCTGGATTCAGGCGGCGCAAGACCGAGGCCTGTGGAAGTCCATGCAGGAGACCTTTGTCCAGCAGTGGACGTCTATCGGTTGATAAAGAAGAAGAAGAAGAAGAAGCAAAAACTCTGTACCCCTTTTTACGAAAATTGCGCGGACGGAGGAGTATGAAATTTCCCACACTTATAGTTTATATAGAGAAGGAGTACAGAATGCTAATATTTTTATAAAATTATGCATAAAAATACATTATACCATACTTAAATAAATAAAACATTACACACACTACCATGTATTTGACACACACACGTCAAATTGAGAATAGATTAAAGTCTTGCTGAATGTCAAACATAACCATAATGAAAGTTTTTTTAATGGATAGAAGCAGGCGTTACTTTGCGGAAGTCCATGATTAGCAAGAAAAGATTAGAATTATTTTGCTATAATCCGCCAACAGAAAAAATCTGTATAACTTTTACACTACTCTCGACGCACGTTTCGCCCCGACACCGGAGCATGCTCAGGAGATGTTGACTTTACAATGATGTATTATTATAGCAAAATAATTCTAATCTTTTCTTGCGAAAGTTTTTTTTTACTTTTATTATGCCTCGACATAGAACATTAACGGAATTTCGACCAATGGACGACCTCTAGTTAAGATAAATACGCGGCAGTAACGGGAAAGTACCGTCGCGATGGCCTTTTCATGATGATATTTTAACCCGACTATACGGCAAAGAAAAAAGGCAGGGTTATGATTTTAGCTCTCTTTGTATGTATGCATATGTATGTTTATTTACGTATGTTCCACGGTAGCGCCTAACCTACTGAGCCGGAAGTGTCAATCGATTCGTTATTATGGTCTAGTTGATATAGGCTACATAATATGACAGATGCGATATCCAATTTCCCGTAGTCGTTTAAACTTTTTTCGCGCGTCGTAAATGCAATATCGGCTTAAGGTGGATTATATGGGTCTGCCCGCGAAATTCAAATTTAATTTGGTTTTTCGCAATTTGTAAACTAATACAAGGTAAGCTTATTGGCATTCTAATTGCGCCAGTGGCAGTATCATCTTCACAGGTTTGCATAAAAATCTTTACTTGAAAGTGTCCAGTTTAAGAAATTAGTCAGAATATCGGCTAATTTGTGAGTAACTCACGTTCAACTCGATATTTTGATTAATTTCTTATACTGGACATTTTCAAGTAAAGATTTTTATATAAACCTGTGATGATACTGCCATTGTCGCAATTAGAATGCAATAAGCCTACTTTGTCGTATTAGGTTACAAATTGCGAAAAACCAAATTAAATTTGAATTTCGCGGGCAGAACCGTGTCTTCCACCTTAAGTATGAATTGTTCCACTTATACAACCAGTCGCGCGGTCACCTCGTGGCGCGGCTCGATCCGCTGGGCATCTCGACCGGGGACCCCAGCTCGAGCGGCGACTGGCACGGCGGCCTGCGAGCCTTCGCCAGTGAGGTGGTCATTAGGCAACACGTGCGATTCGGTATGGCCCACTCGTATTGCGTTCGGCCCGGTTAGCACTGGTTATGAATGAGATCCAATTGTACGATAGCAGCTCTTGATTGTTACATTTGTAAATGTAACAACGCCTACGGAGTAACTATTGACAGACGTCATTAACTATTGACGCAGTAACATTGAATTTTTATAGCGTGTTATGTCAATCTCAACAACAATTCGGGTCAAAATCGTGTATAGATGCGTACGCCATGTTTGAATAAGATTATTTGAGTAAAAATCATCCACCACCACGATGTTTTTACCAAATGAATAATAATTAATCGTTTATTTGTAGTAGACCTTCATTACCACCCTTTTGAGGACGGCATCAATAAATTATAATTATTGAAAATACTAAAATAATTATTTTCTAGGATCTGAAACGTAGTGTTTTATTTACGATCATTGACTCGACATACGACATAGTACCACTTTGGATGTCGTTTTATAAGTAGGCTTCCGGCTTTATACTGTTAGATTATTCAGAGAGCGCAGTAATACGATTATTTTATGTATTACATAGTTGCAAACGGATAAATATAATAATTTTTTCCTGATCGATTTCTAATAACCAGTGTTACACTCTATAATGTCTCGCGCAATACGAGCTTCTAAATTGGAATCGGGATATTAAGCTTTATCAAAATTTTATCATTGCACTTTGCTTGACTGGATTAAATCAATTTTTATGCCCACTGGAAGTTTTATATCAGAAAAGATTCACTGTAGAGAATAGTTGAGTACTTAGTATGGCTTTTATATTGGTATATCCGGTTATTCGGAGTGTACAAAGTATTTAGTATTTTGCTTATTGGTTTGGTACGGGGTATTATAAGGTTTTTTTCAAAATTAAAATAATGAATGTACAAATTAAAATTAATAATATTCTATTGTTGTAATAATATAATTAATGATTGGGAAATGGATAGCTTTTTATTTAAAATTCTTTGGATATTTTGTTTTGTTTTTCTCTGGAGTGATACGAGTATGGACGGACAGTGAGCTAAACGGCCATTTAATTGTTTGAATATTGATTTTACTATGGTAAATTATTCCATTTTAAACAAGTGTAATTTATTGAATTGGTTGTATAAAAATCTACTAAATATTTTACAGCTCTAGTATTTAACAATTATATTATTATTATTAAATACTATATAATACTAATCTTTTCGCATATAAGAGGCTTTATGTGTCGCTATATCTTGATTGATATTTAATTTGAGACTAGCTTTTTGACATTCGGTCGTCACATCACAATAATCATATCTGTATATTGTTATAGAATTTAAGAAATATATTAACAGCTTAGTTAATTACTGCATAATAATCTCCTACTCATAGCAAAATATGCTTTGCAATCATATTCCTTTACTAGAGGGGGGAAAGTATTTGAACAGAAAAAAGTTAAATAAAGATGTGTAAAAAAATAATAATTAAGTTGTGTTTTATGTAACTTATGGAACTGTTAATCATCATAACAAGTGCTCATTGTCTCATTGATAAGTTTCAGGTGATAGATGGAAATAATATAATAATTTTATTATATAATTTACTATAAACGTTACTTCGTCGTAGATTTATTAATAAGATATATTCCGTAAATATATTATGACAATTTTTTATATTTTTTTATATTTTATTGGAATAATTTATTAAGAAAATGATGTTTACGAAAATATGAGTCCCGTGCGGTTCCGGCTCGCATACGTTATATTACATGACAGGTAAACATGTGTGCACACATGCATAGGACATTAATTAATAGAGCCTAAATCCGCACGGTAGGAAAAAGGCTTTAAGAGCAAGTTAGAAAATTAGCGTTAGTTTTCTGTAGTTATCTCTTTAAAAATAGGTAAGTTAAACAAAGTAGGAATATGTTTTACTTTTTTATTATTTATTTTATTGCTTCTTCTCTACATGTTTTCGAAATAACTACCTAACAGCCGATTTGGAGTTGTTTTGCTGCATATATTTTTAACAAAGTAAACTAAAACAGATCCGAGGACACCATATAGCGAAACTCGACCCCTTGGAAATAGCAAACTCCGAATTGGACGGTAAAAATCCACGGGAGGTGATACACAGCAGCTACAGGTTTGGTAAGGGGATGACCTCCGTAATCTGGGCGATCGGCGTACACCTTTGTTCATGGGTAGTTATGGCAATGCAGTGAAGTAGATCCTAAAGTCGAATAATAATTTATTTTATTTGCACTTTATTTTATTTTGTAAATATTTTTTTTATTTAGTTTTGCATCCCACTGATCGCCGTAACTACAAAAACCAAATGCACAGTTCTTGGCACGCACGCCCAATTATATATCAAAACGTAGCAGTGTTGTCCGTAATTGCATGACATTTTCACATTCTCATTATTATAACGTGCATGGAAGCATCGGTATCTTAATGTAGATAGAACAATTTTTATTTTATGAATACGATAGTGCATGACGTACGTGTTACTTAAACGTATATACTTAATATTACGTACTGTATGTTTATATTGATTTCTGCGTTCACATTCTCAAGAGATAAATAAAAGATTGATGGGGCGACCTTGTGATAATTTTACTTACCGGCACTGGACCGCAGCCAATTTGTACATTTCGACATCCATCGTACGCTTATCATAGTAATATGTAGGGACAACAATAAAATTGTTACATATACGAGTACTTACGTAATACACTTTTGATCAAACACTATAATTATGATGATTTCATAAAGAATGTTACATACATGTGTTATTGGGATAGTCCATTCTTGAAATGTTTGTTCAAATCGGGTTGCTAGAAGCATACAACACGATCCATACATAATCTGAAATGCTAGTAAAGGGATATGATATCTATCATTGAAATATATGCTTTTCTATGTGCTTTTTACTCTTGTTTGATAGTAATTGTATACTATTGTTTCGAATTTGTTGAATCAGTTCGTAAGTTATGACGAACGAACATGTAAATATATTTAGGCTGCCTTTCTACCATCTGGTACGGATTCAGCCCGGCCGCATACTATCAGAAATTTTTTGTTCCCTGAGATCCGTAAAAAATCTGTAGGTACGTGTGCAAGGTCTAGTACAAAATAATGAGTGCTTTCCGGCGCCGACGGCGACGTCCGGTTTTTTCCGACAAAATTTCTGATATAATGCGGCTGGGTGTAGATTGAATTAAAGCTATGAAAATGAAACACTTAAAATGGTTGGTTTTATATATACCGCAGTTGGAGTTGATTGAAAGACAGCCTTAATGTGGGATACAATTTGAATATGTGTTCACCTCGATTCACACACTCTTATGAATCACTCTGCTTTTAGATGAAGCTGATATGGACAGGGTTTTCAAACTGCCCTCAACCACTTTTATTGGCGAAAAGGAGAAGGCTTTGCCTTTAAGGTATTTTAATAGTTTTTAAATTTTTTAACCTTTTATTTTCATCATGGAGAATACTCAGAACTGAACATGGTGAGATTATGGGAGCATATCAAGAGGAAACATTGAAAGTATTAGATTTGATTTGTTGTTATTCGAGAGCGGATATTTCTTCCGGTCTTTACCCGAAATAACTTTGTCAGCCCTCGCAAAAACTCCTGTTCTTTTGTACAAATGCAGAAGCCAAATACTACTGTAATATGGTATCCCGGGTTCGATGCGCTCATACGCACATTAACGCTGCCTTTAGCGTACGTAGCGTGTATGTACTTGTTAAGGATTTTTTCGGGCAGCGTTAATTAATTATTTATGTGTCCCGCTTGCTGATTACTCGAAGGCATCGTTTTTTATCTCTTTCAAATTACGAGTTGTTTATGCTTCACTTAACATTGTTCCCAAAATCCCGTCCAGTATGCTGCGGGAGTAGACAAAAATAAAAACGCTTGTTTTTATACACAATACAGTACAATACACAATAGAGTACAGTAAAATAACGCCTTCAGGGTGATGTTGGGGCTCCCCCGGCACTAGCGTATAGCCATGTTTGCGTACGCACACACGGATGACAAGTCATCCGCAGCTCACTAGCTGATGCCCGCGACTTCGTCGATTTATTTCGATTTAGTTTTTAAAGTCCCTAAAGAGAATAATTAATAGCCTATGTCACTCTCCAGGTCCTCAACTATACCCATGCAAAAAATCACGTTGATCCGTAGCTCTGTTGCGGCGTGATTGAAGGACAAACCAAAAAACACACTTTCGCATTTATAATATTAGTATGATACGCAAACGAGGGAGCACCAACACCATGCTGAGGGTTGTTGATGATAAGCCTGAATGCCTCATACCGGGGCACTGGATACACACACATGTTCATGTAGTAGTGCTTTAGTATGCCATGGCAAGTATTTAAATTAAATTAAACCCTAATGCCCTAAACATACTTACATACATACTAACATAGTTTTAAAGTAATTTAAAATTTTGTATACTAACACTATGGGCCTATGGTCCGAAATAAACAGATTTTATTTATTTAATTTTTTATTATTTTGTAGAGAGATCCTGAATCGCCTCGAACAGGCGTATTGTAACAACATCGGCATCGAGTTCATGTTTATCAACTCGCTGGAGCAATGCAACTGGATCAGGCAGCGTATGGAGCCGCCCAATGTTACGAAGATAAGCAACGACCAGAAGAGATTGATTCTTGCCCGACTCACTAGATCTACTGGGTAATAAATACACTTTGTCTTTCGTATACCGAACTTGGTAGCCATTGAAGTGCTTTGAGAACAATAATCGAATTTCATATTATCATGAATCTTATCTTTGACTCGTTTTTCCTGTTTATTATCTTGTTTCAGTGCTTGTCGATTACCATGTACATTGTACATGTAGTTAGATATATCATTTCAGATAACACAATTATTGGACTTGTTTATTTTTATCTGAATTGATGTGCCTACTGTATCTAATCGTCACCTTGAAACTCATACAGACCTTTTGACATTTTGACGACCTTCCTGGCTCAGTGGTGAGCGCTGTTGGCTTTTAACTGGGAGGTCTCGGGTTCGATTCCCGGCGGGGTCAATTTGGGAATTTATAATTTCTGAATTGTCTCTGGTCTGGTCTGGTGGGAGGCTTTGGCCGTGGCTAGTTACCACCCTACCGTCAAAGACGTGCCGCCAAGCGATTTAGCGTTCCGGCACGATGGCGTGTAGAAACCAACTAGGGGTATGGGTTCAATGTTCACTGCCATACCCCTTCCAAGTTAGCCCGTTACCATCTTAGACTGCATCGTCACTTAACATCAGGTGATCGCAGTCAAGGACTAACTTGTCATCGAATAAAAAAAAAAAAACAGTCTATATTAGATAATGGAAAATTTGCGGATAGAATAATCCTTACTAATATTATAAATACGAAAGTCTGTCCATCTATCCTTTTTATTCCTAAACGTCGATATCGATTTCGACATAATTTTAAATTTTTTTATTTTATTAAAATGTTACAATAAAACTTATAGCTAAACTAATCTAATTACTGTACAAATTATGCCCACGTGGAATGGTGCCAAAAATACTGGCTGAATTTCCGCGTTGGACAGCCAGGCGGATCCTTTGCGCAAAAAAAAATAATGATATATGCAAAGAATACTTTTTATGCAATATCAAGAGGTTGACATGGGATTTTAAAAACATAAAACGCGGAAGAATTTGCGGGAAGAAGCAAGAATAATCAGTACATAATGCGACATTTCCTGTTTGGTCTAGCCGTTTTAAAATTTCGATTTGACTAAAGATAAGGATATGTAGTGATCAGACAGTCTTCTTATCACTCGGCACGGCATTGACAACAACTTTATTTCCTTGACATTGCGTCTCGTTGATAATCGTATCTAATCGTTCGAGCTAATATTTTTGGATTTATATATAAAATATATATAAAAAACCGGTGAAAAAAAACATCGTGAGGAAATCTGCATTCCTGAGAGTTCTCCGTAATGTTCTTAAAGGTGTGTGAAGTCCGCCAATTCGCGTTGGGCCAGCGTGGTGGACTATGGCCTATAACCCTTCTCTGAGAGGAGACCTCAGTAGTGAGCCATTGATGGGTTGCTGATGATGATGATGATGATAAAAAAACATGTGAAAGCTAAAGGCTAGAGTTTGCAAGAAATATATTTTCGAAACTATTCAAGATTCTTTCCACATTACATTATAATAGTTGGTTTTCTTGAGTATTACTCATTTACTGTGGCAGTGTTTTATATATAAAATCAAAATTATTTTCAAATGCAGGCAAACCTTGGTTTTTGAAAATTTTATAGAAAAGTCTTCTGTGATTTGATTTTATTTTTATCTAATTTCTATTGGCCTGATAATACTTGCGAGTAGATGACGTCGGTGAGGCCATACAAAGGCCACATACATTATTGTCATAAGTCGAATATTTGAGCCATTCGTGATATAAGTGACCGAGCGATCAGATTATAAAGATTTAAATCTTTTTCATAAATGGGGTGCTTATTTTTACAATCCTAACAATATTTTTTTTCTCCATATTAGATTTGAGAACTTCCTGGCAAAGAAATGGTCGTCGGAGAAACGTTTCGGACTTGAGGGCTGTGAGATCCTGATTCCTGCAATGAAGCAGGTCATTGACACATCAACGCGCCTCGGCGTCGAGTCTGTCATCATGGGAATGCCACATAGAGGTAAGAAAGATACATTTTAATATATTTATATAAAATCTACCCTCTTTTTCGTACAAAAGTTTTACGTTGTTATGAAGTACGTTTTGACGTGTTTTGACGTGACGTGATCTTATAAATAATGAAAACACCGGCTGCACGCACGAAAAAGTGTCACGTTCCGTCTGAGCGTGCAAGCGAGAGCTCGGAACAAGCGATAGAGAGGCACGATCGGCCCAAGCGTTGGCTTGTGCCGCCCGCCAGTCATCGTCAATGTTTCTTTATGACGTTATCACGTAAAACTATCGTCCGTAAACAGACTTTACAGATAACCAATTTTTTTATGATAATATATTAATTTCTAAAATTGTTGGCACTGGCAGTAACACAGTACTTACTAGTCATTGAAAAGATTTAGCTAAAGGTGAGTTAATGTTAAATAGCGTGGCCTGGGTGGTGGACGACGTCAAGGAATAGTATGAGTTGATTTAATGTATAATAATAATCATTATAATGAATTATAATTATTTTTATTAATTTTGCAGGACGCTTGAATGTGTTGGCCAACGTATGCCGCAAGCCTCTTCATCAGCTGTTCACTCAATTCGCGGGTCTCGAAGCTGAGGACGATGTAAGTTTGCATTTGAATGGTACGAGTTGCGACGGACTATAATAATTAGAAATATACTAATTAGAATTCAGTTTAAAACCACAGGTTTAAAACCAAACAAAACACCTAACACGATCGTGCGGGCTGAGGTTTTGGAATTCGATTTTCCTTTTTCAATAGTATAAATCTCATCCCTATGTCGAAGTATATAAAGCTGTTTAAATTCTCAGCATCAGAGCTGGGCCTAAGGTTCAGTTGAGTTTAAATTGTAGATATCAAGTATAGACTTCGTAATTTAACTTCTGATTCCAACTCCCTCGTACTCGTAATGGTTTATTACCAATTTAACAAAACATTTACATTTTTAGGGCTCTGGTGACGTGAAATACCACTTGGGCACATACATCGAGCGTCTCAACCGCGTAACGAACAAGAATATAAGACTGGCCGTATGCGCTAACCCATCCCATTTGGAGGCCGTTGACCCCGTGGTGCAGGGCAAGACTCGTGCTGAGCAATTCTACAGGGGAGACAACGAGGGCAAGAAGGTACTCAGACTTAACATATTATATTTAGCATAGGAGGTTTTGCTACACTTTTGTATATATCCTGCCCCCTGCCCGCGGCCCATAGGCTTGAATTCTTCCTGCGTGATTCAGTAGTCAAAACCTAATATTAAAATGTATGGAATACATCAGAGCTATGAATAAATTAAGTAACAATTAGTTTCACTTCAATACATGTACTTACCGAAACCATACAGTGAAAACATAATTTTTTAAAATTTTCGTATTTACTCACGTTTACTGTTTCAAATAATTCCAAACTATTAGTATTATAATTTCTCCTGCGTGATTGGCTAAAGATTGCGTTGAAATCAGCTGCTGTGGTCGAAATTCGTTGGGGTGCCAAGGTGCTCGAATTGCGACTCGGAACCGTATGTAGCGTAGCCGGAGATAGCCTTTGAGGACCCCCCCTATTTGGGTGACAGACGATCTCAAGGTAGCGCTTGAGGACATCCTGTACTTGTTGGACAGAAGCGAGTCGCTGGCAGCCGCTTCTAAAGGCGGTTGTAAATCGTGTTCTTTGGCGATTCTTTCAAGAGACCTACGTCCACCAGTGAACGTCTTTCGGTTGGGATGATATGGTGATAATAATTGATTACAGGTGATGTCAATCCTGCTCCACGGCGACGCCGCGTTCGCAGGTCAGGGCGTGGTGTTTGAGACCATGCACTTGTCGGACCTGCCCGCCTACACCACGCACGGCACCGTGCACATTGTCGCCAACAACCAGATCGGCTTCACCACCGACCCCAGGCATTCCCGCTCCTCTGCTTATTGTACAGGTGCGATATTTCTTAGACATCCATTAGACGATAGGTGTTGTTGTCTTTTTATTAACAATCACTACTGTTATTGACGATGTCAACCAACTTCATCATTCATCATCATTAGCAACCCATCAATGGCTCACTACTGAGCGCAGGTCTCCTCTCAGAGAAGGGTTATAGGCCATAGTCCACCACGCTGGCCCAATGCGAATTGGTGGACTTCACACACCTTCGATAGCATTATGAAGAACTCTCAGATGTGCAGGTTTCCTCACGATGTTTTCCTTCACCGTTGAAGCAAGTGATAGTTAATTGCTCAAACGCACTTGACTCCGAAAAGTCAGAGGTGCGTACCCGGGATCGAACCTGCGACCCCCCGAATAGGAGACCACAGTCGTAACCACTAGGCTATCACTGCACCCAACTTAATAGCCTGTTAATATAGATAATTTGTGTACAATCAAAATATTAATAGGAGAATTTTTTTTTTATTCGTCTTAAATCTAAAGCAATTGCCCGTCCAAATGGGCACAGATCTTCTCTCGAATGAGAAGAGTTTAGCCTATAATCCACCACACCGGCCAAGTGCAGATTCGTAAACTTCACCCACCTTTGAGAACATTATTGAGTAGATGTGCAGATTTCCTCTCGATGTTTTCATTCACCGTTATAGAAAGTGATATAATGGTGAAGTTACTACCGAAAAGTCCCAAGATCTGGGTTCAAACCCTGGTGCACCCGAAAAGAAGTCTACTACTGGCTCCCACCGTTTCAATAATAATAATTAACCAATAGAGAAAATTCATCAATTCACATCACTATGATTTTTTCATACGACGCTTCTATTTCTCTAGATGTGGCTCGTGTGGTGAACGCTCCAATCTTCCACGTGAACAGCGACAATCCTGAGGCAGTAATGCACGTATGCAACGTGGCAGCGGAGTGGCGCGCCACATTCCACAAGGATGTGGTTATTGACATCGTCAGCTACCGTCGCAATGGGCACAACGAAGTCGACGAGCCCATGTTCACGCAGCCGCTAATGTACCAGAAGATTCGAAAGACTAAGCCTGGTGAGTAAGGAAGACCCGACCTTGCTATAGGGTAACAATATATGTATGCAACGTGACAGAAGGATTAGTGGCACCTTCCACATAGATGTGGTCATTGACATCGTCAGCTACCGTCGCAACGGGCACAAAAAAGTCTACGTGTCCATGTTCACGCAGCCGCTAATGTACTAGAAGATTCGCAAGACTAAACTTGGTGAGTAATAACGAACTGGACTCAAAAAAGGGTAATAACTCTATGGTATGAGTGGTATGCAACGTGGCAGAAGAATTTGTGGTAAAGATGTGGTTATTGACATTGCTACTGTGTCAACAGGCACAACCAAGTCGACGAGAATAAGTCCACGCAGGTGCTAATGTATCTGAAGAGAAGATACTTAGCTTGGTGATTGAAAGACATAATTTTGAACTAATTTTAAATTTCTTATCAATATGCGAAATACGGCTATTAATATTATACGGCTCGTGGAATGATCCACATTTTTTCATTATTTCCTGAGATTTGTATGGTTTCGTTCATTTTCGGGGGTTCTCCAACGCTGCATTTTCCGGTGCGGGGTCGCTATTTACCTAGGGACCCCAAAATCCATTGATTCTCTGGGTTCTTAGATTGCCCCGTCCAGATCTAGATCCGTCCGTCCGTCCAGTCTTAGATTTCCCACATATTTGTTCATACAAATAACTCAAATTTTTCTTGTCAGTTCTGGAAAAATACGCCGAACAGCTGATCTCCGAAGGCGTAGTGACCGCGGAAGAAGTCAAAGACGTAAAGGACAAGTACGAGAAGATCTGCGAAGAAGCCTACAACCAGGCCAAACAGGAAACACACATTAAGTACAAAGATTGGCTCGACTCGCCGTGGTCTGGATTCTTCGAGGGCAAGGACCCGCTTAAGGTAAATACAGGTTTTGTTCATTGTCTTGCTGTCTTACCTGATACGTCGATCGTACGATTTGGATGTGTTGTTAAGAAATATTTTTTTACTCTTTATTGGTCAAAATTTAATTTTCACAAAATTACAAATATTAAGCCATCTTCTAGAAATCTCCATCTTCTAAAAGGTACCCATTACAGGAGCCAACATTTAAAATTAACCTGCATCCAACAAAGATGGCGTCCTTATGCACCAGATGCGATCAAAAAAGGAACAACCCTCAAATAAAAGATGTCAAAAAAACCACTATTTTTGGCAGTGAAGTCAAAAAGTCCTTAGATGCCCTTGGAATGAATATCACTCACAGTCTAAAATGTGGCCATACGTCGTTATGTATCCAAACTGACTGATCTCTTTAATCAGTCTATGATTAACATTGGATTGGCTGTTTCTATACAAATAACAGCATAAATAAGATCAATTTGAAGCACCACATTTGACATGCGGGTGTCTGGAACTATATTGCAAATAGCGCACCAAACTCTACAATTATTAATCTATGATTTCATTTGAAATCTTAGATTAATTAAAGAGGTCGGTTATCAAATCATAGATTAATTATAGAGGTTGGTGCGCCATTTGCAATATTATTAGTTCCATAGACACTCGTAATTATGCTTACAGTGCCAAAATGGCGTCAACCAAGTTCAAAATGGCGTCAATCAAGTAGGTCCAAAAAATATGACAGCAGCCTCCAGTGTTAATCATAGATTAATTTTAGAGCTCAGTGATCCAAACTGATGTTTTCTCTGGCAGATGTCTGCAACTGGCGTCGTGGAAGAGACGTTGGTCCATATAGGAAAGCGATTCTCGTCGCCGCCGCCCAACGCGGCCGAGTTCGAGATCCACAAAGGCTTGCTGCGTATCCTCAAGGCGCGCATGGAGATGGTCGAAAACCGCACCGTGGACTGGGCTCTGGCGGAGGCCATGGCTTTTGGCTCGCTGCTGAAGGAGGGCATTCACGTACGACTCTCCGGAGAGGACGTTGAGAGAGGCACATTCTCACACAGGTAAGAATTTTATGAAAACAAGAAATGATAAAAGCCTCATACATATAACATTGTGTCACTTGTTGTGTTGTCACAACACAACCACTTCACGAGTGTTGTCACATGTTGTGTTGTGAGTTGTGACAACACTTGTACAATAGGGAAAGCTATAAGGAAAAGTTTTATTTTCAAGTACACTTTTACAGAGTGCTTTTGAAACGTCAAGTAAATCCACCACTGGTTTGGTAGGTTTATTCGATTTCTTAACACATGTGCAAAGGCAAGTCTAAGACTGACTGGAATTTTATTGTAGGAGTTAACGCCCATTCCCGCAAACGACTTTCGGTCTCTCTTTAGGCGTAGTTGAGGAATCACGAGCCTATTTGGATTTCTCATTTGCCTGTTGTGTAAATCGCTGTATTTTATTGTATTTATTTATTTTTATCATTATACAAAAGAAACTAACATAATTTACACTTACACGTCTAGCCAAAATGACATAAAGTTTATTCGCTGGTGTAGTCTTAAATCAGGTGGGTACTATGTAATTAGATATATTATGTTATAATATAATAATATATTCATCATCATCATATCCTACATTTGTAGGATACAATAATTTTATTGTGGTATTTAAATATTCAAAAAAAAAACGAAGTTATTTATTTCACGCAGGCCAACCTGTGGCTCTTCTGACACGTCATGACTCTACCACCGGTTCGGAAAGCGGATTCTGCTGAGAAGAGCCGGCAAGAAACTCAGCAGTTGCTCTTTTCAAAATAATTATTTTACAATATTATTATGTAGCTATTACATTGTAATAAGATTTTTATACGATCTTATGGGCAGTTAGGTGTCAATCCGATTTAACCCATGCAACTTTGATAGAATAGAATAGATTATTGACATGAGATATTGTCAACAGGCATCACGTGCTTCACCACCAGAAGGTGGACAAGGCCACGTACTGCCCTCTGGCTCACCTCTACCCCGACCAGGCACCGTACACTGTCTGTAACAGTTCCCTGTCTGAATATGGTAAGTCCAACTATGATTTGAAAAAAAGAATAAACTGGGATGGTATTTGCAGGCAGTTTAATTAAGTTCAGCCAAATTGAATATGTAGAGCTCTTCAGTAACTTAACCTGACTAAGGCCTACTTGCAGAGACGCTGAGTTTAGTTAACCCAGAAATAAATTTGTAATTTTGACAGAAGTTGTGTACGCAATCTGTCAAATCTGTCCGTTTAACCCAGAGTTAGCTGCTAACTCTGGGCTAAGACGTTTCTGAAAGCGCGCCTAAGACCCGCTTGCAGAGACGCCGGGTTAGTTAACCCAGGAATTTTGTAATTTTGACAGAAGCTATATACGAAATCTGTCAAATCTGTCCTTTTAACCCAGAGTTAGCTGCTAACTCTGGGTTAAAAGGATAACCCGGCGTTTCTGCAAGCGTGCCTAACTAAACTAGCGGCACGCTATGATGGCCGGTTTGACGTTTGTCCGCTCATGAAGTTCCGTATTAATTGATAACGACTTTGAAGGAAATAATTGTATTACTTTATTGACGATAGTGATGTGCAGAGATTCATAAATTTTATCGAATGTAGTTTTAGGTTTAGGACTCAAAATTTATTTATTAAATTGATTTCTAAAATGTATACAAGTGTAGAAAAATCAGTTTGCACCATTTAAGGGGTGAATGTACTTGTGAGTATGAACAATTTTCACTATGTGGACAAACCTCTGAAATCGCAAAAAAATATCAGCTGTTTCATACAAAAGGTAAAATTTTTATTTTTATATGATATATACCACAACTCGGCATTTGGTTTTCTAAATTGAAAATTTTTAAAAATGGAATCTAATACGATCGTCACATAGGATCGCTGGCTAGCACAACTACTACCTCCGGCAAACTCGCGTCAATGCTCAATGCAAAACAAAGCAGTTTCGAATTGACGTTGCTTCGAAAAGTATAAACTGTCAGTGCAATGCGATTGTGATATAGTTTTGACCTGGCTTTGGATTTCAAATATTGATACTGCATTACTGTTGACCCTTGCTCGTTAATTTGGACTCTGTTCAAGCCCTTTGTTGTGGATTTCGTCGATATGACCGAACGTACGCAGAGAACTGTTCTAAATAGTCAGACACGTGAGTTCGTAATACGCCTTCGTAACTATTTCGATCGTGAAGCTCAAAATGGAGGGCCAATTTTACCTATAACGTCAGTGGTTGAACGCGTAGCTGATGCGCTTAATATTGGACAACGAACTGTTAGACGGATAACTAAAAAAAAATATGGCGAGACTGGCACAGAAGAAAATAAACTTCACACACCAAAAAAGAGAAAACGAGCAAAACCAGTCGTAGGCATCGATAGCTTTGATGCCGATGCTATCCGAAGACATGTTTACGGCTACTATTTACAGAAGGAGTATCCAACAAGAAAAAAGTTGGTGCATTCACTGAAGGAAGCTGGATTATTCTTCGGTGGGGAAAGTTCTTTAACGAAGATTTTGAAGACCATTGGATTTCGATACAAAAAATGTAACAAACGCAAAATATTGATGGAAAGATTTGATATAGCGATGGCAAGGTATACTTTTTTACGGCAAGTGAAAGAAATCAAAAATTGGCAAAATGTTGTGTTCTTGGATGAAACATGGCTTAATGCTAACCATACTGTAGGCCGTTCTTGGAACGATGACACAGCAGCATCTACTTCCAAAGTTCCTGTAGGAAAAGGATCGCGACTTATAATTTGTCACGCCGGAACCATCAACGGGTTTGTCGAAGGTTCTCTCATGGCTTTTGCGTCAAAAACCACTGGAGACTATCATGAAGACATGAATGGAGAAAAGTTTACTGAATGGTTTACCTCAATGTTGTGTAGCCTCCCTGAACCATCTATTATAATTATGGACAACGCCCCATACCACTCGATGCAAATTGACAAGCCACCTGCCCAATCCCAAAAGAAAGCTGATATCGTCGCATGGCTTCGTAAAAATGGCGTAGATGCAAACATGAATATGTTAAAAGCGGAATTAGTACGTCTTTTAAAAGAAAACAAACCAACCAAGATCCGATACGTCATTAACGAAATAGCATTAGAACATGGGCACAGAGTTATACGGTTACCGCCTTACCATTGTGAGTATAATGCGATTGAGTTGGTGTGGGCTCAAATTAAGGGATATGCTGCAAGACACAATACAGAACCCCCATTTACCACAAAAAAAATGCTAAAATTATTAGAAGAAGCTTGTGAACATGTGACTAAAGGAGACTGGGAAAAGGTTGTGAATAGAACTGTTAAATTAATAAGGGAAGATTATGAAAGAGCTGTGAAAATAGATAATATTATAGAAAACGAACATATAATTATTAATGTAGGTGATGATAGCAGTGACGACAGTGAAAATAGTAGTATGGACGAATCTGATTAATTATGGCCTTTTGTGGCACCTTTTTTGGTATCTTTTGTATTCATATGTTTCTTGTGTGCATATAAAGTATGTATATTCATTTTCATTCAAATATTCAGTTCGTTCAAATAAATTAAATAAACATATACATTTTTGTTTTATTAAACCTATTTAATCAGGTACAAAAACAAAACTTAATTGTTTTTTGTTCGAGAATAAATTGACATTCCACATCACTATTGTAATGTGTCAAACCGGCCATCATAGCGTGCCGCTAGTGTAAAGCAAAATTGCCATTACATACTGCTGCTAGCATATTCATTATTCTATGTCCCCATAGAGACTATTGGCTGGGTGCATAGGGCATAGTGGGGGACACAAAAGTGATGTCAGCGCCCGCTGCGGACAATTATAGAACTACGGGTGGCTCTTTATTATCTATGACCATAAAAATAACACGTGTGTCAGTTTAATTAAATAAATAAAATAAAATGGGTCATCACAGTTGTGGTGTAGTCGATTGCAAAAATACTAGTAGAAATAGTAATTGTAAATTTTATAAGTTTCCTGTTGCCAAGTGGAAATTAAATCAGCGAAAAAAATGGATGTTAAAAGGCAAAAGTAAGTATTACTATAACCTACAACCGTATTCTATAGAATAATGTCATATACATGTGTATATCGTGTTAGAAAACGGAGTAATAAATAAATAAAAATAAAAATATTTTAATTCGACGAACTGGGATCATATTGGGTTAGTAACAATAAGCTTAAAACCTACATGTTAGTCCGACTAAAATCTAAAACTTAACCTAGGACGGCACCGATTTGTCAGCACATGAACCATGCAACAGTGGTTCAAGTACTGACAATCGATCCTGTCAGCAAATGCCCTCAGGACGCTATTAGAGCTGGCCCGGACTCTACGCAACAGGGATGTGCACCGCTTTCTCATAGTGGTGTAGAAACAGTCTACACGAGCATCGGCAAACATTCCTGATGCGCTGCAGAATCGGGGCAGTCCCAACAGCATCCTGAACGCATTGTTGTAATGTACACGCAGGGCGTTATACTGCTTCTGCGTATAACTGATCCACAGGCTGCTCGTGTAAAAGGAGGTGCAGTATGCCCTAAAGAGGGTGACTTTGACTGGCACTGAACAACGAGCAAACCTGCGGACAATCATGTTTGCCCTGACAGACAACGCCCTGCGCTCTCTCTCTATATCTGTATCGTCCTTCAGGTCAAAGGAGATCACATGACCTAGATATTTGAACTGCGATACCCTCTTCAACGGGGTACCGTATAACTTAATGGGTGGTACAGTTGAGGGCAAGGATTTTCCCCTGGCCTGAAAGACCATACATTCGCTTTTTTTGACATTGTATGTCAATCCGTAAATGTGACCGTATCTTTCACATATGCTCAACAGTTTTGTTAAGCCACACACAGAAGCACTCAGCAACACCATGTCGTCCGCGTAACTGATATTGTTGACACATACGCCATCAATATGACAACCGACATGAGTGGTGCTAAGCGCCTCTATCAGTTCATCGACATATAGGTTAAAGAGCGCAGGGGAAGTTAAACCACCCTGTCGTACCCCACACTCCAACCTATATGGCTGCGAATACGTTTCAGACCATCGCACGACATTGACCTGATTTCGATACCAATATTTGAAGATCCTAGTAACTTCTTCGGGCAGTCCCGTATCTTTTAATTTCTGCCATAGGATATCGTAGCTTACCAGGTCAAACGCCTTGCTAAGGTCCAGAAAACATGCATAAACAGGTGTCTGTCTCACCGAGTAGTACTTAACAGTTTGCTTCAAACATAATATCGCTGATTCAGTTGACAAACCTGGCCTGAAGCCAAACTGATTATCATGTAGGGATATATGTTTATTCAGCTGGTTGTTAAGCAAACTGTCAAGCACTTTCGCAATAACCGCGGCAAGTGAGATAGGCCTGTAGTTGGACTTATCAGTAATAATTTAATTAATTTTTTTTTGTAAAGTATTGATGGATCGTTATGGTCTCCAAAACCTATGGATGTTATATGCAGTGAACACTTCATTGGCGGTAAAAAATCAGATGTTGAATCAAGTCCTAATTACGCTCCAACTATTTTTCCATCAGTTTATAGAAGACGTAAAGTAAATATATAATTATGTTAAATAGAGCTATTTGTTATTTTATATATTATTTTAGATTGTTTTTTAATATTAATAATGATTTTTTATTCAATATTAATTTTACAATAAACATTTTGACAGATTTTAACACTGCTTAACCTAATTCACTTATTGAGACTTGTTTTAGTAGTTGTAATTATTTTACTTACTGTTTTTAGCTGACCCACGGAATTTTTTTTAATTTAATATTCACTCTGTGTAATATATCACATATAACATTGAAAAAACATTTTTTTCAAGTTTATTTTATTTTTTCAATAGCTATTTGACATCCAATACATGTTTATTTTCTCAAAAGAGCCACCGTAAGTTGTATAGTTAGATGGCGCTGGGGTCACGCACCCAGCCAATAGCAAAAATGAGTTTGTAGCCCTCATAATATTTTTTGATGTAAAAGTACTTTACCGCGGACAGTACCTTGATAGTAACTTGCTTATATTTTACCAGTAAAATCCTACACTGTAACAAAAACAAGCATGTTAAGTCGAAGTTTTTAAAATATCAACAATAAATTAAATACTTCGTATAGTGTGTATGTAGTGTAGTAAAGCAGGAGTTTGAAGGCGGTTGTTTAAAAAGAATATTTATATTAAATTATTATCTCCAAAGGTGTACTCGGCTTTGAAGTGGGCTACTCAGTGACAAACCCGAACGCGCTCGTTCTGTGGGAAGCTCAGTTCGGTGACTTCAACAATGTGGCGCAATGCATCATCGACCAGTTCATCTCCAGCGGGCAGGCCAAGTGGGTGCGACAGTCTGGCATTGTGCTGCTGCAACCACATGGGATGGAAGGAATGGTGAGTATTAGGCGGATGCACACACATACTGTGTTGTGAATGAGTTCTAATGTTAACTGATGCGATAAATAAATAATCGATTAAGCAATACATGTCTAGTAATTGAGCGCGCTTAGGCCACGATAGACCAGAAAAAGACGATCTGAGTCATAAAATGTGGTTCCGATCGCGTCACGACCAGAGTTGGGCATTATTCGAATAAATTTTTATCTAGATTTATTCCCAATATAATTATTCGTGAATAATTCATTCGTGAATAAATTATTCGTAAATAAATTGCCTCGTAAATAAATTAATTCGTAAATAATTTATTCGTTATAAAATAACGAATAAAATCACGAATAATTTATTTGTAGGCAATAATAAATAATTTTTGAAAACTCATATAACTTTTTTTTTTGGACTATGTGGTACGCACGTGCGTTGCCGAGACGTATAGTATAGAAGAAAAAGCGATAAGAGGAATAAGTACAAATCATGTTTCGTAAATAAATAAACCTGCCAAAGTCAAGCAGATTGTTTGATAACATGTTTGAAGAAAGAGTAGTGATGAAAACTAATATTAGAAAATAGTCATAACTGGAAATACTTGATCACTGAAGGCAAATACATATTCGATTTTAATACCGTTATTTTTATCCATAAATCGAATAACGAATAAAATAATTTATTCGTCATTCGAATAATTTTTCTTTGAATAAATGAAGTTATTTATTATTCGAATAATAAATAAATTCAATTTATTTATTCGGTATTCGTCATTCGAATAAATTTTGCCCAACTCTGCTCACGACATACCACAACACGTGTTTAAGCATTTATTCAATACCCGCGCCTAGACGGGCATAGTCTCAGACACACAGTACACTTGGCATAGCTTAAGAAACTTTAATAAACTCATGCGCCTCTCAAATAACCAAGCCCATAAAATGGCGCTGTCTTCGTAATTGCAATTATTCGTGTGTATTGCAGAAACTCATAAGAAGGCTCAGGGTCACTCAGCGAGCGATGGAGAGAGCTATGCTCGGTATATCAAATCAGAAATGAGATCCGTAAGAGAACCAAAGTCACCGACATAGCTCAGCGTGTCGCGAAACTGAAGTGGAAATGGGCGGGCACATAGTTCGAAAAGCTGATGGTTGTTGGAGTCCCAAGGTGCTGGAGTGGCGACCCCGCACCGGAAAACGTAGTGTTGGCAGACCCCCCACTAGGTGGACCGACGACATCAAACGAGTCGCAGGGAGCCGCTGGATTCAAGCGGCGCAAGACCGAAGCCTGTGGAAGTCCATGCAGGAGACCTTTGTCCAGCAGTGGACGTCTATAGATTGATAAAGAAGAAGAAGATTGCAGAAACAACCAAAATTTGTTTGTACAAAATAATATCTTGTAAATTTTTCATGAGGTGTCAGTTAAAAAGGACTAAAGTTTATTTTAGTTTACTGACCTTTTGCTGATCTTGCTTTATACTTTACACCAACTGAAATAACTAAAAATCATCTGTTCAGAGTATTACATTTTTTACACAATGAATTTATTTACGACAGTGGATTGTACGATGGATCTTGTTTCCAGGGCCCCGAACACTCTTCAGCTCGTTTGGAGCGATTCCTGCAGATGAGCGCCGACGATCCCGACTACATGCCTCCTGAGAGCCCCGACTATGAAGGTAAAAAACATGGTTTATCGTTTTCTCACAGATAACTAAGCCCCAGAGGTGCGATTGTCTAAAGTTATTCCATTGATCGTAATCGTATTCGATGACATTAGCGTCAAAGTAAAATAAACCATAACAGATTTGAATTAGAGCTTAATTTCGTGTATGTATGTATGAGCGTTTACGTATTTACGATACGCTCCATAACGCTCCATGTTAAAATCGGTTGTACTGAATTTGTGACTAAATCAATACAATCAAAGATTATTTTACTTTGACGCTAAAGTTATCGAATACGAATACGATCAATGGAATAACTTTTAGACAATTGGTACCCAGGTCATGCCCTGAAAAAAAAAAATGAGTATTCATTTTGACGTTACGGATTTTTTTTTACTATTTTTATTTTGATTAATTGAGATAACTTCACAAGACTTGATAATCAATCAGTTCAATCGGTGACTTTGGGCTTATAAAACTGCTTATACCTTTTTAGAGATTTATATTTCGTCCAACATGCGGATTCGCCCCATTAGCATGCTCAATGTTTCACATTGTTTCATACAACATTTCAGTATCGTGTGAGGCGAATTTGACGCTTGCTGCGCTGATCCTTATACATGACCTCTCTCTAAGATTAAAAAAGAAGTATTTTGAGGTACCATAATCAAGTTTTTTTTAAATGTTTTCTCATCTAGTCCGTCAATTGCACGACTGCAACTGGATCGTGGCGAACTGCTCGTCGCCCGCTTCCTTGTTCCACATCCTGAGGCGGCAGATCGCGCTGCCGTTCCGCAAGCCGCTCATCCTCATGACGCCCAAGTCGCTGTTGAGACACCCCGAGTGCAAGTCCAACTTCGACGAAATGGTGGAAGGCACCACATTCAGGAGGTAATTGCTGTGACGTCACTTGCTCGACTTAACGAGTGCAAGTCCAACTTCGACGAGAAGGTGGAAGGCACCACATTCAGGAGGTAATTGCTGTGACGTCACTTGCTCGATTGTAACGAGTGCAAGTCCAACTTCGACGAGATGGTGGAAGGCACCACATTCAGGAGGTAATTGCTGTGACGTCACTTGCTCGACTGTAATAGACATCATGCCTATTACAGTTGACAGTAACCAAGGAATCAATGAAATTGTGAATTTATCTAATGAAATTGGATTCATGGATTATAAAAAACGTATTTATTTTTCTACTTTGAGCGAGACTGATATTTATTTTGATCAGCCAAATTGAAGTTGACTCATATCCTCCTTTCCCCTCCAAATAAGCGGAAAGCTCGTGTTAGGAGTGGGTACGACAATAGTGCAACAGGTGGGATTCGAACCTGCGACCTTTCAGTTTTCAGTCCGCACCTTTAACCCGTGGGCTATTGAGGCTTCTAATAATACTAAAATAATAATAAAATAAAACTATAAAATACAGCAAACCGCCATATTGGAATGAACACCAATCAGAGCGATGCGTCACATCTATTTTCAAACTGACAAACTATTATGGCAAAATATAGAGCTGACGTCACGAACGACGCCATGACGCCGGTGAGCGTTTTTGCGTGAATTTTAAAACTTAAAATTGAAATGGCAATTTTATCTACCGAGCCATTTTTTTCCTTGTTTGGCGCAATTTCCTCGCGATTTATTCCTTCACCATTGAAGCATGTGATATTTAATTATTTAAACGCACGTTAATTCGAAAATTTGGAGGTGCGTGCCTAGGATTGAACCTGCGACCTCCCGAAATGTTAAAAATCAAAATAATCACTGTAAAAATTTCATATGACAACTGCAATATAACTGCACCCAAACTGCAATTTTGCAGTTAAAATGGAGTTTGTCTGTCTCTCTAGAGTCTAGACCCTCGCATCATTGTTTATCTTATTATGAATTTGTACTTAGTGAAACGCAAACTTGCCATCGAAAATTAATATACATTATAGAATATACATGTACACACGTATTCTATAGTACGTAATAACGCACACACACACTCCACTTGCGTAATAATCTGTACGTGGCTTACACACGACTGACTCCCTCCACCTAGTGGTGCCCGTATTTATGCGTCTCTGTGTTTTGCTTCTACCCACTATTATTTGCTGTATGAGCAATGTAGACATTATGATGTCTACTGCCTATATACTACATACATAATTAAGAAAGTATACTAAGCTGTGGTCGAGCATTATTAGGACTAAATAATTAAAATTTATGTATGTTCTTAGCTTTTATACTTAACAAATTGATGATGTTTATTTAGATTGATTCCCGAGGAGGGCCCGGCGGCACAGGACCCGTCGAACGTCCGCAAGGTGGCGTTCTGCTCGGGCCGCGTCTACTACGACCTGCTCAAGCAGCGGCGCGACCGGAACCTCGAGAAAGACATCGCCATTGTGAGGTGCGTATTCAGAGCTCGATAGTACAACTCGCGTTAGTTAGGGCTGCTCAGGATCGCTCAGTGGGCGATGAAGAGAAATAAGAAGATCCGAAGGAGAACCACAGTTACCGATATAGCTTATCGATCCATAACGCTGTAGCGCTATTTAATTAAATACAAATTCACTTCAGAAGAAAACTCACTTCGGAAGCAAACTAGCTTCACTTTGTTTAACGAATCACGGAATAGGCAAAGAAGACTGAAACGGTGATGACACTCGTTCTATTACAAACTAGGAGCGAATGCCTATTAATTCTGAATCATCTTATTCCGTGTGGAAAATTATATCAAATTATCACTTATAACGAAACGAAGTCGTGGGCATCAGCTAGTGTCAACACTAGCTGATGTCCGCGACTTCGTCTGCGTGGATTTATTTTTTAAAATCCCTCGGGAACTTTGATTTTCCGGGATAAAAAGTAGCCTATGTCACTCCAGGTCCTCAAAACACGTCGATCGCTTGAGTTTGCTTTCGAAGTGAGTTTCATTTTAGAAAATAACCCTGCTGAAGTGGTAATAAGCGTTGCATAAAGGCCCGTAGCCGTACACAATGTACAATCATTGACTTATCTGCTCAAAGTTGCTCCAGTGTCTAAGTGAAATATGCGTAAAGTGTATATTTTTGAGTTTGTGTGGTGTTGCGTGTTGGTAGTCCGTGCAATAAGAAAGGAAGAACAATCAGCCGAGCTCTTCGCTCGTTGCTTTGCTATTTGTTTCCTGCATTTATAGTGCAGGGAGAACGGGCGGTGCATGTTGTGTGCTACACTTCGTACCATACAGATTTTTCTAGTTTGGCTGTAAAAAATAAGCAAAATAAGTCTGTTCTTGTTCTTGCTCGGACACTAAGGAGTTAGCTGCTGCTTTGAAAGATTTCGTATAAAGCTTTTGTCAAAATTACAAATTTATTCCTGGGTTAAGCCTAACCCGGCGTCTCTGCAAGCGGACCTTAGGAGCGCTCCGTCCTAGTACAGTCTAGCGTCATCGCGTTGTTTGATTCCTTATTTCTCGTTCGTTTCGTTCGTTCGTATCGCTGGAGCGACAGAATCACCGACTACAGCGAACAAAGTACTAAATGATCTTTTATTTCTTTAAGGCACGCTTGCAGAAACGCCGTGTTATCCTTTTAACCCAGAGTTAGCATCTAACTCTGGGTTAAAAGGACAGATTTGACAGATTTCGTATAAAGCTTCTGTCAAAATTACAAATTTATTCCTGGGTTAACTAACTCGGCGTCGCTGCAAGCGGGCCTAATTGATTTAATCATATTAATTAACAAAACAGATTCTTAACATATTATCCCGCCAAACATGTGGACCAGTTTGTTGTAATATTTACATGACTTAATAATAATCAATTTACTATAAAGCATAATATAGAATATTTCGTTCTAGTTCCGTGTCAGTTTCGTCCTATAGTACTTTGTACGTGACCTATACAAGGCTATTGTTGTAGGCTATTATTGTACCTTCATTATAAAAATTGACAATGTCACTCTCTCTCTCTCTCTCCGTTAGGTTGGAGCAAATCTCTCCGTTCCCGTACGACCTGATCAAGGCGGAGATCGCCAAGTACCCGAACGCGCAGCTGGTGTGGAGCCAGGAGGAGCACAAGAACATGGGCGCCTGGAGCTACGTCGAGCCGCGCTTCCGCACGCTGCTGCACAACCAGAAGCAGATCAGGTACGCTCTCTGGCCATGGACCATAAACCATGTCACAGTGCGATTCATACCCATTTTCACCAACGTTCCCTAACTTTTACGGGCTACCTAAGCTAAGTTAGGGCCTGCGCCCACTGACGGCACTGCAGGGGATTTTCATGCGACGAACAGAAATATACCCTAAGGCTGGAATCACATCTGTGCGCATCGGTTCGCATTTTGTCCATACAAAACTGTCATTTTTCATAGTCGTGTACGCATCGAAAAGCCGATTTGATCCGTCTCCGTCCTCTATGAAAAATGACAGTTTTGTAAGGACAAAATGCGAATCGATCGCACAGTTGTGGTTCCAACCTAAAAGACGCAAATCCTCGGCGCCGCTAATTTGTATTGGGCCTAAGTAATATGTCTGAAAAATAGTTTCCGTCTGATACGCGATAATTGATACTAATATTATTTAATTTATGGCTTGGTAACATAATATTAATTATATTATATTCATAACAATATTTATATTATAGATTGAAAATTATTATTAATTATTATTATATTTTGTTGAATATTACTTTCTAAATGTAACATACACAAAAAATTTAATGCTTTTTCAAAAATGTAAGTAAGGTTTTATAACATAAACATACTCATAGCTTGCAGTTTTATCACGTGTTTGGTAAAATCACACGCATGGTTTGCTTATAATCACCTATATTCAATGTCACATGTCACCTTTTGTTTCGGCCTTTACTAACATCGCGTCATAACAAACGGCCATTGGTTGCAGGCCTAAGTCCCAATCACAAACTGGCGGTTGGTTTAGCCAACTGTTCGGGAAAGCTGAGGCACCCCAAACCGATCAAACGGAACAACAAACTGAAACCGTACCGCGTACCATTAGGTGAGGCCTCATCAACCAAGATGTCTTACAGTCTTGCCACTGCTTTTCATGTTTTCCTTTGCTGTCTTTGTTTTATTTGAATGTTATTTTTTCTTTTCTTCTCAGTTGGAACGGCATTCAGAACCTAAATTTGTTTATTTAAGTTAAAAGTTTATTTTAATTAAAAAAATACATTCTATTCAATTGGGATACATTGGATTGGACTTTTTTAAACGACTTGGGCTGTCTAGATATTGGTTTAATAATAATTTGGTAATTTTTTATAAAAGCAAATATCAATGCAAAATCATCGCAATATTAATTTTCTTTTTCTGGCTTATTATTATTATAAAGTATAACTGTTGGTGGCTTCTGCTGCATCTCATTGTATATATTGTACTCAATTCCATCAGCCTTCCCATTTGTGACTAATATTTGTGTAAAAAACTGCAAGCTATGTTTATGTCATCACTTTCACCGAAGTTTAGCAATATTAAGCAGTTGGGCAACACAACGCAAGGTCATCATCCAATCATGTCCATGTTGTTTTTGGGACGTGACCTATATAACCATTGTAACATGATAAATCCAATATTTATCGTCTTACTTATATTTTTTATCTCTAGGTACTTTTATTAACGTATATGTGTTCTGATGATGTCTACGTTAAATTGAGTCCATAACTCTGATCAATTTGTAAATGCAAAACTAGCTACTTTAAATAAGGAACTTTGGACATTCCTATCGCTCGCAGGAAAAGTTCGTTTTATTTAGCATTTTGCTTTACGCTATAGTATCTCAAATCACGATAACCATTAAGCGCAAGCCACACCGCGAACAAAATATAGGTTAGCTTAGTTTAGTGAACTTCGACATCTTTACATACATTAGTTTACACCGCGAACGTTTAGAGCTAACTGAACTGCTGGTTAGCTTAAACTTAACGATTACAGCTGAACTAAGGGAACAATATCGCCTATTACTGTATCTCCGGATCTAGCCTTTACTGGCAATTTAATATTTTTAATTTAAAATTTAGCGTCGTTGAGCACATGAGCCGAGTTAATTAGAAGTGTGGCCGGCGGCGCTTAAAAAATTTTGAAAAAACGTGTGATGCTGGAAAAAGTTTTCAATATTTTCGATCTCTCTGTGCGTAAGTTAATTTGTTGCCCAACCGTATAATCACTAAACTGCGGTTTTACAATAATGACACTACTGAGGGCAGGTCTCCCCTCTGCCTGAGAAGATTAATAACTTAAGACATAGTCCACCACGTTGGCCCAATGCAAATCGGTAGACTTCACACACCTACGAGAATAATATGAAGAACTCTTAGGCGTGCAGGTTTCATCACGTTTTCCTTCTCCATTGAAGCATGTAATATTAATTTTCTTAAATGCACATAACTCCAAAGAGTCTAGAGATCCGTGTCCCTAAATCTGCTGGTCGATTATGTTAAACCTGCATCAATCATCGCTGCAGGCTCAATTGTGGTGATAGGCTGTATTTATCGCGTTCTTTCTGCAACAATGCGTTTTAGCCAATAGCGTGTGACTATCGGCCAATCAGAGGCGATTGCAATATTCTTCTTTATCAACCTATAGACGTCCACGTCTGGACAAAGGTTTCCTGCATGGACTTCCACAGGCTTTGGTCTTGCGCCGCTTGAATCCAGCGGCTCCCTGCGACTCGTTTGATGTCGTCGGTCCACCTGGTGGGGGGTCTGCCAACACTGCGTTTCCCGGTGCGGGGTCGCCACTCTAACACCTTGGGACCCCAATGACCATCAGCTCTTCGAACTATGTGCCCCGCACATTTCCACTTCAGTTTCGCGACACGCTGAGCTATCGAGGTGACTTTGGTTCTCCTACGAATCTCCTCATTTCTGATTTGATCTCGCAGGGATATACCGAGCATAGCTCTCTCCATCGCTCGCTGAGTGACCCTGAGCCTTCTTATGAGGATTGCAATCACACTGTAACAACAACTTTTAGAGAATCGCACAGCTGGACTGGTGGATTTTATTATTATCATTTGGTTGCAGCTACAACGGGCGCGCGACGGCGGCGTCCCCCGCCACGGGATCGAAAGCAGCCCACAATAAGGAGCTCAGAAATCTCCTCGAAGAGTTTTGCGTGCTATAAACGAGTCATATCGAAACAATAAATTATTCAATAAACACATTACGAACCACCGTCAGTACAGAACAGTAAAGTCCAATATTGTTTTTAGTCTATTTAATCGTTTAGAAAAGTAATTATCGAAACCTTTATCGAATATCGAATTAGGTACTATGGAGCTGATTAAATTATTACTATTGTATTTTTTGAATTTTGGTTTTAGCTGTACTCTCAGTATTTTTAAACAAATTCTCTTTAACGTTTAGTTAGACTACTTAGATAAATTGTAATTTATTTATTCAATTGTACACGTTTAGTAGGCACTATTTATTTTTATTTTTTAATTCGATACAGCAATATATACTTAGTGTCCGTATTAGTAGATATAATTACGCTATTAAAGCTGAAAATATAATGTAAATAAATAACAATAATTAGTTATTTTCTTGTTTTGTTTCTGTCGAAATAATTAATGTGAAGGGTTAAACGTTCCTCGGACTAGTCGATGACTTGAAATGGAGCTGTGAAATTACCCGTTTGAAGTTACTCAATAGAGTAATGCAGTTTAAGCAAGCGTTTTTTTTTAATTTCAATGTCGAAACTGTTCTAACACTTGTAGTTTGCACCTAAAAGATATTTAATGAGATATTACTAGTGAGTAATTTAAACCTAAATAATTGTGAAACTATGATTACTTCTAAAAACTGGACGTATTAAATCTATCTACGTTGCACGTTAGCGGTAATTATTAGAAATGTGATGTTAAATATATTTTGCGACCGGTATCCCTTAGTTTTAGTTTCGTAGTTACCGCCGATCTGGCATCTTGTAAGGAACAACACCAAACATATATGCGTATTTAAAAACTACTTGTCTGTAAAATTTTCAGTGTTATGGTAATAATATTATATTGTACTATGTAGAGTAAAAGCCTTATTACATTTCGGCGATAATGTAATGCCGTTGTCGAACGACTGACGTTGAGACTATAATTTTGTTAATGATTCCGAGATCTCGAAAACATACTTCGAAATAGATAATGGAATGTTAAAACGCCATTTTATATTTCTGTCTTGCTCACAATCTGTCTTAGACTGAGTGAGACAAAAATGGCAGTTTAGCATTCCTATTGTTATTTTGATCGCATTATAATATCTGTTGTGTAAAGTTCATAATAATAACCAATGCACGGTTTCGTGTGATTAATTTTTTCAAGTTATTAAGTTTTCAATGCCAGCCGTTCTACGTGTTTTAAGCGCCAAATGAAAAAGGCTGCTATTATTACAGTTTTAAACTGTCTGGTTTATATTATGTGCACTGTTATATCTTAATTGTTAATAATTATGATATTATGAATAAATATGTAAACCAAAACACTGGCTTTGTACCCGCTTGTATTATACGCACTATATTATTATTGTTAAAACTATTTTGATTGTCGTATTTTGGAACTCGCTCAGGTCTGAAGGGAATGTATGGCAGGGATTTAAGAATGTTTGTATGAGAGGTAACGTTCGGCCGGCCGCCTGGGCAATTTATTGCTAAATAGTTGATCTAGTTACTTTACAATAAATATATTATTATTCAGTAAATAAATTATGGTACTTATTTCCTCCACCATCATCATCAATCCATCAACGGCTCATTACAGAGCGCAGGTCTCCTCTCGGAGAAGGGTTATACGCCATAGTCCACCACGCTGGCCCAATGCCAATTGGAGGACTTCAAACACCTTCGAGAACATTATAGAGAAATCTCAGGTGTGCAGGTTTCCTCACTATGTCTTCTTTCACCGTTGAAGCATGTGATATTTAACTCCGAAAAATCAGTGGTAATGTAACGTGCCCGGGATTGAACCTGCGACCCCTCGAATAGGAGACCACTGTCCAAACCACTAGGCTATCACTGCTTAATTTAATTCATTGGTTATCCCGCAGTGCCTGAAGAACACAGTCTTCAAACAGTGTGTGTTGCCAGAGATGGCAAACTGCTCTTAGGCAAGGTCGCAGTATGATTAGTAGTCTACAATATGATTCATAATAATTATAAGAAGAAGCTCAGTTGCTCTGCGGACGATGTTGAGAGCTATACTCGGAGGTGCACGATAAACCGAGCGATTTAGACTCTTCTTCTTCTTCTGCTCAGTGGCTCCTCGCGTCGAGCGTTTGAGCCATAGTCCAAAGTGTTTATTAATTTTACAATTATTATAATTAGTGCATTGTATTGATGAGTTTTCGGTTTTTCACAAAATGATCCTCTTCAAAAACATTGTAAAAAAATTCCAAAACTCTGTTAGCTGAGTTAGCTGCTGCTTTGACCATAGACGAATTATATTTACTAGAGGTTGAATTGTCAAAGGCTTTGACAGATTTCGTGTTTAGCTTCTGTCAAAATTTCAAGTATATTGTATTCTGTGTTTGAACCTAACCCGGCATCTCTGCAAGCGGGCCTTAGACGGAGGTTAGACGCTTATTCTGGCATCAGTTCAGTCCATGATTGATGTCAGAATGACGGGAAACTGATTGTATATGCGTAGACTGATGGTCCGATGGTCCGGAATGATGGTTATTTAAATATTTTAATAATTTTTGTCAGTCTGGTCAGACTGACGCCAGACTGAACGTGTGTTTAATAGCTATCAGTCTGATGTCAGTCTCCGCTTAGACAGCGATGGAGTCGTACGCCGCATACGTGTCGCCACCTGCGCCTAACCCCGCACCTCCCCTTTCTCAACCATTAGCCCCGGAGAAAGAATTCATCATTACGTTAGAAACCTTACCAATTCTATGGGACAAAAAGAATCCCCAGTATGTAAATAAAGTTAGGTATGGTTTTACCAATTGCAACAAATGATTAAAGCAGGCTTCTTTCATTCGATAATAATTAGCGTAGTCTTGTTCTTCTCCTGTGTCTCTTATCTCATTCAGTAAATTTAAGTGTGTGTAGAATTCTCTTTTCATTAGCCAAGTTTTACACCATTGCTTCCTTTTCTGCGATTCCTCGTAGACAGGGCTAATATTGCAACACAAGCTTTTTAGGGTTCCGTACCAAAATGGTAAAAATGGACCCTTATGGTGAGACTTTCTCCGTCCGTCCGTCCGTCTGTCACAGTCGATTATTTCAGTAACTATTAAAGCTATCAACATGAAATTTGGCATACTTGTGTAAAATAGTGGCCCAACATCATTGAAATAAAGAAAAATCGAAAATTATTTTTAGTTTTATTAAAAAAGGGGGAAAATCGGGGGTTTGAAATTTCAAAGTAAGATAACTATACCGAATGGGATATCATATGAAAGGCCTTTACTTGTGCATTCTAAAACAGTTTTTTATTTATTTCTATATATAATAGTTTTTGATTAATCGGCCAAAATGTCGAAAAAAATACCGTTCCCCCCCCTTATCTCCGAAGTTTACCAATCGAAAAATCTGAGATAATTATGGTCAATAGAGGTTTATGTATATTTTACAGGAAAAATAAAACCAACGCTCTAACTAGCATAGTTTTTTTATATTAACAATAAACCTCTACAAACAAAGTTAACGATAAATAAGCAAATTAATATAATAATTATCGTTTTACTTTTACTTTTGGAGTACGGAACCCTCGGTGCGCGAGTCCGACTCGCACTTGGCCGGCTTTTTTCTTGTTAAAATCCATACCTAAGGCGTTATGAGTGTTAACGCGTAGAAGTTTTCGGTTGGACTGATGGTCAGTCTGAATGAGCGTGTAATGTGCTTCGTCAGTCTACATATCTGGCATCAGTCTCATCGTTGTCAAGGTCACGGACTGAACTGACGCTAGAATGAGCGTCTAACCTCCGTCTTAGACATTTATTTATTAATTATCCAACCCGGCAAGAGCTCACTACTGAGCGCAGGTCTCCTCTTTAGAGAAGGGTTATAGGCCATAGTCTACTACGCTGGCCCAATACGAATCGGCAGACTTTACAAACCTTTGAGAACATTAAGCATGAAGAATCCTCAGGCGTGCAGGTTTCCTCACGATGTTTTCCTTCACCGTTGAAGCTTGTGATATTTAATTTCATAAACGCACTTAATTTAGTTTACGCAATTAATTTCACTTAAAAAAGCCCGGGATCGAACCTGCGACCTCCCGAATAGGAGGCCGCAGTACTAACCACTAGGCTATCACTGCTTCATCCGATCAATTAGTATAGAATAGAAACATCTCCCGAAAGCAATTATGTAGTAATGAAAACCGTTTCAATATTGTCCGCTGCATAGTTTAGAGAAGAACTACGAGTAATTAGGTTCCCAAACAGATAGACGTAGATAGGGACTGGTATCTCATATTTCATAAAAGTATAAAACATAGGTATTGTATTGTATTTGTGAGGTAATAAAACATACTTAGGTACTTATAAAAATGTACCTAATAAAGATTCCAATATCGGTTTGCATAATGTTCAATCTTTGCCTATGACCAGGTGGGTAGAT
The DNA here is from genome assembly GCA_029955525.1 of Oeneis ivallda. NCBI lineage: Eukaryota > Metazoa > Arthropoda > Insecta > Lepidoptera > Nymphalidae > Oeneis > Oeneis ivallda. Next base: position 8,808,647 of record JARPMR010000011.1, read on the forward strand.
CTAAAGAAATGGTTGTAATTATCTAAGATAGTATAAAAACTTATTACCATGTAATAGCTACTTATTAATATTGTAAAATGATTATTTTGAAAAGAGCAACTGGAGAGTTTCTTGCCGACTCTCCTCAGCAGAATCCGCTTTTCCGAACCGGTGGTAGAGTGATGACGTGTCATAAGAGCCACAGGTTGGCCTACGTGAAATAAATAATTTTGAATTTTGAATTTTACGTACTCGAGTCAACGTTTTGGAATCTACCTACATCGCGCGGCACAAGCGCCTACGCAGGCGCGCCGCCTACTTGCTTCGCTACCGTTGTACGAGGCGGACGTCTGTCGACGCGGTCGCGAATTTCCATGTGGAACGTTTTCACGGAAGGAAACACCAATCCCTTGATGCCGTGCATCTATCCTGTCAATCCTTGTCTTGCTGCCGTGTTCCTGAGAGCTCCCTGGAAGGTCTACGCCGTGCGTATTCAGCATTCCACTCGCGGGCGAATACGAGGTAAGTGCAACTAGTTCACTATCCATTTGAAGCTCGGGCAAAGATTTATACGTACTCCAGCTTGTATATACGGTCCACTAATACACTTCACATTGTGCATGAACAGCACACATAATATTCGCATTTAATCTATACATACCCGCATATTTGGTCTACTGAAATTCTCCAATTTCTTCTAAAATAAAACCAACTCGTCTCATACTCCGAACCCAATAAGCTGTTCCAACAGCCACAGTAGCGCCTGACGTGGAGCCCAGCTAGCTTAAGTCAGTAGAGCATGAGACTGGGTGAGATCTATAGATCGCACTCGCTCACTCACCTTGGATTCAAACACTGTGTTAAAACGAGACATCTAATTTATGTCAGGACATATTCTATGTCTCATTTTAACTCTATCTTGAGTCTTGAGCAGAGCCAGAGTACGAGTTATAGATCTGTCTTAATCTCGGGATCGTGGGTTCTGGCCCCACGTTGGGCGCCAGTTTGGGACAGCTTATTTGGTTAGGAGAATGAGACGAGTCGGTCAAGATCAATTATTTAATTCAAAAGTTACAAGACGCATAAACAAGACGGGAAAGCTGTGTCTCGAAACCGACTGAAGAAGCGCCAGGCGGCGCGTCCGGCGCGGTGAGACACCGCGGCAACAGCCCTCCGCTCCCCATACGTAACCCCGAAACAATAATAATATTAATATGATAGAAGAGCATACGCCATAATTATAGCTATAAGTTAATTTTCTTTGCTTAAGCTAAACAAACAAATCCACGTAATGAAAAGCGTAATACATCTCCGGCCTTGACAAGTCCGCGGCTCACCGCACGCTCGGAGCGCTGTCAAGATTCTTATCTTGCGCTAGTCTCATTTCAGCCCACAAAGCGTCCCCGCGCCTATTTATAAAAGCGCGGCTTTACACTTCACAGAGCGCAGTCCGCGCGAAAAGGTGCGAAGATTAAAGATCCTATCAGCACCAGAGTAAAGATAAGCACCGAGTGCGTTCTGCACCTCATAGAACCTACGGGCGTTTAAACGATGTCTTCGCCCTTTTTGAATTAATGTTGCTAGCTTTAGTGGCAGTTTTAATATACTTATACCTAAAGTATAATAGTAGGTACCAATTTAATAGATCACATTTGACATTTTGATAAAAATTCAACAACATAACCTTGTAATGGAGGGCACCCAATATAATTTATTTTTTCAAAGTTAGAAACTTTTTTCAGTTAAGTATAAATAAGTAATAAATATTTATTGTAATAATGACAAAAGAAGGCAAGTTTAGGTTAGGTCACCTCTGGCTGGCGACGCCCTTGCTAGGTACACAGCTAGAAGTAGGTCGGTATTATCCCGCGGTATTTCATTTAATTTTTGCTTTTTAAAATAATAATAGACTTCTCTTTGCATATACTTACTAAACTTAATAAATCTATCTACCTACTTATGAATCTATCTATCTATCTGAAATCTGCATGTGCTGCTAATATTGTTAAAAATACGCACGCGAAAATCGTTGATGCTCATTTATTAAAAAACCCCTGGCGAAGATAGGTTTTTTATTATTTATCCACTGCGGTTGAAATCACAACACAATAGCGTATTTATGGGTATGAAAGCTTTATAAAAAGACTAGGCAGGCCTTTGTGAACGCATTGAGGCGTGCCTATTAATCCACTATGCTGAAAATATTGCGCTAACAGCGTTGCTATGGTAAGTAAAACTGATAAATAACATACACACACTCATACCTACATAGGAACTTTAGATCCGGGACCGATTCCTTTTTTTAACCTTTATAATATTCTACTCACTAAAATTCAGCCACGAGTACTTATTACATAGTGTATAAGTGTGTGTGCAAAGAAAGGTGCAATCTCTATTCCTTCACTCTCATAGGAAGATATTACAACACTAAGTACGATGTGATAAAAGATAGGGTGAAGTAGGTATATAGATTATAGACGGCATTACGTGCTCTGTGAGGCACGTGGTGGGTGCTGCTGAGAATTTCTTGACCGACGAAGTTAATAACTTCGTGGAACCCCATGATCCGGAGCCCAATAAGCGGTTTTTATAAAGCAATAATAGTCAAGTTAACTTGACTTAATTATATTCTCTTCTCCCCTCCAAATAATTGTAAGTAGTAGGTATGCATATTTGGAACTTCCCCTCATTGTGGAAACACTGGATACATAGCATAATATTTATTGTATTTTAAATTTGTTTTAAAAAGAGCAACTGCCGAGCTTCTTGCAGGTTCTTCTCGGCAGGGCATTCCGAACCAGTGCAGGTGGTAGATTCATCGACCATTCAAAAGCACTTGTAAAAAAGTTTATTTGAATATAAAATATTTCTATTCTATTCAAATAAGCGGAAAGCTTGTTAGGAGTTACAATAGTGCAACGGGTGGAGATCGAACCGTCGACCCTTCAGTTTTCAGTTAGCATTTTTAACCGTTCGTTGCGCGATTGGCTGATACAATTATTATTTATATCAGCTAGCCACGAGACAGTTTTTTTACTGTTGTAAAAAATATGCGACGTCTTAAAAAAGCGTTTCACCACAACTGAAATCTACAGACGTAGGTACCTAAGCCTCTGCCTTTCACACAGCTTTACAACACTTTGTTGTTCCACCCGAGGCTAAATCCTTTGTTTTCTTAAACGTCTCCAGCTTCTTTAAATACTTTGTTTTAATACGAATTTTGGCGTTAATTTTCTCCCTTCTGCGTTAACGAATAGGTATAAACTGAAACCCAGAGTTCTGTATGTATAATAATTTCAAAGTGTGTGTTAATCATCAGCAAAGTGGTCACAGCAAGTTTTATGAATGTCAAAAATTTTGATTGCTTACTCATAGTCACACCAGATTAACACAATTTGCCAGTAGACCCGAGTGAGGTCCAAACCAACCCAGCTGGGGGATTGTGTAAAAATGAGTGCTACATTGTAAGAGTTGGTTATAATGCATTGATGCAGCAATGTCGCAATCAATTCAGCAAATCAGAGGTGATTGCGATCATCAAACTTAAGTAACTGAAATAAATCAATTTTAGACAATCCTACCGCTGATAAGACCCTAAGCCGCGTGCATTATCGATGGATAAGGTACTTAACTTATAAAAGCGATGGAACTTTACTCATTGGATTGATATTGGTTACTATCGCCTGAGCCGTGATGGCAAAAAAAATGTATACGTGAGCTCTTTACGGCAGCTGTATTGAATGGTAAAAAGCTTCAGTTCGGTCGCGTAAGCGGCTCCTCAATGTAAACAATGTACGATCAGTCTAATTTCAAGAGAAAAAGTCCGGAGCAACAACTACAATCTAATATCAGACGTCCACAACTGGATATAGGCCTAGGTTAAGGTGAAGGGTCCTCGCGCTCTTTCGCCACTTGTAATCAGCAGTTTTCTACTTGTATTATGTAAACGCGTGCTGCCACTTCAGGAGCCACCTAATTAAATGGAAGTAGGTACTCACCGAGTGTTATTATTACATAATGTTGTGGTTGAAACCACAGCAAAATAACGTGGCTATAAAAGCTGCATAATATAAAAAGACTACGTGAACGCGTTCAGCCGTATAGCCATATAGCCTTAGTTCAGCCGTATAGCCATAATTCTACATCGTAAAAAAACTAATACGTTAATCACGTCGATGGTTCGATAAAAATACATGAGAAAGTACATAAAATAGTCGACTTAACGAGCCTTTTCGCGAAACATGTTCTTTCGTTACAGTAGTTTAACATAGTAAACAGATATATTTTGAGGAAGAAAAAATTGTGTAGGCTATTTTAATAGTTGAACTACATTGAGCAATTTTCAGATTTGTCATAAAAATAATACTTTTTGAGTAAAAAAATTTCAATTACTCACTTAGACATGAAAAACCATAAAAAACTACTTGTGGCGTTCCCATAAGCGTGAAGTTTCTACTGGTTTAAATCAGAATAATAATTCCTTTTTGAAAAGTAAAGGAATCAAACTTTATTAAGCAATTTTTATTTATGACATAAATCATTTCAATAATTAATGAAAAATATAATAAAAAATCTTCGATACAAATTAGTATGAAAGCGAGCTCGAGTCGTCATTTTCTCATTCAGCCGCTGGCTTTCGAAGAGGATCCACGTTGCTCGTCGCGCGCTCCGGCAAAAATAATTTTACGAGCGAAATAGTGTATTATAGAGGCACGTACAGTGGGACACCGGAATCGAGGACGAAGATTTCTAATAATATTCTAAAATTTATTTAAATTCCTAGCGCAGCAATAGTGCTTAGTCTCAGTAGTGTGGAGTCTTATTACTGGGGGGACCTGGGTTTGATTTCTGGAAGGGGCAATTTAAATCAATTATTTTTTTTTATTCGATGATAAGATAGTCCGTCACTGCGATCTCACATGATGGTAAGTGACCATGCAGTCTAAGATGGTACGTGCTAACTTGGAAGGGGTATGGCAGTGTGCATTCAAGCCATACCCCTAATCTGTTTCTACACGCTATCGTGCCGGAACGCTAAAGCACTTGGCGGCACGTCTTTGACGGTAGGGTGGTACCTAACTGGCTTTTTAATACTCAAAGCTAACTGGTAACCAGCCATGGCCAAAGCCTTCCAGCAGAGATAATTCAGAAATTTTGACCCCACCGGGAATCGAACCCGAAACCTCCCAGTTTTAAGACCAGAGCGCTCACCACTGCGCTAGGGAGGTCGTCAAAATTATATTATGTAAGTAGGTATATAATATTTATTTAAATTCCTAGCGCTCAGTGATGAGGGTCTTATTAGAGCCTCGGCCACACTGCGATTTTCAGCTGCGCGTTTTTGCGTTTGCTGCGCAGCTGCTGCGCGATTCCGCGATCGAGTTAGTCCGTGAGTGAATTTGAATGCCAGTCTACACTATCATTTTTTATAGATCGATTAGCTGATGCCCGCGACTTCGTCTGCGTGGATTTAGTTTTTAAAATCCCTGGGGAACTCTTTGATGTTCGGGGATAAAAAGTAGCCTATGTCACTCTCCAGGTCCTCAACCATACCCATTCAAAATCACGTCGATCCGTAGCTCTGTTGCGGCGTGATTGAAAGACAAATCAACAAACACACTTTCGCATTTATAATGATTCGGATCGAATCACAACCATACTATACGACACAGGGATCGTATCGAATAGTTTCGAATAGAAAGAAAGAGGAAATGGATGCCAAAATTAAAAAAGTCAGCGCCATATTGGAATTCTTTGTTATTAAACCGATTTCGTTCAAAATCGATATTTAGGCTTCCCTGGGGTCAAGAAAGAGGAAATGATTGCCAAAATTTTAATAAGTTCCCGCCATATTGAAATTCTTTGTTATTGGACCGATTTCGTTCAAAATCGATATTTAGGCTTCTCTGGGGTCAAGAAAGAGGAAATAGTCGCCAAAATTTTAAAAGTCCCCGCCATACTGAAATTCTTTGTTATTAGACCGATTTCGTTCAAAATCGATATTTAGGCTTCTCTGGGTTCAAGAAAGAGGAAATGGTTGCCAAAACTTTCCCCGCCATATTGAAATTCTTTGTTATTGGACCGATTTCGTTCAAAAGCAATATTTAGGCTATTCTGGGGTCAAGAAAGAGGAAATGGTTGCCAAAATTTTAAAAAGTCCCCGCCATATTGAAGTTTTATGTTATTGGACAGGTTTTGTTCAAAATCGATATTTAGGCTTCTCTGGGGTCAAGAAAGAGGAAATGGTTGCAAACATTTTAAAAGTCCCCGCCATATTGAAATTCTTTGTTATTGGACCGATTTCGTTCAAAATCAATATTTAGGCTATTCTGGGGTCAAGAAAGAGGAAATGGATGCCAAAATTTTAAAAAGTCCCCGCCATATTGAAATTCTATGTTATTGGACAGGTTTCGTTCAAAATCGATATCTAAGGTGCCCTAGGGTCAAGAAAGAGGAAACGGCTGTCAAAATTTTAAAAAGTCCCCGCCATATTGAAATTCTTTGTTATTGGGCCGATCACGTTCAAAATCAATATTTAGGCTATTCTGGGGTTAAGAAAGAGGAAATGGTTGCCAAAATTTTAAAAAGTCCCCGCCATATTGAAATTCTATGTTATTGTACAGGTTTCGTTCAAAATCGATATCTAAGGTGCCCTAGGGTCAAGAAAGAGGAAATGGCTGTCAAAATTTGAAAAAGTCCCTGGCCATATTGAAATTCTTTGTTATTAGACCGATTTCGTTCAAAATCCATTTCCTTTTTCTTGACCCCAGAGAAGCCTAAATATCGAATTGAACGAAATTGGTTCAGTAACAAAGAATTTCAATATGGTGGTGAATTTTAAAAATTTTGGAATCCATTCCCTATTTCTTGACCCCAGGGAAGTCTTAATATCGATTTTGAACGAAATCGGTCAAATAACAAAGAATTTCAATATGGCGGTGACTTTTTTAAATTTTGGCATCCATTTCCTCTTTCTTGAACCCAGGGCTTCCCTGAAGAGGACACGGCTGTCAAAATTTTAAAAGTCCCCGCCATATTGAAATTCTTTGTTATTGGACTGATTTCCTTCAAAATTGATATTTGGGCTTCTCTAGGGTCAAGAAAGAGGAATTTTGGAAAATTTTTGACAGCCATTTCCTCTTTCTTGACCCTAGGTCACCTTAGATATCGATTTTGAACGAAATTGGTTCAGTAACAAAGAATTTCAATATGGCGATGAATTTAAAAAAATTTGGAATCCATTCCCTCTTTCTTGACCCCAGGGAAGTCCTTATATCGATTTTGAACGAAATCGGTCGAATAACAAAGAATATGGCGGTGACTTTTTAAAATTTTGGCATCCATTTCCTCTTTCTTGACCCTAGGCAACATTAAATACAGATTTTTAACGAAATCGGTCCAATAACATAGAATTTCAATATGGCGGGGGCTTTTTAAAATTATGGCAACCATTTCCTCTTTCTTGACCCTATAATATAATAATAATAATAATATAGCCTTTATTCAGATCAGCTTAACCTAATAACAGTATTCTAAAGCAAACTTAAACTTAAAACTTATTCTAATATTTGCTGCTTTTTTATCTTTTGTAGATCTGTTTGCCAATCGGCAAAGGCCTCCTCCAACCTTTTCCATTCTGATCTTTCTAGAGCCACTCTGTTCCACATCACTCCTGCCACTTATATCGTCGTCCCACCTTTTCTGTGGTCTGCCTCTTTTCCTTTTACCTTCCCTTGGATACCACCTTGTCACCTTCTTACTCCATTTGTTATGACCTCTTATTGTGTGCCCTGCCCATCTCCATTTGAGTCTTAATTTTCCGTACTACATCTTTAGGTTCTTGTTTTATTTCTGATGACTCAATTTTTCAGTCTGTCTGATCTTTTGATATTCAGCATGCTCCTCTCCATAGCATACTGGCAGGTTGCTAGTCTGCTTGTCATATCCCTAGTTAAAGTCCATGATTGGCAACCATACATAAGGACGGGTAGTATGCAGGTGTTAAATAATTTACTTTTGATTTTTATATGAAGATGTTTGTCTTTCATAGCCTCTCGCAAACTCCAGTATCTTCTCCAGCTATTCGTAATTCTTCTCTTCACTTCTTCGCGCATAGGTTCTTTTTGAGTTATGAGTTGTCCCAGATAGATGTACTCATCAGTGTAGTTGACTTCGGTGTTTCTTATCTGTATGGTGGTTTTTTTCTCCATTTGTCATCATTCTAGTCTTTTCTGGGTTTAGTTTTAGTCCCACTCTCTCACTCTCTATCGCTAGGTCTTCTATCATTTTATTGATAGCGTCAGGTGTTCTGGCGAATAGCACTATATCATCAGCGAATCTTAAGTGCGTCAGTGATGTACCGTCTATATTGATCCCAAAGTTTTCCCAATTGAGTTTTCTAAAAATTGATTCCAGTACAGCCGAGAATAATTTTGGGGATAGGGGGTCTCCCTGTCTAACGCCTTTTCCTATTTTAAATGGCTGGCTATTCTTTTCTAACTGGATTCTGGCTGTACTATGACTGTACACGTTTTTTATTAATCGTATATATTTAAGGTCAACCCCTTGTTCCACTAATGCTTCCCATATATTTTTATGTAGAAGAGAGTCAAATGCTTTGCTGTAGTTGACAAAAGAAATGTAATATGTCAGCTGGTATTCGCTGTATTTCTCAACAACTTGACGAACTACATGGATGTGGTCGATCACCGAGTAATCCTTACGAAATCCGGCCTGCTCAATGGGTTGTTGTTCGTCTAGCGTTCTTTCAATACGTTTTAAAATAATCTTAGCGAAGATTTTGTATATGTTTGACATAAGACTGATGGGGCGATAGTTTCCTATTTCATGTTTATCTCCTTTCTTATAAAACAGGATAATGTTAGATTCCGTCCATTGCTGGGGAATTATTTCAGTGTTTATAATATTGTTAAACATATCTGTAAGTACAGGTGCTAACACTTCCTTTCCCTGTCTTAAGATGTCGTTGCTAATGCCGTCAGGACCTGGTGCTTTATCTACCTTTTGAGTATCTATGGCTTTCTCGACTTCTGCTTGAAGAATGTTTGGAACGTTTGAGGTATGCGCCAAATCAATTTCGTCTTCTGTTGTGTTACTTTCGTACAGTCTCTTGTAATAAGATGTTGCTATATCCAATATTCCTGTTCTACGATGATTCCATTTTCCACGGTCATTTTTCATTTTAACAATCCAATCCTTTGAATTATTTAACTCTCTATATGCTTTTTTGACTCCACCCGTTTTGCTTATACATTTTTCTATAATTTCCATTCTGTTTTGTTTTTTGTCCTTTCTTATGCTATCTTTAATTTGTTTACTAATTTCCGTTAAATGTTTTCTTCTGTCTTGTGTATCTTTAGTACTAATTAAGTGGTTTCTCTCTTCTAGTAGTTTTATAGTATTTGTTGTTAGCCACTTTTTCGGTTCAGTTTTGGTATTTGCAATTAGTTGTATTTGGGTTTTTATGGTATTTTCTATCCAATTGTATCTTTCTTGTGTTCCTAATTCTTTTGTGTTAGATTCGTAGTCCGCAAATTTGTCGCTTAGAGCGATTATTATTTGTTCTAACTGATGTTTTCCGAGCTTTACGTTTCCTAAATCGTATCTTGGTCTAGGTTTTTTTGGTTGATTTGATACTAGTTCTGCTCTAATTAGTTTATGATTAGTATTAAAGTTCAATTTCTTGATTACGGTAAAGTTAGAGAAGTAGTTCTTTCTGTTGGTCATTATAAAATCTATTTGGTTTTTTGTTTTGCCATCCGGCGAGATCCAGGTCCACATGTTTTTCTTATTTTTCCTGAACACAGTGTTTAAGATGGTTAGGTTATTTTCTAGTGCGAAGTTTGTAATATGTTCTCTCTTCTTGACCCTAGAGAAGCCTAAATATCGAATTTGAACGAAATCGGTCCAATAACAAAGAATTTCAATGTGGCGGGGACTTTTTAAAATTTTGGCAACCATTTTCTCTTTCTTGGCCTCAGAGAAGCCTAAATATCGATTTTGAACGAAATCGGTCCAATAACAAAGAATTTCAATATGGCGGGGACTTTTTAAAATTTTGGCAAACATTTCCTCTTTCTTGACCCCACAGAAGCCTAAAGTCAGAGGTGCTTAGCCGGGATCGAAGCCACGACCCTCCCAAATAGGAGCTATGCTATCACTGCTATTATACTAGCTTGTATGTATACTACATACAAGCTAGTATAATATATATAATAATAATAATGTATCTAGCCCTATAACATACCTAGTAGGTACCTAATTTTTATGACTTCAAATTAATTAATTTTATTTTATTTTATTTATTTATTTAAGTGCTAGATTTTGTATATTTTGTAATTTATTTAATGATGTAACATTTTTGACATTCGTAAGCGCTTTTGTAGCCTCAATCGAAGTAATAAAGAATACAAATACAAATACAAAATACGTCCTCCCGACCGAATCCGACCACGGCGGTCAACCTCCTCAGAGAGATTAACGCGGCTGGGAGATATTGCGCAAACACAGGTTCACTCTCTATTCCCTCACTCTCATAGTCCGATGGGACGGAAAATCCGACACGACCAGAGAGAGATCAGGCGCAGAAGCAGGACCGACAGCTTTACGTGCTCTCCGAGGCACGGGGCCCGGGGCTCCGGGCTAGTAGAGAGAATTTCTTGGCAAAAAACCCCAATACTTAATTTATTGTCCCGACCCAGGAATCGAACCCACGAACCTCGTCATCAGCTTTTGAACACGCTAATAACTACTTGATCAACGAGGCAATTGTATGTAGGTACATACTATTTTTAAACTTGCTTCCTACTATCTTATTACTAGTTGATGCCCGCGACTTCGTCCGCGTGGATTTAGTTTTTAAATTATTTTATTTATTTATTTATTTGCTTTCATATTTATTGGGTTACAAACATGAGGCCCGGTCAGGGCATTGCAAATGTTACAATAATTATTTTGTTATTACATTATAATATTCTAATATTAGTCAATTCAATAAAAACAAAATATTTCAAAATTAAAATTAAAATGTACATTAATGAAATGGTCAACATTAAGATGAGTCAAAAATAAAGTCAAAGTTACCTTATTACCTCGTGAACTGTAATTTTCCGGGATAAAAAGTAGCCTAAATGAGTTTTTTTACTTAAATTAATAAATTAGTAATTTGTAATTAATAAATTGTAATTTAACTCATCATTTTATTTATCGGTAGTTAGTTTTGCGAAATCTCGTAAACTGACAATAATTTTAATCATCAATTTGTTTATGCCGCATAGATTGTATCGGTTTCCCACTGTACCTGTATACAGGTGTGCGTGAGCGCGCGCCGATCACGCCGATCAATGTGTGCATGCGCGAAAATGCCTACAATCGACAACGGCCGGCGCCACATAGGACCCTTAACTGCTCTTGATAATAATAATACCCAAGTAGGTATTTGGTCTGAAATACCTTGAAATCAGGAGATGGACATAGGGCATAATAAATAATAATTATAATATAGATTATTATTATGTAATTATCAACCCGGAAAATGGACGCAATTCTGTCGTAGTCCTGACAGGTTGTAAACGATAATGTGCAAAATAGGTATTATTTTCACAAGAGATAACCAAAAACGACGTCGCATGATGAATTAAAAATTTTAACCCACAAAGAAATTCAAAAAATCAAAGTTTCAGGAATTGCAAAACGTCTATTATTTAGCTTGCATAAGTTCAAAGGGAAACTCAGTGATCAACAAGTTGATAACCCAAGTAGAATCGACGAGCTCAACAACAAATCTGTCTCTGACTCCCAGTAGGTACGACTTGATCTAAGAAACTACTGTAGGGATTTTCATTCCATTTTCACCAATAGATAGATTAATATTCATGTTTATAAAACAGAGTTAAAGTTTGCTTTTCTATTTTTATTTCATGGTTTTATACAGCATGAAGCAACACAATGTTTTCTGTGTATAGTATTTTTAGGGTTCCATACCAAAATGGTAAAAATGGAACCCTTATGGTGAGACTTTCTCCGTCCGTCTGTCCGTCCGTCTGTCACAGTCGATTATTTCAGTAACTATTAAAGCTATCGACATAAAATTTGGCATAGTTGTGTATAATAGTGGCCCAACATCATTGGAATAAAGAAAAATCGAAAATTATTTTTAGTTTTATTAAAAAAAAGGGGGAAAATCGGGGGTTTGAAATTTCAAAGTAAAATAACTATATCGAGTGGCGTATCATATGAAAGGCCTTTACTTGTGCATTCTAAAACAGTTTTTTATTTATTTCTATATATAATAGTTTTTGATTAATCGGCCAAAATGTCGAAAAAAATACCGTTCCCCCCCCCCTTATCTCCGAAGTTTACCAATCGAAAAATCTGAAATAATTATGGTCAATAGAGGTTTATGTATGTTTTACAGGAAAAATAAAAGCAACGCGAAAATTATTTTAGTTTGATTAAAAAAGGGTGAAAATCGGGGGTTTGAAATTTCAAAGTAAGATAACTATACCGAGTGGGGTATCATATGAAAGGCCTGTACTTGTGCATTCTAATACAGTTTTTTATTTATTTCTATTTATAATAGTTTTTGAGTAATCGGCCAAAATGTCGAAAAAAATACCGTTCCCCCCCCTTATCTCCGAAGTTTACCAATCAAAAAATCTGGAATAATTATGGTCAATAGAAGTTTATGTATATTTTACAGGAAAAATAAAATGAACGCGAAAATTATTTTAGTTTAATTAAAAAAGGGGGAAAATCAGGGGTTTGAAATTTCAAAGTAAGATAATTATACCGAGTGTGGTATCATATGAAAGGCCTTTACTTGTGCATTCTAAAACAGTTTTTTATTTATTTCTATATATAATAGTTTTTGAGTAATCGGCCAAAATGGCGAAAAAAATACCGTTCCCCCCCCTTATCTCCGAAGTTTACCAATCAAAAAATCTGAAATAATTATGTTCAATAGAGGTTTATGTATATTTTACAGGAAAAATAAAACCAACGCTCTAACTAGCATAGTTTTTTTTATATTAACAATAAACCTCTACAAACAAAGTTAACGATAAATAAGCAAATTAATATAATATTATCGTTTTACTTTTACTTTTGGAGTATGGAACCCTCGGTGCGCGAGTCCGACTTGCACTTGGCCGGCTTTTATTTATTTTGTTATCAGAGGCGACCAAACGCAACGAATTGTTCCATTGTTTTAACCTAGTCATTGAATCCTGATTTTCATTCGGTAGTTTTATATTAGTTTTTCCGCCGTAGTTTTTTTTTTTAGCCGATGGGCCGGAACCTTTTTAATACTCAAAAGCCGGAACAAGAGTTATTCACTGAAAAATATAATAATTTTTGCCTTCCTTGCCGACCAGAGTAGGTAAATATAGGTTTTTTTTTTATTTTTTTATTTTTTTTATTCGATGACAAGATAGTCCTTGACTGCGATCTCACCTGATGGTAAGTGACGATGCAGTCTAAGATGGTAGCGGACTAACTTGGAAGGGGTACGGCAGTGAAAATTCAACCCATACCCCTAATCGGTTTCTACACGCCATCGTGCCGGAACGCTAAATCGCTTGGCGGCACGTCTTTGACGGTAGAGTGGTAACTAGCCACGGCCAACGAAAGCCTCCCACCAGATATTACCTACTGACATGATTTGTGATCTCTATCATGGCATCATGATAAACATGACCAGTTAGCTACGTTATTAAAGGTTTGCTTCTGAGAAGGTTGAATTTCCACAACATCGACAACTCTAAACTGCTATCTAGGTTGCGGTCATCGCCTGAAATTCTTTGCATACAATATTACACAAAGCAGCGTCAGACCCAAGTGTCGCTTGTCGCGGTCCACCTCAAAACATTTAATAAAATAATTAAATAAATTTAAGTTAGGGTATAGCTTCCTGTAATTTATAAAGTCTGCCCTTACGGATTTCGGTCTGCCATCTTATCCATTGATCGGTCATCCTTATTAGGTACATTGAACAAATTAATTTAGAAGTCGGTGTTAAAAAGATCGAAAAGACCAAATTGTTGATGTTTGGACAGGGTCGCCCAATACAAGATGCAAAAAAGTTGTTGTATAAAGTTTGGGAACGAGCGTAATGACAGAGATCGATGGAGATTATTTTCGACAAGAGGCTCGGGATCATAAAGGGCTGTAGCGCCGTTGATAATGATGGTGATGATGATGAAAAATTTGGGCAGATGCCGCGCGTACGGTGCAATCAGAATATTGCTTCTTAAGAAAGGTATTTTTCCAGTGTAGGTATTTTCCTTTTATAAACTTTTAGAGTATACAGCGGTATTGCTCATTTAATAATGTCCTACCGACCGAATCTCGCTTTAGCCATCTAAACGGGAGATATTATAGTGCACAAACATGTGTCTGCAAAAACTTAGGTGCTCTCTCTATTCTCTCACATTATAGTCTGAAATCCAACACTACCGGAGAGAGATTAGACACAGGACCGACTTGCTTTCCATAGCATATACTGCCTACTTATGTACATCCCAACTCCAGGCTGGAAGTGTGTAGAAAGATCGCAGGTTAGATTCCCACCCGTTGCACCTTTGTCATACCCACTCCTAACACAAGCTTTCCGCTTATCTGGAGAGCTGAAGAGAATACAAGTTTAGTACAACTTGGCTAATATTCTTTAAAAAAAATTATTGTTAAAAAACCAAATATTTTTCTGGCATCAAATCCTCGATGATGATGATGATGATTGCATGACCTCGTCATCCGCGGTCGAATATGTTGACTACCTAGACCTACGAGGTAGTTGTTGCTCATTTACTTAAGTACCGTACCGACGTAGGTTAGTTAATAGAAGTGTAAAACTCAGTTCCTCTAATCTTTCTTGGAGATCTTGATTTAACACCCCGTGCGGTCATTACCGAGGCTCGCCGGAATAACGGTGCTTAATGAAGTCACGAAAGAGAATTGACGCTAATTTAATTCGATATCAAATCCTTCAAGGTTTCCATTTATATAGGATCCATAATTGAAAGTAGTTAAAATAGTATTATATTCTTACCCACGAGGATGCGAAAACCTCTAAAGTGCTATCGAATTCGGAAAAGTCGTATCTACCTACAAATACCTTGGTACTACGAAATAGTCAATTTTGTACAACATGCATCATGTCAAAGCTATTATCTCATTTATTATTTTCACATTCGGGGGCTTCTGGGAGAAATCTCTTCCTTTTATATGCTGTCCATTGTCCTTTATAAATTATGTTCTATGTTATGTGTAACTACAAGCAGGCCTAGTGTAGCTTATCAGATTGTTTACCCAAAGTAAAAACTTATACTTTCTTCTTTTCCACTCTAACAAAATGAAATGAACACTATATTCTACAACTCAGAATTACTTGCAGAGCAAGCAGGTGGTTGCGGTGTTGTCGAGAGCCGTAAAGCTGTGTTCCATGCGCCTGTACAGTGGACATATTTTACTCTCTTTAACGTCTGATAAAGTCCAACGCCCCTTTGTTCTCGAAGTGGTCTTGAAAATTTAAAAGCGGTCCTTGCAGTAAATTCACCTTCAGCGCGCTCCCGCCCACCCGAGATACGGCCCGATGAATAAATAATCGTTCCCCCGTGTGTGCCACCACTAGGCTTTAGCTACATATGTTCGCACATTAAATAGTTACTATCCTTGTTATGTCATAAAGAAAAGCTTTAAAATGCTCCCTGAACACACTATTTGTATACTGCCTACCATTGCATTGGTAAGAGTAGGTATCTACTAAAAGTTACGAAAAACATTTATGTAAATAATTGTAATGAAAGAATGTATTACGTTGCGCTAAAAAATTGAACGTTTACCTAACCGTGGTCCCAGTGGGTCGACCCATTACCAGACCTAGACCCGTAGATGCTAGAGATTACAATTCGATCGCTGTAGATGTAGATAGAACCCTGAAGAGTTTGTTAAAAATATCAAACCTTTTCAATTTTTCAGAATGTCTAGGTTCATAGGTAGGTCATCCCAGCAAAATATGCTGATGATAAATTAAAAGTAAACAATCCTTAATGACATTGAGATACACTACAAAAGCTTCCACTGAGTGATATTTCGGGTGTAAGCTATTTTGTCAAAAGTTATAGATAAGTTAGGTATAAGTACAAAATAAGTTATAGCAGAATTTAAATCTGTCTACATGCTTTCGAACCAATTAAGAACATAAACTTTAAACGACGAATAATTTTGTAATTTTTTTTTATTGATACTCTATAATAAATATGTAAAAGAGATGGTCCACTTTGGGTGTACTCTTGTACACTATACCATGAAAAGCAGAAAAATACAGAAAGTTCATTAAAAATAAAATAAATTAGAACATCGCAATAAATAACTTGCTAAAATAAAAATAATTTCAAGTTTTTCGGTACTACTTGCAACACTTACAAGATGGCGTCCTTCAATCCGAGTTTAAGCTATAGAGAAGATAGGTATCATGTAGACGCGCATCTATTTTCAAATGGCTGTCTTATTTTTTAATTTATTCCTGTCCCAAGCTCATTGCTTGTAACAAATCACAGAGTACTTTGTTATTAACAAAGTACTCTGTGGCACAAGATAGCTTTCTGATCGGATAATATCTCATGATATTTTGACAGCTAACATCATTACGTCAAAAAACATGAATCCGCCCGCCATTATGCAGATTATACCTAGCTAGTTAAGTTACGTCACGTGGAGATAATAAATAATTTTTTGCTCCATAATTTAGATGAGTTCGTGGATTTGATTAATCAAAAATGGGTTCATATTCTATTTTCTTTTATTTTATCACTGGTACAAGACCAGACCCAGACTCAATACAATTTTGGACGTCTCCTTTATTTGTCCGTTAAAGTTTACTGCGCGACGGTGAAATACCTAGGCCCTGATTGTTTCACCGATTCAGCCGATGAACAAATCAGCAGATAAACAATAATATGAGATTTTATTAGTAAAGATTTAACGGCATGAAGGAATCGGATGAAATAACTCAGTATTTCTTCCCTGCTATAAGGAGTTTAGAGCTAAAAATATAATGTGAATGCAAAGTATTTTATCGGTTTTGCCATAAATAACTCCAGGCGCACCGGCAGCTAGACGTGATTTAAAACTTCGATTGACGTTCTGTTGCACATAATAACCTGATGCCCGTAACTTTATTCAAATTGATCCACGTTTTTAAGAATCCCGTGTTAACTTCCAATTTTCGGGGATAAAATGTATCCTATATTCAGGTTCCGCGGTTTATTCACGAATAATTATTCAGGGACTATAGAGTTTCTTTCGTATTTATGATATTAGTATGGATTCATTGACACGCTGAAAAAAAAAATTAGGTACTTTTATAAGTACGTATATCTCCTATTTAAGTATCTAGTACCTTCTCAGATGAAATGCTTTGTAACTTAAGGAGCCAAGGACTATATTATTATTATTATTGCAATGATACATCATTAAACAACACTAAATGGTAGTAGATACTAATAATATTAGGAGGATTTTAGTGTAAGTAACGTTTTATATGAAAAGTGAAGAAAACTGAGCTAATAAAACAAAGAAGAGACATAAAATCTACATTAAAAAGTAAAAGTTAATTTAAAGAATTTTTTACTTAATACGGCATTGAGTTTTATTTTAAATCGTCCCCTTTTTAATCTTAGAGTCATCAAGTTACTTTTATTGCGGCCCGGATTTCCAATTAAATGGTAGTCGTAAATTTGGTAATACGAATAAATGGGAGTTTTCGATTCCTTCTTTCGTTATATCGATCTGAGCAGAAATTTTATAACAATACGGCAAAGATTTAGGACCGATTGGTAGCTTGGTCACTACTGCGAAGTGACTACCAATCCTAAATCCTCAAATAATCCTCAAATATGGTCGAGCGAAGCAACGGCTGGATCATGCGTCATGCTCGTGAACGGGTGCCGCCTACGGGAATGGGGCTATTAATACTTTGTGTCTGCCCGTCTTAACATGAATTGAATTGTAGTACATTTTTTTTTTTGGAACTTCCCCTCATTGTGGAAATATTATATTTTTAACCGACTTCCAAAAAGGAGGAGGTTCTCAATTCGGCCGGTATCTTTTTTTTTTTTTCTATGTATGTCCACCGATTTCTCCGGGATTACTGGACCGATTCGCGTGATTTTTTTTTAATCGACAGAGGATGTTTGCGAAATGGTCCCATAAAAATGTTCACCTTCAACTCCTCAAGCCTGCAGGGATATTGCTCACCTAAAATAAAGAGATTTAGGAAATGTCGATTACGAATTATTATTGTAGGTAACAATTATGGACTACATCATGGAGCTTCAGGTCCTAGCTCCTCAATCATAGGATACTACACTTAAAAGCTTAAAATAAAAATTATTTTCAAAAAACCGACTTCTAACGCCACTACAAAGTATAAAAATAATTTTAGTTTGTCCACGTTTGTTGAAGTCGGGCGGGCCTAAAATACAAACTATGAAACCGACTCGCGATGCTCGCTCGACTTCTACAAACGAGTCTCTCATATTGTGTAGCGTCGCGCATCGGTTTCATAGTTTGTATTTAGGCCCGCCCGACTTCAACAAACGTGGACAAACTAAAATTATTTTTATACTTTGTAGTGGCGTTAGAAGTCGGTTTTTTGAAAATAATTTTTATATTCCAACAAAGTTGCATAGGTTAAATCGGCTTGGCATCCAGCTGCCCACAAGATCGTATAAAAAACTTATTACAATGTAATAGCTTCATAATAATACTGTAAAATGATTATTTTGAAAAGAGCAACTGCTGAGTTTCTTGCCGGCTCTTCTCAGCAGAATCCGCTTTCCGAACCGGTGGTAGAATCATGACTTGTCATAAGAGCCACAGGTTGGCCTACGTGAAATAAATAATTTTGAATTTTGAATTTTGAAAAATTCTATGTATACTTAATACGGTTTACTGTCTTTTACTGTTCAGTGTTCAATGTGCCAGACCGGATGAAGAAAGTGTTAATGTGTCATTTTTAGATAGCGACTAACTTATAGTGAAGTTATGTAAAATTATATTTACGTCGTGGGAAGGGGCGAGGTGATCCAGGAATTTATGACGTTTGACCTCTTCGTACCTAATCTCGATTGGGCCGCGTAAATACTGGTCCATAATACCTATATGGAATTATTTTACCAGTCAAACTTTATGAAAATTGATTATGGAAAATTGGATGTAACATCTTTCATATTTTTTTGTTCGTATAAAATATAGCCTAATTTACCCGGACCATCATAACGAATCAATTGACATCTCATTCATCAAAATGGGCTCACTAGTTTAGGCGCTAAGGTGGAACATTCGTTAATAGTCACATACATACATAGACTGCTAAAACTATAATCCTTCCTTTGCCGTAGTAGGGTAAAAACATTATTTCTAGAGCGTGCCTACAAATTAAACTGGACCGCAAAGAAAAAGGGTCGGTTAGAAAATCTTCAATATCTTCAAAAGTACCTGACCTAACCTAATGAAATAAAGATTAAATTAAGGAATATTTTAATGTGCTTAAATGAAAATAAAGAAAACATGAATTCAAGCTTTTTATTTTTAATAAATGTAAAATAAATGAAAATGCGTAGTTTTTCATTTTGAAGATATTCTTACCGACCTCCTTCTTTGCGGTCCAGTTTACATTGAAATTGAACTTCTATCATAATATAATGAGGTATATACGCTCGCTTTTAAAACTGACTACACTAGCGGCACGCTATGATGGCCGGTTTGACGTTTGTCCGCTCATGAAGTTCCGTATTAATTGATAACGACTTTGAAGGAAATAATTGTATTACTTTATTGACGATAGTGATGTGCAGAGATTCATAAATGTTATCGAATGTAGTTTTAGGTTTAGGACTCAAAATTTATTTATTAAATTGATTTCTAAAATGTATACAAGTGTAGAAAAATCAGTTTGCACCATTTAAGGGGTGAATGTACTTGTGAATATGAACAATTTTCACTATGTGGACAAACCTCTGAAATCGCAAAAAAATATCAGCTGTTTCATACAAAAGGTAAAATTTTTATTTTTATATGATATATACCACAACTCGGCATTTGGTTTTCTAAATTGAAAATTTTTAAAAAGCTTTTTTGGTATCTTTTGTATTCATATGTTTCTTGTGTGCATATAAAGTATGTATATTCATTTTCATTCAAATATTCAGTTCGTTCAAATAAATTAAATAAACATATACATTTTTGTTTTATTAAACCTATTTAATCAGGTACAAAAACAAAACTTAATTGTTTTTTGTTCGAGAATAAATTGACATTCCACATCACTATTGTAATGTGTCAAACCGGCCATCATAGCGTGCCGCTAGTGTAGATACTGCACAGTCAAGGTTCGTCCAATACTCAAACTTATGTACCTATGAATTTTTGTTACATAATATTTAAAATTTAAATTAAACATAATAATTATTTGGTTTTAAACACCGTGTTTCCTATCCCCACGGAAACTTTAAAACCAGATTACAAACAACGCACAGCGCTCACACTTGACCGCTCTACTAGTAAAGCTTTGAAGTCAAAAGCATAGTAGGTAAATGCTAAACTTTTGCTGAAAATAGAAAAGCTGGGTTTTCGAGGATAATACTTAGGCGCTGTGGCCGGTGTTTTTGTTTTCAATCACCGAGAAACGTTGAGGTCTAAAAATAATATTGATATAGCGATCTTAACAGAAGATGCAGCGTTCATCAACAAGTAGAGTTAGAAAGAGGCTCTCAGACCTAGGACTATGACTTTTTATCGGGTGATAATTTTTCGCATAATGTAATGTACGACGTATGGATAAAACAGTGCATTCACGGAAAAATATCTCAACGAGTTTATAATAAAATTGTTGTCAGGTTCGGGGCCATTAGCTTGAAAAACTAATGGACGTTTTATTCAAATTCATAATATTCAAAATTATTTATTTCCCGTAGGCCAACCTGTAGCTCTTATGACTCGTCATGATTCTACCGACCGATCTATGTTGGGGTCCTAAGGTGCTGGAGTTTTGATCTCGCATCAGAAGACGTAGCGTTGGTAGACCCCCATCTAGGTGGACGTTCTGTGGCGATTTTTCATAGAGATCTATATCCAGCAGTGGACGTCTATTAGTTGAGTTGATGATGATGATGATGATTCAATCACAAAAGTCACAACAGTCACAGTCAAAAATCATTGTGGAGATTTTTTTTTAAATTTCAGAATAGGCTTGCGCTTGACGACAATCAATACTGGACAGCACTGATGAGGTCTAGGTTGGAGCGCGCTTGCCTAGAAAATGCCTATATTATTTAAATAAAATAAAAAAAATCACTCTTGCCTTGAAGGTATTGAGGTTATACGTGGCCGGAAACACAGATGTTGGAAGTGCGTTCCACACCTTAGTGGTTCGTTTCAGAAAGGTTGAACTGAAGCGTTTTGTGCGAGTAGGTTGGATTTCAACCACGTAAGGGTGCCAACGCTCACGATTTCTCGAGTTCTGTGGTAAAACGGTGAAGGGGGCATCAGGTTGTGAAGTTCTTGAGCGCACTCTCCAAAGTTAATCCGATAGATGAGCGATAGACAGGCAACATTGCGACGTTGCTGCAGACTGAGCATTTTCGTCTGCGTTAGTGACTGATCACTTAAAATTCCTGATCCTATTTAAATATGATTTCCTGATATACCTAATTCCTAAGATTCTGCAAGTAACCTAAGTCCAACAATGGATGTACATTGATGGCAACTTCGACGAGGTGAGCACATACAACGTAAACTACATAAAATATCTACACTTACTATCACCGACGCCAAGTCCGGTATCTTCCTACTTTAAAGTAGGATTAAAATAGCCGAGGGGCAGCTGGCGAGCGGCGCGCAGGATAAAGTGCTTGCCTACTGCATATTGCTAGCTGAAGTCAACGCTAAAGCCCAGTATATCAACTCCTAGTACGAGCATTTTTGTGAGGTCCATAGTACGAGCTAATAAACTTGTGAAACGAAATTCGATGACGAGTTCCTGAGTACGTCTACTTTCATACTATTATAAATTGCTGATATCCCACTTTTCCGCGTGGATTTAGGTCTCAACTATGGAGTCTTTCATTTCAATGGAAGTAAAGTAGTATATGACACTATCTGGAATGAAAACTGTCTCTGTGCCAAATTGAGTCAAGATCGGCTGCGACTTGCGACCCTAAATGTTAAAGTTTTTATAATTTTAAAATTACAGATAATATATTGCACTACGTTCAATACCTGATACATTAATATTAAATTACTTCAAAAATTAAAACTAAAATAGTAAATGTACCTCATCGATGTTACTGCAGCGCGGTGGGTATATAGTGCCCAAAATGCTGGCAGCATTGCCCTTTAATTTGCCAAACTAATAGATTAGATAAACATATTGAACTGGGATGATACCCCACAATTTTGTGTGCAGTTGCTAAAGTAGGTGACAAGTGAGTAACAATATTTTAGTCTATTTACCGGAGGTTAGTACCAGTCGCTCCATTGTTGTGAAAATTTAAATTCTCGTCTTAGGTTGCAGGTGGATGCAATAAACTCACCTTTGGCACGGTAATATTATCTGTTATCTGTATACAGTATTGTAACTTCATACAAACGGACGAAGCGCGAGCTATGCCTACGCGCCTCGATCTCGGTAAGCGCTTGGTACGCAGACAGTCGCGACTGTGCCGCAGTGACGAACGGACGGTGTTATGTTTTTTAGCAATTTTTGTACTAAAAATAAGTTCAAGTACATATTTAATATGACGAGGAGGATATATTGTGCTGTTTTTGGTTGCATGAATTCGTCAATAACGCATCCAGAGATAACTTTTTTAAAATTACCTGGAAACTCTGAAAGGTAAGACTCTAAAATAATTTTACTTACTAGTAGGTAGGTACAAAATGTGTGTATTTTTAATGGATAAGGTATTTCCTTTTATCTCCCGAAAAAAAGATGTCTGGATTAATAAATAAAGTGAATAGAGTAAAGGAAAGTGATTGACACGAGTGAAATAGGTAGTTATAGGCGGTTCATGAATCACGATACGGTACGTACGCTTGTGTTAAAACCTCGGGGCATGTGTGTTTTGTTTTGTTAGTTTGTATAATTCAATGTAAAGACGTGGTATTTTATTATTAATAATACAGCCGACTCTCGTTGATTCGAAACTCGAGGGACTATTACGGGATATAATAAGGGAAATATTACGAATTATCGAGTGTTTGAAATATCAAATGGTTCGAAGTTTTTAAAATTTCGAATAATTTTTATTGAACACTTCCTATTTAATTCACAAAGTATTTTATTTGTTTATATAAAAAAAAGTATATTTACAATCACAAAACTAAATGGAAACACAAATTAGGCAAATGTAATTAAAATGCTGGAGGCGGGCAGCCCTATCGCATGTTTACGTACCGCGCGGCTGTAGGCATTTATGTCAAAGATACGGCCGAGTTACAATACTGTATACAGATAATATTACCGTGCCTTTGGTATGCTTTGAAGTGAGACTCGACTGATAAATATAATATGACAAAATACAGTCTCGGGACTTTATATAGCTAAAAGAAAATCTACCATCATTTTTCAAGAGTCAAATAGGATAAGCAGCTGCGTAGAGCGTGGAAATTTTAATTTTTGAGGCGCAAAAAGATCACCAACACAGATTTAATTTTATAACATGCATAGACGAATTATATTTACTACCGTAAGTGAATTGTCAAAGATTACACGTTAGTAATCTTTCTATCAACAGAAAAAGAAAAGGGGAAGGCAATATGTCCCCAGTCCCACGTTGGTCCCAACTCTTTTTATCAACTCTTTTCGATCATCATGCGTTTTCAACTGACGCATGAGTGAGACACAATAGCACATGCGTGAAAATTTGCTTATAAGTCAACTAAATGATGCCCGCGTCTTCGTCCGTGTGGATTAAGGTTTTTAATTCCCGGGGGAACTCTGTAATTTTCAGGGATAAAAAGTAACCTATGTGGTTATCTTGGGTATGAGCTGTCGCCATTCCTTTCAGCCAAATTGGTTCATTCGTTGTAGCGTGAAAGAGTAACAAACATCCATCCATCCATCCATACATCCTCACAAACTTTCACATTTAATATATTGGTAGGATATTTATAAGTACGTACCTACATAATATAGTTGCATATGGTGTCTCACACATACAGACGCAGCTGTAAACTTATGACATCGTCAGGAATAAAAAAAAATTCAAATGAGCAATATCTTATTTTCATTAAAATTTCATAACAAAGTATGTCGCTGATTTCAAGCAGAGAGTGATACTTTATTTTCCTATTTTTTATATTTTAAAGTTCATCTTAATTCACAGTAAAGGAAAATGACGCAAAAATATTATGGCTCCTCAAAAATATTAGTCTACAAAAAGCGCGACGTGGATTGATATTTGATAAAAGTATTAAATTTGGTTACTTTTATCTTCCTCGGGAATCTTGATTTAACGTCCTTCGAGGTCATTACTGGAGCTAAGCCCACATTGAGTTAAAAACTATAGAGCTGCAGACCTTATATATGTGCATCAGCAATCAAGAAGCTGAAGTGTTAGTCTCATCGTCCACCGCTGGACAGACTAGACCTCTTGCAAGGATCGCCATAGAACACGATTTTGTGCCGCTTGTGCCTAGCGGCTCCTGTCGCTAGGAGCCATACTATAGTAAGAAGTCTTACAATAATGAGAATAATAATAAGACCCATCCTGTCCAGAGTGTGGTGAGGAAGAGACCAGCTTCAATCAAGACAATCTAGCCCAGCAAGAAATGAGTTAGCCTTCTGTCACCGTGATGTAATTAAACACGGTGAAATGTCTTGTAGGTATTTTCTGCACTTTTTGGCTTCATTTTCCTAAAATAACACTATTTAAAATATTATATCATAATTATTGAGAGCAATATATATATAGCAACAGACAGATTAAAAACAGTATTTCCGTTTGAAACGTGTTCAGTTTTCAATGAATGGCAAAAATCACCTCTTGTTGACCAGACTAGTTGAGGCTATTTTGCGCGACATTACTACCTCTAAATCCTCTCTGCTCTCCGGAATAGACGCAGTTAATGAAGTCATGAAAGAAAATTGAGTGTAGTTAAAGGGGCGAATTTAATTCGATTTCAAACTTTTTTAACGAATGTCTCAGCTCAGAGCTCTGCCATCGAGAAGCCGCAAATAAATTGAAGGAAAAAATGGCACCGTCGTTGGTGGTTAATTAAAATAAATTATTCACCAAGTCTTTAAATAGATTGACTGGGCTCCGTTATAAATGGGCCCGAGTTATTTAAGGTTAAACCGATGAGTTTTTGCGGTTTCCCGTAAATCTTTTTCTTAATGCAAATAATGTCTCTTTTTCAGTGGATATCTAACAAAAAGTACTTATCTACCTTACTTTATTTTTAAATGCTCTAAGATCTTGCCTAATGGAAAGATCTTATTTTTTACACTAGAAGATTTTTCCTCATCGTTTGCTTATAGATTGATAAAGATTAATCTCTTTAGATTCAATGCATACATCTTATAACCACTGTGTACACATATTAAGGGTTGTTACCTGGAACCCAAATCTGATGTTATTGTACCTATTACGTTTATATTTGGTTGCAACCTGTTTTGTGTACCTTTTCAATAAATAAATAAATAAATAAATAGAAAAAGTACCTAACTACCTACCCATAATCATTTCTTGTGCTGAAGAGCTAATCGCTTATACTTCCAGTGTACCATTCAAACCAAAATTAACATACAAAGACCTCCGGCAACCTTTTAAGAAAAATGTTTTTTTTGTAATTTCCTACGCTTTATCTTATAGGTACTATACTTGATGGACGAAAGACGAAAACTGATTAAAAGAAAATATGTAGTAAAAATCTAAAATAGAACATATCATGTTCTATTTTTTCACGTGATCATGTTTCCGTCGCGATTTTTCTACGATACACAACTAAATTATGCAATAGGTAGGTTTTTAAAATAGGTAGCTAATTTTAAGAAAACCACAGAGTAGAAACTTTCTGATATCTACTATTGTGGGATTTCGATTAGGTTAATCAAGTTTTGGTCTAATTTGGCAATACATTGATACGGGCTAATTGCAATTAAAACGAAGGGTAGGTGCTTACTGTATCTATCTACCTAAAACACTTAAATTATTTTAAAGATTGGGAATTGGTATCCGCAATGGAAACTTCAGTTCATTATTGGATTTATCGGCAACGAGTTTCGCTCTCAAACCGACTCGTTACGGAGACAGCAGTTTCATGAATAATGGAAAATGAATAAAGGAAAATCCGCGAAATATTTTTTTTCTTGCTTTCAGTTAGATCTCTGAAAGCTTTGTGTGTTTTGTTTTCTTTATAAATACACATTAATGTTGATCGCACATTAAGCACATAGCACTCGAAGCCTTGGACGAAATTTTAATTAATTTTAAGTAAGTACCTTTATAGAGAAGACAAAAAAGGCAATTTTTCGTAAAAATCAACATTTATTAAACAGAAAATTAAATCTTAATATTTAACGTTAAATTCAGTCTTATAATTTCTTTTAATCACACACAGATTCACTATTAAGCAGTTAAATCTTATAGTTATAAAACGAACTTAGTTAAAAATCATACTAATTCTCAATAACTTTACTAATATTAGTAATTCTAGTATCTAATCATTGGTCATAATTAACAATTTCGGCAATTTTGTCTCGTCTCGATTCTGACCCAAAAGTACCGGGACTCGAGACAGCTAAAATTACGAAAAGTCCCGGGACTTCGAGACACGAGACGTCCCGGGACCCAAACCCTACTTACAACATAAATATGAACATGGTAGCATTTGTCATCAATGAAAGTTGAATGAAGTTATTAAGTAGTATTTCGGTACAAGCTTTGCACGTCAAGTTAAAATTACTGATGATATCAGCTGCTGCTTTTTTTTTAAATATGAATAGCGAGTAAATGGGTCACGCCGCCGCCCATGAACATTTGTAGTACCAGAGGCACCACCAATGCGTTGCTGGCTTTTGAGGAATTTTGTTGGTCCACCCCTTGATCAAACCCATTTTGTAATTAAGCGGGAACACCGTCGAAGGGAGTTGGTTCCACAGTTTGGTAGTGTGTGGAAAAAAGATCTGGCACAGCGGACGGTCGAAGTCCTCCACAGGTGTAGTGCGGTTATAGAAAAGAGAGAGTGGGATAACGTCAAATAGCTCTTCAGAACACTCCCCGTTTTGGCCTATTTGATGTCAATGCGTGTTGGTAACGGCATTTGCAAGTTTGGGCTCATGTCATTTACGATCAAATAACATAAAATAGTATGTACATTACTAGTTAATCTCTAGCAAGAGCGCGACTGAAGTGGTGATTGAACAGTACCTACTATAGTGTCCACGTTACCCCAGAGCAGAGTTCGCAGTTTGAATTATGCGGCGGGCGGCGACTCTATGTAAATGACAAAATGAATGAGGTTTAATTAGCAGCTCGATATATATAGAGGCTGTTGCAAAAAGGCTGTGGCACATTTGAGCAGGCCATATTGAGAGAGTTACCTACGTAAAATTGCGGCTCGTAAATATATACGCGGCTGTCTTCAGGTGATGTGCGTTCAGCTTTGAATGCTAGGCCTCACATTATGCAAACAAAACAAGTACAATGTTATGCCACGCGCGTTTGCTAACAAAGATACGCCTAATGAGTGTAACTACTAAGGAATTTGCTTTGAATATAATTAGGTACCTACATTGTTTTGAAGAAGTCAATGTGAAGAACACATCTTGAGAAGATAGATAAGTAGGTATTATGTACTATTGATCGACAGCGCATGAATAGTCACTATGTGAATGGGACTTTATTTACGAAAGTGTGTTTGTTTGTTTGTTTGTTGGTTTGCCTATCAATCACGTAGCAATGGAGCAACGGATCGAACTGATTTTTTGCCTTTTTATCCCGGAAAATTAAAGACTTTCCCGCGGGATTTTAAAAACTCAATCCACGCGGATGAAGTCGCGCGCATGCTGATGCGCGTACTACACTAGCGGCACGCTATGATGGCCGGTTTGACACATTACAATAGTGATGTGGAATGTCAATTTATTCTCGAACAAAAAACAATTAAGTTTTGTTTTTGTACCTGATTAAATAGGTTTACAGTTCTCTGCGTACGTTCGGTCATATCGACGAAATCCACAACAAAGGGCTTGAACAGAGTCCAAATTAACGAGCAAGGGTCAACAGTAATGCAGTATCAATATTTGAAATCCAAAGCCAGGTCAAAACTATATCACAATCGCATTGCACTGACAGTTTATACTTTTCGAAGCAACGTCAATTCGAAACTGCTTTGTTTTGCATTGAGCATTGACGCGAGTTTGCCGGAGGTAGTAGTTGTGCTAGCCAGCGATCCTATGTGACGATCGTATTAGATTCCATTTTTAAAAATTTTCAATTTAGAAAACCAAATGCCGAGTTGTGGTATATATCATATAAAAATAAAAATTTTACCTTTTGTATGAAACAGCTGATATTTTTTTGCGATTTCAGAGGTTTGTCCACATAGTGAAAATTGTTCATATTCACAAGTACATTCACCCCTTAAATGGTGCAAACTGATTTTTCTACACTTGTATACATTTTAGAAATCAATTTAATAAATAAATTTTGAGTCCTAAACCTAAAACTACATTCGATAAAATTTATGAATCTCTGCACATCACTATCTATAATATAATAAAACTGTAACAGGTCCAATTCTGTACATTGAAGATATTTTGAAAATTTTTGTTTGAGGGCACTCTATAATCGATACTGAAGCCAAAACAATTTTTTTTTAATTTTTTGTCTGTCTGTCTGTCTGTCTGTCTGTCTGTCTGTCTGTCTGTCTGTCTGTATCTTGGCCGCGCATCACGCCGAAACTACTGGACGGATTTAAATGAAACTTGGCACGATTTAAGTTAATACTACGAGGTATAATATAGGATACTTTTTATCCCGAAATTCAGCACCGTTCCTTTGGGAGAGGGGATGAAAGTCAAAATGTGTATTTCGCTGTAATTCATTAAGGTGTATTCCGATTTAATCCATTCTTTTTTAGGGTTCCGTACCCAAATGGTACCAACGGGACCCTATTATATATTTATTCCATGAGTACATGGAAATATTTTTATTTAATTTTCTTTTTAACGGAACCCTAAAAGAGCGAGGCCCGACTCGCACTTGGCCGATTTTTGTTAGAGAGCAGGTTCTTTAGAGATTGTCCTGTAATTATTTCAAGGTCGTCAATTTCGTAGTTCAGAAATTATAGACATCACAGTCTTCAGTATAGGTCCAAATAACTTGAACCCCGGAATCTACAGGATACTTTGAATGAACGGCTCATCTTAAGCTGGCATACGTAATTTATCGTATATAGCCATCGTGGATACTATTTTGTCAAAGTCAAACTACTCCAAAGGCGTCAGATTTTGCCAAACGATCATTATACCTACATACTACATAGTAGGTATGGATGTAATACATCGTATGGACGTAATATTACAGTGTTTTCCTATGTAATTTAATATCCTAATCATAATTACTAATATTATAAATGCGAAAGTGTGTTTGTTTGTTGGTTTGTCCTTCAATCACGCCGCAACAGAGCCACGGATCTACGTGATTTTTTTACATGGGTATAATTGAGGACCTGGAGAGTGACATAGGCTACTTTTATCCCGGAAAATCAAAGTGTTCCCGAGGGATTTTAAAAACTAAATCCACGTGGACGAAGTCGCGGGCATCAGCTAGTCGTCAATAAAGTAATACAATTATTTCCTTCAAAGTCGTTATCAATTAATACGGAACTTCATGAGCGGACAAACGTCAAACCGGCCATCATAGCGTGCCGCTAGTGTAGCTGTAAAGATAAAATAGGCCTGCCTAGGTATTTTAACACAGAAAATAATAATTTACTAGTCTCTTCAGTACTTATAGGTATTTTATGGTGCGTGAGAGAAATAATTTTAGTATCAATCAATTCATTTAATTTCATTTATTGAATTTATTAAAAACAAGGCCTTAACATACGAGTAATAATCTGAATGTAGAAACCAACCTTTTACGTGAGTCTAGACCCCTAGAATAATACCTTCCAAGGAAAGCATTGAGTTACATGTCACGTTATAAGAGTAGCTATTCTCATGTCGTGCTAATTGATTAAAGTAAGGGTAGAAAATATGTCTTTTACCAGATTTACGTGGCCGGTATTTGTAACGTTCACGGGCCTTTCTAGCTTGACATGACGTAGTGTTCGCTCACTTAGATTTATAGCCTGGCTTATTGCCAGAACACAGGCTGTCAAGTGTCTTCTAGTAAAAAATATAACACCAGTTCTATTGATATACAACCCAAGTATCCAAATAATAGTCCTACGGTCATTAGGAGGAAATTTTAGGGGTAGACAAATCCCTTTTGTTTATAAAGTCACAATAACATTTTGTGTAATGTTCACGGTTCTAACGCTATTAAAATCCTAAGAGGTTGTGCGAATTTCGCGCGATTGTCTCCCACGAATTCAAAGGCGCATACACTGTTGGTGAGGTACTCGTAGTTACTGGGCGCCAATAGTAAGGTAATATCACCACCGCATGATCACACGAGCTAAACATACCCGCGATGCAATTCGCGGCAATTTTACCCCTTTCCGGACAAGCTATAAAAGTAATTTATCAGTTTTATCGGCAATATTTTGTTCGTAAACTAAGATAAAATTTTTATAGAATCGACTTGTTGAGGCCCGGGGGGATCGAGCGCTTTCGGAGAGCTTTCAAAAAGGATCGGGGACGATAAGAGCTGGTAAATCTTGGCCAAAGTATTAGTTTGGCCATCCAAAGACGCAATTCTGCCAGAAATTTGGTTACTATACCTACCGTGCTGTCGTTACATCAAGGAAGTTTTGAGTGTTTTATTTCTTATTTTCTTCATTTAGCTTTGATTTAAGAATTAATTCAGTAAATAAAGAATTAGGTTTTCAATTTATGTACCTAAAATTTATGTTATTCAATTTATGATTATGTACCTACGAGAGAGAAAAATAAACTATTGGTATACTTAGCACTTACTTACCACTATTTTTAATTTTTCAATAGATTTAGAGATTTTAGACGAAAATACATTAGAGTTAGGTAATTCGGCTTACTCCAGCTTGCACTTAGACAAAGAAGACTGTGTTTTCAATAGTATTCCAGCTAAGCGTGTGTAAACGGTTAGAAGCAGGGCAAAGAAAACAAAGTACGGAGATAACAAGATAATCGCCTCTGGAGTAGTTTCCCATTGTAACTTGGGTGAGACAATTTAATTCTGCCAGCTTCGTGTTCTGTCGGGTCACTTTTAAAATGTTACTTTTTAGCTACCTACATTTTTATGTCGATTTATCGTGGAAAATAAAGCTTTGATTTTTCTTTTGTGTTCAGCATGGAATGTATTGGGAAATTTTGAATCCACGCTGGTACGGAGACGTTACATGCATTTAACTTAGGAGGTTGTTTGTTTGTGCGTTCATATTTATAACTGTTTTATCGCACCGCCGAGCTATATTAATATTAATATTTAATTGAGCTACGTCAAATAAAAACTATAGTCAGCATAATCATCATTAGTTAGAAATACCGAGTTAGAGGTAGCTTAGGCGAGCTACCTGTGTATTTTGTTAATTACCGCTCATTGTCAATAAATTCCTAGAAATTGGAACCTTTCGCAGTGTAAACAACTGTTGCCGTGGCTTGCTACGAGTAATTAAATCGGTAAATAATATTTAACATATTTCTTAAATTTTATTTGTGGTTGCAGTTTTGCTTGTCTGGTATTGCAACGTTAGCTAAACGCAAGAAAACAAGTGTCTGAAACTATAAATAGCGTACAATTAGCCAAAGGGGACGAAAAAAAAATTATTTTTGCTTAATTTAAAAAAAAAAAAGTGCACATATTCGAGTAATATGAAGTATGCCAAAAAATCATAAATAATTAGTACTATAACCGTGTGCAAGGATATAACGGTTATCCTTGCACTTCCGGAAGTGCAAGGATAGATAACTCCGGAGTTATCCGGACTTTTGTTATATTTTCCATACATTTTTTTCGTAAAAAAATTGTAACTCGACATTTTCTGCACCAAATTGTATCCCATGATATTTTTAGGCATAGTATTGATTAATAGAAGCCGTTTCACGCAAAAAAAACGACCCTTATTTTTTTTTATCCCTATGTCTATGAAAGTCGAATTTCGGCCCACAGTGCGCCGTATGCGCCAGGGTGGTCGTCATAATAAAGCCTGAGAAGAAGAAGAATGAATTATGACAGCATAAAATAATAACAAATGAGGACTTACCTGAGCGCTTTCACACAAGCCAGTTTGCGTAGTGCGTGTAGACGGCACCACGGTATCCCGCACAGTTCCGTCGACTTTTCGGTCCAGCAGTTAACAGGCAAGACGGAGCGTGTAGCCGGAGCATTACGTGGGCACTTGGCCGTCAAACACGAAGTCAAAATAAAGGATGAGAATTGGTATCCAGAAGTAGATTTTAGTTCGTTACTGATTCCCGCTCTCGTGCCGCCTCATTAGGACCGAAGCCTCATGAATAATGTACAAAGAATAAAAGAAAATCCGAAAATTATGTATGTTTTAAATGCTACGAATTTCTTCTTTCGCTATTTCCTTTGCCCGGGGCTTGTTCAAATTTTAATTTTTTTTAAATGTCTTGTGTGTAAATGATAGTGCTAAGCCAAATACCCTTAATAGTGACCAAGCCGAATACCTGGGGGTTTTATAAGAAACTTTACATAATTTTGAATACAAAAGCCATAGCTTAGGAACCTATTTCTATCTACTTTAATACGAAAACCAAAAATCATTTGGCAAGCTTTCCAAAACAACGCTTTCCTTTCCAGTGCGAAGTCAACATCCACAACGTCAACGTCAGCATCTTGGGACCCCAGCATCCACGACTTACTCGTATTTGGTCTTTGTGCTTCACTCATTGCCACTTCAGTTTTGTAACTTGATGAGTTACATCGATAACTCTGCGATATAAAACGAAAAGTAAATAGGCATCTTCTTGGCAAGCTCGCTCTAATCTAGACCTCATCGCTCATTTTATCTTTAGCATTCCATCAGGTAGGTATGACTACCATCAAATGCAAGCACAGGTATCAGTTAATAATCTCACCCCTGATTGGATGATACTCTTTTAACGGAATTGTAGAGTTGCAGCAAGAATACCATAAATTCTGCGAATCAATCACAACAATTATTGCGATTGTAGGAAACAAATTATCGTTCGGGTGTAATAACTGGTTTTAGTTTATGGAAGTAGTTAGTTATCAATTGTCTAAAAGTTGTTCCATTGATTGTATTCGTATTCGATGACATTAGCGTTAAAGTAAAATAATCCTTGATTTTAGGTATTGATTTAAAGTCACAAATTCATTAAAACCGATTTTAATATGGAGCGTATCGTACGTACTTAAACGTATAATAATATAATAATAATAATAATAAGACGGATGTCGGGGCGGTGGTCGTGGTACTAAGGAGCTCCTTCTCATAGACTCCGTCGCGGGCCAACTGGTCAAACGCAATCGCCGGAATTTCTCTGCCGCCTGGATTGACTATAAGAAGGCATTCGACTCGGTGCCCCATTCATGGCTCTTGAGGGTCCTTGAGCTGTACAAAGTCGATAGTACAGTTCGAGACTTCCTCGGAGAGTGTATGGGGCAATGGAGTACGATCCTTTGTCTCCATGGCGAGCGGTTGGCGGCTGCGGGTGACCGGATTAAGATACGGCGGGGTATCTTCCAGGGCGATTGTCTGAGTCCATTATGGTTTTGTCTGTCGCTGAACCCTCTCAGCTCTTTGCTGGAGAGATCAGGGACAGGCTTTCAGTTTCGGAGAGGAGGGACAAAAGTGCCTCACCTTCTCTACATGGATGACCTCAAGCTGCTAGCACCCAATGCCACCCGCCTGAGGGAGTTGCTGAATATCACCACTGAGTTCAGTAACTCCATCAGGATGGAGCTTGGACTAGACAAGTGTGCGGTCTTACATGTGGAGAGGGGACAGGTTACTCATTCGGCCGAGATCAATCTCGAGCCATCCAACATCAGGACCCTCTCTGAAGCTGAGTCATACCGGTATCTGGGTATGTCACAATCCGTGGGGGTAAAGGAGGTGGACGTGAAACAGTCAGTTTGCGAGGTCTTTTTTGGCCGCCTGACAAAAGTTTGTAAAAGCTATTTGTCGGGCGCCAATAAGGTCCGAGCATATAACGGCTGGGTCATGCCCGTTCTCATGTACACCTTTGGCGTACTCAGATGGACTCAGACCGAACTAGACGCACTGGATAGAAAAGTCCGCACGACTATGACTCTCTACCGCATGCACCACCCCAAATCGTCTGTTATGAGGTTGTATGTACCCCGAAAATGTGGTGGTCGAGGCGTATTAAGCGTCAAGACCATGCATAATCGGGAGATATCCAGCCTCAGAACCTACTTTGAGACGAAGAGGGAGTGTCCAATGCATAGGGACGTCATAGAATGTGATAAAGGACTCACTCCCCTATCTTTGGCCAAAGTTGAGTGGCAGAAACCGGTGGTACTAAGCACCTCTGACCGGGAGACCGTATGGAAGGAGAGGGAGTTGCATGGACGCTTTTTTAAAGCTCTTAATGAGCCTCACGTAGATAAAAAAGCGTCCGTGCAATGGCTGCGCTTCGGTGACCTCTTTGGGGAAACCGAAGGTTTTGTGTGTGCAATACAAGATCAGGTGGTTAAGACGCGGAACTACCGAAAGTACATCCTGAAGGATGGCACTCACGACATCTGTCGAGCGTGTCGCCATCCCGGTGAGTCACTCAGGCATGTGCTCTCGGGATGTTCGGCTCTTGCTAACACTGAGTATCTGCACAGACACAACCAAGCGGCCAAAATCCTTCACCAAGAGCTTGCTCTGAAGTACGGTCTCCTGGATGAGAGAGTGCCGTACTATAGGTACACACCGGTGCCGGTACTTGAGCGTGACGGAGTCCGGCTCTATTGGGACCGGTCCATCATCACGGACAGGACGATTCTGGCGAATAAGCCTGACATCGTGCTGATGGACCGGGCACAGTCGAGGGTGTTTTTAGTGGACATCACCATCCCACATGACGAGAACCTCGTGAGAGCGGAGACAGAGAAAAAACGAAAGTATCTAGATCTGGCTCACGAGGTTACTGGCATGTGGCATGTGGAGTCCACTGAAACCATCCCAATCGTCATTTCTGCGAATGGGTTGATCCCAGTCAGCCTCGCTCACCATCTGAGGCGACTGGGGTTCCGTGGCGGTTCGCTCGCGGCCAAGATGCAGAAAGCGGTGTTGCTAGACTCGGCTAGGATAGTCCGTCGGTTTCTCAGCCTGTCGCCCTGACCCCCGGCCGTCTGGTCTCCCCTGCCGGGGCGTAATCCTCCGCCCGCTACAAGTATTTATTTATGTAATCTATGTGTAAGTTTATTTATCTGTGTGTATATATTTATGTTTATATTACTTTTTGGCCCTATATCTATTTATTTTGTATGCGGGTGTGAGAGTCATAATATATAGAGTAATAATAATAATAACAGCCTGGAAAAGGAGAATAGAACACCGTATCACCCTGGCCAGAGCTCTCATTGGCAGACTGCAGAGTTTCAGGTCGGGCAACACTAGGCCAAGGATTGTGCGCTCCGTTAGAATAGCCTTTAATGGGCTCGGGGTGCGGCTAGATCAGCCCGATTTAGCCCAAAAACTAACGGAGCGCATCGACGACTTGAAGCAGAAAATCGCTGCATGGGGGAACCGCATTCGACGATACTCGGAAAGAGTTGAGCGCTTTCAGCAAAATCGCCTCTTCTCGAGTGATCAGAAAAGGTTCTATAAAAAACTGGAGTGCCCAGCAGTCTGTTCTACCTCTCAGCGGCCGAGCCCGGCTGACCTCGTCGCCTTTTGGCGAAATGTATGGTCAAGAGAGGTGGAGCATGAGGAGGGCCCTTGGATTGCGGCGGTTGAGGAAGCATGTGCCTCAATAGAGCCGATGAACCCCGTCGCCATCTCTTCGGAGGATGTAGCTGGTGCGGTGCGCCGGGCCCCGAACTGGAAAAGACCGGGACCCGATGGGCTGCATCACTACTGGTTGAAGGGTTTTTCGCTCTGCCATGCTACTTTGGCTCGACAATTCCAAGATGCTCTCGAGCAAAGGGCACTCCCGAGCCTTTTCACCACCGGGATCACTCATTTAGCTCCTAAGTCAACCGATACCGCTGACCCAGCTAAGTACCGCCCCATCACATGTCTTACTACCATCTATAAGACATTGACATCCGTTCTGAGCCTTAAGATTTCCCGTCACGTAGACGAGAACAACATCATGTCTGGGGCTCAGAACGGATGTCGGGGCGGTGGTCGTGGTACTAAGGAGCTCCTTCTCATCGACTCCGTCGCGGGCTAACTGGTCAAACGCAATCGCCGGAATTTCTCTGCCGCCTGGATTGACTATAAGAAGGCATTCGACTCGGTGCCCCATTCATGGCTCTTGAGGGTCCTTGAGCTGTACAAAGTCGATAGTACAGTTCGAGACTTCCTCGGAGAGTGTATGGGGCAATGGAGTACGATCCTTTGTCTCCATGGCGAGCGGTTGGCGGCTGCGGGTGACCGGATCAAGATACGGCGGGGTATCTTCCAGGGCGATTGTCTGAGTCCATTATGGTTTTGTCTGTCGCTGAACCCTCTCAGCTCTTTGCTGGAGAGATCAGGGACAGGCTTTCAGTTTCGGAGAGGAGGGACAAAAGTACCTCACCTTCTCTACATGGATGACCTCAAGCTGCTAGCACCCAATGCCACCCGCCTGAGGGAGTTGCTGAATATCACCACTGAGTTCAGTAACTCCATCAGGATGGAGCTTGGACTAGACAAGTGTGCGGTCTTACATGTGGAGAGGGGACAGGTTACTCATTCGGCCGAGATCAATCTCGAGCCATCTAACATCAGGACCCTCTCTGAAGCTGAGTCATACCGGTATCTGGGTATGTCACAATCCGTGGGGGTAAAGGAGGCGGACGTGAAACAGTCAGTTTGCGAGGTATTTTTTGGCCGCCTGACAAAAGTTTGTAAAAGCTATTTGTCGGGCGCCAATAAGGTCCGAGCATATAACGGCTGGGTCATGCCCGTTCTCATGTACACCTTTGGCGTACTCAGATGGACTCACACCGAACTAGACGCACTGGATAGAAAAGTCCGCACGACTATGACTCGCTACCGCATGCACCACCCCAAATCGTCTGTTATGAGGTTGTATATACCCCGAAAATGTGGAGGTCGAGGCGTATTAAGCGTCAAGACCATGCATAATCGGGAGATATCCAGCCTCAGAACCTACTTTGAGACGAAGATTGAGTGTCCAATGCATAGAGACGTTATAGAATGTGACAAAGGACTCACTCCCCTATCTTTGGCCAAACTCGAGTGGCAGAAACCGGTGGTACTAAGCACCTCTGACCGGGAGACCGTATGGAAGGAGAGGGAGTTGCATGGACGCTTTTTTAAAGCTCTTAATGAGCCGCACGTAAGATAAAAAAGCGTCCGTGCAATGGCTGCGCTTCGGTGACCTCTTTGGGGAAACCGAAGGTTTTGTGTGTGCAATACAAGATCAGGTGGTTAAGACGCGGAACTACCGAAGGTACATCCTGAAGGATGGCACTCACGACATTTGTCGAGCGTGTCGCCATCCCGGTGAGTCACTCAGGCATGTGCTCTCGGGATGTTCGGCTCTTGCTAACACTAAGTATCTGCACAGACACAACCAAGCGGCCAAAATCCTTCACCAAGAGCTTGCTCTGAAGTACGGTCTCCTGGATGAGAGAGTGCCGTACTATAGGTACACACCGGTGCCGGTGCTTGAGCGTGACGGAGTCCGGCTCTATTGGGACCGGTCCGTCATCACGGACAGGACGATTCTGGCGAATAAGCCTGACATCGTGCTGATGGACCGGGCACAGTCGAGGGTGTTTTTAGTGGACATCACCATCCCACATGACGAGAACCTCGTGAGAGCGGAGACAGAGAAAAAACGAAAGTATCTAGATCTGGCTCACGAGGTTACTGGTATGTGGCATGTGGAGTCCACTTAAACCATCCCAATCGTTATTTCTGCGAATGGGTTGATCCCAGTCAGCCTCGCTCACCATCTGAGGCGACTGGGGTTCCGTGGCGGTTCGCTCGCGGCCAAGATGCAGAAAGCGGTGTTGCTAGACTCGGCTAGGATAGTCCGTCGGTTTCTCAGCCTGTCGCCCTGACCCCCGGCCGTCTGGTCTCCCCTGCCGGGGCGTAATCCTCCGCCCGCTACAAGTATTTATTTATGTAATCTATATGTAAGTTTATTTATCTGTGTGTATATATTTATGTTTATAATACTTTTTGGCCCTATATCTATTTATTTTGTATGCGGGTGTGAGAGTCATAATATATAATAATATAATAATAATAAATATACCGTGTGGCACCGGCAGAGCAGAATGTTGCCACCCCTAACCGGTGGTACTAAGCACCTCTGACCGGGAGGCCGTGTGGAAGGAGAAGGAGTTGCACGGACGCTTTTTTAAAGCTCTTAATGAGCCTCACGTTGATAAAATGCGTCCATGCAATGGCTGCGCTTCGGTGACCTCTTTGGGGAAACCGAGGGTTTTGTGTGTGCGATACAAGATCAGGTGGTTAAGACGCGGAATTACCGAAAGTACATCCTGAAGGATGGCACTCACGACATCTGTCGAGCGTGTCGCCATCCCGGTGAGTCACTCAGGCATGTGCTCTCGGGATGTTCGGCTCTTGCTAACACTAAGTATCTGCACAGACACAACCAAGCGGCCAAAATCCTTCACCAAGAGCTTGCTCTGAAGCACGGCCTCCTGGATGAGAGAGTGCCGTACTAGGTATAGGTACACACCGGTGCCGGTACTCGAGCGTGACGGAGTCCGGCTCTATTGGGACCGGTCCATCATCACGGACAGGACGATTCTGGCGAATAAGCCTGACATCGTGCTGATGGACCGGGCACAGTCGAGGGTGTTTTTAGTGGAAATCACCATTCCACATGACGAGAACCTCGTGAGAGCGGAGACAGAGAAAAAACGAAAGTATCTAGATCTGGCTCACGAGGTTACCGGCATGTGGCATGTGGAGTCCACTGAAACCATCCCAATCGTCATTTCTGCAAATGGGTTGATCCCAGTCAGCCTCGCTCACTATCTGAGGCGACTGGGGTTCCGTGGCAGTTCGCTCGCGGCCAAGATGCAGAAAGCGGTGTTGTTGGACTCGGCTAGGATAGTCCGTCGGTCTATCCTGCCGGGGCGTAATCCTCCGCCCGCTACAAGTATTTATTTATGTAATGTATGTGTAAGTTTATTATGTGTGTATATATTTATGTTTATTATATTTCCCTTTGGCTTTATAATATGTATTTATTTTGTAGGCGGGTGTGAGAGTCTAAATATATACGGATAATAATAATAATGGATGAATAAGGATGTAAAAAGAGCGTGCGATCAAATTCCAGAAATGGACCTAGTTACTATCACCCCTGAAGACGTGGCCACTGCAGCCCGTCCCCTGCCCAATTGGAAATCCCCTGGGCCGGACGGGCTGCACAACTTTTGGATAAAGTTGCTACGCAGCTCGCACGCTCGTTTGGCATCCCAATTTCAATTATCTCTAGAGTCAGAGTCGCTACCCCAGTTTCTGACAACAGGTATTACCCTCCTGCTCCATAAGTCAGGTAGTACCACGGAGCCCAAAAATTATAGGCCGATTACGTACCTACCAACATTGTATAAACTTCTTACATCCATTCTGAGAACAAAAATTAACGATCATATCGATACAAAATCCATCATGTCTATTTCTCAGAACGGATGTAGGAATGGCTCCCGTGGTACTAAGGAGCTTCTCCTCATTGATATGGCCATTTGTCAACAGGTTCGGCGCTCCCGAAAGGATCTGTCGACATGTTGGATAGACTATAAGAAGGCCTACGACTATGGCTCATGAAGGTGCTGGAACTGTACAAAGTAAACACAGTACTACGCGCCTTCCTACAGACGTGTATGGGGCAGTGGAGGACAGTCCTTCACTATCCAGGGTGTCGCCGGACCCTGGGGAGCGCGGAGCCTATAAGGATTGAGCGAGGCACATTCCAGGGCGATAGCCTCAGCCCTTTGTGGTTTTGCCTGGCTCTGAATCCTCTGAGTACTCTCTTGGAGAATTCAGGGCTAGGTTACCGGTCGAGGAGAGGTGGTCAGGTTATATCACACCTCCTTTACATGGATGACCTAAAACTCATTGCCCCCAACAAATCACATCTACTAGAGTTACTAAAGGTAACTAAAGCCTTTAGTGATTCCATTAGGATGGAATTTGGTGTGGACAAATGTGCGGTTATGCATGTAAAGCGAGGGAGGATTGTGGAATCTGAGGGTGTTGAGCTCTCGGATTCCATATACCTCAGATCGCTCTCCCCAACTAAAACCTACAAATACCTGGGCATGGCGGAGGCGTTAGGTATCAGAGGGGCCGACATGAGGCAGTCGGTGAGGGAGCGTTTCCTTGGCCGTCTGAAGAAAGTGCTGAAAAGCCTTTTGTCGGGCGGCAATAAGGTGCGCGCCTTCAACGGTTGGGTCATGCCGGTCTTGATGTATTCCTTCGGAATACTGGGCTCAGACTGAGCTTGACGCCCTGGACAGACAAGTTCGTGCGCTGCTGAGCGCATATCGGATTTATCTCCCGCGCTCCTCGGTGATGAGGCTGTACATCCTGCGGAAGTGTGGGGGAAGAGGCCTTTTGAATGCCAAAACCCTCCACAACCGCGAGGTGTGCAGTCTCAGGGAGTACTTTCTCCACGCCGAGACGGAGATGCACCGCGACGTGGTCGCAGTGGACAGGGGTCTGACGCCGCTCTCCTTGGCTAAAGAGAACTGGCGCATACCTGTGGTGCTCAGTACTAATGACCGCAGGGTTGTATGGCAAGGTAAGGAGCTTCACGGACGCTTTTATCGGGCCCTCCACGGGCCTGATGTTGACTTTGAAGCGTCCGTGGCCTGGCTGCGCTTTGGTGACCTCTTTGGGGAAACTGAAGGGTTTGTGTGTGCAATAATGGACGAGGTCATGATGACGAACAATTACAGAAAATACATAGTGAAGGATCGAACGGTAGACATATGTCGGGCATGTCGCCGTCCTGGAGAAACTATCCGTCACATTGTTTCTGGTTGTTCTCATCTAGCTAACGGCGAATACTTACACAGACGTAACCAAGTGGCCAGGATTATCCACCAGCAACTTGCCTTGAAATACAATCTTGTGGAATCGGAGGTACCGTACTACAAGTATGTGCCCGACCCAGTTCTTGAAAATTCTTTTCAAAAAACCGACTTCTAACGCCACTACAAAGTATGAAAATAATTTTAGTTTGTCCACGTTTGTTGAAGTCGGGCGGGCCTAAATAAAAACTATGAAACCGATGCGCGACGCTACACAATATGAGAGACTCGTTTGTAGAAGTTGAGCGAGAATCGCGAGTCGGTTTCATAGTTTGTATTTTAGGCCCGCCCGACTTCAACAAACGTGGACAAACTAAAATTATTTTTATACTTTGTAGTGGCGTTAGAAGTCGGTTTTTTGAAAAGAATTTTTATTTTAAGCTTTTAAGTGTAGTATCCTATGATTGAGGAGCTAGGACCTGGAGCTCCATGATGTAGTCCATACTTGTTGCCTACAATATCAATTCGTAATCGAAATTTCCTAAATCCCCATAGTTTTAGGTAGGCAGTACCCTGCAGCATCAGGATTGAGGAGCTAGGACCTGGAGCTCCATGATGTAGTCCATACTTGTTACCTACAATAATAATTCGTAATCGACATTTCCTAAATCTCTTTATTTTAGGTGAGTAATATCCCTGCAGCATCAGGCTTGAGGAGTTGAAGGTGAACATTTTTATGGGACCATTTCGCAAACATCCTCTGTCGATTAAAAAAAAATCACGCGAATCGGTCTAGTAATCCCGGAGAAATCGGTGGACATACATAGAAAAAAAAAAAAGATACCGGCCGAATTGAGAACCTCTTCCTTTTTGGAAGTCGGTTAAAAATGGTCATATCACACTGTACTGGGATCGGTCTATCATTACAGACAGGACTATTGTAGCCAATAAGCCTGACATAGTGGTGATAGATCAATCAGAGCGCCGTGCAATGATTGTTGATGTTGCTGTCCCGCATGACGAGAACGTCGTCAAAGCCGAGAAAGAGAAACTCACCAAGTATCTCGACTTGGCGCACGAGGTTGTCGCCATGTGGAATGTAGACTCAGCAATAATTGTACCGATAGGCATAACCGCTAATGGTCTTATAGCTTATCGAGGCTCTCGTTGGGTAGCTGGGTCAAGGGCCAGATCCAGAAGGCTGTACTCCTGGACACGGCTCGCATCGTCAGGAGGTTCCTCTCTCTGGGGCCCTGACCACCGGTTGCTTGGACCCTGTTTCCGAGGCCGGTGGACCGCTATTTTATATACTTTTAAATATTTTTATTTATTTTTAAGTTTTATAATGAAATATTTAAAAATGTAAAGAGTATGATTAAAAGTAAATAAAGATGATAATAATAATAATATTTATTTGCTGGAACATGGGTACATAATATAAATAGATCTTATAGCTTTGAGTACTTTGAGTAATAAACCAGCAATGGAGAGGAATTGACGCCTAATTTATTT
The DNA here is from genome assembly GCA_029955525.1 of Oeneis ivallda. Lineage (NCBI taxonomy): Eukaryota > Metazoa > Arthropoda > Insecta > Lepidoptera > Nymphalidae > Oeneis > Oeneis ivallda. Next base: position 8,851,507 of record JARPMR010000011.1, read on the forward strand.
GCAAAAAAGTCTGTCAATTACGGTGGGGGGCGAGGTAGCACACATGAAAACTTGCTTACTACAGTTGCATTTTTCCATCACGTCGCTATGCACGCACACAATATAATTAGCAAACACTACCTTAAAGTATATGCACACTATCACATTCACACACAGGGACGCTCTATCATTACATGAAACAATCGCATCATTTGTGTAAGCATTTTAGGGATTTGACACTATCGATTATCGACTTTCGATAAGTTTTTCTAATAATTATTTACAACAGAGTTACTTTATTCGAGAGTAAATTTTTTTGTTCGAGATCTTTAACATGGTAGGTATATAGAAGCGCTAGGAAACGAGGTTCTTGCCGTTATTTTAGTCATAATATGCCTTTGCTATTAGATTGACTCTTTGTAGGCTTTTAGTACTTGCGTAAAGATACAGCTAGAAACTTTGGACTATATTGACGCTGGAAAGCGATCTAGCTTATTTCGAAAAATAACAAAATTACTTTTTTATATATTTGGAAGAAAAAGATACTGCGTCGGATTGTCGGATTTTCGTTTTCCTATAACATTATTTTTCTAAGATACTATGTTGACCTTCTCTACATGTTTATATTATATTTTTTGTTATTCATATTTTTCAACGTACTCAAAAATGCTGTAAATACTAAGACACCATCTATTTTTCAATATTATACAGATACTTCAAAAAAGTTATCAATACTTTTTAGCACTTAGCACTTAGGTGTACCTACTGTAAGGACTTAGGATTATCTGATTATTAACAGATTTTGTAGATACCAAGGTATTTACTCCGTCACTATACTCTCAATCTCATGCTGAAAGCATGCTGTAGGTACCACAGTATATCACCTTAGAGCAGCTGTTTAGTTATGATTTAAGGTTATAAGCCACCAGGGAGTGCTGTACTTTGTCATAGATTTTTGATAATATTGTTTATTAAGTTGAGAGACATTTAATTTTTATTTGAATACGTAGTGGGTATTAATATTGAACACATTGATTTTTTAAGTAATCTTGTTTAAATAAACATACAGCATTTTTAATGAAACATCATTTGTTTTATTTATGTTTAAAGCGAAATTTACGATGTATCTATTTCTAAAAAGTATATTAAGTACAAACTGTTAGGACTACATCATGTTTCCTTAAAAATAAATACAGCATAATTAGCATTTCAGAGTTTAGAGTTATTTCGTGGTTCCATATGTATCAAATACCAAGTTACAGCAACATTGCTTCTTGAAATTGAAAAACTATTAGTCGAAATTGATATAAAACTAATGTATAAAACTAAAGTAATTCTACTTTAGAATTATATAATTAGTATCATCTGATGTGTTACATTAAAAAATATGCTTTTTGAAAAAAATCTGCTCCTGATAGCTTATTATGAGCTGTTATGATTTTTTAAAACGTTATTGGCTCTGGTTTAAAGTTCACTTTTTCGATTTACAAGATCGTTTTCCAGCGTTGAATAATATTCTCTCAGTCCAGTATGGAGGAAACATAAAAAGGAAAAACTGAACCCTAAAAAAAAATTTATTTAAAGTTATGATTGGTAAGTTAAAACTTGTACCTACATACTTTACTTGGAAGGCTTATTTTTAGGGTTACGTACCCAAAGGGTACTAACGGGACCCTATTACTAAGCCTACGCTGTCCGTCCGTCCGTCTGTCAGAGGGCTATATCTCGTAAACCGTAATAGATAGACAGATGAAATTTTCACATATTATGTATTTCTATTGCCGCTATAACAACAAATAATAAAAATTAAATTTAATTAAAAAAATTAAATTAAAATGGGTAGGTGGGTAGATGGAAATTTTTTAATTTAATTTTTTTAACGGAAACCTAAAAGAGCGAGGCCCGACTCGCACTTGGCCGATTTTTTTCATCTACTTTATCTGAACGAAGTGTATATTTGTTTGTAATGCTAGGCTGCCGCCATGGCTATAGTGGCCACCCCATCTGTAATAAAACACCGCCAAGCTATTTAGCTTTCCGGTAAACCTAGCGGGATGAATAAGAAGTATGGGTACTTTAATTCAATTGCCAAGTTTTAATGAACCAAATATGTATAGAATTTAAATATTTTTTTTCGTCAATGAACCATTAGTAAGACGATAAAAATATCTCGGTATAAATAATTTATACAATCCCCCCACCAATATCGACATATGAAATCTTGCTGTCCAGCCCTAATTTTATTGCGGTGTGGCCGACTTCATAAAATTAAAGTCCTAATTTTCGAGTAAGAAAGACTTACGTAGAACTTATCATTATTATTAAACAATTTTTTAGTCTCGTTTTCATTATTTTTTGTATTATATTTGTAAAAATCCTTTCTTAGCGGATGCCTACGTCATAGTAGATATGCGTTGATAAATCAGTGAGTCAGTCACCATTTCATTTTATATATTTAGAAAATCATATCACACTGGCTATATGGAAATATGTACCTATAAATTTTGAAATAATTGAGTAAAAAAACTAATTTTATGAATTCGCTGAGTTTATGGAGCTCTAGCTGCATCAATGCATTTTAAACAATAGTGGGAGAGTACCAGCCAATCAGACACCATTGCGATCGTTATAATAATGCAATCATTATAACCGACTTCAAAAAAGGAGGAGGTTCTCAATTTGAATTTTTTGTATATTTGTTACCCAATTATTCCGCCAAATAATGAATGGAATTTGATAATTTTTTTTTTGTTTAGTAGGGCATACTTCAGAGGTGGTTCCCATATAAATTTTTGTTGATATAATGTTAGATGTTACTCCATAACTACGTCAAATCTGAACCGATTTCAATTTTTTTTGAAAGAAAGCATAATAAGGTTGGGCCTATTTAAAAGGTGAAGAGAAGATGATTCATATCTTCGGTGATGGAGGAAGGAACTCAATGATTAAGAGCAAATTGCTCGCGATCAGAGATATACACAAAAAAGCTTAAAATAATAATGTAAAAAAAATATCTTTAAAAAACCGACTTCATACGCCGATCGGGCAAAGTTGGGCTAGCGTCGCGCATTAGTTTCATCATTTATATTTAGGCCCGCCCGACTTCAACATACATGTACAAATTAAAATTGTTTTATACTTTGTAGTGGCGTTTAAAGTCGGTTTTATAGAAAGAATTTTTTTATCATTATTTGATAATCCCACAGACGATCAAAGTTCGTATTTATATATCTAGTCATATTTTACTTATAGCTTATAAATTAGTCGTTCACCCCTTCCTATTCTATCGTGATTTTAATTCTATGGGATCAATTTATAATGCAGTTCAAGATAAAGGTCTCTAAACGAATAGTAAGTAGGAAGATTAATTTTCAATATTTTCCCCAAATTATTTCATGTACGATTAAGTAGCAACATTTTCAGATCGACAGTTTTCTTAAGTTTTCTGCATAAGTATTGCATTATTTGGATAAAATAATACATCAGAAGTAAATAAATGTTATCCTTTAGTAAACTGGATGTTTTAAATATTTTTTTAGAAGAAAATACTCTCATATTCGGCATTTATAGCGGAGCTCATTCCCTGCTAACCATACGTAGTTGACAGGCGCGTGACTCGAGTCAAACAGTTTTATATAACGAGTAGGACCACTGCTCATACCCAACTTACAGAGGGGTACGCGCGTCAATTCTTCTCCTGTGTTGGTTTATTACTCAAAGTTTGAGTATTAAGCTTTGAGTAATAAACCAGCAATGGAGAGGAATTGACGCCTAATTTATTTGCAAAAAAGTCTGTCAATTACGGTGGGGGGCGAGGTAGCACACATGAAAACTTGCTTACTACAGTTGCATTTTTCCATCACGTCGCTATGCACGCACACAATATAATTAGCAAACACTACCTTAAAGTATATGCACACTATCACATTCACACACAGGGACGCTCTATCATTACATGAAACAATCGCATCATTTGTGTAAGCATTTTAGGGATTTGACACTATCGATTATCGACTTTCGATAAGTTTTTCTAATAATTATTTACAACAGAGTTACTTTATTCGAGAGTAAATTTTTTTGTTCGAGATCTTTAACATGGTAGGTATATAGAAGCGCTAGGAAACGAGGTTCTTGCCGTTATTTTAGTCATAATATGCCTTTGCTATTAGATTGACTCTTTGTAGGCTTTTAGTACTTGCGTAAAGATACAGCTAGAAACTTTGGACTATATTGACGCTGGAAAGCGATCTAGCTTATTTCGAAAAATAACAAAATTACTTTTTTATATATTTGGAAGAAAAAGATACTGCGTCGGATTGTCGGATTTTCGTTTTCCTATGACATTATTTTTCTAAGATACTATGTTGACCTTCTCTACATGTTTATATTATATTTTTTGTTATTCATATTTTTCAACGTACTCAAAAATGCTGTAAATACTAAGACACCATCTATTTTTCAATATTATACAGATACTTCAAAAAAGTTATCAATACTTTTTAGCACTTAGCACTTAGGTGTACCTACTGTAAGGACTTAGGATTATCTGATTATTAACAGATTTTGTAGATACCAAGGTATTTACTCCGTCACTATACTCTCAATCTCATGCTGAAAGCATGCTGTAGGTACCAAAGTATATCACCTTAGAGCAGCTGTTTAGTTATGATTTAAGGTTATAAGCCACCAGGGAGTGCTGTACTTTGTCATAGATTTTTAATAATATTGTTTATTAAGTTGAGAGACATTTAATTTTTATTTGAATACGTAGTGGGTATTAATATTGAACACATTGATTTTTTAAGTAATCTTGTTTAAATAAACATACAGCATTTTTAATGAAACATCATTTGTTTTATTTATGTTTAAAGCGAAATTTACGATGTATCTATTTCTAAAAAGTATATTAAGTACAAACTGTTAGGACTACATCATGTTTCCTTAAAAATAAATACAGCATAATTAGCATTTCAGAGTTTAGAGTTATTTCGTGGTTTCATATGTATCAAATACCAAGTTACAGCAACATTGCTTCTTGAAATTGAAAAACTATTAGTCGAAATTGATATAAAACTAATGTATAAAACTAAAGTAATTCTACTTTAGAATTATATAATTAGTATCATCTGATGTGTTACATAAAAAAATATGCTTTTTGAAAAAAATCTGCTCCTGATAGCTTATTATGAGCTGTTATGATTTTTTAAAACGTTATTGGCTCTGGTTTAAAGTTCACTTTTTCGATTTACAAGATCGTTTTCCAGCGTTGAATAATATTCTCTCAGTCCAGTATGGAGGAAACATAAAAAGGAAAAACTGAACCCTAAAAAGATTGGTAAGTTAAAACTTGTACCTACATACTTTACTTGGAAGGCTTATTTTTTTCATCTACTTCATCTGAACGAAGTGTATATTTGTTTGTAATGCTAGGCTGCCGCCATGGCTATAGTGGCCACCCCATCTGTAATAAAACACCGCCAAGCTATTTAGCTTTCCGGTAAACCTAGCGGGATGAATAAGAAGTATGGGTACTTTAATTCAATTGCCAAGTTTTAATGAACCAAATATGTATAGAATTTAAATATTTTTTTTCGTCAATGAACCATTAGTAAGACGATAAAAATATCTCGGTATAAATAATTTATACAATCCCCCCACCAATATCGACATATGAAATCTTGCTGTCCAGCCCTAATTTTATTGCGGTGTGGCCGACTTCATAAAATTAAAGTCCTAATTTTCGAGTAAGAAAGACTTACGTAGAACTTATCATTATTATTAAACAATTTTTAGTCTCGTTTTCATTATTTTTTGTATTATATTTGTAAAAATCCTTTCTTAGCGGATGCCTACGTCATAGTAGATATGCGTTGATAAATCAGTGAGTCAGTCACCTTTTCATTTTATATATTTAGAAAATCATATCACACTGGCTATATGGAAATATATACCTATAAATTTTGAAATAATTGAGTAAAAAAACTAATTTTATGAATTCGCTGAGTTTATGGAGCTCTAGCTGCATCAATGCATTTTAAACAATAGTGGGAGAGTACCAGCCAATCAGACACCATTGCGATCGTTATAATAATGCAATCATTTTAACCGACTTCAAAAAAGGAGGAGGTTCTCAATTTGAATTTTTTTGTATATTTGTTACCCAATTATTCCGCCAAATAATGAATGGAATTTGATTAATTTTTTTTTGTTTAGTAGGGCATACTTCAGAGGTGGTTCCCATATAAATTTTTGTTGATATAATGTTAGATGTTACTCCATAACTACGTCAAATCTGAACCGATTTAAATTTTTTTTTGAAAGAAAGCATAATAAGGTTGGGCCTATTTAAAAGGTGAAGAGAAGATGATTCATATCTTCGGTGATGGAGGAAGGAACTCAATGATTAAGAGCAAATTGCTCGCGATCAGAGATATACACAAAAAAGCTTAAAATAATAATGTAAAAAAAATATCTTTAAAAAACCGACTTCATACGCCGATCGGGCAAAGTTGGGCTAGCGTCGCGCATTAGTTTCATCATTTATATTTAGGCCCGCCCGACTTCAACATACATGTACAAATTAAAATTGTTTTATACTTTGTAGTGGCGTTTAAAGTCGGTTTTATAGAAAGAATTTTTTTATCATTATTTGATAATCCCACAGACGATCAAAGTTCGTATTTATATATCTAGTCATATTTTACTTAAAGCTTATAAATTAGTCGTTCACCCCTTCCTATTCTATCGTGATTTTAATTCTATGGGATCAATTTATAATGCAGTTCAAGATAAAGGTCTCTAAACGAATAGTAAGTAGGAAGATTAATTTTCAATATTTTCCCCAAATTATTTCATGTACGATTAAGTAGCAACATTTTCAGATCGACAGTTTTCTTAAGTTTTCTGCATAAGTATTGCATTATTTGGATAAAATAATACATCAGAAGTAAATAAATGTTATCCTTTAGTAAACTGGATGTTTTAAATATTTTTTTAGAAGAAAATACTCTCATATTCGGCATTTATAGCGGAGCTCATTCCCCGCTAACCATACGTAGTTGACAGGCGCGTGACTCGAGTCAAACAGTTTTATATAACGAGTAGGACCACTGCTCATACCCAACTTACAGAGGGGTACGCGCGTCAATTCTTCTCCTGTGTTGGTTTATTACTCAAAGGTATTAAGTCTTATAGTAAGTAAATAGTATTTTCCTTACATGTTCTACCATACAATGGTGTACAAATTGTGAGGTATATTTTTTTTTAAGTTACCTACATTATTTAAATTTTTACGTCACTAATTCGAAAAAGTCAAGTTATTAGCACAATAAAGGAGGACAGGGAGGTCGCTTGTGTGGGATGCCACCTGTGTAGATACTCTAGCTGCTTCCCACATCCATGCGACCTCCTCTGTGGCGGGTGCAGCGGCTATTAGCTTGGCTATCCAAAGAGGTAATGCTGCCAGTATCTTGGGTACTATGCCACACTGCGGTGGCTTGGATGGGGTTTTAGATTTTAATTAGTTTTTATTTTAGTTTTAATTTTAGAATTAAATTTAGGTTTATAATAGTATTGTATATATGAAATTTTCTTAAGGATCCAAAATTAAATTAGCACAATATAGATAAATGTAATTACTTTACAAAATTTCAATAAAATTAAAAGCAGTTCAAAGAAAAACATCACATATAAGAATGCATAGACGAACTTGAGTTCTAATTCAATGCTGTTATGGTTTATTTTAATTTGACGCTAATGTCATCGAATACGATTACGATCAACGATACTTTAGACAATCGCACCTCTGGCTTTGAATCTTGATCCTTTATTTCAACATCAGATGTGACACCATAATACCTATTAGTTATGCGATAGATATAGTCCTTCATTAATTTATTTTTATCAAAAGTGCGAAATAAGGTTTCACTATTAAAATTCAATTACGATGTTTAAAAATAAAATACTGCTGGATGAACATATTTCCATACTGTTAAATGTTTTCGGCGTTCGAAATAATTTTCCATTAAACAACTTGACCGTTATTCGAAGCCTAATAATATTATGAGATATGCCATCGCTTCCGTTTCCTTTTTCTGTCCCTTTTCTTTGCTGTATACCTGTCTCTTTCTATTTCCGTCCCCACCACCAGCAGTGAGCGCCATGATTGTGGGCGCACAATTTCTCGTCATTGACGTCGTCGTTGCCGTTCCGTCAACACGTGCACTCAGCTGCATAGTTGATTTTCTGTCTAAGTGATTTTATTCTTAATACCTGCAATTCGTACAATTATTGTGGTTCGTGACATTATAACTGGTATGTACACTTTTGTTTTTAATTAGATATCAGTTTTCTTTTGAGAATTTAAAATATAAATGAAATTTAACACTATATATTTACTACTTGCATAATTTTTATTTTTATTTCGAACTATTTATGGTCATTTTTAACGGTGTTACCGTTCGTTAAGAGTTTGAATCTTTTAATGTGTTCACTATTTTAATTCTATTTTTAGCTGATTATAACGGATATATTTAAAATGAGTGATTTTCCTGAAAGTGTTCCGGGACCGAGTAAAGCTACTGGAACTGATGAGTGTCATAAAAATAAACGTAAAAGAACAAGGGAGAACAGTGTGAGTTCTGACTCGTCTTCTTCCGGTTCAGGTAGCTCGACTTCTTGTAGCTCAGATTCGGATCAGCCTCGTAAACGTTCTAAGCGTTCTTCGAAATCAAAGCGGTCTCGTCGTAGTAAAGATAAAAAGTTTAATAAATTATTTGCTGAAATCTCTCAGATTAAAAAAACAGCTTGCAGAAAACAATACACCTAGTGGAACTAACCTACCCCAGGAGATCGAGGGAGACTGGGTTGATGATAATATCATCAGTGGTCACCTGTATGATAGTGATCATATTGAAGACGAGTCGGAACCACAATTTTCATTAGCTATCGGGACTAAAGTCAAAGATCCAGATGTTTTAAAAACATCATAAATACCGAAAAAGCGTTCGCTTCTATATGCTTTGCTCTGGTTAAACAGCGCGATCAACTGGAAAAAGAATTACGAAGTTTTTTGTTATGGGCTAAGGATTCTCCTACCCTTACTTTTAGTGATGTAAATGAGAAGATCCAGGATATATTTGTTACGGGTGATTTTTCAAAAATATCAAATGATGCCCTGCAGTTGGTTTGCGGCCATAGGGCGGAAGTTATTCAGCAACGACGCGAGACTATTCTTGCATCCGTGAAGGATCCGCTTCACAAAAGCACGTTGCGCAAAATTCCGCCAACGTGTCAAAACTTATTTGAAGCCGAAAAGTTTACGGCTGCCCTTGAAAAGGCAGGTGGAGTACGAAAGGTGTTCTGGCCTCGACAAAAAGATCGCGCACCTGCACCGCAGTCCGATCAAGGTAATTCTGTGCCAGATCGTAGGAATCCACTACCGACTACAAAGACGATGAACAAAGGTCAGCCTTACAATAATAAGTTCAACAACTCTGGAGCGCATTACAACAACTCCAAGTCCTTTCGTGGTAGAGGAGGTAAAGCAGCCACAAGTCGCACAGATAAGGAGACCTACGACCATACACGCAGAAGCTCTCCCTCATCCCACCGGGATAGGAGAGGCAGAACTCTAAGATACTGACTCACCGAGTCACTTCGTAGCCGGTCAGCTGGTATACTACTATCGGAGGTGGAAGGTAATCGGAGCTCCAGGTTATATCCTCAAGGTTATTTCCGGATACCGTATACCATTTTTGGAAAAACCTCCACTACACGTACCCATTCTCGCCCAGAGTCAGCTGGAAACTCCAGTTTCAAACGAAATGACGCTTGCAATAGAAAAGATGTCAACGGAAGGCGTGTTGACAACAGTCCCAATATCTCCAAGTTTCGTTTCATCAATGTTTCTGGTCCCGAAGACAGACGGAACCATGAGACCTATTTTCAACCTCAAGGCACTCAATTATTATGTCCATTCACCTCCGTTCAGGTTGATAAACAATCACAAAATTCCCGATTTCTTACAACCACAGGATTATCTAACAAAAATCGATTTGTCTCAAGCATATTTCCATGTGCCGATATCCCACTCACACAGACGCTTTTTACGCCTGTTATACAAAAGAGACCTGCTCCAAATGAACTGTCTGCCCTTCGGGCTAAGTTCAGCGCCCAAAGCTTTCGCGTCAGTAAGCAACTGGATTGCACAGTTACTTCGAAAACAGGGTATGAGGATCTTAGTTTACCTCGACGACTTTTTATTGGCCAATCAAAATGCCGACAACTTGGAAATTCAGACGCAAACCGCACTGAATCTATTGAAGTTTCTAGGGTGGAAGGTGAACTACGAGAAATCAACCCTTGCCCCATGTCAAACCGTAGAATATCTCGGCATATTATGGGACCCCTGGTTGAATCGCAAGTCGCTACCAGCGAAGAAATGCGCGAAATTAAGAATGTTAGTCACAAAAATTTTAATAACAAAAGCAGCAGCCGTAAAACAACTACAGAGCTTAATCGGCTTTCTGAATTTTGCGAGTTTCGTTATACCACGGGGCAGACTGAATTATCGTCATCTCCAAAGATTGTGTTTAAACAATTTGAAACAGGATCCTTATCAAGCCCTGTCGCTGCCCGAGTCTGTAATAGACGAACTGAAATGGTGGCAGACTCACCACACAGATTGGTCAATGATACATGCACCATACCCGACACACTATATTGTAACGGACGCATCAAATCAAGCTTGGGGAGCACGTATAAACAATACGGTCTTATCCGGAGTATGGTCAAGTATAGAGAGGAAGTTGCACTGCAACCACAAAGAGCTTCTTGCTATCCTCAGAGCCTTAGAAGAACAAAGTTCGAACCTACAATATGCAACGATACACCTTCAGTGCGACAACAAGACTGCCGTATCATATCTTCGGAACGAGGGTGGTACCAAATCTCAAGCTCTTCTGGACCTGACATACAAGATCATGAGTTTAGTCGACCTTCTCCATGTCAATTTAACTGTGCATCATATTCCGGGCAATTACAATGTGGAAGCAGATCGACTGTCGAGGCTTCGAGTTGCCCCAGAATGGCACCTACTACCGCAAGCCACGATTCCAATATTTTCCAAGTGGGGAGTTCCTGTCATAGATCTGTTTGCTTCAAAAATAGCGCGCGTAGTCCCCAGATATTGTTCACTTGATTGCCAAGATACTCAAGCAGACTTTCACGACGCTCTGTCTCGTGTATGGAATTATCCCTTGGCGTGGGTATTTCCTCCCCCCTTTTTGATGCCGAAAATTCTGCAACATCTGAACCAATGTCGTGGAACGTATTTGATAGTGGCACCAAGATGGGAACAAGTGTTTTGGCGACCGGATCTAAAGAACCGAGCGACAGCACCGCCCTGGACAATCCACAATCTTCCACGGGTATTGATAGACATATCAACCGGTCTAGCTCCCCACAAGATATCGGAAATGACACTCGAAGTGTGGAAATGTGGGGGAGGAATGAAGTACTAAATAACTGGACAGATCAACAAAGGAACCTACTTATGTCCAGTTGGCGACCTTCCACCGTTAGATCTTATAAGCCTGCTTGGTCGCGTTGGCTTTCATGGGCGTGTTTGAATAATATCCCTGAAAATAAACCTAGTGGTTCTGATTTGGCGAGGTTTTTAGCAGACTTACATATCAAAGAAGGCTTGTCTTATAATACTATACTATGTTATAAATCTGTAGTGTCTACTCTAAGTAATTTAGAAGCTACGGAGCCACTTAGTAACCATCCTCTCGTCAAGCGAATTTTAAAAGCTATTGCTGCAGCAAGACCTAAAATTTTGAAACCACCAATATGGGACGTTGATTTAGTCATAAATTGCTTAGCTCGAGCGATTCCAGATACTAGTAATTTGTATGAAATATCTAAATATACAGCATCAATTCTTCTGTTATGCTCTGGTCGGAGAGTACATGATTTGACACTTTTGCGTACAAACTCATGTAATTGTATTGTAGCCGATGATTGTATAGTCTTAGTACCTGCCTTCGGTTCAAAAACTGACTCAATTGATTACCGCCAGTCAGGATGGAAATTGAAAAATAATCCATGTAATAAAAGTCTAAGCCCAGTACATTGGATCAAGCGATTGATTGAAGTGGGCCAACAAAGACGCCAAGATGCAAAGTGCGAAAATTTGTTTGTTTCTACATGTGGTCAGCCAAAACCGGCTTCAAAATGTGTAATTGCTAGCTGGGTTAAAAATATGTTGAAAGAATCTGGAGTCGAAGCATCGGCTGGTAGTTTTAGAGCCGCGGTTGCCTCGAAAAGTTGGGTAGAAAATGCGCCTCTTAACGAAATTCTCACAAGAGGCAATTGGAGGTCTGAAAAAACCTTTAGACGTTTCTATTGCCGCCAAGTTTTAGGTTCCAACAAGAACACTAGCAAAGTCACACAACTATTTAGTGCAGTTGATTAACTTTTTATTTGTGTTTTGCTATTCATGATAATTTTTCATTCATTCATTTTTCATGATAATGATAATTTTGAGGATTATTGTACTTCATACTTGTTTGTTAATAAATTTCATACTCGATTGCATCTTTGTTTTAAATATAAATTTTACAAACACAATCTGATGTTTATCGTGTCGATGTGTCCCTAACAGTTTCTTAGTCACATTGACGCCGTTCACCACCACCAGGCGATAACAAACACGTCTCATAATATTATTAGGCTTCGAATAACGGTCAAGTTGTTTAATGAAGACGTTTTACCTGAAAATAAAACGTGTATTAAACATACTTACCTTATTCGAAGCCTAATAAATTTTAATTCTGCCTGGTGTTATTCGACTTAATGACGAGAAATTGTGCGCCCTCAATCATGGCGCTCACTGCTGGTGGTGGGGACGGAAATAGAAAGAGACAGGTATACAGCAAAGAAAAGGGACAGAAAAAGGAAACGGAAGCGATGGCATATCTCATAATATTATTAGGCTTCGAATAAGGTAAGTATGTTTAATACACGTTTTATTTTCAGGTAAAACGTCTTCATTAACATTTCCATCTCGCTACTTTTGACTACAAAGCCCGAAGCTGTGAAAAATTGTGCGGTCAAGTGTAAGAGTTGTTTGTGATATCTCTTGAAGGTTTCGTATTATAAATATAATAGTTGTTAATTGAATCACCAAAATCCTATTATGCGAAAGTTTGGATGAATGCAGCATGTATGCTACTCTTTCACGGAAAACCTACTGGACGGATCTTGATGAACATTTACAATGTAATTAGCTTATACATGAAAATAGCACATTAGGTTACATTTTACCACGAGCATAAAAAAGAAACCCATAATCCACACGGACGAAGCCGCAGGCATCATTCTTTATCTAATCTATAAATATTTTAGTGAAGTAAGGACAATACTCAAATTGTATGGGGCAAAACCCAGGCATTACAAAAAAACCAAATTAAAGGTTTATTTTAATATTTTTAATTAAATACCTTTGTTCACATAACAAGTTATTGATTTTCCAGGTCTAAAATATCATAGTCCAAAAATAACGCAGGGTGATCGCACTGCCCCTGATGTCTAACCTTAACCACGGAATATATAATACTAGCTGATGCCCGCGACTTTGTCCGCGTGGATTTAGTTTTTAAAGTCCCTCGGGAACTCCTTGATTTTCCGGGATAAAAAGTAGCCTAGATGTTGACCCGAGTAATAAGCTACCACGGTATAAAATTCTGTGCGGTAGATTTTACGTGAAAGAAGGACAAACAAACAGACAAACAGACAAAAAAAAATTTAGCTTCTGTTTTGATATCTGTATCTTGAACACAATTAGAAGCAAAAACCCTTTTTTTTGAATCTATTTCATGTACAGAATTGGTTTCGTTTCTGTTTTATTATATGTATAGATTATACTACTTCAATGAAACATTACGGCCCAAGCCACGAGTATGGAGGATTTCAAAGCTCGCTCCCAGCCTCAAATACGTTTATTATTTTGGATAGGGACCATTAATAATTATTTTTAATGTAAATCTTGTTGATGTAAAACGATTACATTGTGTTTGTAATATCTATCTATCTATCTATCTATCTATCTAATACCTTTAAACGAGCAATTCTTGTATATATGTTACGGTAAATGTGATAAATGTGATAATTATTAATAATCTTCGGTAATTATTAATAATTACCTCACCATTTGGTAAATTTGATAAATACTATGAAATTCATCACTTTTATCGGTTATTATTAATAATTCACTGTTGTCTTTGGTAAAAGTAATAAAACTAACGAGAAACAGTACGACAACCCCTCTAAACCCCACCCGACTCCTTTCTCCAGCCACCTTTAACCTCACCAACAGTAAGGATGTTCGGGTGCAAGTATTCCTAAAAAAAAATTACAACGAAAGCTGTGATGAACCTAACTAACAGTAAGGATTTCCGGGTAAAAGCATTGCTGGGTGGTTATAAAAGCTCTAGACTATAGCTCCTCAATCCTGATGCTGCAGGGTACTGCCCACCCAAACTACGGGGATTTAGGAATTGTCGATTACGAATTGATATTGTTGCCACTAAGCATAGATTACATCATGGAGCTCTAGGTTATAGCTCCTCAATCCTGATGCTGCAGGGTACTGCCCACCCACACTGCAGGGATTAAGGAATTGTCGATTATGAATTGATATTGTTGCCACTAAGCATAGACTACATCATGGAACTTTAGGTTATCACAAATCCACAAGTTTTATTCACGGTAACAACACCACTTTGCACACGTGCTTTCAAAACAAATGACGCGTTAATATTGAACAATCGCATGATACATCATAGGAATGTTCGAATAAAGAATGTTCTGATAATACAGAAAGTTTAGGTTAATTTTAATGTGTGTTTTTGTATTGCCTGCTTTCAATTATGTATGCGAATAATAAATAAAAAAAAGGATTGAATGGTTTTATGAAACCACGGTAAAAGTGAAACTTTTTTACTATTATATACCGCCATATTGGCGTTGGCTGCTCTGACGAGCGCCTTTCACTTTATCTCTACTCCGCGGTCGACCGTCACGTGACATGCAACACACAGAGACGAAAAAGTTTGAGACGATGTAATAAAAGTTTCACTTTAAAAATAATAAAGACCCTTGTTTAAATTTATTTTAGTTTGTTCATTAGATCACTATCGAATATAATACTCAGTTATGTTTTAATACATATATTTTAGTTTAATAGAATAAAATAATGCATTTGTTTAAAAAATATCATGTATGTATTCGATCTTAAGGCGGTAATTCCGTCGCATCGTGTATACCCGTACACATTACCCGCCCCAAGCCCTATTAGACCATCGCGATGGCCAAGTTTACGAAGGTTTACCTGTTATTTTTAAAAATGTATTAAATTTACCAAGAGTAAGGTGTAATCTAATATCTGTAAACGAGCAATTCTTGTATATATATATACCTATATAAATATATAATCTGAATCTCGGAAACGGCTCCAACGATTTTCATGAAATTTGGTATGCAGGGGGTTTCGGGGGCGATAAATCGATCGAGCTAGGTTTCATTTTTAGAAAAGGTCGTTTTATCCGTGCTTTCAGGCAATGAAAAACCCCTTATAATATCATTAGAATACGAAGGTAAATTTCGCCACCTTCTATGAAATTTCTTTGGCTCGGAAAGTCGGGCGGTCCCGAAACCAGAACCCCGGTTCGAGTCCAGACGATTTATTTTCCCCTATGATTTTTTTTTTATTTTTTTTTTATATATTATAATTTCTAAAAAACACGACTTACGAAAAAAAAAATAACCGAGAAAGCTCGGTTTTTACCGTTAGAGTGCATAATAAGTTAATGTGCACATTAACTAGGTAATCTGCAGATGCTCGGATACGATGCGTTAAAGTGCAAAATTTGAATTAAAAAAGGCCTTATTTGCACTTTACCTAGTTAGTCTGCACAATAACGAATGGTACATCATTAAATTGCGGAAGACACTGCACGAAATACTTTTGTTTCGCTCACCCGCTCCTTCCGCGCCCCTCAGGTTTTTTAAACTTAAGTTAGGTACATTGACCCAATACAACCTACACTAGCGGCACGCTATGATGGCCGGTTTGACACATTACAATAGTGATGTGGAATGTCAATTTATTCTCGAACAAAAAACAATTAAGTTTTGTTTTTGTACCTGATTAAATAGGTTTAATAAAACAAAAATGTATATGTTTTCTCTTTTTTGGTGTGTGAAGTTTATTTTCTTCTGTGCCAGTCTCGCCATATTTTTTTTTAGTTATCCGTCTAACAGTTCGTTGTCCAATATTAAGCGCATCAGCTACGCGTTCAACCACTGACGTTATAGGTAAAATTGGCCCTCCATTTTGAGCTTCACGATCGAAATAGTTACGAAGGCGTATTACGAACTCACGTGTCTGACTATTTAGAACAGTTCTCTGCGTACGTTCGGTCATATCGACGAAATCCACAACAAAGGGCTTGAACAGAGTCCAAATTAACGAGCAAGGGTCAACAGTAATGCAGTATCAATATTTGAAATCCAAAGCCAGGTCAAAACTATATCACAATCGCATTGCACTGACAGTTTATACTTTTCGAAGCAACGTCAATTCGAAACTGCTTTGTTTTGCATTGAGCATTGACGCGAGTTTGCCGGAGGTAGTAGTTGTGCTAGCCAGCGATCCTATGTGACGATCGTATTAGATTCCATTTTTAAAAATTTTCAATTTAGAAAACCAAATGCCGAGTTGTGGTATATATCATATAAAAATAAAATTTTACCTTTTGTATGAAACAGCTGATATTTTTTTGCGATTTCAGAGGTTTGTCCACATAGTGAAAATTGTTCATATTCACAAGTACATTCACCCCTTAAATGGTGCAAACTGATTTTTCTACACTTGTATACATTTTAGAAATCAATTTAATAAATAAATTTTGAGTCCTAAACCTAAAACTACATTCGATAAAATTTATGAATCTCTGCACATCACTATCGTCACTAAAGTAATACAATTATTTCCTTCAAAGTCGTTATCAATTAATACGGAACTTCATGAGCGGACAAACGTCAAACCGGCCATCATAGCGTGCCGCTAGTTTAAGTGCCCAGACAACCTGGCTGTTCGTGTATAACCCCAACCTAACCTAACTTTAGATATTGCCAAAATATGTATATAGCACTTGTTGGGTTTAGTTTGGTTATGATATAGGTTAGGTTAGTAATTACCTACAACTAATTAAAATGTTTTATTCAAACAAGAACCTGTTTTATGGAATTTACCGTATGCATGGTCGTTAGTCTGCAGATTACCTAGGAATTCTGCAGATTATCTAGTTAATGTGAGAAGTCAATTATTTTTTTCCACTTTAACTGACTCAGATACTCTGCAGAATACCTCGTTAATCTGAACTCTAACTGATTGACGCAAATTAACGGTAACTGATACATTAAATAATGACACCCGTCAAAATTCGAAAAGCAATTTATCACATAGCTATCGAATTCGATGATGCCGCCTATGCAGTATTTATTTACTCGATCATTTATATGTATACCAATATTTTTGAGTTACATTTGGTTTGCGCCGGGAGTCGGGACTGGGTTTTCTTGAGCATCGTCCTATACGGAAGTTTTTATTAGGTCTTTACCTATGAAATTGCCTTTCTTCAGTACTGGTCATTTCAAATAAAAAAAAGTTTGTAATGGCTCTGTATTCTTAATTCAAACTAATTTTCTTTTAAAACCATGACATTCTATTTACAAAGTCAGTCTTTTGTTTTTTGATTAGAGTTGTATTTTCATTACATTTGAAAATTTTTCGTCATAATGGATACTTTAAAAATTCGTGTAATTATGGAATATGAGTTCCGTCGTGGCACCAACGCGACACAAACGGCCCGTAACATCAAAAACGTTTACGGAGAGAACTGTACAAACGATCGCACAACCCGTTATTGGTTTTCCGGAAATTTTGACTTGAAAAATGAAGCTCGTGGTCGTCCGGAGACTTTGGTTAACAATAATGAATTAAAGGCGATTGTGGAAGCTGACGAAACTCAATCTACAGCTGAGCTAGCAGCAGCTTTTGATGTAAGCATCAAAACAATATTGATCCATTTGCGACAAATTGGCAAGGTAAAAAAGTTTGACAGATGAGTGCCCCACGACCTTAAAGATCGCCAGCGCAACGTACGCGTCGAGACCTGCCTTGCGCTGCTCAACAGGCAAAGAAATGAAGGAATTTTGAAACGCATTGTTACTTGCGACGAAAAATGGATTCTGTTCGACAATCGAAAGCGTTCAGCAAGTTGGTTAGACCCTGGTTCAGCACCAAAGCAATGCCCTAAAACAAAAATGACCACTAAAAAGGTGATGGTCACTGTTTGGTGGTCTAGTGCGGGTGTGATTCACCACAGCTTTTTACAAAACGGCATGAGCATTAATGCAGATGTGTACTGTGAAGAACTGGAGAGAATGATGGAGAAGCTTGCACATCTGCAACCAGCTTTGGTCAATCGGTCGTCCCCACTGCTCCTTCACGACAACGCGCGACCCCATACTGCGCAACAGACAGTCTCCAAGCTGCAAGAGCTGGGGTTGGAAGCTCTCCCTCATCCGCCATACTCACCAGACCTTGCACCTACCGACTATTACTTTTTCCAAAATTTAGACAACTTTTTAGTGGGTAAAAAATTCAATTCCCGAGAGGCAGTACAAAATGCCTTTGAAGAGTTTGTTGCCTCCCGTCCAGCTGATTTTTACAAGAAGGGCATCAATAAACTGCCAATGCGTTGGCAAAGATGCGTCGATTGCATGGGTGATTACTTCGAATAACAGAAATAAAAAAGTTTGAAAAAATAAATACTTTCACTTATTGCATACAAAACGGCAATTTCATAGGTAAAGACCTATTATTAGGTGTTATAAAACAAACAGAATTGCTCGTACAACAAAATTCAACAGCCCAACGGCACATATATTATTATAATATTGCCAACGGTTAAAGGTGCGGACTGAATACTAAAAGGCCAAGGTCGGCAGCTCAATCACTACCTATTGCACTAATGAAGTACCTACCCACTTCTAACTCTTAAAGTTTATTTGGAGGGGAAATACCAGAGACATGTTGTATTTATATTTACTACCGGAAATAACTATTAGGTCCAGTTCAGCATGGCTATTAGGTATTTTTTATCTAAGTTTAATTTATCATCTAGTTAGTTTAATATCTTTGTTTCTCATAGAACGAGGGAGTCACCGCAGTCAGTCAATTTGATTTTTGACGTGATAACGTCTTAAAAATCGATGAACACCGGCTGCACGCACGAAAAAGTGTCACGTTCCACCTGAGCCTTAGGGTGCAAGCGAGAGAGCGGAACAAGCGACAGAGAGGCACGATCGGCCCAAGCGTTAGCTTGTGCCGTCCGCCAGTCATCGTCAATGTTTCTTTATGACGTTAACACCTAAAACTATCGTCCGTAAACCGACTTTACAGACAACCAATTTTTTTTAAATAACTATAGGATTCAAACGCCCAGAAACATGGTTAGAATCCATGTGTAGCGAGTGTATAAACATTAGTGTATAGTGTATACTGTATAGTATATAGGCATGGCTTTCTCCGTTCAATACTAGATATAATCCTCCAAAATCTCTTTAATCCAGACTAGCCACTTCGCCTTTATACAGGTATTCGTAGCTTCACGATGCGAATCATTTATTTCTAAGCGCCGAAGGTGGATTTACTGCAATGACGGCTTTTAAATTTTCACGAACAGCTTAAAAACAAAGGGGCCTCGGGCTTTATTCGACGGTAAAGAGAGTAAAATGTGTCCACTGCACAGGCGCATAGAACACTGTTTATAGCTTCTCAGTGACACCGCAGCACCTGCTGTTTGTACGAAAGGGCGTTTCTACAGCTTTGTAGACAATGTTTATTGAAAGCTTGTTTAAATTGCTGGCTTGTATCGTGCATCGAGGATTGGGATCGGTGATGCCTGGTTGGGCGTGTCCAGTGAGATTTTTTTGTTTGAAAATAACTACATTACAGTATTAGCGTATCTTCTCAAAACGTCGTCCTAGGGTTTCTCGAGCCTAAAAAGTAGAAGTAGGCTCTTACAATTATTTCTCATGTATGTCATCTTAATGTATGTATTATAAATAGTAAAGAATACTATGTTTATACATTATATTATTATCTGTTCTGATCGTACTATGACTTTACTTTTTTAGTATAACCATGGATAGGATTAGTTAATCCATCAATTCTGATCTAAGGAAAATGAATAATTTACAAGCTACGCTAGGATCAACTTTATTATTATAGCCAATAATTTGTGAGGAAAATAGTGTTCAAGTAACAATCATCATCAACCCATCAACGGCTCACTACTGAGCGCAGATCTCTTCTCAGAGAAACCCTTCTCATGGGCTTCAGGCCATATTCCATCAAACTGGCCTAATGCTGTTGTTCAATATGTTCAAGTAACAATAAATATTCAAAGCAATACCTAGTCTAATAAATAAATAAAAAATATTAATGTCTCTGTCAGGCTGGTAAATCTTCTCAAGATAGCTTTTTGATACCGGTATTTCTGAGTGCTCCCGCTAAAGCTTCTAACCAGAATAGAATAGAGTAGAATAGACATGTTTTTTATTCAAATAAGCTTTTTTTACAAGTGCTTTTGGATCGTCGATGAGTCTACCAATGGTTCGAAATGCCCTTCCTGCCGAGAAGAACCAGCAAGAAACTCGGCGGTTGCTCTTTTCAAAACAAGTTTACAATACAATAGATACTATGCTGTGTATGCAGTGTATCCACACTGAGGGGATGTTCCACAAAAGCATACCTAATTATAATTAATAAGCATACCTAACCTAATTAGGCATACCTAATTAAAGTAACCATACTAACAGCAAAGATTTTTAGGGCCGATAGCTTTTCTGGGTGGTCATAACACGTGCAGACCAAGTTGTGAAGACGTGCCGGACGACACAATGTTGCCGGCAAAATATTTATATTTCGAAATATTTATTTCGAAGAATTTTTTTTTTGAACTTCTTCATCAACCGGCAGACGTCCACTGCTGGACAAAGGTCTCTTACATAGACTTTTATAGGCCTCGAGCTTGCGCCGCCTGCATCCAGAGACTCCTGCGACTCAGTCTGATGTCGTCGGTCCACCTAGTGGGTGGGTCTGCCAACACTGCGCTGTCTGGTGCAGAGTTGGCACTCTGCCATCCACCATACATCCATCCATCCATACAATCAGTTCTTCGAACTATGTTTAGAACTTAGGTAAGACGAAATGATGAGACGAAAGAGTATTTTAAAACTCGTAAGAAGTTTTTAAATAGGTCTAATAAAAGTTATCATACTAATATTTTAAATGCGAAAGTTTGTTTGTTGGTTTGTTGGTTCGTTGGTTTGTTGGTTTGTCCTTCAATAACGCCGCAACAGAGACACGGATCGACGTGATTTTTTGCATGGATATAGTTGAGGATCAGGAGAGTGAAAGAGGCTACTTTTATCCCGGAAAATCAAAGAGTTCCCGAGGGATTTTAAAAATTAAATTCATGCGAACGAAGTCGCGGGTATCAGCTAGTTAAGAAATAAACTCTTTTCAATGTTGTACAAATCCGTGTGACAAATCAACGTAATATACTTTAATTCTATTTATGTACGTAATCACATTATTATTGAATAAAATTTTCCATGTCCGTAGTTTCAAACGTTGCAGAACAAATTTAAATTATAAACGAGAGGTACGTAAGTATTCTAGGTTTATTTATAGCATGTAAGTGTCCAACTTTTTATATTTTTCTAAGCGCAATAATTGTTTTTAACCCCCGACAAAAAAGGAGGGGTGTTATAAGTTTGACTTGTATATCTATGTATGTGTGTATCTGTGTGTAGCTGTCTGTTCCCTTGTACCTCCTTAGCGAATGGACCGATTTTGATGCTGTTTTTTCTGTTTGAAAGCTAACGTAATCGTGGTGGATCTTATCTCTTAGCTTAGCTTAGATATAAAGCTCTGCTCAGGCGCTCGAAGATCTTAAGCTCATTTCCTACTTGATTAAAGGATCTTACAAACTTTCACTGGTGTAATTGACGTAAAATTTGGTGCATTGTTATAATAATGTACCTACTCTGTGAGTCATCTGAAACAACTAACTGAACTGAGCCGGCTAATTAAAAAACAAAATATATTTATAATTAATTTATTAAAAAGTAAAAAAAAAAAATCACAAAACAAAAAACATATTTTTTACACTAGGTATCTAAAATTATTACAAGATGCCATCAAATTTTGATATTCTCTCTTTTTCTAAGATAATCGTTGATATTATACATATTTATTTACATTGCATAAAATAAACCAGTAAACAAAGGTAACGAGTGGAATTTCAAGACAAAGTAAAATGGTCGATCGGCAGAGAACACTGGTGGCAGTTTGGGAACGCTCGGGGGGACAACTTGGAACACTGGAATAAAAGAGATGTACATTTTTGCCGTTAGAAAATACTAAATATAATTAGAAAGAAGAGTTTCTATTGGCATTAATCACTATAAATTGATATATTGATATTAGCGAAGTGCGTTGTGCTGGCGTGACATTAATAAAGCAAAAGAATAAATAAATGAATGAATGATAATAATTAAAAGCCATAAAGCAAAAGAATGAGTGAATGAATGAAAATAAACGTAGTCGTAATTCCTAGTTCCTTGCTTCAAATACTATTATTGGGTCATGTTTACATAATTATTATACCTTAATAAGTAACCAAGGAAGGTAATTTTTATGATTTGGTTTTAGCGTCCCTTTATGTTTATATTAGCACTAAAAATGCTTTATCGTCTAGACTCTAGACTGTAGACAACATTAGTCAATACCATTTGTCAACAACAATACTGAACTCCGGGGAAAGATGTAAGATCATTTAAGTGTAACTGGGGAGGATAAATAAAAAAGCAGGTTACAATGTGTATAATATGTATAGTAAATAATTATATTTTAATTAATATTGATTCATTTTCGCAAAATAAAATATAAATTTTAAATAACTATCCAGGCAGATATTATTTACTTTGCATACATCATGCCAATAAACAAAGATAAGTGAAATGGTCGATCGGCGGAGAACACTGGTGGTGGTGATTTGCGTAGACCCTCATGGAGGATTTTGAATACTGGAATAATTGTATGTATTGTGCTTTTTACTGCTAACAAATAAGTACAAGTAACAAATATACTTTGCAAAATATATTATTGAATTATATTTACGTGTGTCAGGAAATTATGTTTACGTGTTTAGGTAACACAACAAACTCACTTAACTGAGGTGGACAAATAAAAAATAGGTTACAGTAGGTATATTTAAATGAATTTTAATTAATAAGCATACATCGATGTTAATAAGTATATTTCATATTCTCGAAATGATTATTGTTATGTATACAAAGAACAGAGCTCATTTTAAAATATTACTCACTACTACTAATACTACTAATAGATCGGATCAGACCAGAGCCTCAAAAGCCCAAAGGTTAAAAGTGCGGTCTGAAAACTGAAAGGTCGCAGGGTCGATCCCCACCCGTTGCACTTTTGTCGTACTCACTCCTAACACAAGATATTCGCTTAATTATTTGGAGGGGAGAGGAAAAAGGAGAAGGTTCTCAATTCGTCGGAATCTTTTTTTAATGTATTTTCACAAATTACTCAAAGACGCCTGAACCGATTTGGGAAATTCTTTTTTCTTTGAAATTGTATTGTATTTCGAATTTAGTATTTCTCTTAAGCAAAGTTTTTTCTTTTTACTGAAAAGTGAAAACACTGATAACCACAAAAATCAATACGTAAGTATTTAGTATTTATTTTAGCTCAACTATATTAAGAAAGTGTCTTGTTAAATTAAAGGATACTTTTATTTGTGAAAGGATGTTCTTTCTACTCTCCATTATCCATAAATATACAACAAAACTGTTAATAACGACAGAAAATGTTCGGTTATTCGTTATATAGAGTTTACATTATATTTATATTAGTACATGTTATTGTGTATATAATGTTAATTTATACCTAGTTTTATACCTAATCTCACATGAATATAGTATACTTTCGTTAATGTTAGTTATTTTAGTGACATTTTTAATAAATTTGAGTAATACCTAAGGATAGTAGACACCGTTAAATAAAATATTAGTTCCCTCTAATAAGTAGAATAAGAATGGATGATCCGCCTTAAACTCGATACGACGATCAGGAAAGTGCGCAGCTAAAACGGCTACGCCAAATACTGAAACATCGAATGTTCTTGTTAAGTAAATAATGATGTAAAACAAGAAAACAATTGATTTGCCAAAAAAATATTAATAAAACACGGTTTTGATGTAGTGAACTTGTAATTATTTAATTTAATTATAAAACACTACACTTAGTAGGTATTTGAATAAAGACGATGAAGATCTAATTTTCATGAGCTATCTGACTGACACAAGACAAAGTTCAAAATATAAAACGGGTCTATTTAGAACTTGCTGAAAATTACCGTGACGAAAGAATGGTTCATGTTTTCATAAACAATGTAACCTCTCATTTTACTTCAAACATTTTTCTCAATTTAAAAACTATTGTAGTGAGTACATAAGAATTTAACTCAAAACTCTGACTCTGCCACTTATTATTTGTTAACCCATTTAGATACTATTATTATTAAAAATGATGCACTTAAACAATGTATAATAGTACCTACTTTAAGTTACAAAAGTAAATTAAACTTAAGTTAACTTAACAAAACTTTGAAATGTATTACAGGTAAAAGGCGATTAAAAAACAGTGTAATAGAAATCGTATAATTTAATATTTCAGAATAATAATATTTTACAAGAAACAAATAAAAACAAGAGTATAACATTTAAAAAACATTTAGCTTATACAAATAAATCATAAACATAGTATTCCTTACTACCGTAAGAAATAAATACGCACATAAGAAAATATATTTTCATAAATGGGTAAGTGACAGTTACTTAGCATACATTACACCCTCAAATAAAGACATAGACTTCATTTTTAAAACGAAGTAGAATGGTCTATTGGCAAAGACTATTGGAACTAGGTTGATGGCCACAATACCGAATTCTGAAAAAAAATGCATTGAATTCGTTAGAACAAGGATTGTTGGTAAGTACCTATTAATTATTATTGCTAATAATATGCTATTTGTATTGGAGGATTTAGAAAAACTCAATTTGTAACTGACTAAAAAAGGGGGAAGATGGATTTTGTTTTGGGGGGAAGGGGGATTTTTTTACTTGATTGTGGAATTGCCAGATGAATTTTCTGGTTCCCATTGCTCTATCCTGATGCTGCAGGGGTACTGTCCAACATTGTTGTGAGGGACTAAAGTGCTGCTGTGCAATAATGAATTTATAATATAAAAAAAAACACTGTCCAGCACTCGAAGAGAATAATATGATTAGTAAGAGTTTGCATACCATCTCTGAGAATGGCAAAGTAGACCTGTAGCTATGATGGGTTTGAGATTTATGACTGGTAATAAATCCTACTATCCTACTATAATATTATAAAGGCGAAAGTTTGTGTGTATGTTTGTTCCTCTTTCACGCAAAAAGTGCTGGATGGATTTGGCTGAAATTTGGAATGGAGATAGATTATACCCTGGAATAACACATAGGCTACAAATTATCCCGGAAAAATCCAAGGTTACCACGGGATTTTGAAAAACCACCGATAGATGGCGCTGATCATCAACTATGCTAATCCAAAAAACCACGTCAATCTGTAACTCCGTTGGCGCATAATTGAAAGATTAATTAATTGTTCATTATTTTAAGATTCTATTATAAAAGACTTAAGACGAGACTTATTTTATTATTCCTTAATATTTTTTGTTTTTAGGGTTTCGAAGTTTCGCCATGTCCGTCTGTCTGTCCGTCCGCGGTTTAGCTCATTGTACCTGGACCTGGAGGATGACATAGGCTACTTTTTATCCCGGAAAATTAAAGAGTTCCTGAGGGATTTGAAAAACTAATTCCACGCGGACGAAGTCGCGGGCATCAGCTAGTTGATTTATATATCTAAAGTAGTATAATATTAATTATAAAGGAATATAATATTTTGTTACAGGTCTTAAAAATTTTCAGGTTCTCACGAGATATTTATTAGTGTTTTGAAAATAGTAACTGCTGACTTTCTTGTCGGCTCTTCAGCAGAATCTACATTTCGAACAAAACTAACATTACTTGCATTAGTGGTGGGTTTGAAACTTCTTTAATAAACCCGTGCACCCACCGGCTTCTCCCACCAGTGGGTGCAAGGGGAATTCGTATTTACCCGTACACCCACTGCATTAGGGTAGGAATTAAATATAACAATATGTCGATATATCGTATCGATAAATAAATACAAAATAGAAATTTACATAGTGTTTTATAAAAAAACAATTATTATATAATAGAGAATATATGTAATATCGTCTAACATAAATTCTCTGAACCCGCCACGTATTGGGTGGTAGCTCTAGTTTGATATAATTTAGGTAACGAAGATTCGTCATCGTTACCTATAGGTATATATTTTATCATCTTCTCACAATTCCCCACAAATTTTCTATTAAATGCTATGTATTATGTGGTACTGTTATATACCTAAGAATTGAAGACTCCATTGAAAATAATATTGTTTCCTTGGTATAAATAGAACATGAATGGATGGTCCGCTGTAAATTTTATGCGTTGAGAGCGGCCTGCCACGCTTCTGTTGACTGCTATGAATGCTGAAACACCATCGTGACGTGATTTAATCCACACTATATTCATAATATTAATTTCATACTTATTACTTAAATTTATATAACTACATAAATAATTGCCGTCAAAAGAGAAGGAAGAAAGAGAAGGAAGAAAGAGAAGTAAATAGAAGAAAAAAATGAGTTGTTAAAATATGGTGTAAGATCTTTTAGGTGACATTCCAGAATTTGTGAGTTA
Source organism: Oeneis ivallda (assembly GCA_029955525.1). NCBI lineage: Eukaryota > Metazoa > Arthropoda > Insecta > Lepidoptera > Nymphalidae > Oeneis > Oeneis ivallda. Next base: position 8,878,534 of record JARPMR010000011.1, read on the forward strand.
ATTACTTATTGTAATGTGTATTTAAAAAAAAGTTCTATGGGCAGTTATATACCACGACACAAAAACCTGTTGAGGATTTGGCCAAAGATCCCAGAGCCAAACTGACCCGACACTATACCGAAGATATCCCGGACGTCAGCCTATACGAGATTAGAATTGCTCTCAAACAGCTCAAGAACAACAAGGCGCCAGGTGATGACGGAATCACTGCGGATCTCCTGAAAGCGGGTGGAAAACCGGTACTTAAGATCTTTCAGCGATTGTTCAATTCCGTCATTCACGAGGGTATAACGCCGGAAGCATGGCACAGGAGCGTGGTGGTCCTGTTCTTCAAAAAGGGTGATACTACCTTGCTGAAGAATTATAGACCCATCTCGCTGCTGAGTCATGTTTACAAGTTGTTCTTGAGAGTCATTACGAATCGTCTCGCTCGTAGGTTTGACGACTTCCAGCCTCCCGAATAAGCCGGATTCCGAAAAGGCTTTGGTACCATAGATCACATTCATACGCTGCGGCAGGTTATACAAAAGACGGAAGAGTATAACCGGCCACTTTGCTTAGCGTTTGTGGACTATGAGAAAGCCTTTGATTCGGTGGAAACTTGGACTGTATTGAGGTCGCTGCAGAGATGCCGGATTGACTACCGGTATATCCAAGTGTTGAAGTGCTTGTACGAAAACGCCACCATGTCAGTACGTATACAGGACCAGACTACGAGACCAATCCACTTGCAGCGTGGAGTGCGACAGGGAGATGTAATCTCCCCGAAGCTATTTACCGCTGCGTTGGAGGACGTCTTTAAGCTTCTGGATTGGAACGGACTTGGAAACGGAATTCAACATAAACGGCGAGTACATCACTCACCTGCGATTTGCCGATGACATAGTAGTCATGGCAGAGACTGAGAGATCTCAATACAATGCTCAATGATCTCAGCAGGGTTTCTCAACAGGTGGGCCTGAAGATGAACATGAGCAAGACGAAAATCATGTCTAATGCTCATGCTCCGCTCCACCCAGTAATCGTTGAGAACTCTGCGCTCGAAATTGTAGACGAGTATATATACCTGGGACATACAGTCCAGCTAGGTAGGTCCAATTTCGAGAAAGAGATTAACCACCGAATCCAACTCGGCTGAAATAGCTCAGCGTGTCGCGAAACTGAAGTGGAAATGGGCGGGGCACATAGTTCGAAGAGCTGATGGTCGTTGGGGTCCCAAGGTCTTGGAGTGGCGACCCCGCACTGGGAAACGCGGTGTTGGCGGGCCCCCCACCAGGTGGACCGACGACATCAAACGAGTCGCAGGGAGCCGCTGGATTCAAGCGGCGCAAGACCGAAGCCTGTGGAAGTCCATGCAGGAGACCTTTGTCCAGCAGTGGACGTCTATAGGTTGATAAACAAGAAGAAGAAGAATGTGTATTTTATTCAGAGTAACATGAAAATATTATGTACTAACCCATCACCATAATGAAATCTATTTTTCACTTAAAAAGAAAGTAAAAAGGTGACCACAAAATTTTTGTTAAATATAATAAGAATATTGTAAAGTTAAGATTAATAAATTTCTCTTTGAATGTATTGATAAATACCTAAGAATAGTATTGTCCGTTAAAAATAACGTTTTTCCTTTCCATTAAGAAGAAAATAAAAGGGTGATTTGCACTAAACTTAAGTGGTTCACCGCCGATAGTTAATTGTACCGCAAAGGCTGCAATACAAAGATAAATAAAACACACCAAAAATAATAAAAACGTAATTATTGTTGCAAACTTACAATGCAATAAGGATGACTTAATTCGCGTTACTCAAGCTTTATTAGGTACATAAAAGTTTAATTGAAATCGGCAAAACACTATGCATTATAAATTATATTTAATTGGCGAGCGGATTAAAAAATAGCTGATAATCACAAAACTTAAACTGTTTTAAAAGTTAGAAATGATAAATACTTATAGTACCTAAATTGCCTAATAATATTGTCCATTAAATATGATACTGTCTTTTTCCAATATGAAGAAAAGAAAAGCATGATGTGCATTAAAATGATGGGGTCCACCGCCGATAAATAATTTTATCCATGCTAAAGACTGTAATTATAAAATAATTGCGATTTGATAGTATGAAATTTTTCACCTCCCATGCTCTAAAAGTGTGCTAATATAGCTTAGCGAGGCTTAGCGTAGCGGGAAAATGTTTTACTACATATTTTATGTATTCTGTGCCCGACGCTAATACTATGAAGACTCATTCTAGTCTCTAGGGCTATAATAGTGGATTAATTATTTTTTATTAAAGTGTTAACCTACACCTAAAAAATTATTCGGATATTTCCTTATATATTTCCTATATATATATATATATATATTTCCTATATATATATATATATATATATATATATATATATATATATATATATATATATATAAATATATATATATATATAGCATTCAAGAACCCGTAAGCATAACAGCGATACGTTATCAATTTCCACTTCTTTTTAAACCTATTCTTCTATTTTGGACAAGTACAAGTATATAATAAATAACGCTAGAATTTTTAAAAATAATTTGGATGGCTTCATTGTCGATATTCAAATAGCAGTAGATTCGTTCAATATGTACTGTTATGTTAATACTGTGCACTTACCGTTTGCTGCTCCGGCTTCAGATCCTTCTTCAGTGACTTCGATGAATGCTTTTTGTGTAGCTGAGCTTACGTACAAATCACTTTTGACACTTAAAAGGTTGTCTAATCCAGCGTTTGCGCTGAATATTTTCGTGACACCCATCTGATAAAAAAGGAGTGGATGAGAAATGATTCACTACAACGTACAATAGGCCATTGCTATGTATAACATTGGCTATGTATACAACTATTGGCCTAAAATGTATATTTTAAAATGATTGGACTTTAAATATTTTTTTAAAATTATGTTTATTAGTTACCTTTTGAAGAGTATCTTTCAAATCAATAGTGGTCTCGATCTTAAACTTAGGAAAATAGAGGTCAACTTCTAATTTACGCATTTCGCTCATAGTTTTATCTAAAACTTTGTGATCCGCCAGTATTTGTTGTACTTCTTTAAGGCCCTCAATATCATTAGGTAGCACCACGACTAGAGAAGTTTCACCACCTATGTAGGGAATTTCTATTACCTGAAAATTATGTGAAACAATTAAAAATGTAACAAAATAATAATGAGTACTTATCTGAAGATTGCATGGTTTTTTTCAATCTACCTGAGATTTCAAGACGGAGCTCTCTGTGTATTTGTAATCCCCTCTTCTGTACATCATATCAACTTTAGTTATATCTTTTTTGTTGACGTGGAAATCCTTTTTGCTGGTAAGAGTTTTGTCGAATTTAGCCTCCCATAAACCCTTAAATTAAGTACACGATTAAAGGAAAGTATGATAATATAATCATAAAAATATGATCTAATTCAAAGTGTAAGGAGTCACTTTAAATTTTGTTTATTATTAGAAAATTATGTAGGTGTTGTTATAAAATATTAATTATAATTTTTAGGGTTCCGTACCAAAATGGTAAAAATCAAAATGGTATCTATAATAGTTTTTGATTAATCGGCCAAAATGTCGAAAAAAATACCGTCCCCCCCCGTCCCCCCCCCCTTATCTCCGAAGTTTAGTAGTCAATAGAGGTTTATGTATATTTTACAGGAAAAATAAAAATACCGCGAAAATTATTTTAGTTTGATTAAAAAAGGGGAAAAATTGAGGGTTTGAAATTTCAAAGTAAGATAACTATACCGAGTGGGGTATCATATGAAAGGCCTTCACCTGTAAATTCTAAAACAGTTTTTTTTTATATACAATAGTTTTTGATTAATCGGCCAAAATGTCGAAATAAATACCGCCCCCCCCCCCCCCCCCCCGTATCTCCGAAGTTTACCAATCGAAAAATCAGAAATAATTATGGCCAATAGAAGATTACGTATATTTTACAGAAAAAATAAAAACAACGCTCTAACTAGCATAGTTTTTTTTATATCAACAATAAACCTCTACAAACAAAGTTAACGATAAATAAGCAAATTAATATAATATTATCGTTTTACTTTTACTTTTGGAGTACGGAACCCTCGGTGCGCGAGTCAGACTCGTACCTGGCCGGTTTTTTAATAATTATTTCACGTACCTTAAAGTAAATTGCGTTAGCTAAGAGTGCTCTGGTATCACTATCTAAGCTGTCAGGTTTAACTAAATCCTTAATGCGGTTGTTAGTTTGCTCTTCCACCTAAAAAAATCAAACAATGAGCAGTTTTAACAAAATTCTAATATCTATTAATAAATTGTTACTTAATTCATTACTGTAAAAGTCATCAATATTTATAAAACTACTTTTACAGATATCGTACTCATTACAGTCAATTATGTAAGTATTACGTTCGTCATTCACGATTCAGAGAGCAAATTGGGGAATTTTACAAATACCCTTCTTGCTTGCTTGATGGCGATTGAATCTGCAATAACAGTAACTAAATTATTTATAGTTACCCAAGCATTGACTTCATTCGCAGCAATTTCACTCTGTGTGAAGTCAATATTTTGAACTTCAGAACCAAAGATATCCTTTGTAACAGCGGCGAATTCTTTATTAATGTTAAAACTTTTGGCAATGTAAATTTTACTAGCTGTCTTCATTGTTACCCCTTTTATGGACCGGACTCTTGTATTTACCAAAGAAAACACTTCTTTCGTCTGAAAAATAAAAAAGGAATCGATGTCTACTGATGATGAATGATGTATGTTACAGTAGAACAAAGAATAATTGAAAATCCTTTCAATATAATGATGAAATTATTATTGGTTCTGTGGGATGTTTTAGATCAAAACTTGTTGAACATTCCAAGACCTTGATCGGTACACTCAAATAATGATCAGTGTAAAACCGATACCACATTTACGAATTTATCGTGCGCGACACACTCAAAGGTACGAATTAAATTTGAAATTTAGATTCGAAATAATTGGATGTATTGATAAATTAAAAATTGCGGTGGCAACCTACAGAAGAATCCAGAACATTTCTGCCATACATTAATTTTGAAGGGGACCCAAAACATTGCCACAAAATATAATCTAATATTTCTGGAATCTGTTTTTAATTTTAATTAAAAAGGCTCCCCTATCGATTGAATTGAATGCATTACGCACGTCAATTTTTACAAAGACGTCGTAATAGCAAGTGTTTAAAAATGTCCTGGCTGCATGCACAGCCGCCTCGCAATCTCCCATGATGCCAAAATCAAGGTGTTTGGGTTTGATAAATAAATAAAATATAAATAATGTTTTCTGCAAATAAATAATTAATTTATTTGATTTATTTGAGGATGGCCGATGTTTTGTCTTTTAAGAATCGACCGCAAATCCTAGAAGGTAGTCTGCTGCAATAGAACGGATGCCACCATCCATTTTGGGAGGGCCACCAAATTTGCACCAATTAAAATTGGCACTATTTGTTGTGGCACTCGACCAGAAAGCATCAAGTTAATAAGACCCCTTAAATCCTTCACAAACGACTTGCTTCCTTCACTTGAAGGAGTATCAAATATTTAAGATGTTGCGGTGCTATCACTACACGATAGGCCATCCAATCCCCCCGCAGAACCAATTGAGAATCCAAGTATCCCTAATCACACGGCATCTTCGGAGTTTCGGAGGTGGTTTGTGGGATCAAAGGAGGGTGCAGTAAGCTGGGACGGGTTAGGTGACGGCAAGAGGTCCCTTAAAGCGGCCAATGTCTCAGCTGATGTGTCACTGGCTAAGACATCGTCCGAAAACAGCAATTTGGAAGCCTTTTTAATATTCTCATCACTGACTTTTTGTTCAACTAACTTGGAGATGCTATGCCTGGGTAATGAGGAATTATTATTTTGTTTAAGCGTACTTGGAATATTTATATTGTCTAAATTTTGTTCCATTTTTTCTTAAATGAAAAATTTCTATTAAAATTGGATGAAATGTCAAAAACTTGGTATGGGAATGTTAATAAATGCCCCCACGCCTCATAATATTTTTCAAGTGTAAATTAAAAATTTAAAAAACCACCGACATGTGGAATCTATGGCCAGACTATGTATGTATATAGAATCAGACATCGTGTTACCCAGTTTTCTGCTTCATCATGAGATCCTACTTCTCTGTCCTCGATCATCAGCTATCTAACACCTACTCATCAAGATCATTCTAATCAGCCTAAAAACGCTATCTTCTTCTTCTTCTTTATCAACCTATAGACGTCTACTGCTGGACAAAGGTCTCCTGCATGGACTTCCACAGGCTTCGGTCTTGCGCCGCTTGAATCCAGCGGCACCCTGCGACTCGTTTGATGTCGTCGGTCCACCTGGTGGGGGGCCTGCCAACACTGCGTTTCCCGGTGCGGGGTCGCCACTCCAACACCTTGGGACCCCAACGACCATCAGCTCTTCGAACTATGTGCCCCGCCCATTTCTACTTCAGTTTCGCGCCACGCTGAGCTATGTCGGTGACTTTGGTTCTCCTACGAATCTCCTCATTTCTGATTTGATCTCGCAGGGATATACCGAGCATAGCTCTCTCCATCGCTCGCTGGGTGACCCTGAGCTAAAAACGCTATATCTGCTGTAATTTGCTGAGGGGTTGGTTATCCCGCAGGATACTTGATACTGCAGCATCATGCCTAGGAAAAGGCTAAGGTTACCATGTCTTGGAAATAATCCGAAGTAACAGTACACCTTTCTAATCAATCGCACCAGTGAAAGTTGGTAAGACCCTTTAATCAAGTAGAAAATAAGCTAATGATCTTCAAACACCTAAACAGATCTTCATCAATTATAGCTAAGAACCATCACGATCACGTCAGCTTTCAAACAGATAAAAATCGCATCAAAATAGATTTTTAAGGTGCTAAAATATTAAAAATAACTTACAGAATTGTCATCAGGCATTCCAATAGCTTTAATTAGTTCATCATGGGTTCCACCTACAGATGCAAGGCTCAGTTGCGCGATAGGCGTCATGACAGAGAATGCCGATAGAACAAAACTCTTGTCAGGGTTTGTTTTAGCTACTTGCTGCAAATTTAATTTTATTTCAAGTTTAATACATCTAAAAGATACAATCAAGTCTGGCATTAATCCAGAATATTAGTATAGTTTTTAATAGTAATTAGATATGCATCCAAGCTTTAAATCATTGAATCCATATCAACGCCAGATAGTATCTAATGTCCCCAAAAGACTGGCTGCATTACCTCTTTGGATGCAGATATTAACTCTTTGTCAGAAGTATAAGCCAGCGCTGGGGTCCTGGGTTGCATCAAACAGGCGCGTCGTCAACTCTTTTTGTAACCGAGGCGCCTCTGGCCCCCACGGTTCCAACTTTTCCACACCAAACCCACATATATACAATTATCCCTCACCAAGACCACAATAATTATACTAGTAAACTTTTTTAGTAAGTAACTTACGTAACTGATATTTTCAAACGATACGCGGTTTACCTTCCGTAAGTTACTTATGTAAGTGGCTTCGTGTTTAAATTACGTGAGTAAACCTTACGAATGTAATTGTGACCAAGGCTTATGATGCATATTTCTGCCGCTTGTTTCACCACTCGGCCGTTGTAGCCGCTGCACCCATTAATGCAGCGGCTGCGTTGATGTGATTCAAGTTGGTAGAATAAAGATACTCACAGAAAACATGTTTGCTGTAAATTTACTGCTCCCATCGTGGAGTAAGGTTTCAGAACTTTGTTGGTCTGCCGTCGCCATGATAGCGAGAGACAAAACTGTAAAAGGTAGTTAGTTACATTCATAATGTGATTAATATACTGGTCATTGTGTTCGAGCTCATTGATACATTATGTATTTTTTAAATAAAAAGTATTTTTTGGAAATGATTAAAATACCTGATAGTAGTAGACAGAAGTACTGTAATCTAAATATACTTTTACTTTGGATATTGATTAGAAAATTTTATGTAAGTAATTAAAAAAAAAAACACTGCAAAATAACTATTGTCTTCAAAAAATACAACTACGGATTTTGTTAAACTACGCGATAAATATTATGAAAGATTAAAATATAGATTACGTAATAGTTTTCAAGTAATAATAATTAAGTCCTCAAGCTGAACTTGCAAGTTTGATAAGCGGTGCATTCTTGATTTTTATTTTCCTTATACTTATAACCTGACTACAGCAAAGCCGAAAGGAAGGATTATGATTTTATATATGTATGTGTGTATGTATATATGCCATACACGCATACATGTATATTTGTATTTACTTATGTTCCATCGTAGCGCCTCAACTACTGATTCAATTTTGATGAGTGAGGGTTCAGTCAATTCCATATCAATAGGTACGTCGGTTAAATCAATATAAACTTTTTTCTTGTAAGAAATTTAAGAACGTAATTATTATTTTTAATAGCATACACATAACATTTGGATTCAAAAATTGACTTTCATAATGCACTAGAAGTCAAATAAATACATAAATTAGGAGCAAACTTCATTTGCATAAGGCGTGCTTATTAGGAACGCACCAGATTATGAATGACAGACTTACACCGAGATTCCATAGTGTTCTGTTTTTACTTTTCAGTGCGGAACACTAACCATAAATCTGAATTGAACCCATATTGACCCGACTATTTTCCACGCATTATGCTAAGCTTGTTTGCTATTCTCTATATTGTGCTCGTTTGGCATTCTAAATTCTAGAGCTAAATTATACAACAAATGATAAAAATTACTACATTGATTGTAATTATAGATTTTAGACTTATTCCGTGGTTCAATGACGTAGTTATAATGTATTATATGAGTACGTACCACGATAATTGATTTTATAATGTCGATATTTCGATCTAGTTGCATGGACCGTGGTCACGACGGGACCATCGATACCCAATCAGATCGGGGTCGATACGGGGAAATATCGACATTATAAAAACAATTATCATGGTACGTACTCGTACATACATTACACTCGTACATACATTTTAATTATTTATTGAAATTATGGTACAAAATAAGCAACTTTCTTAATAAGCAACTTAAGCATCACGTTCTAAGTTCACGTTTACGTTCCACTTCACGTTTCTAAGTTGTACTACGAAAAAACTGTTTTTTGCCAAAAACAAAAATTTTATTTTTGAAATTATATTAGCCAAGCTGTATTCGATTCGAATATAATTCTCATTAGGAGTAAGTAAGATAATATTGCAATGGCTGGAGATCGAACCTGCGAACTTTCACTTAACACTCCGTTAACCATTAACCGTTGAGCTATTGAGCCTGTTTAATTTTGAATTTCAAAAACTTTAATTTATATTATATTGTTATAAGTATAGATTAACACGTTAAAATTGTTAATGTGTTTGTGTTTTGTAAATTACCTTGCTCGTACACCAGTGTGCGGCGGTCAGGGTCAGAATCGAGACGAACGCGAGACAAGCTGTTGCACGGTACCTACAGATGTCTTATCTTCTGTATCATAACTGGTTTCTCGTGGAACAACAAATCTTACAAAAATATTTTTTTCCTGTTAGAAGCAGGTTTGGTGATGCATGAAGCGACTTTGCCATACTAGATCCACTGTCCTCAAATCGGTACTCGGTACAGTATCGAGTACGCTAGCTCGCTTTAACCCTTTACAGTTTCCACGTGGATTGGGAATAGGGATGTTTCTACAAACGTTTGTCTTTGTGTTTATTAATTTTTCTTCATTCACTGTTGGCATTTGTAGACATTGGTGTATTTCCGTGTTGCGATACAAAACTAACGTAGCAACTAATTTCTGTCTTACTATACCTACCTCCTACAGTAAATAGGAGTCAATCTAAATAGTCTATCTATCGTTTTGAGTTCAGGATTCTGAGCTCAATTTTGGAATGTTGCTTATGCGGCGTTTTCAAGAGGCGATTTTAGTCGATCAAGTTAATTGGTTTATTATGAATTGAAAGAAAATCGCACAAGAACACGCTTTTAGTCAAAGTTGAACTTTAATAACGACCTGAAGTGGATCAACTTTCTCGTGTGAGTCTGTACAATGGGACTTCATTTCCGTAGTAAACAAGGAACCCTTATAGTTTCGCCATGTCCGTCTGTCCGCGGTTTAGCTCAGACTATTGGTACTCGAAATCTGTAATTTGACAAGGGTATGAATATCAATCACGCCAACAAAGTGGTGAAATAAAATTGTGAAAAATATTTTTTTTAGGGTACTTCCCCTACATATAAAGTGGGGATGATTTTTTTTCTATCTTCTATCTCATAGTGTGGGATGTCGTTGCATAGATCTTTCAAAAATATTGTGAGTGTCGTTTGTGAAATATGCTATTTTAAAGTGCTAAATTTTATTAGAGTCAAATGTCCCCATCCGTCTGCCAGCTAAATGGTTGTGTATAGGATACGTGAAAAAATTCACAGCAGTAGTAAGTATATTATATAAAGAACTTTTTAGGAAAACTGTCACGGGTAAGTAGGGTTCATAGATTAAGTAGTTATATCTGTTTTTTTCAGGTTAGTTATTACACGTAGTGTAAGTTGCATATTTTGTGGTATATTATAGTATTTAAACCATGGAACTAAAAATATATTCAATATTCATAAATAAAATAAAAGCACTATCCTAGGTTAGCAATAATATTTGTGACTTGCAACTACGGAACCCTACACTGCGCGTGGCCCGACACGCACTTGGCCGGTTTTTTCATTATAATTTCTTTCAAAATGTGTCTTGCTAAATATGCCTTTGTTAAAAATGTTCCTTATTATGCATGTATACCCGTTAGCATGACTTTGTCGCCTTTTTGAAGCGGCTGTCCGTTCTGTTCTTACTAATTTTTATCGTATCAATTTGAGTCGATAAAAAAAAAGTCGTGTGGTGTCGTGACACCAGATAGGAACGAAGTTCCTTATTATAAAAATATTAATTTCAAGTTCTACTCGAAAATAATTATTCGGGTATACATTTTTTATCATGATTTTTTTATCGATAAAAATCAAAAAACTACTTTACAAAATTATCTTAACACCTTTATTTTGTTTACAATGATTTATAAAAATATATAATAACAAGTGTAATTTGTTTTTATTTTTTTACCAAATATTATAAATTATAAAATTATAAATAATAATAAAAATATAATAAATAATAATTATCTGAAGTCAGGATTCGAACCTCTGAACCGATAGCATCACTCCTTATTTTTACCGCTGCGCCATCGAAGCATTGATGGAATGTGTAAAATAAACGAAGACAAGGACTGTGACAAAAAAATCTTACGCTTTTATTTTTTAACGTTACGGACGTTTTTTGCCGGCTAGGGTACCCCTCCGCAACGCCCCATAAGGAACTTCGTTCCAATAACTCGCGTCGTGAGAACGCTGCATTATTAGATCGTTGTAGTACAACACTTCTGAGTTCTGTGTAGTTATATGGTATACTAAGTCATTCGCATAGTTAATAGTGACCGAAAAATGCTACTGTGTGCTATTATGATTCTGTGGTAAAATTAAACATTGTTAAGGCCGAAATTAGACGGCGCCCCGTTCATCATTCATTTTTGCGAACATTTTTTGTGAAAATGCACCCTAGGGCTCTTTGCCCTAAGGGCAAATTTAGACGGTTCGTTTTCGATGACTCTCGATGAAGCCTCGAAAATGAAAGCAAAATTCTCGAAAAATGAATCGTCTAAATTCGGACTTAAGGCGAAGTAAGACGGTTCATTTTCGCAAAAATGCAACGATGAACGAGGCACTGTCTAAGTTGGGCTTAAGATCGATGCCTTTTATGTTGCTTGTTCAAAGGTGCTTATCTTTCTCGTATATAGTTGGTTTTAATACCTTAACTAAATAATAAGTCATTTCTAGCCGCAATCCCGATCCCAGAGACCCTATTTTATCGTATCAAAACAAATCAAATTCTACTTTTCAACTTAGTTTAAGTAGTTTTACATAATTTTATAGACCCAAATTCGGACTTTCTAATAATAATATGTAATAGGTACATAATTTGTTGACGACTAAATGATTAAGTAGTTTCCTTCATAACAATGTTTAATTGAGATAGATATAAGAAAACATTATAATGATTATAGAGAGCAAAACTTACAACAGATTAAAAATAATGGCTTCATTATGTCGGACGATGCAGGCGAGAGTCGGATCACAACTAATCGGTATGCAAGCGGGCGATTCTTTTTAAATCAAGTTTATGGTCGTGTTTTGTCCTGTTGCCATAACAAACAAGAGTGCCTGAGCTCACCGCGAAAACAGAAACAAGATTTAATTTATTAATAATTGTATTTGGTATAAGATCCGAAGAGAGGTCGTCCTTCACTCATCTGTTTACCAGATGAAAAGTGTTTTTATCGAATATTATCTACTAGCTGCGCCCCGCGGTTTCACCCGCGTAAGTTTCGATTCCGTAGGAATATCGGGATGAAGTCATTCATTCCATTTCATTACTTCATTGCCAATTTCAGCAACAGCGACTGGAACTCTGTAAACTTTGAAGAATTCAATAAGGGCTTCGCTCGTGTGCCCTGATGTGGCTGATGTTCCCTATTTTTGCATGATACAACCGTGCGCAGAGAGGACATGATAGGGCACCATCGACGTAATTATAGATCATAATATATTGGATGGTGGTCTACTTTTCAGCTGATCTTGGTAAACATCCATATCCACACTCCTTTTATCTTCAAAATTCGTGACAGCCTGCTGAACCAAGTGCCTCCACTCCCCTTGGTTTTCAGCGAGACTTACCCAATGAAAGGAGTTGATGTTGCATACCTAAGCAACTGACCGCCTTGTTTCCGCTTTCCGTCCTTAAGCTCAGAATAAAAGATGCGCTTAGCTATCCTTTCGTTGGGCTTTCTCACAATACATCCGCACCAACGCAATTAACGCCGCATAAGGTATGCCTCAACGCCACTGACTTTCGCAGGCCGCAACACGTCTGTGCTTCTAATACGGTCGGACAACCTGATGTTCTGTATTTCACGTAGACACTTGAGGTGGAATCTATCCAAAGCACGAATATGCTTGCGATAAAGTGTCCAAGTCTCAGCGGAATAAAGTAGATTCGGCAATACAATTTTGTACACCTTGATTTTTGTGCTTAGCTTAATTCCATGCAGACGGAACACCTTCTCCCGGAGTTACCAAATACCGCTAAACTACGGGAACGGGATGAAAAGTAACGGAGCTATAGGTAGCAGCTGTGTACCTATCAAGTTTCATCGCAATCAGTTCATTAGTTTTTGCGTGAAGAAGTAACAAACATAATATGTATCTATATACTTACTTATAACAAACTTCCACAATTTTAAAATATACTCATGATAACTTCGGCATTAAATGTCCGATTCGAATGAATTAAAAAGGATTTTACTGCTACATAAATACTCTTGGCGATAAAACTATTTATTTGAATAAGAATTAATACTACGATACGAATGTAACCAACTTTTGTTTCTGCCGACGATCTAATTAAAATTTAGAACACAATAGCTACTATAGTGACTTAAGTATGATAGTTAGATATATACCCTCGTGGACTTTTTGTCCGCGACGTTTGTTTGGACGTTTTTGTTTGTGTAATGAGTAATTTAATCATGTAGTACATCATTTTTATGTATCATCAATAGTTTTGCTCAGCGCACGCCAATTAATGAATTTTATAGGCAAAATTTTGCTACTTTCGATCATATTATTGAAATTTCCTTAAGGATCTCTAATTTTTTTAAAATAAATTATAACCTTTGTTACTTTCTGATAATTTAGCTTTCAAATTTAGTCCAGTAGTTTCAGAGCCTATTCAGTACAAACAAACAAACAAACAGAAAAATATTTCCTCTATATAATATTTGTATAGATTAAAAAAAGCCGGCCAAGTGCGAGTCGGACTCGCGTACCGAGGGTTCCGTACTCCAAAAGTAAAAGTAAAACGATAATATTATATTAATTTGCTTATTTATCGTTAACTTTGTTTGTAGAGTTTTATTGTTAACTAGCTGATACCCGCGACTTCGTCCGCGTGGATTTAGTTTTTTAAATCCCTATCCCATCCCATGCATCCATACATCCCGTCCATCCATCCGTATGCTAAGTACATCTATCCATCCAATCCAATCCATCCTCACAAACTTTCACATTAATAATATTAGTGGGATAAGTAGCATAGGATATAGTTAATGTAGTTAAAGTTAGTAACAGGAGGATACAAACATACATACACACATACATACATACATGCATGCATACATACATACATGCATACGTACATACATACATACATACATACATACATACATACATACATACATACATACATACATACATACATACATTCATACATACATACATACATACATACATACATACATACATACATACATACATACATACATACATACATGTATGCATGCATGCATATTGGCGCATAATTTAAGAATAAATACGTGAAAAGTAGCATTTCGAATATCCCGCGGGAACTGTTTGTTTTCCCGGGATAAAAAGTAGCTGTTGTTACTTTTCCGGCCCTCAACTATGCCTATCCAAAAAATCACGTCAATCTGTAACTCCCTTGGCACATAATTGAATGATAAATATATGAAAAGTAGCATACAAATATCCCGCGGGAATTGTTTGTTTCCCGGGATTAAAAGTAGCCTTTGTCACTTTTAAAGTCCTCAACTATGCCTATCCAATAAACCACGTCAATCTGTAACTCCGTTGGCGCATAATTAAAGGATAAATATGTGAAAAGTAGCACACTAATATCCCGCGGGAACTGTTTGTTTTCCCGGGATAAAAAGTAGCCTTTATTACTTTTCCGGTCCTCAACTATGCCTATCCAAAAAACCCCCTTCAATCTATAACTCCGTTGGCGCATAATTGAAGGATAAATAAGTGAAAAGTAGCACACAAATATCCCGCGGGAACTGTTTGTTTTCCCGGGATAAAAAGTAGTCTTTGCCACTTTTCAAGTCATCAACTATGCATATCCAAAAACCCACGTCAATCTGTAACTCCGTTGGTGTATAGTTGAAGGATAAATATGTGAAAAGTAGTATACTAATATCCCGCAGGAACCGTTTGTTTTCCCGGGATAAAAAGTAGCTTTTGTCATTTTTCAGGCCCTTAACTTTACCTGTGCAAAAAAATCACGTCAATCTAAAACTCCATTGGGCGTATTTTGAAGGACAAATGCGTAAAAAATAGCGATGCTATCTCACAGGAACTGTTTGCTTTTCCGGGATAAAAAGTAGCCTATGTGCTATTCCTGACTATAATCTATGTCTGTGCCAAATTTCAGCAAAATCGGTTCAGTAGTTACGGCGTGAAAGCGGAACAAACATACAAACAAACTCACTTTCCCATTTATAATAGTATAAGGATAAGGATAAGGATATAAAAAAAACTATGCTAGTTAGAGCGTTGGTTTTATTTTTCCTGTAAAATATACATAAACTTCTATTGACCATAATTATTTCAGATTTTTCGATTGGTAAACTTCGGAGATAAGGGGGGGGAACGGTATTTTTTTCGACATTTTGGCCAATTACTCAAAAACTATTATATATAGAAATAAATAAAAAACTGGTTTAGAATGCACAAGTAAAGGCCTTTCATATTATGATACCCCACTCGGTATAGTTATCTTACTTTAAAATTTCAAACCCCCGATTTTCCCCCTTTTTTAATCAAACTAAAATAATTTTCGCGTTGCTTTTATTTTTCCTGTAAAATATACATAAATCTCTATTGACCATAACTATTTCAGATTTTTCGATTGGTAAACTTCGGAGATAAGGGGGGGGAACGGTATTTTTTTCGACATTTTGGCCGATCACTCAAAAACTATTACATATAGAAATAAATAAAAAACTGTTTTAGAATGCACAAGAAAAGGCCTTTCATATGATACCCCACTCGGTATAGTTATTTTACTTTGAAATTTCAAACCCCCGATTTTCCCCCTTTTTTAATAAAACTAAAAATAATTTTCGATTTTTCTTTATTCCAATAATATTGGGCCACTATTATACACAACTATGCCAAATTTCATGTCGATAGCTTTGATAGTTACTGAAATAATCGACTGTGACAGACGGACGGACGGACGGACGGAGAAAGTCTCACCATAAGGGTTCCATTTTTACCATTTTGGTACGGAACCCTAAAAAAATGCAATTGTATTGCCTAATAAAATATGTTCAAGTTTATTTTTAAATAAAAAAATATATAGGTAATTAATATTTTTGTCCATGTTTCACTCTTTTGTTTACCGAAAAAGAGATCAAAAATAAACAATAACATAAGGAACATGCAAATGTATGTTGGTGACTCGGTTCAAGTAACTGCACCTATCTGTTTTCTAATTGATATACATTTAATACATTAAATAAAGATAATTTTATTGCAAATGCGATATTTATTGCCTTTGAAAAATCACAAAAATGTACATATAAAAGACCAGAGCGACGACAGATATACATAGAATGACTAAAATCCAAAAAACCAATTCGTACTCATATCTTTAGTTCATCCTTCGTCTTAATTCCCGCGGGAACTCTTCGATTTTCCGGAATAAAAAGTAGCTTAAAAGGTAGTCTCCAGGTTTTCAACAATTGCCATGTAAAACTCATGTCGATTCGTAGCTCTGTGGCAACCTGATTGAAGGACAAACCAACAAATAAAACACACTTTCGCATTTATAATATTATTAAGGATGTCATTAATCTTTATAGTATCAACTATCAGCCCGCCTACAATTTTCCCGTCTGAAAAAAACCTGAAAACGAACATAGATCAATGTTCGTTTTCGGGCTTTTTTTCAGGTACTTAATTAATTTTGAAATTGTTTAAGTAGATGTAATGTCAAGAAATAACAAACTGATAGACAGTTAATTTTTTTTAATTACAAGTTATGAGTTTAACAAAAGTCGTGCCAGAAAGCATAGTGGGTATAATGCATTTTTATTTCATAGTATTTTAAAACTAACGACTAAAACGACTAACGACGACTAATAATTAAGACAAAGAATTAATATTCCCTATTTCAGATTGGAACCATAAGTAGGTAGTTTTCACGATTACAGAATTTTTAGACCAATTAGCACTTTTTTGCAGGTTTATACCAGGGTTGAGAAAAGAAAAAAAAACATATTATATATAATAACATATATTTAATGCAAGTGAAACCTCAGATTATCTTACACACTTGATTTAATTGAATTGAATGATTAAAAGGAACAGAAAAATCAAACAAATATTATATATGATACACTCTGTTGTATTGAATTCGATCACTTACGCCTATAGTAGTTATCAATACGTTATATAGTGAATGTTGGATCAATACGAGTTGTTTCTTGAGCCGATTTCACCGAACAATATAATATATATACATACATAATGTTTTATAAAAGGTTAATTTTAATTTACCAACAACCTCACACATGTACGAGTAACTTCTGTGCATAATACTGAACAAAATTTGTTCAACTACGTTTCACATATCTCAATAAATTCACCAAAAAAAATTCTAAGTGTTTGTTGAAGATTCTGCCATTTTTTAACTCTATGATCATTTTATGTAATGTCTCTTCCACACCTGCGTGAAGCGTTGACTACTAACCGCGCAACAATTAAAGTCCGAAATTATCGCTTCGTATTTAAAAATGCTTTGTGATGTGTATTACTAACATCAGGCTGAGCAATCGTCTGCAAGTCCATAATTTCGCGTTTATCGCGAACACCATAAAGCTTACCGCGGCGACAGACACCGAATATATGGACGGTCGGCGCGTCAAATACGCCATGCCCTTTGATGTGCCGCGTAGTGTTTTTAAAAAGTTAGAACAGAAAAATAAATATTATTTATTTTTGTATGAAAAAAAAACTGTTTTTTTAGGAATTTTAAATAGTCGTCGAACAAAAGCTATTGTTTACTTTGATGTGTATCGTGTTTAATGTAATGTATGTGTTTGTGTGTGTAATGTGTTTGTTTGTGTAACTTTGATGTTTAGAAGTTGCCTGTAGAAGGTTGTTGGCATTTTACAATTAACCCTGTATATAACATTCAAATTTTTCTGCGTGAAAGCATAAAATTTAGTGTAACCTTGAAAAAAAATATCTATTTAGAATATAATTATTATGATATAATAATAATACCTAAAATATATGATATAATATAAATAATTACCATGATTGTGTCAAATAAAATCTATGAAGATAATATATTCTTTTAATTCCCGTACATTATACCATTGAACAAGGGTAAAGAGTTCATTTTCAAAACAAAGTAAAATGGTCGATCGGCGGAGAACACTGGTGGCAGTGGAGGCAGGCTCTCGATGACCAATTGCAAGACTGGGAAAGATAGAAACAGTGAACTTATTAACGAAAATGTTCATGTTTATATAAAAAGAACTCATGTTCATATACATTCTAGGGATAATCTTACGATTGGTTAAAGCTAAATATAATATAAAGCCTGACAAGAGAATGGAAAGTTTTGCTTTTTCAATACAATTCAAAAAATTAAGAAAAATAGATTTGAAAAATAAAACTTTACAATGAAAGAAAGTTTAAATCTTTTAAATTACTCAATTAATATTGTACTCATAAACTATAATTATTGTAGCATTGCATTAAAAATTAAATAATTTAGTTTCCTTATTAAATTTATCTAATTTTAGTATTTGTTGTTCAAGTACATGATATAACGCTAATAATTATAAAAGTTTCAAGCACGGCCTTTCAAGCGATCGTGACTTCTGAAGCCAAATATAATCTCCACTTTGAGAGCCTCCCATGACGTCAATTTTAGGAAAAAAATACTTTTGTACTCTGTTCCAAATTATCTTTAAAATGGTACACAGCAACCCTATGAATCGCAAAAAAAAATATTTTACTTCACATTCACTTCTATGAGAGCCCTCCTGAAATATAGATTTTTATAACTTTTTAAGCTATTTTCGGCTGGAGACCATCGGTTTACATATTATATCTAAATTTGAAGTAATTACGTTCATTAGTTCAGAAGCTATAACGGTACGCGTACACCAAAACCGACTTTGTCGGCCGATGGCGGACGGAACTACTCGGACGAGTAATTCGGACGTGCATGTGCTTACACACAAGGTGCCGACATTGGACGTTGCGGGTCTTCTGTAGTTGACTGTGCGGCTTAACAGAGTGAAGACTCGTTTTTAAAATGGAGGATTTCGAAGAAATGTATCTTTTAGAAAATTCGTACCGCAATTTAATTCGTCGACGTGTAGTTTAATGAAATATTTATGTACAGAAAACAACTGGGTGCATACCACCACCTTTTTGAAGATTTAAAATTACAACGCATCAGGTTTCACATGCACATTTCAATATATTTTGCTACAAATACACTCAATTTGCACTATAGATAGTCGCCGGCAGACTGGCGAGAAATCCCAACAAGTTCGGACTCGGCGGTTTATCGGCTGTCATCGGGAGTCTACGGACGATGACGGTTGTAGAAGTGTACTCACTCGCTTTCTTTTACATACGTTTGATTTGATCGGCCGAGTTTGGCCGACGACGCCCGAGTAAAGTTCGGCCGTTAACGGATTAGGTGTAAGCGTAAAAATTAAATAATTTAGTTTCCTTATTAAATTTATCTAATTTTAGTATTTGTTGTTCAAGTACATGATATAACGCTAATAATTATAAAAGTTTCAAGCACGGCCTTTCAAGCGATCGTGACTTCTGAAGCCAAATATAATCTCCACTTTGAGAGCCTCCCATGACGTCAATTTTAGGAAAAAAATACTTTTGTACTCTGTTCCAAATTATCTTTAAAATGGAACACAGCAACCCTATGAGTCGCAAAAAAAAATATTTTACTTCGCATTCACTTCTATGAGAGCCCCCCTGAAATATAAATTTTTATAACTTTTTAAGCTATTTTCGGCTGGAGACCATCGGTTTACATATTATATCTAAATTTGAAGTAATTACGTTCATTAGTTCAGAAGCTATAACGGTACGCGTACACCAAAACCGACTTTGTCGGCCGATGGCGGACGGAACTACTCGGACGAGTAATTCGGACGTGCATGTGCTTACACACAATGTGCCGACATTGGACGTTGCGGGTCTTCTGTAGTTGACTGTGCGGCTTAACAGAGTGAAGACTCGTTTTTAAAATGGAGGATTTCGAAGAAATGTATCTTTTAGAAAATTCGTACCGCAATTGAATTCGTCGACGTGTAGTTTAATGAAATATTTATGTACAGAAAACAACTGGGTGCATACCACCACCTTTTTGAAGATTTAAAATTACAACGCATCAGGTTTCACATGCACATTTCAATATATTTTGCTACAAATACACTCAATTTGCACTATAGATAGTCGCCGGCAGACTGGCGAGAAATCCCAACAAGTTCGGACTCGGCGGTTTATCGGCTGTCATCGGGAGTCTACGGACGATGACGGTTGTAGAAGTGTACTCACTCGCTTTCTTTTACATACGTTTGATTTGATCGGCCGAGTTTGGCCGACGACGCGGACGCCCGAGTAAAGTTCGGCCGTTAACGGATTAGGTGTAAGCGACCCAAGGCTCTGACATTCGGACGGACGGACGGACGGATAGACGGACGGACGGACAAGTGCAAATTCACTCAAGTAGACTCAGAGACCTTCGCTTCGCTCGGTCAATAATATATAAATATTATTATCTGCTAAACAATAGTTCTTGTAGTAACGAAACGGCCAAGCCAAATTTTTTGACTAAGGTGTTGAGTTTGTGAAGTTAGGGCTTGTAGAGTTAGGCACTACCGTGCCACCAGTTAAATAATGATATAAAAATTATAAATAATAAAATAAAATATAATGAAATTTGTAGAAGTTTACTTTAGTTTTCTTTGTAACTAAGAATAGTAGACTACGATTACTAAAATATTAGCTTCTGTTTTAAAAAAAGAAAAAGAACGCTTTGAACTGGATAGGATTTTCAGGAATTGATGCAGTCACTTGCAGACCATTGTGAAAAGCCAAATACTGGAATTAGTTAAGGAATATTGAATTTTATCTTTACGAAATAACCACTATAACTGAGTTTGAAGATTGTAATGCCTAATTTTTTCCTCATAGATTAGTCTATAACTAAGTATGTAATTCTTTTAAACGAATTATTAAATAGGCAAATTAGTTTCTTGTTTGTGCCTTTTGGTGTGGAGACTCTGGGCCCTGGGGACCGGAGGCTTGAGCACATTTAGTAGAACTATCAAAAAGGCTAATCGAGTCCATCGGGGATCCAAGAGCTGGCAGCTACCTCGGCCAAAGGATTAGTTTGGCCATCCAAAGGAACAATGCTTCCAGGTCTTTGCCAGCTTCTTGAGTACTATGCCACACTGCGGTGACTTCGATGGGGTTATTTTAAAATTATTTAGTTTTTTCCTTATTTATTTAGGGGCTTTTATACCTTGGTTTACGTTAGGCCCATTATAATCTTGTTACAATTATGTATACAAAAACAGAATTAATCAAAATTATGAAAACTGAAACAATTAAAATTACAGATTAAAAAAAAAATATGAATACAATCAAATTAGACTAAGGATTCGAATCCATATTAGATCCATAAGGATTCGAATAGAGTTATAGCATCTTTAGATGCTGGACGAGGAAGTATGTTTAAAAACATACCCGTATCCAATCTGTTCAAATCTCAATACCTACTTATAATTTCTTCTCGCCCAGACTGAAAGCGGACACATTCCATTAAAAGGTGATGAACATCCTCGATTAATTCAAATTATTTAGTATTTCTTAATTATATAATATTATATTATATTTATTAATTATATAGTTTTAAATATATAAAAGGAAAAGGTGACTGACTGACTGAATGATCTATCAACGCACAGCTCAAACCACTGGATGGATCGGGCTGTGAGGCATAAAGACTTAAATAAAAGCTTATTATGACGTAGGCATGTGGCATTAAATTGCTCTCCTGAAAAGCTACCGGACCTGTAATTAGCTTCTTCGTCTTCAAAAGCGTCCATGGATGGCCTATTCGTGTCAGGCCCGGGTGAATGTACTAGTAAATAGATTTTATATTTTCATACACGTGCGATATAAAAATCACACGCGCACACACACACACACACACACACACACACACACACACACACACACACACACACACACACACACACACACACACACACACACACACACACACACACACACACACACACACACACACACACACACACACACACACATAAACACACACACATATAAACAATGTATAATAAACAATTAGAATAATGTTAATGGAAGCAAATTCTAAAGACCGTGCTCGTCTTCTCGCTGTCTCTGCGAAAGAATCCGGCCACTGGCTCCATGCTCTCCCTTCTGCTAATCTAGGCACTCTTTTAAACCACGCCACTCTTGCAGTGGTAGTTGGCCTTAGGCTCGGCGCCAAAATAACCCAGCCTCACCGTTGCCACTGCGGTGACCACGTCGACGCTTACGGTCATCACGGACTCTCCTGTTCGAAGAGCGCTGGTCGTTTCTCCCGCCACAATGCCCTCAACGACATCATCCGCAGGTCTCTTGCTACTGCTCACGTGCCAGCTGTATTAGAACCTATTGGTTTGGCACGTAGTGATGGCAGGAGACCTGATGGTATGACGCTTGTTCCTTGGAGGACAGGGAGGTCGCTTGTGTGGGATGCCACCTGTGTAGATACACTAGCTGCATCCCACATCCATGCGACCTCCTCTGTGGCGGGTGCAGCGGCTACTAGCGCCGAACAGGCTAAGAGGCGCAAATATGAAAAACTTGACAGTGGTTTCATATTTGTGCCTTTTGGTGTAGAGACCCTGGGGCCGTGGGGCCCGGAGGCTCGAGCGCTTTTTGTAGAGCTAACTAAAAAGGTGATCGAGTCTACCGGGGATCCAAGAGCTGGCAGCTACCTTGCCCAAAGGATTAGCTTGGCCATCCAAAGGGGTAATGCTGCCAGCATATTGGGTACCATGCCACACTGCAGTGGCTTCGATGGGGTTTTAGATTTTATTTAATTTTTATTTTAGTTTTAATTTTAGAATAAATTTAATTTTAATGTAGTAGGTAGTTTTAATTTTAGAGTAAATTTTTCGATTGGATGTTAAAAAAAAAAAAAAAAAAATTAGAATAAACAATGTTTCTATTTAACTAAGATAAGTTTAAACGATGTAATAGTATTTATAATTATTATTTGTCAATCGTCTATTCATTCATATTGTTCATAGATGTAGGGAAGACACTGTCTCCTGTAACACAGTAGATACTTCCACAGGAGACAGGGCTTCACATATGTTATTTGTAAGCTGATAAACGAATAAAGGTATTATTTTGCTATAAATTTTGACTCTCACACCCGCGTACAAAATAAATACATATAAAACCAAAGAGAGATATAATAAACATAAATATATATACATATAATAAACTTACATATAGATTACATAAATAAATACTTGTAGCGGGCGGAGGATTACGCCCCGACAGGGGAGACCAGACGGCCGGAGGTCAGGGCGACAGGCTAAGAAACCGACGGACTATCCTAGCCGAGTCTAGCAACACCGCTTTCTGCATCTTGGCCGCGAGCGAACTGCCACGGAACCCCAGTCGCCTCAGATGGTGAGCGAGGCTGACTGGGATCAGCCCATTCGCAGAAATGACGATTGGGATGATTTCAGTGGACTCCACATGCCACATGCTGGCAACCTCGTGAGCCAGATCTAGATACTTTCGTTTTTTCTCCGTCTCCGCTCTCACGAGGTTTTCATCATGTGGGATGGTGATGTCCACTAAAAACACCCTCGACTGTGCCCGGTCCATCAGCACGATGTCAGGCTTATTCGCAAGAATAGTCCTGTCCGTGATGACGGACCGGTCCCAATAGAGCCGGACTCCGTCACTCTCGAGTACTGGCACCGGTGTGTACTTATAGTACGGCACTCTCTCATCCAGAAGACCGTACTTCAGAGCAAGCTCTTGGTGAAGGATTTTGGCCGCTTGGTTATGTCTGTGCAGATACTCAGTGTTAGCAAGAGCCGAACATCCTGAAAGCACATGCCTGAGTGACTCACCGGGATGGCGACACGCTCGACAGATGACGTGAGTGCCATCCTTCAAGATGTACTTTCGGTAGTTCCGCGTCTTAACCACCTGATCTTGTATTGCACACACAAAACCTTCGGTTTCTCCAAAGAGGTCACCGAAGCGCAGCCATTGCACGGACGCTTTCTTATCTACGTGAGGCTCATTAAGAGCTTTAAAAAAGCTTCCATGCAACTCCCTCTCCTTCCATACGGTCTCCCGGTCAGAGGTGCTTAGTACCACCGGTTTCTGCCACTCGAGTTTGGCCAAAGATAGGGGAGTGAGTCCTTTATCACATTCTATGACGTCTCTATGCATTGGACACTCCCTCTTCGTCTCAAAGTAGGTTTTGAGGCTGGATATCTCCCGATTATGCATGGTCTTGACGCTTAATACGTCTCGACCACCACACTTTCGGGGTATATACAACCTCATAACAGACGATTTGGGGTGGTGCATGCAGTAGAGAGTCATAGTCGTGCGGACTTTTCTATCCAGTGCGTCTAGTTCGGTCTGAGTCCATCTGAGTACGCCAAAGGTATACATGAGAACGGGCATGACCCAGCCGTTATATGCTCGGACCTTATTGGCGCCCGACAAATAGCTTTTACAAACTTTTGTCAGGCGGCCAAAAAAGACCTCGCAAACTGACTGTTTCACGTCCGCCTCCTCTATGTCAAGGGAGACTGTTTCCTCCGTGTCCTCCTCCACAGGCAAATCTTGCGCGATAGCGTCGGTCTCTTCGCGGACATGGTTCCGCCAGAGAGACAACTTGCTCTGTGGTTGGGGTTGTCACCTCGGGAACAGCCTCACGTCGTAACCGTTCGAGCTCGGTAGCGCTAAAGATGTTCGAGCGCTGAATATACCGAGCCCGGTCTGCCAGGTTTTGTTCCGTGACAGTCAGATTCGGCTCAAGCAGCAAGAACTCGCGGTACATTGCCGCTCGGTAGCCAGTCCGCCCGGTTTCCCCTCCCGTCCCTGTAGTAGGCACGCATGACATTCTTGTTCATTTGAGATGTCCATCTCATGCGGCGCACTCCACCAGCGGCGGGCTCCGAAGATTGGGTCCTTGAGGACCCTGTCGGTGCCAAGCCCTCTGGTGGGGATGATGGATTGGCCGGCCGCCGAGATGGTAGTGGCGGCCGGCTGGTGTGACTGGCGGTCCGCATGCTGTCACGTCCAGCGCCAGTCCCAGACGCGCCCTGGCGCCCCCCAGGCAGCGGCCCTGTTCGCGCATTCTCGTTAACTTTGTCCATCATCATAAAGGGGGGTGGGGGGTGAGTGGCAGTTACGTCACTCGGGGTCCACTCAGGTCCCCAAGGAGGCTGTTTTAGAGCCAGCTCGCTCGCTCTTTGGGGAACCAAATAACATCGCGAGATGTTATTTGGTTCCCCAATTCCCTTAGTCGCCTCTTACGACACCCACGGGATAGGAAGGGGTGGCAACATTATGTTCTGCCGGTGCCATACGGCGACCGACGGCGATAATTATTATTATAATATTCATAAATAGCTGTTCTCACTCGGAGCCTTGGTCTCTGTACTGGTATGATATTTATATAATAGGGGATAGACAGGCTAAATAAAATAAATATACAGCAAATTAAATTATTATATATTTCGGTATAATTATAAAAAAATAACAAATATAACAATTAATATAACTTGTCTATGACAAACAAGCTAAAAATATATTACTGATAAAAATAATATAAACCATTGAATAAAGTTAAGGAGTTCATTCTCAAAGCAAAATAAAATGGTCTGTTAGCATAGAAGCGTCGAGGGAGGCTCATGGGATGAATAACGAATACTGAAAAAGAAGATAGAGAATTTATTAGAGAAATAAACTATTGTTAAAGAAGGGTTTAGTAGATCTTCAGTGAACAAAAGATCGTCGATTATGTAAATCCTTAATGCCAATTATTCGTATGTTACCTACTCTATGGTATAGTAACGTAATGTTAATGTTACTCTACTAGTAAAAATCACTCTTTATAATTGAGTAGAGAAATAATATTTGCTTGGTTCGTGACAATGGTTATATTATAAGTAAGTAGGATGATAGATAACATAATTATGTCTTTTATTATTTATTGGTCCGCATGTATAATTTACTGAGTTATGTGAAAAGTCGTTGAACAAATGTTGTTCAGTATCATGCACAGAAGTTACATGTGGGAGGTTGTTGGTAAATTAAAATTAACCCTGTATATTCATACTTAAAGAACAGAGAATATAAAATGTAAAAAATAATAAATTAGCATATCCTAGTGAACATTTTGTAATTATGTACAGGGATGCGAGTACATTATATTACATTATAGTTATGGTGGATAAAAAAAATCATGTGTGTTACAAATAATAATTTTTATGTCGTATGTAACCATCAAAGCTACCTACATTTAGGCAAAAAAAAGTTGGCGAACCAATTAACCTAACTTAGACATTATGAAGTCGATGAATGGATGGGATTTGATATTCTCGCTTTTGGGCTTTTTATAAATACCTAAGAATTGAAGAAGACTCCATTAAATAGGATATTGTTTCCTTGGTTCAAATAGAATATAAATGGATGGTCCGCTGTAAAGCTGATGCGTCGGGAACGGCCACCTAGGCTCCTATTGAGTGCCGAAAATACTGAAACAGTATCGTGGCTTGAGTTTATAGCATAATGTACAGGGGAAAACAAGTAGCACACAAATAGTCTAGTATGTCTATAAAATTATATTGATACAAGTTGAGTCAGAAAAACTTCAGAGACAAAAAAGGTGAGAAATATGAAATGAAAATATATTTTAAAAAGTCTAAACGAAATATCTCCTTAAATAGTTTGCTTTTAACAAATAAGACTTTTCCAATCTTAGTCAGTGGAGACTAATATTTTGTGCTACATAAAATTAATGTAATTTTTATCTATCTGAGGATCGCTTTGAAGCCAAAAATACACTTATATTATAAAAGATTTTAAACAGTTCTAGTTTAAACTAAAAGTAGAGATATTTATGTTACACAGAGAGATAAAGTAAGAGGAAGAGAAAGAAGAAAGGTAGATTAATAATTATTACAAAGAGAAAGGCAAAACAGATTCCTGATGTTAGCTAGTAGGTGCAACAGCTGCTGTAATGTTATTAAATTGTTTTGTATAAATTATTACCATTTGGTTGCAAAAATTGTAACGTCTATATAATCAGCACCTAAGTGACAAGACATCGTAAGTAATGCAGCCACTAGATAGCACGAAAGTTCCTCATACATTAGTAATTACCTAAGAGTAGTACTGTTAAGTGAATATTATGATGTTGTCTTTGTCCTATAAAAAGAAAACAAACGGATGATTTGCATTGAAATCATGTGACTGACTGTCGAAAATGTTATCGGCTGCATTAAAAAGAATGAAAATTAAGAATTCCAAGATAAAATCACTTGAAGTCACTCCCAACGTAATTAGCATTAAGTACAATGAATGTGAATAATAGCATAGTAAGTATAATTTTATTGCAAGTATTTTTTACTAATACTTCTTTCTAATCTCTTTCATCTCTGTGCTTGTACGTGTATAAGAATATCAAAAAGATATTCAAACTTTTGAAGGAATTTATTTGGAAAACATCATCGTCCATATTCAACTTACAAGAACTTTGTTTATTAATTCCTGAAAATGTTTTAGTTGTGTACTCACCATTTGAGGCTGTAGCTTCAGCACCTTCTTCATTAACTTCAATAAAAGCTTTTTGTACAGCTGAGCTTACGTACATATTACCTTTGACACGTATAAGGTAATCTAATCTTGCTTCGGATTCACTAAATACATCGGTGACATTAAGCTGGAGAAGAAGAAAGTCAGTTAGATACTTTCATGCAGTAAAATGAATACATTGAATGCCTATCGGTCATAGACTTATTAAATTTACTAACGTACGCTATCGGTAGTAGGGATTTATAATGTGATAAATGTTTAAACATCACAAATTTCTGGAAAAGCTTAATTAATAGTTACCTTTTTAAGAATATCCTTTAGATCGGTAGTAGTCTCAATCTTAAACTTAGGAAGATATAGGTCAACTTCTTGATTGCGCAACTCGTTGAGAGCGTTATCAAGAACTGTTGTATCCCTGAGTATTTCTTGTACCTCTTGTATACCTTCAATCTCACGAGGTAATACCACAACTAGAGAAGTTTCTCCCCCTTTGTAGGGAATTTCTATAATCTGAAAATGAAAGTTTAAAGTGTTTAATAATGTTACAAAACGTATTAACGTACATTTGGTTGGATATATTGTTTTCAATAATAAAATAAAATATTTGTAGGATATTTGTGAGACAGTCTGTTGACGTAGTCGTGATTTCCAGTTCCATATGTTATCGATTGGTCTGTGGATGGTTGTATCGTGTCGCATTCCCTAATGTTTGTAGTCTATGGTTGCATTTATCGTTGATACTGATCTCGGTGTCTGTGTGACTATTTGTGATCTATGGTCAGATATTCTAGGGTGCATGGTGGATGATTCAGTTTTTGAAAAATGGCTGAATTGTAAAGACGTGTATTGAAAAACTCAAAATATTTTTGCTATGGATTTTATACATGATTTCAATATGAATAATTTTAGAAGATTGATTTTGAATTAAAGATTGATGCCTGAAATGGATGAAATGGACCACGTTTTGTAGAAACTATTAAATTGATGAAATTGACAAAATGGCTGAATTGTAAAGACGTGTATTGAAAAACTCAAAATATTTTTGCTATGGATTTTATACATGATTTCAATATGAATAATTTTAGAAGATTGATTTTGAATTGAAGATTGATGCCTGAAATGGATGAAATGGACCACGTTTTGTAGAAACTATTAAACTGATGAAATGGATTTTTGTTTGAAGCGAAGAGGCTTGTTTTGTAATGGTGGAATTGGGATTTGAAGAAACGGAATTTTGGAAAGGATCAGAAAAACTATGGACTACGGCTCAAACGCTCGA
Organism: Oeneis ivallda; assembly: GCA_029955525.1. Lineage (NCBI taxonomy): Eukaryota > Metazoa > Arthropoda > Insecta > Lepidoptera > Nymphalidae > Oeneis > Oeneis ivallda. The sequence continues at coordinate 8,907,672 of JARPMR010000011.1, forward strand.
CGCGCGGAGCCACTAAACAAACGAAGAAGAAGATTCAGAATTTGGTTAGACAGGGTGGCAGGTGGTCTTTTAGCGGTTTTCTCATTATTTGGTTGGATTGAGGATTATTACAGGATTAGTGATTTAATTGTGATAAAATGTTGGTGTAGAGTGATTATGCAATGGTCGGAGAGTTGCTGGTTAGGAGACTACGTAATAATTGCTAGGTTAGCTGTCATGGACAATAGTCCTTGGTTTTTGATGAAGTGTGCTTTTGTCATGGTGCGAGGAATTTGGAATCTGGAGTGATTGATTGTGTAACTGGTGATGCGTTAGAAAGATTGATCAGTCGTTGTGGAATGACAGTTGGTGAATTGGTTATTTGGTGGGTTCGTCCCAATGTATGTTCCGTGTTACTGTGAAAGTACTATCTTTGCCTAGTGATGGGCCATGAGCGAGTTAGAAAGGAGATTTTGCTTAGGGTCTTCTGAGGAGGAGTCAGGGCAGCTATTGGGGATGGTGAAGGCTGCGCCTAGGCTAGAGTAGTTAGCCGGGTTTGTCTAGTTAGACATGGAAATATTGGGATCCATACTTGTTATGTAAAGATTACAATGTACCTCCTTTGTGGATAGTTATTATCATTGAGAGAAGGTGATTGCTGAGAATGATGTTCTGTTCTGAGATAGTGTGTGATTGCCTTTATTAGACGCTCGGTCGGCCAGAGGAGAGGTGTCGCCATATTGTATATTTATGATCGTAATAACAAACCTGGGACTTCAGAGCTTCGCTATCTGTGTATTTGTAGCCCCCTCTTCTATACATCATATCAACTTTGGTCGTAACTGCCTTGTTGACGAAGAAATCTTTCTGAAGGGTTTTTTCTTTGTCAAATTGAGTCTCCCAAGATCCCTAAAATTTCGTCAATGAAAAAATGATAGGTTTTTGTAAACCAGTAAAGAGTTAGGCTCTTTTTCGCTGAAGAACACAATATAGTAGATTTTTGAATTTAATTTCATTTAGTTTTCTTTTTTTTAATATTGTTATAATTTCTACAATATTTTGTTTATTTTCTAAAATATATCTTTATAGGACTCTGACGTGACCTTTTAAATTACTTATTATAATAACAAATACCTTGAAGTAAATAGCGTTGACCAATAGGGCTCTGGTGTCCTCATTTAAACTATCAGGACTTACTAAGTTCTTAATACGATTATTAGTGTTTTCTTCGACCTAGAGTAAAAGAAAATAATTGACATTAGTGGGACAGTGTGCTTGGTAACATCCTTCGCCTATATCATTTTAGAATTCATCATAAATTGTAATGGAAATTGCCTTGCCATTTATATGTCTAGTGTAACTCGTGAGTAAAAGTAAGTAAATTAAAATCTACTTAGTTATTCATATTTACCCAAGTATTGATTTCATTCGCAGCCTGCTCATTCTTTGCGAAGTCAATATTCTGAGCTGCACTACCAAAGGTTTCTCTTGTAAATTCACCAAAGTCTGCGTCTACGTCATAATTCAAAGCCACGTAAATTTTGCTAACTGTCTTCAGCGTCACCCCTTTTATGGCTTTTACTCTTGTGTTTACGGAAGAAAAAGCTTGTTTCACCTGAAAAAAAGTAAACAGGTCATAGTCAAGCAATTAAAAAAATAGCAAAATACTTACTGCATAAAGGAATAAGCACTGAGTTTTAACCTACTCTTATCTCTAGAATGAATGAATGATGACTATCATGCCTTATGGAAAGCAATTATAAGATCTAAGTTTGAGTAATGTCAACCCCATACGGATGCCAACGCTCATACCTTCCTGCGTTTGATGTGATTTTCTAAAGAGATGAGTCATCAAATGAACTTACAGATTCATCACCTCGTATTCCAATGGCGTCCCAAAGTTGCTCTCGGGTGTTTTCTCTCGCTGCCACACTAAGTTGCGCAAGAGGCGTCATTACAGAAAATGGTGATATAACGAAACTTTTTACAGGGTTTATTTTTGCCACCTCCTGCAAAAAATAATCTGTATTAAGTCATATTACACGTAGTAAATATATGAGATCTATTTGCTACAACGCATATCAGTAGATATCGCTGGTTAAGCAACCATGTATCACGTTAGATAGGTAACTTTTTGGTCCTAATTTGACCTTTATCAAGTACAGGTGCTACTAACATAAATTAATACAATCGATATTCTGGAAAATGGCAAATCTCGTAAAACAAAACTTACGGAAAACATGTTAGCTGTAAATCTGCTGTTGCCATTGTGAAATAACTGTTCAATATCTGTTTGATCTGCTGTCGCCAAGGCAGCGAGAGACAATACTGTAACAAATTAATATAAATGAATGCGATTGATAAATTTTACTCGGTCAACGTTAATAATAAATAATTATTGTTACTATGAAAACCACTTCTGTCACATTAGAAATAGAAAAGTTAAAATAGCAGCCTAGGAAATATATTTTAAAACCTAATTCCACGCAGGAAAATTGGTAGACATAACATAATTATTTAAGCATATAATTGCTCTACTTGTTACATACGATTATATTTTTAACGGATATTCATCAAAAGTTACGTAAATATCCACAAGATAAAATGAGCCCACATATCAGAGTACAGCGACCAGGGTCAAGGTTGATATGGGATACAAGACGAGTTTACGCATTTTTATGGTCCTTTGGACCAAAGGAGCATAAAAAAGCGTAAACTCGTCTCGTCTCGTTAATGTTATCGCTACCTTTTAAGATAGGTTTAAAGATTTTACTGTGAGAAACTTAAAATATTTTTTTTATTGTTTTTTTTTAAAGAACTGTTTCATCACCACCTTCCACTTAAATACTGAATAGAAGCTGGCAAGAAACTCAGGAGGCAACTGCTTTAAAAGCCTAGTTAATATTATATCCTATGTTCGACTTATTTTAAGAATCACCGTTATAGATAGCGTTAATAAGACTCAATAAAATTAAATTTATTTTTATATCATTACTAGCGGTCGCCCGCGACTTCGTCCGCGTAGAATATCTGATTTTCTATGAGATTATAAAAAGATAAATTTTCTCGCTGCAAAAAGCCTATCGTAAAAAGTCCTACCGCTAGTAAAAACCGCGACTTCGCACCCGCAGATATCGCAATTGTAATGTATTTTATTTTTGAAAATTTCGTCCTCTATTTTACCACACTTAAGAGGTGATTTTCTAAAATAGCTTATAGAGTAATTTTTATTTTTTAAATCTACTGACCAAGCTTCCGAAAGTTCACGAAAAACCGTTTTTCATGTCTTTGACTTTAAAAACATAGGATTTTCATACCCCCATTTCAACCCTTTTAGAACGGATTTTCTCAAACGTTTTCTTTACTTATGTCTAGACCCTAGAAAGAACATACCTATCTTAAATGAAAATAAAAATTATTTTAAAGCTTTCCCATTCAAATTAAATCCCTTATTTTACCACCCATAAGGGGGCATTATTCTTATAAGCTACATTATTATAAGCTAGTTACCTAAACCCCGATTTTCAAACCTCAAACTTTAAAGTTTAAAAACATAGGACAATATATATAAATATATAAAAAAATACAACCTGCCAAACCCCATTTCATTTTCGTAAAAAAAAATTAAAAGGGGTTAAATAGGGGTTGAATATTTGTATGATAGTCTTAGTAGTAGATAGTTCTAGCCCCTAGTTCCTGTTATTTCGTATTTCGTTTCTGCATTTTCTGAGAATATTTATCATAGTAATGTATGTTTTTTACACCATCAGAAAGTAGAGATTTCAAAGAACGAAAAGCTCACCGACTTTTTTAAAAAAAGCAGATATTTTAACGTGAGAATTTTCGATAGAATATTAGGTGCGAATATTAAGTCAAAAAAAAGGTTGAAAAATAAATATTTTAAATCAGAAAAATTACAATGTGTTTGGGACATAAAAAGATAAGTTTCCTGAAAATTTTTTTTTTTTGTAAAAGATAAAAATAAAAAGCCAAAAACTTTGTTATTTGAATTTTTCACATACATTTTGAGGTTATGTGAAAAAAGTGTAAATAAAAGTTGTAGATTTTTTTATGACCTACAAATTTGCCATTTAACTTTTTTCCATTGGACTTAGTAGTTTTTCCGGAAATCGAGATAAACCGTTTTTTACCCTTAAACTTCCTCCCCCCCACTTCCCGACCTCAGATCGCCCGTAATTTATTTTTGCTTTCATTTTTGTTGCATTCTCTTCCTTTTCCAATGGGTTTCATCCTACTATAATTTTTTTTGTTTTCAAAAATTATCTACCCTGGACTATTATGATTATTGGTATTTTGGCTCTTGGTTAAAAATAAAGAAGTACGTATTTTACATTTTACAAAAATTCTACCCCCAAAGGGGTTAAATAGAGGTTGATAGTTTGTATGAAAGTCCGTCATTTTTCAATTTATATCCACAAAACTTGGTATTTTGGCTCTGGATTAAAAACAAAGAAGTACGCATTTCACATGCTAACTACCAAACCACCCCCAAAGGGGTTCAATAGAGGGTTGAATAAACGTATGATTCCATAATTTTTCAAGTTCATTATATCGAGCAAGGGATCTTCGTGATTCTTTGATGGGTATGGTTTCAGAAAGTGTTACTTTTATCCCGATAAAACCAGCATTACCGACGGGATTTTCAAAGAACCTAATTCTACGCGGACGATGTCGCGAGGGCAACAGCTTGTTAATAATAAAATTAAAAACTAAATCTAATCTAATATATCTTTAAACGAGCAATTCTTGTATATATATAATCTGAATCTCGGAAACGGCTCCAACGATTTTCATGAAATTTGGTATGCAGGGGGTTTCGGGAGCGATAAATCGATCTAGCTAGGTTTCATTTTTAGAAAAGGTCGTTTTATCCTTGTTTTCAGGCAATGAAAAACCCCTTACAATATCATTAGAATACGAAGGTAAATTTCACCATCACCCATAAATTCCCGATAGCTCGATGGTAAGTCGGGCGGTCCCGAAACCAGAAGACTCCGGTTCGAGTCCAAGACGATTATTATATTTTCCCCTATGAATTTTATTATTATATTTTTATTTATTATTTTTTTTTAATATATAATTTCCAAAAAACACGATTTACCAAAAAAAAAACCGAGCAAAGCTCGGTCACCCAGATATTAAAATCTAAAACCCCATCAAAGTCAGCGCGGTGTGGCATAAAAAGATGCTGGCAGCATTACCCCTTTGAATGGCTAAACTAATCTTTTGGCCAAGGTAGCTGCCAGCTCTTGAAGCCCCGGTAGACTTTTTGTTTTATATTATGTACTATTATTATAATTACATAAAACTATTATAATTACATAAAAATTTAGCACTTACGGCAAATTAAAAATAATGACTTCATTATGGCGGACGATGCTAGCGGATGTCGCTTCCAAACTAATAGTGCGTTAAAGTGTGCGATGCTTTTATAAAGCATCATGAATTGATAAATTATGATCAAGTTTCAATCGTGTTATTTTTTGCTATCCTGACAAAAATATTAAAGTCCGTTGAGACACGCCACGAAACTACGGAGTGCTTCACTTACATAATAAAATTCTGTTATAAGTTACTTGTACACCTAACACTTAAGTTGGCTAAGGAAAATTAGCTTAGATATATATACAACTTGCAGTCGAGTTAGTGTTTGCTGTCGCGTAAGGGTGGACAGTAAAAATGACCTCACAGCCATAAACGCAACCACCGCACGCAATCAGGCGACCATAACGACCATACGATCATCATGTGGCTACGAAAACCCAACTTTGGGAAGCTGCAGCGAGATAATATTTACACTATACCACTGCTTGCCATTTTTTTTTGTTTCTGTTGTGTGGTCAATCTGGATAGATCCTTATGGATCATGTCAGTTACTAATATTATAGAAATCCCTTTTTTTATAACTCAATATTTTTTACTATATAGATTATGAAATCAGTTTAAAACTAGTGTAAATTAAAAATTTTATTTTTAAATGCAAGCTTTTAGTAGCTACATTATTAGACTCTGGATATCATCTAGGATCAGAGTACTTGTTATGACGAATCAAACGAGCCCAAACTCGATGGGGTTACGTCGTTTTATTACAGAGTTCCGATAGCCATCTTCCGTCTCCATCATCAGATCAGCTCCATGTCACAATAATATTGCACTGTCATCCGATTTACACATAAATGCAAAATTTCAGCAAGATCAGGAACCGGGAAGTGGGTCTAAATCATCTTGCAAGATTTGACCCAAACAAACAAATAAATAAATAAACTGGTCAAGCTAAATAAAAGCTTGTAATATGAACTAAGTTCAGTTATTGCTAGATAGACTTATTATAAAGTAAAGCAACGATGACGTCTAGGTTTTAAAGCGCTTGCCTAGAAGTTGCTTATTCACTCTTGCCTTATAGGTACTCAAGGTGGCAAGAAACACGGATATCGGAAAGAAACAGAGATTGCCAGGAATAATTTAGTGCGACAAAAACTTCGATATGTCAAAAAATGTTTTAAAATGTTCCATTTTTGTTAAAAAATCATTTTGAAAGAATTTGTATTTTCCAATAAAAGAACACATAAAAACAAACAGTTCAAAGCAAAGGGACAACCTGCATTATTAGACAGCAAAGAGAGTAAGTAAAATGAGTCCATTGTATAACAAGTAGGTACATGAAACTCTTATGCCACAGTTTACAGCTTTCAACGTCACCGCAGCACCTGCTCTGCAATGCAATGCACTGAAGACAGCATTATTTCTTGAAAGCTTGCTTGAATAGCTGGCTGCTAGTGAAGTGTGCACTTTAGTATTTGGGCAGTGGATCCTAGATTAATTAAGGTAATACGTTGCATAAACATATTTATTGACAGAACGTGTAATAAGGATTTTTTTTTCCCCCTGACATTGAGCACCAAAGTGGTGCTCAAACCAATTACAATCTAGCCTAACTTAGTTGGCTAATGAGTAATTTTAATTTAACCTAAACTTATAAGTACCGACTTATATACTAAGAGATTGTCCAATGACACATCTTAGTCTTTTGTTTAAAATATTGATTGCAAAAATAACTTGTCAAACGCTGATTTGCGCGGTCAAAATATCACACGTCTCTTGAGTATGTCCCGTAGCATTCTCTCATACACGACTTTATTACTGCTGCAGTATTCCCTATTTTTGACATTTCCATTGGTTATGGAAAACAACGAAAAGTTACCAACTAAGAACTGTCAAACCAGCATTTCTTTATATAAAATACGGCTTTGACAGTTCTAGTTAACAATTCAATGATACCCACTGAGATAGAGAATCCCCCTCAAGAGAGTATTCGTAATAGAGAAAAATTAAGTATTCTGAGACAAAAGTTCAACAGTCCGAAAATAATCAGCTTTGTCTTAGTAGTTTACCTAAGTTTTCTAGAAGGTACCTTGTTTACGAGTTTTTGTAGATAAGTTATTACATTATATTTTATCAAATAAAAATCTAAAATAAAAAATGGTTAAAATTAGGTTAAGTAAAATATTCAAAGTGTTTTAATACAGTTCCTTCTTCCTAACTACTACTACATTATCAATAGGGGGTTTCGAGCAACCCGCGCATAAATTGATCTTTATCACTGGTTCAAAATTCGAAGTTAACACAAACTGATTACAAAATAAATTTTGTCGATATTTCAAATCGGTAACTTTGAAAAGTTTCCAAACGAATATTGGTCCCTCTCTTTGTCCCATTATCTTTCGCAACTTCGCTAAGCAGGGAAATTTCTTTGAGTTTCGGTTGTACCCTCAAAGGACAGGTTGAATTGGAATAGAAGATTAAGTATAATCAAAAGAAATGCTTCGTCTCGCTATAACGAAATCTTTGCCAGTAATCTTTTTTACCTAATTTAATCTAATTTAATTAACCTAATTAAATCAAGCACTGCTGTTGTCGATAATTATATACATAGATATAATTATTTTATATTTAACTGCCTCATTTTACAACTTCATGATGCTGTTTATATAGTTCAATTGTTTATGCTATAAAATTAAGCATAGGCATCTTCCATTACATTTGACCTAATCTAAAATGTGACTAGAAGAAAGATAATTTTATTAAACAAGGTTATTTGCATAGAAATAAATAAGTGTTACTATGCTGCTATCTGCTAAATAAACAATCATAATACATAATAAATCATCCAATATTCCGTGTTTGAGAGTTACGCAATGTATATTATTTACTCACTTTAAAAATAATACTATTGATAAGTTTTTAAGATAATGAATAAAAACACGTGTAATCAAATTATAAATTTTTATTAATATTTTAGGTATTTTGTTACGCTTTCGTGTTGGTCTCTGAAAAATATCAAAATTATCTTAAGACTAGCTGATGCCTGCGACTACGTCCGCGTGGATTTAGTTTTTAAAATCCTGCGGGAACTCTTTGATTTCCCGGGATGTCTATGTCACCCTCCAGGTTCTCAACTATACCTATCCAAAAAATCACGTCAATCCATAGCTTTGTTGCAGCGTGATTGACGGACAAACCAACAAACAAACACACTTTCGTATTTATAATAATATTATGTATTCGTAAGGAGGAAATAATGCTACGATAATAAAGGCGATCTAATTAAATTTTAGAACACAAAAGCTACGATTGTGACTAAAATATGATAGTTAGATATATTCCTTCGTGGACTTTTTGTAGAAAATAATGAGGACTTTGATCATGTAGTATATATTTTTTATGTATCATCAATAGTTTTCTCAGCACTCGCCAAATAATGCATTTTATAAGTATAATATTGCTACTTTGGGTTACATTATTGTAATTTTCTTAAGGATCTCTAATTTTTTTGAAAATAAATTATAGCCTATATTACTTCCTGATAACTTAGCTTTCTTTTGGGGAAAAAATTGTTCAAATCGGTCCAGTAGTTACAGAGGCTATTCAACAAAGCAAAAACAAACAAACAAACAAACAAAAAATCTTTCCTCTTCATAATATTAAGTATAGATTAATAGACTAAAATGTCGTATATTCGAGCTAATTTCCGCGGAACCCATACTAATAGCTAGTTGTGGGAATAATATTTTAAAGTAAGTAGGAAAAAATATCTTACAGTCCTAGTGGAAGAAATACATTAAAAATAAAAATAAAATAATTAGCTTATAAAGAACTAGCTGATGCCCGTGACTTCATCCGCGTGTATTTAGTTTTTAAAATGCCTCGGGAACTCTTTGATTTTCGGGGATAAAAAAGTAGCCTTTGTGACTCTCCAGGTCCTCAAATATACCCATGCAAAAAATCACGTTGATCCGTTGCTTTGTTGCGGCGTGATTGAAGGACAAACTAACAAACACACTTTCGCATTTATAATATTAGTATGATTGATTGACCTCTTTCATATTACTTAGGACTGATTTCACCAACGTAAAATATAAGTCTTACCCGAGCGTAAGTTTGATATTTTGACCTTTATTATTTTTTAGATTTCTAATCTTCCATTGTGTATTGAGCTGATTTCAAAATTTCGTAAAAATTATGAATTTTTACGGGATAAAAGGTAGCCTTATTTCTAATTTTAGCCAAATTGGTTTATAAGTTGTGGTATGAAGAAGTAATAAGTGAATTTAAATTTTTCAAAATTCTGCGGGAAACATGAATTTTTACGGGTTAAAAAGTAGCCTATGTATTAATCCAAGGCATGGTCTATCTCCACTCAAAATTTCAGTCAAATCCTTTTATTAGTTGTGGCGTACACATAGGTAACACGTGAACTTCGGCATTTACAAACTCCTTCGAAAATCTTGAACTTTTCGGGATAAAAAGTAGCTTATGAGTTAGGATCAGGTTATCTAGGATTTAATCTATCTCCATTATAAATTTCAGCCAAATCCATATCCAGTCAAATAGTTTTTGCGTAAAAGAGTAACAAACATATCGACGCAAGAAAACGAAAAGGTCGTAACTGACACTTTTGGCGAAAATACTTTTATTGCACCATTGGATTCAGTTAATTTTTCTACCTCAAACCATCTGGATCCCTTAGCGCTACGATGAATAGAAACGATTTTAGGATTTTCGGTTCCGGCCTTCAATCTTAGATTTTCCTACCAAGAAACGGCGTAAGTAACAAAAAATACGATCTTTTCGTGTCATTTTCAATTACGCTAATTTGCCGCCTAAAAATAATGATGAAATAGAGGTAACGCCTATTAAATAGAAATATTATTTTACATAAAGCACGGGTTACGCCGTTTTCGCTGCTCGACATTTTATCGCTCATGTCAATTAACTCTATTCAAGGTCTACCTTTCTTAGGTGATGCTAATTACATTCTTTTAAGGTTCATTAATGTTAGTGAATGTGTTTGTTACATCTTTTTGTAATGATATTTTAAATAAAAATGGTGTTGTTTACTACATTCTAAAAGTCCATTTATAAAATAGACGATACAGATACCGCCCTTTATCGGTACCGTCGCCGCCAGCTGAGAGCGCGTATACGCCGTTACTCAAGCGCTCAGTCTGTGCTCACGCGCCGATGCGAGAGGTTGTTATTGTGTATGCTAGCAAAAGTTATTACTTACGGAAACTTCGACCAGGGCGGTAAGTTTATTTTATGTTATCTATACTACCAATTTATTCTGATAATTTATCTAGAATATAACAGTAAGGTTGTCTTAACAGTATTAGTATTCAAGTAAGGTAAACGAGTAAGTACTTTTGATTTAAAATGTTTACAATTATTAATTTTTTTTTGTTGTGTATCTATAAAATTATGGACCTATTTAATGAAATGTTGAATAATTATTATAGGATATTTAAGGGTTCCTTAGCTTGAATAGTATCATACCTAATAAATATTGTTATTCGTAAGTTCTATCTAGGTACATAAGGGCCGAGCGGATAGGACGTGCTTAGGTGTAGGTACCTAAACAAACCGTAATTTATTTTACTTTTACTTGCTAATTACAAATATTACCTAAGTATAATTTAGTAGTACCTACGTAACGAAGTATAGTAACGTAGGTAGGTACGTATATTTTTTTTATTGTGGGGTTACGTGTTTCAATTTAGATAGATCGTTTTAATTTAGTTTTTGAAACATTATTATTCATAGAACATTATTATTTATTATTCATTATAACATAGAAGTTAATAACAAGAAATGCTCTAACGATGTTGCAGTTGAACACTTCGATCCAGAATTGCCTACTACAAAACAATCCTTACAGAATCCAGACCAGACTGACTTACTATCGCCTGCTGCGCTACAGTCCGGTGATGTTTTAATTGCTGTTGAACAGTCAGATTCAGCCTCACTTGATATGGAACATTCTGATTCAGTACTAGTTACTTTGGAAGACTCTGATTTAGCGCTACTTGCAATGGAACATTCCGATTCGGCAGTACTTCCATTGGAAACATTTGGTTCACCGTTATTTGCTACGGTGCAATCTAGAAATAATTTCTAATGAAATTAATTCTGACTGCGTACAATCAGAGTCCGACACAGAAGCGAAAAAAAAGAAAGAAGGAGGTGAGAAAATCTAAACGGAAATTGAGCTTTAATCAATCTTATCTTGATTTCGTTGATGATGACCCGGACACACTATTATTAAATGAAGCATTTCCTTCCGAAAGCTCCAGCTTTGAAATATCGGGGGAATCTACTTCAAGCACAGATGAAGGTATTTGATTTTTGTTTGTATAATTATAGTGTTTGTTGGGTGTTCGGTGGCTGTGTGTGTTTGTGTGTGTGTGTGTGTGTGTGTGTGTGTGTGTGTGTGTGTGTGTGTGTGTGTGTGTGTGTGTGTGTGCGTGTGTGTGTGTGACTTTATTTGTGTTATGATTGTGGTCAAAATATTTTTAGTACCTACTAATAAATACATACCTAATACAATTTAACTTTTAGGGAAAAACAAAAAGAGAAATAATAGAAAGAAGAAAAAGACTTCGAAGAAGTTATCCAAAGATACAAGCTAAGGTTAGGAAAAGCAAAGCTAAGGTTAGTGGAGAAAATTCTGCTAAAAAGAAGAGAGGAGAAACTTATGTTAATAAAGATGGAGAAGTTGTTGAAGGTAAACGTATGAAGCCCAATCCATGTATTGGTAAGAAGTGTCCTAACAATTGTGAAAGTATTCCTGACGACTGCCGTGAAAAAGTTTTCAAATATTTTTGGGATCTAGGTACCCATCAACGGCGCAAAGACTGGGTAGCTCAAAGTGCTATAAAAAAACGAGTAAAAAGGCCAGACAAAAACACGTCATTGAATAGATCGTGTGCTTACGAGTATTATATTAATGAAAATGAAGGGAGACGACGAGTTTGTCAGAAATTTCTGATTAATACATTAGATATTACACAGAAGTTTATTAATATATATATAGCTGTTCGTGCTGATTCACTGATTGACTGATTCACTCACTGATTGATCACCTCTCCTGTAAAATTTTGTATGAAAATTTTTTTTTACACCGATGGTTTCGTATAGAGGACAAAAATTCATTCAGAGGAAAATTATGGAGAGAGCTGATGATTGAGGATTTCGGAGACGGGTGAAGAGCACGGCCAGGGTATTGAAGATAGGTGGGGTGTGCTCGAACAAATGTCACTCGAAACCTCATCCAATTCGCAGTGAGCTGAAAATAAATTCAAAATGGCGGAAAAAAGATGGCCGCCATACAAATTTCGTCCGTGCCTATCTCGGGGAGTATAAAAGATGGAAGAGTGGTTTCTTGGTAAAACATGATCAGGACCCAAAGGTCTATTTGATTAATAGAAAAAAAAACCAAGATGGCGGAATTTATTTTTCTTCATACAAAATATATGGCGAATATTGAAGAGACTAGAAGCCGGGAATCATGCAAGACTTTGATACGGTTCCTTTTCAAGATTTGTTTTTATTGAAGAATTTTCTTTATGACATATGATGATCGAGGGTTTGGAAGTTGGGTGAGGAGCACGGCCATGGTAATGAAGATAGGTGGGGGTGCTCGAAAAAAAGTCACTCGAAACCTCATCCAATTGGCAGTGAGCTGAAAAAAAATCCAAAATGGCGGATTCAAGATGGCGGCCATACAAACTTCAACGGTGTCTATCTCGGAGAGTATAAAAGATGGAAGAGTGGTTTTTTGATAGAAAATGAGCAAGACCAAAAAGTCTACTTGCCGAGTAGAAAAACCGCGGTCCGCTTGCGGGCCGCGCACCCACGCGCCCTACTAGTTAATATATATATAGCTGCTGGGGCTGATTGACTGATTCACTCACTCACTCACTCATTGATCACCTCTCCTGTAAAATTTTGTATGAAAAATTTTTTTTTCACCGATGGTTTCGTATAAAGGAAAAAAAATCATTCGGAGGAAAAATATGGAGAGAGCTGATGATTGAGGCTTTCGGAGACGGGTGAAGAGCACGGCCAGGGTATCGAAGATAGTTGGGGTGTGCTCGAACAAGTGTCACTCGAAACCTCATCCAATTCGCAGTGAGCTGAAAATAAATTCAAAATGGCGGAAAAAAGATGGCCGCCATACAAATTTCGTCGGTGTCTATCTCGGGGAGTATAAAAGATGGAAAAGTGGTTTCTTGGAAAAAGATGATCACAATCCAAAGGTCTATTTTATGAATAGAAAAAAAATCCAAGATGGCGGAATTTTTTTTTCTTCATACAAAATATATATGGCGAATATTGAAGAGACTAGAAGCCGGGAATCATGCAAGACTGTGATACGGTTCCTTTTCAAGATTTGTTTTTATTGAAGAATTTTCATTATGACAAATGATGACATATGATGATCGAGGGTTTGGAAGGTGGGTGAGGAGCACGGCCATGGTAATGAAGATAGGTGGGGGTGCTCGAACAAAAGTCACTCGAAACCTCATCCAATTGGCAGTGAGCTGAAAAAAAATCCAAAATGGAGGATTCAAGATGGCGGCCATACAAACTTCAACGGTGTCTATCTCGGAGAGTATAAAAGATGGAAGAGTGGTTTTTGATGGAAAATGATCAAGACCTAAAAGTCAACTTGCCGAGTAGAAAAACCGCGGTCCGCTTGCGGGCCGCGCACCCACGCGCCCTACTAGTTTTATATACAGTGGCTTCAACAGTTGATGGATTTGCAAAAGAGGATATGCGAGGGAAATCAGGACATCATAATAAAACATCTGATGATGTACTGAAGGAAGGAAAAGAATTTATTCTTTCTGTACCTCTGCTACCTTCCCACTATTGTAGAAGAGACTCAAAAAAATTATATTTGCCTAATGAATTTAAGAACATCTCAAACTTATATCGCATTTATCAAAACCATTTTCAAGATGGAAGAAAGATGATGTCTTTCAAAGTTTTTTCAGTGTGGTTCAAAAAACATTTAATATCGGATTTCATGTCCCCAAAAAAGACAAGTGTAGCTTGTGTCTTTCAGCTAAAACTTTTGATGTTCTTAATGAAGATAAGACTGAAAAATTGAAAACACACGAAGAAGAAAAAAATGAATCATACAAACGATTTAAATTTCATCAAAGTTTAAATACAAATGTTATATGCGCAAGCTTTGATCTACAAAAAGTTTTGAATACGCCACACGGGGAAAGCATGCTGTTATATTACAGTCGCAAGATTGCTGTATATAACTTCACAATTTATGAAAGTGGTACTCAAAAGGGCTTTTCTTATGTATGGACAGAAACTGATGCTCATAGAGGAGCTAATGAGATAGCCACATGTCTGTATAATTATATTAAAAGTGTGGATGAGCGCGAAGAAGTAAACAAAATTATATTTTATTGTGATTCTGCTTACGGTCAAAACAAGAACAAAACTGTTCTGGCCATGCTGCGATATGTATTAAGCCACAGCAAGAATCTCGAGGTGATTCAAATAAATTATTTGATTCCGGGCCATACATATATGCCAGTCGATTCAATGCACGCAACTATTGAATCTTCTGTAAGAAAGACTATAGTGTGGGCACCTTCGCAATGGCCCACGATTATAGAAATGGCACGAAAAAACCCGGAACCCTACCAAGTAACCGTAATGGATTGCTCTGATTTCTTGGGATTCGATAAAATTGTCGATCACACTTTTAAAAAAAATAAGAAATTACAAATTTCCAAAATTTCGATCGTTACATTTAAAAAAAAGGACTCAAAAACAATGTTTGTTAAAAATTCCATGTTACCGAAAGCCGAAACCATGGAAATCCATATTGGTGATATAACGGGTTCATCTTTAAAAACTCCATTATACTCCTCTAAAATACTAATCAGTACCCAGAAATATACTGATTTGAAAAAAATTGGTAGAGAAACAAGCTATTCCTAGAAGATTTGCGGATGAGTATTTGAAGTTAAAAGTCAGTAGCAAGAAAGCTTACTGTTTGCCTGATACTGACGTAGAAGACGATGATTGTTTTGATCTTTAATACGTTAATTATAAGCGCGTTTCATTCGTTTTATTCCAAAATTTGCTAGATAAACCTTTTCAATAATTTCAATATTGTTTTACTTTAGTGTTTAAGCCTATTTCTTTTGACTTAAATTCTTTTTCTGCTCACTTTTAATACAATGTTTTTTTCTTGTAGTGTGGAGAGTGCAGGACTTAAATCAGTATTGCCATCGTCAAATAAGTTGTTTATTACATTTACGACGTTTTTATGGTTTGTACAGGATAAATCTAATCAATTACACCATTTTTACTTTCTAAAAATTTTATAGAGTAACAGATTTTCATACATTTGGTGCTGCAGTTACAACCTTCTTGGTGCCTGAAAAAAATACACTAAAGGGTGTGTAACCCACATAAACCACGTTTAAAAGCCATTTTAGGTTGAATTTAATTGAATTAATATAACCGGTTATATTTTTCTAATTTGCTGTCTAAATATCGTTGTCCTAGGGCGGGTAGAACGAAAGTTATGATTTTTTTTCTAGTTTATTAAATCATTTTTGGGCTCTCCTGAACAATTCCATTTTAGTCAGTTACGACCTTTTTGTTTTCTTGCGTCGATATAAACACACACACACACACACACACACACGCACACGCACACGCACACGCACACGCACACGCACACGCACACGCACACGCACACGCACACGCACACGCACACGCACACGCACACGCACACGCACACGCACACGCACACGCACACGCACACGCACACGCACACGCACACGCACACGCGCGCACACACACACACACACACACACACACACACACACACACACACACACACACACACACACACACACACACACACACACACACACACACCAAGTTCGATGGATATTACTTGAAAAATCACTTGATAAATGACGGACTTTTAAACAAACTTTTAACCCCCATTTAACCCTCTTGGGTTGGTATTTTCAAAAAAACTTTCTTAGCGGACGTCCGACACGTCCAGTGGTTAGAGCTGTGCGTTGATAGATCAGTCAGTTAGTCAGTCAGTCACCTTTGTCTTTTATATATTTAGAAGAGAAGAAGATTAGAAGATGAAAGCCAAAATACAAAGTTTGATGGATATTACTTGAAAAAAACTTAAAAATCAGGACTTTCATATAAATTTTCATCCCCTATTTGATGTCTTTGGGGGTGGAATTTTCTAAATTTGCGAATCACATATTCCTTATTTTTTAATCGAAAGCCCAAAAATCAAAGTTTCATGGATATGACTTGAAAAATAACTTGATAAATGATAAACATTTATACAAATTTTCAACCCCCATTTAACCCTCTTGGGGTTGGAATTTTTTTTGGAATTTCAAAAATCCTTTCTTAGCGAACGCCTACGTCATAATAGCTATCTGTGTGCAAAATTTCAGCCCGATCCGTCCAGTGGTTAGAGCTGTGCGTTCATAGATCAGTCAGTCAGTCTTTGCCTTTTATATATTTAGAAGATAGATAAGCTTTAAGAAGTAGCGGGCGAGAAATTGTATGTTTTTACCTAATATAGAATGCTCCACATGATCCATGCTGCTGGATGCAGGCGGCTCAAGAAACAAGGTTTAAGGAAGTCCATGCACCCTTTCCAGCAGAGGACGTCCAACGTCTGATAAATTATAGCTAAGATCGATCTCGATCACGTCATCATTCAAACAGGAAAAATCGCATCAAAACATGCCTCCTTTTTTATCGGGGCTTAAAAAACGTGTAACCAGTTGTGCAAATCAAAGAAAATGTATACTTCTATAACCATTTTACTAGATAAGTCTAGTCAGATAGCTATATTACTAGATCGCGTTCGTATTATAGCCATATTCCGGCATATAGCTATAAACCTAGGTTTATAACTATAACACGGCTTCAACTATCTTACATCGACATAGACACAACCTCAATTCACAAGCGGCAGATCTTTAGTTCACCCGGTTGGCAGTTGAATAGCGCTACAGCAGCAGGATTTAGGAGATAGATCTTGGAGTTTGCAAACAGGTTGGTTTTATGGTTGGTTTATTGAAACTCGTGTGCGAAGTTAAAGTCGGTTCAGTTAGATACGGTCGCCTTTGTAGCGCACCGCCTCGGCACGTGCCGAATTTTGTCAAAGGCACCGCCATGGCATCAAACGTTGCCGCGTGCGCCGTACCGCCGTAGGAGAATTTCGCTGTTCGCATTTTACATCGAAGCGCCGTTGTGAAAGGTGATTTGGTTTATCTCTGCTATTGCTAACAGAAAATGTTTTTTTATCCTTGGGAGGACAGAGAAGTGCCTCAAAATCAAATTTTGAGTGAACCAAAAACAAAAAAACACATTTGTAAAACATGTAGGTAAAAAAGTCATAGTCAACTAGCTGATGCCCACGGCTTCGCCCGCGTGGATTTAGTTTTTAAAATCCCAAGGAAAACTGGATTACAAGTAGCTAGTCAACTATAAATGACAACTATGATGATTCTCCATAAAGAAGTCAAAGATATGGCAGGTATTCACATAAAACGCCATCACTCACTCTTAGAAGATAATCAGGGGAACATTATTCTGGACGTTGCAACTAAGGAATGCCATTGGGAACAGTACATAAAAGAGCTGTACAGTGACAACACTCGCAAGCTAACGAGTTTGGTGAGTGAAACTGATGGACCTGACATCATAAAATCTGAGGTGTTGTGGGCATTAAAGAGTGCCAAAACGGGAAAAGCGACTGGTCCAGATAATGTAAATTATGTAGAAATTCTGAAACTGCTAGAACCGGAAAATATCTCAGTATTGGTGCAATACTATAATTATATCTATAGTACTGGAAAAATCCCTGACGATTGGCTAAAATCAACTTTCATAACCCTACCTAAAAAGAAGAATGCAAGAAAATGCCAGGAGTTTCGTACTATAAGTCTCATGAATCACATGCTAAAAACTTTTTTGAAGATCATACACAAGCGTATAAGGACAAAATGTGAAGACCAACTTAGTGACAATCAATTTGGATTTCGAGCAGGTATGGGAACAAGGGAGGCACAGTTTGCACTTAATGTACTGGTCCAGAAATGCAGAGATATGCAGCAAGACGTGTTCTTATGCTTTATTGATTATGAAAAGGCTTTTGACCGTGTTCAACACGAGGTACTTATGAAACTTCTTATGAATACAGGCATGGACAATAAGGACATTCGGATAATAAGGAACTTATATTGGGAGCAAACCGCAACTATCAGGGTAGAGGGTGATGAAATAGACGCTATTAAAATCGAAAAAGGCGTGCGACAAGGATGCATTCTGTCACCGCTATTATTTAATTTGTACTCTGAACATGTAATAAAAGATGCTCTAGATGGTATTGCTTTAGGAGTAGTCGTTAATGGGCAAGTTATTAATAATCTACGGTATGCTGACGATACTGTCCTAATAGCGTCACAGCAAGATCTACAAGAAATTGTGAATAGAGTAAAAGAGTGCAGCGAAAACGTAGGGTTAAGCATGAATGTGTCAAAAACAAAATATATGGTCATTTCGGGGAAGCCACAGTTAACGTCACATATACGTATCGGACTTAACATCTTGGAGAGAGTTGACAAATACAAATATCTTGGGTCATGGCTAACAGACTCGTGGAAAAGCGAAACTGACATCCGAGTTCGCATAGAAATTGCTCGCGCATCTTTCATGAAAATGAAAAAAGTTCTTTGCGGCCGTCAACTTTCTCTTAAACTCCGAATCAGACTCCTAAAATGCTACATTTGGCCCGTTGTTTATATGGTTGCGAGGCATGGACCTTAGTGGAAGACTTACGTAAAAAGATAGAAGCCTTCGAGATGTGGACGTATCGTAGGATGCTTCGCATAAGTTGGACGGCTAAAGTGTCTAACGCTGAAGTCCTTGCACGAATGCAGAAGAACACCGAGTTAGTGAGAACCATCAAACAGCGTAAGATCTCGTACCTGGGTCATATATTGCGTAACGATAGGTACCGCCTGCTGCAAACTATTTTGATGGGGAAAATTGCCGGAAAAAGAGGTGTTGGAAGGCGAAAGAAGTCGTGACTCAGAAACATACGGGAGTGGACTGGCATCAAGTCGGTCGAAGAACTATTCCGTTTAGCCATGGACAAGGAGAGGTTCAAAAAGCTGACAGCTGACCTCCAGTAATGGAGAGGCACTTGAATGGTCCAAGATCCCAGTGCCGCCAGACCTAAGTTATTTTCTCAGCAATTATTTGTGTACGATAGAGTGCTGTTCGAATGTCCTTTCAGTATATGCTTACCAGCTAGATTGTGCCGACGGCCAATTTCCAGATACCAGGTGCTAAAGGTAGGTAAAAACTAGAATAACTTATCTTAAATTCTCAGGGCTGATTTTCATATATGTTTTAAAGAATATTGTAAAAATTAATAAATTAATACTGCCAGACGCTTACCGCCGGCGGTTACTTTAGCCAGACGCTTTGAAGCTCCCAAAAATATATATAATTTAAGTTAACTTATATTCTCAGTTCTGATTTTTATACATGATACTCAGGGAACTATTGCGATATTATCTGTAAGCTGCCAGACCTATTGGAAGGGTCAAACATCCCCCCAGATACACATTATGCGTCCCCATATGTATGAGCGCTAGAACATGATTCACTTGTTTAAGTGTGTGAGAGATAATATCATCATACTATAATATTATAAATGCGAAAGTGTGTTTGTTGGTTTGTCCTTCAATCACTCTGCAACAGAGCTATGGATCGACGTGATTTTTTGCCTGGGTATAGCTTAGGATCTAGAGAGAGAGAACTATTGCAATATCTTCTGCAAGCTATACCCAGGCAAAAAATCACGTCGATCCGTAGCTCTGTTGCAGAGTGATTGAAGGACAAACCAACAAACACACTTTCGCATTTATAATATTATAGTATGATGATATTATCTCTCACACACTTAAACAAGTGAATCATGTTCTAGCGCTCATACATATGGGGACGCATAATGTGTGCCTGGGGGGATGTTTGACCCTTCCAATAGGTCTGGCAGCTTACAGATAATATCGCAATAGTTCCCTGAGTATCATGTATAAAAATCAGAACTGAGAATATAAGTTAACTTAAATTATATATTTTTTTGGGAGCTTCAAAGCGTCTGGCTAAAGTAAACGCCGGCGGTAAGCGTCTGGCAGTATTAATTTATTAATTTTTACAATATTCTTTAAAACATATATGAAAATCAGCCCTGAGAATTTAAGATAAGTTATTCTAGTTTTTACCTACCTTTAGCACCTGGTATCTGGAAATTGGCCGTCGGCGCAATCTAGCTGGTACGCACATACTGAAAGGAAATTCGAACAGTACTCTATCGTACACAAATAATTGCTGAGAAAATAACTTAGGTCTGGCGGCACTGGGATCTTGCTCTAGAAGAAGAAGAAGAAGAAGAAGTCAACTATACCCATGCAAAAATCACGTCGATCCGTAGCTCTGTTGCGGCGTGATTGAAGGACAAACCAACAAAAACACTTTTGCATTTATAATATTAGTAGTATTTCGCATTTATAGTATGATGTCTATCGGTATTGTGTTCAAATGAATGTGTCTGCACCTATCACAGACACTTCAAAAATAGTGAGAATAGCAAGAATTAGCGTCTATAGAATTGAGACTGAATGATGTAGGGTCTATTTTATTTAATTTCGATACGTTTACCTTAAATCTTTTTAACTTTTTCATTAAAATTCTCTTTTCTACTTAACTTGTGTTTATTATGTATATTCGTATTTTATTATTGTAATAACCATAAGAATAAATAGAGTAGTATTTTATTTTTTATTCTTAGAATAGAAAAACATTTATTCGAAATGCATGTATATTCCTTCTTCGCGCCTCAATATGAACCAATTTCAGGAAAAAGTCAACCCGCGATTAAAAAAACAAAAGCACAAAAATCTAGACAAAAAGACTTCAATTATAATGTAAAAGACGAGTAAAATATATATGTTACGGTAAATGTGGTTAATTGAAAATTATTAATAATTACCGATCATTATTAATAATTACCAAGATTGATGGTAAAAGTAATAAATTATTCACTTTTTCCGGTGAATATTAATAATAACACCTTACTTTTGGTAAATTTAATAAATTTTTAAAAATGACATTTGCTTATAGGTAAACCGCCGTAAACTTGGTAACGGGGGTTTTTTTGGTAACGGGGGAGAAATCTTCTTAAGATACCCGATATCCTGAGGGAGAATATCGGGTTATGTAGGATTTTTACCTACTAAAACCCCCTCGATGGCCACCCTCAGCGCATATTGGAAGGCTCCGAGATCTCTTTCGAACACATACCGGTGCTTCCCTTGCGCGACGCTCATTATGGGCTCGTCCCGGCAAAACTACGCGCACCTCACTAGGAGGTAAGGCTACTTGTGCCACGTCAAGCTGCCTTCTTCCCAAGGTCACATAAGATAGAAAAATGAGTGGCTGAAGCCCTCACTACAGCCACTAGCAACCCTGAGGTCCTTCGGGACTATTGCGCTATTTGGAAAGACAGATTTGGATGGTGGTCATCGCCGCCCCGGCGTCTATAGATGAAATTACAAAAATTGCAGGAAAAAACTGGATAAATAAAGCTCTAGATAGAGAGTTGTGGAAAAAAATGGAGGAGGCCTACACTCATACAGAGGCCCTTAATAAGAAAAATAAAGAATAAATCTAAATTTAATATTGTTGAAATAGTTATTAAGGATAATTGGGCTATAATAATAATAATAATAACCTGGCAACCCTGAATGTCAGCATACATCATATTTTTTCACCGTTACATTTTTGCCGAAATAAATAATATAAAACGGATCTCAACAGAATTTTCGATTTAATTCAATAAATTTACCATAGTAAAAACTAATTAGAACAACAAACCATGAAAGAACAAACAAAGAAAATCAAAACTGTCCGAAATATAACTGACACAACCTATCAATAGATGCCGGATAGAATACAAAAGAAATTAGACGAATTAAGTAATAATGTAGAATGCTGACACGATCCAGAGCACGGAACGCACAATCACCACCCCCGGACTCGTCGCTCAGTCCCGCCTCGCAGCCATCCGGGACCACGCCCAATGCTGCAGTTGCGTCGAGTTCGAGCGACGAGTTTTTCTCCCCGCCGACGTCGCCACCACCAGTACATCGTCGTGGGAGAGACCGGCCGCCGACTTGCTTGCGACATCCATTAATGAAAATGTCATGCGCGCATACTTAGGGGCTACTGAGGGTGGAACCAACATGACCGCGTACCGTGCTAGGATGCATGCTTTGTTTCAGGTCCTTGAACCAGCTCTCAATGTGTCAGCTCAGCGACTGTCGGACCAGGTGCGGGTTATTCAGCGTAATCACATGCTGGACAACGCCGTGCTTGATCGGCTTCGCTCTGAACTGCAATGTAACCGCGCTACCCCCCCCTCACCGCAAGCTCCAGCACAATCGCAAACTGCTCATGCGATTTCGCTGCAGCCCACTCAGGCTGATGAGGGACAGGATAGCGGGGCTGCACATGTAAGTACCCAGTGTAGTGAACAATTGGGGAGTGCTTTGGAAAGTGCTATTCGGGAATATAGATCTTCACCACCCGAGTTTAGACCGCGGTTACCTCGGTTGCCCATGAAAAATAAGAACAAAGCGCTAATGGGTGCCCTGGATTCACTGCTGCCGAGTTATTTTGACAGCAGCGAAGACCTTTCCGACACACATTCGATTCTGTACTGCGCGGCTGTTGCGGCATGTCGTGTTGCTAATGTAAAGTTTATTAATAATGATACAGCAACACGACCGAAGCCTGCCGCACCAGCCTGGCAGTGCAGGATTGAACGTCGTATTGATGGGGCTAGGGCACTCATTGGCAAACTACTCTGCTTCAGGGAGGGCAACACTCGCCCTAGAGTCATGTGCTTTGTGAGGCGCGCTTTCTTGGGGACTGATATCAGCCCTCAAGATTATATGGCGCGCGTCACTGAGCGCATTGACTTCCTGAAACAGAAGGTCTCAGGATGGGCTAGCCGTATTCGCAGATACAAGTGCCCGGTCGAGAGATATACCCTGAATCGCACTTTCCAAAGCGATCAGAGGCGGGTATACCGAGGTTGGGAACACCCTGACCAAGGTGTCACCGATGCGCGCCTACCGGATGACGAAGCCATGACCTCATTCTGGCGCAACATCTGGGCGGCGCCTGTCGCTCACACTGAGGGTGGTTGGACGTGGGATGTACAAAGAGCGTGCGATCAAATTCCAGAAATGGACCTAGTTACTATAACCCCTGAAGACGTGGCCACTGCAGCCCGTCACCTGCCCAATTGGAAATCCCCTGGGCCGGACGGGCTGCACAACTTTTGGATAAAGTGGCTACGCAGCTCGCACACTCGTTTGGCATCCCAATTCCAATCATCTCTAGAGTCAGAGTCGCTACATCAGTTTCTGACAACAGGTATTACCCTCCTGCTCCATAAGTCAGGTAGTACCACGGAGCCCAAAAATTATAGGCCAATTACGTGCCTACCAACATTATATAAACTTCTTACATCCATTCTGAGAACGAAAATTAACGATCACATCGATACAAAATCCATCATGTCTATTTCTCAGAACGGATGTAGGAATGGCTCCCGTGGTACTAAGGAGCTTCTCCTCATTGATATGGCCATTTGTCAACAGGTTCGGCGCTCCCGAAAGGATCTGTCGACATGTTGGATAGACTATAAGAAGGCCTACGACTATGGCTCATGAAGGTGCTGGAACTGTACAAAGTAAACACAGTACTACGCGCCTTCCTACAGACGTGTATGGGGCAGTGGAGGACAGTCTTTCACTATCCAGGGTGTCGCCGGACCCTGGGGAGCGCGGAGCCTATAAGGATTGAGCGAGGCATATTCCAGGGCGATAGCCTCAGTCCTTTGTGGTTTTGCCTGGCTCTGAATCCTCTGAGTACTCTCTTGGAGAATTCAGGGCTAGGTTACCGGTTGAGGAGAGGTGGTCAGGTTATATCACACCTCCTTTACATGGATGACCTAAAACTCATTGCCCCCAACAAATCACATCTACTAGAGTTACTAAAGGTAACTAAAGCCTTTAGTGATTCCATTGGGATGGAATTTGGTGTGGACAAATGTGCGGTCATGCATGTAAAGCGAGGGAGGATTGTGGAATCTGAGGGTGTTGAGCTCTCGGATTCCATATACCTCAGATCGCTCTCCCCAACTGAAACCTACAAATACCTGGGCATGGCGGAGGCGTTAGGTATCAGAGAGGCCGACATGAGGCAGTCGGTGAGGGAGCGTTTCCTTGGCCGTCTGAAGAAAGTGCTGAAAAGCCTTTTGTCGGGCGGCAATAAGGTGCGCGCCTTCAACGGTTGGGTCATGCCGGTCTTGATGTATTCCTTCGGCATACTCAGGTGGACTCAGACTGAGCTTGACGCCCTGGACAGACAAGTTCGTGCGCTGCTGACCGCATATCGGATGCATCACCCGCGCTCCTCGGTGATGAGGCTGTACATCCCGCGGAAGTGTGGGGGAAGAGGCCTTTTGAATGCCAAAACCCTCCACAACCGCGAGGTGTGCAGTCTCAGGGAGTACTTTCTCCACGTCGAGACGGAGATACACCGCGATGTGGTCGCAGTGGACAGGGGTCTGATGCCGCTCTCCTTGGCTAAAGAGAACTGGAGCATACCTGTGGTGCTCAGTACCAATGACCGCAGGGTTGTATGGCAAGGTAAGGAGCTTCACGGACGCTTTTATCGGGCCCTCCACGGGCCTGATGTTGACTTTGAAGCGTCCGTGGCCTGGCTGCGCTTTGGTGACCTCTTTGGGGAAACCGAAGGGTTTGTGTGTGCAATTATGGACGAGGTCATGATGACGAACAATTACAGAAAATACATAGTGAAGGATGGAACGGTAGACATATGTCGGGCATGTCGCCGTAGTGGAGAAACTATCCGTCACATTGTTTCTGGTTGTTCTCATCTAGCTAACGGCGAATACTTACACAGACATAACCAAGTGGCCAGGATTATCCACCAGCAACTTGCCTTGAAATACAATCTTGTGGAATCGGAGGTACCGTACTACAAGTATGTGCCCGACCCAGTTCTTGAAAATGGTCATATCACACTGTACTGGGATCGATCTATCATTACAGACAGGACTATTGTAGCCAATGAGCCTGACATAGTGGTGATAGATCGATCAGAGCGCCGTGCAATGATTGTTGATGTTGCTTTCCTGCATGACGAAAACCTCGTGAAAGCCGAGAAAGAGAAACTCACCAAGTATCTCGACTTGGCGCACGAGGTTGTCGCCATGTGGAATGTAGACTCAGCAATAATTGTACCGATAGTGATAACCGCTAATGGTCTTATAGCCAAGAGCTTCGACCAACATCTTTCGAGGCTCTCGTTGGGTAGCTGGGTGGCCAGATCCAGAAGGCTGTACTCCTGGACACGGCTCGCATCGTCAGGAGGTTCCTCTCTCTGGGGCCCTGACCGCCGGTTGCTTGGACCCTGTTCCCGAGACCGGTGGACCGCTATATTTTATATTTTTAAATATTTTTTTTTATTTTTGTTTTATAATGAAATATTTAAAAATGTAAAGAATATGAGTAAAAGTAAATAAAGAGAATAATAATAATAATCTGCAGCATCAGGATTGAGGCGCTATGACCTAGAGCTCCATGACGTAGTCTATGCTTGGTGCCTACAATATCAATTTGTAATAGACAATTCCTAAATCCCTGCAGTTTGTGTGGATAGTACCTTGCAGGATCAGGATTGAGGAGCTATAACCTAGAGCTCCATGATTTGGTCTATGCTTAGTGGCTACAATATTAATTCGTAATCGACAATTCCTAAATTCCCGCAGTTTGGGTGGGCAGTAAACTGCAGCATCAGGATTAAGGAGCTATAACCTAGAGTTCCATGATGTAGTCTAGGCTTCGTGGCTACAGTATCAATTCGTAATCGACAATTCCTAAACCCCCGCAGTTTGGGTAGGTAGTACCATGCAGCATCAGGATTCAGGAGCTATAACCTAGAGCTCCATGATGTAGTCTATGCTTAGTGGCTACAATATCAATTCTTAATCGACAATTCCTAAATCCACGCAGTTTGGGTGGGCAGTACCCTGCAGAATCAAGATTGAGAATCTATAACATAGATCTCCATGATGTAGTCTATGCTTAGTGGCTCACTCCGAAACATCGCTGGTATTTTCTGATAGGTTACCATTAGGACCACCCGTATATACTTGCATCTGGAAATCCTTGCTGTTGGATCGGTTGGCCACTTTTATAACCACCCAGAAATGCTTTTACCCGGAAATCCTTACTGTTAGGTTCATCACAGCTTTCGTTGTTATTTTTTTATGACAACGTTGGAAATACTTGCACCCGAAAATCCTTACTCTTGGTGAGATTAAAGCTCCCAAGTAACAATTCGTTGTCGTATAAAAGTCGTGACAACGTTTTTTGATTACCTTTTAGTCCTAAGAGCCTGTCCAGATGAGGCGTTTTACGCGCGAGTCGACTCGCGCGTAGACACTCGCGCGTTCCCGAGATACTAGAGCTACATATATTCCGTCCAGATAATGACGCGCGTTTCCTCACTCGCGCGTAACTCGCGCGTAAGACGCTGGTTACGCGCGAGACTCTCGACTCGCGCGTAGAACGCGCGAGTCGAGATACTCGGGCGCCATTACTGCGTCCAGTACTACGCGCGAATCCGTAGCGAGTGGACGTATTCAAAATGGAGCGTGATAACTTCGATACCGAACTTTTTATAGACGAAATTGAAAAAAGAATAGCCATATGGGATATGGAATCTTCAGACTATTCCAATAAAGTAATAAAACGTAGGAACTGGGAAGAAATAGTCGAAATTTTTTGTGAACCTGACGATTCCGAAGAAAAGAAAAAAGCTTTAGGTAAGTAAACAATAGTTTATTTAATAATATTACTTTCTCTTCGTTTACGACGTTTCCATCGACGGTATGCAAGCCACAACACAACCGCTGTATCCGAGTGCATGTTTATAACTGAATCCCTCCCAGTGTAGGAACGCGCGTAAAACGTGATATCTGGACGCAATATAAATTGAAACGCGCGAGTTCACTCGCGCGTAAAACGCCTCATCTGGACAGGCTCTAAAGAAAGGTCGTATAAACGTTATTATAACGTTTACAAAACGCGAAAATGGCCCCAGTTATACGACCATTTGTCGTTTAATCGTCACATAAAGGTCGCGACGATGACCATTTACGTCGTTTAGACGTCCTGTAGACGTTGCAGAATAGAACGTTTTGGTTATATAGACGTTACGAGATAACTCTTACATAACTTGCTAAGTTATATAATGGTCATATTAACGTTGTGAAGTGACTAAAACGTCGTATTAGCGTTATGCGATTGACTGTTTTTTGTGGAAGTTGAAAAGAAATCGTACGTGCTCTTGTGAAAAAAATCGGCCAAGTGCGAGTCGGGCCTCGCTCTTTTAGGGTTCCGTTAAAAAAAATTAAATAAAAATAATTTCCATGTACCCATGGAAATATTTTAATTTAATTTTTTTAATTTAATTTAATTTTTATTATTTGTTGTTATAGCGGCAATAGAAATACATAATATGTGAAATTTTCATCTGTCTATCTATTACGGTTTACGAGATACAGCCCGCTGACGGACGGACGGACGGACGGACGGACGGACAGCGTAGGCTTAGTAATAGGGTCCCGTTGGTACCCTTTGGGTACGGAACCCTAAAAATAATAAACTAAAAATGTATGGTTAGAAGGCAAGTAAGTAAAACTAATTTTATTATAAATTAATTATTCTATGTTTGTATTATATTGTGTAGCGTTGATTTCGACTGGAAATTTAATTTTTACGAGAAAGTATATATGAAAATACCATGAATATTTTAATGCCCCCTCGTGATTTTGTGTTTTATGCATTATATTTAAATAATTTCAAATTATGTCTTCATTCAAAACTTTCGGCCATGATGTTTTAGTTAGTGTCCAACCTCTATACGACGTTAAAATAACTAGATGTCGTGTAAAGGTTTTTGTGACGACCATTGAAAACGCCATGTTTTAGACATTAGGGTTCCTCAAGCTAGGGTGTATAAACACTATTTTAGTGTATAATCACTATTTTTTCTATTATTATGTGTATCTTAATATATATATATATAAGTGAGTTCAAGGGGATTCGAGGATGGTTTAGATTCACAATTTGGTCCACTGGAAAATGTTTATTTAACTAATTTTTCATTTATAAGTAGTGGCGGTACGAAGTTAGCTGGGTCAGCTAGTAGATATATATTTCCTAACTAAAATTACAATATAGCCTAATTATATAGCTAATGAGTAATTTTACTTTAACCTAAACTTATTCTCCTATACTTACTAAGAAATAGTCCATAGACGCATCTCAGTTTTTTTCAATTCATTGAAGACACTTTGTTCTTGTGTTCTTGAAGGCCGCTCTGACACTACCCTATCACCAGTTACTATAATCACTATTAAATTTTCACTTCTAAGAAGTAAGAATAGGCAAGGCTAGCTATAGGGTTAAACTTATAACATAATAATATTATTAGATTTTAAGATAGGTAAAGTATTTCTATGATGAATTATTATAACCCCATCTAACTTTCTACAAGCTTAATTTAATCGTATAATTAAACTACTAATTCCCTTAAAGATTTTTCGATTTCGCATGACGGGAATTTTAGTGTTACTGGCTCCCTAATAGTGTTTGTACGATGATGCCACCCTATCAGCTGTTTTATATCAATATTACTTAGTATTAGTCTACATTTATTATATCATACTCATAATATTATTTATTTTAGTAATATATTACTACTAAAAACATAATCATATTATATCAAGCCTTAATTCAGAAAACTAAGTTAGTTTTAATAAATAAGATAGTATTATCTACACAATTAATTATGTATACAGAACCTTTTACTGAAAGTATGATACATTCTTTTCTATAGATTACAGAAGATTTTGGACGTACTTATTTGGTGTACTTTTCAATATCTGAAAAGATTTATTTACTTTTCGTTTGAAGGTCCCACTGCGTTTTTTTTGTCTCCAATATTTTTTATTTGCGTCCATTTTTTCAATTTAAGTAATATTATTAGGTGTAGGATAAGTTGTATTAAAGTTGGGTCTAGACTCCTACTCAACTTTAAGTCGTATTAAAGTTGGAGTTTGACACTTATAGGACTTAATGTCTTGTAATAGTTATATTGCAGTCACAAGAAAACTACTTGGTCGTATAAAAGGCTTAACCACGACGACTAAAAAACAAAGTAATGTTAGTTATGTTATGAATTAACGTCAACATGACTTTCAGTCATATAAATGTCATACACCGACGTTTAAACAACCATACGAATGTCGTATAAGCGTTGTGGCTGTTACCATTACATAACGTCATATAATTGTCTTTAACATGACTTTCAGTGATATAAATGTCATACACCAACGTTTATACAACCATACGAATGTCGTATAAGCATTGTGGCTGTTACCATTACATAACGTCATATAATTTCGTTTTATAGACGTTTACTCGACTATTTATTATAACTTAATAGTCGCACGACTAAAAGGTCGAATCGATGACATCTATAGGACGTTATTGTTGTCTTATTACCATTATAAGACTACTACACAACATGACGTCGTATAACTCAGATTTATACGACTTTTTTGGACTTTTTTGCTACTTGGGAGGTGGCTTGACAAAGGCGTCGGGTGGGGTTTAGAGGAGTTGTCAGACTGATTCTCGTTTGTTTTATCACTTTTTCCAAAGACAACAGTGAATTTATTTATCAAATTTACCAAATGGTGAAGTAATTATTAATAATTACCGAAAATTATTAATAATTATCACATTTATCACATTTACCGTAACATATACAATATTATTATCCTACTTTATTATAAATGTGACAGTTTGTGAGGATGTATGGATGGATGTTTGGAAGGATGGTGGAACCAAACTGTTTTTCAATCTGTAGGAATTATGTAGGAATGCTGTCAATAAAAATTCATGAACTTTGCTTTTTAATCAGCTCCACGATAAGAATAATTTTAATATTTAAAGCTTCGTGGAATCCATTAACTCCACCGAGCCAATAGTAGACTTCGTCAAAAGAAATAGGTAGTTATTTATAAGATAAGTTATTAAATAAAACTCTTGTGGTGCATAATGTATATTATTCTTTATTTTGACTTTAGATAACATAATTAAAACTTGTATTCTTATTAATTAGGTAACATATGCCGCAAAACATGATCATCAACTTGTTGAGAAACAAGTCATACCGTTCAGTGAATTACATGGGTTTACATAAAATGTTTTACTGTGACTGTATTCTGAATTATTTGTTACTTTTTTATATAAAAAATTTAGTATGCATATAAAAAGTGAAAGCTTATAATAATACAAGCTTACATTTTGTTAATTTAGAGAAAAAATGAGAAAAGAGGCCTCTCTGAGGTACACTACCATGGACATATTATAAAGAAGTTGAACTTTACCTTGTTGCTAGCATTTCTGTAGTCGAGAATCATAAAGACAGTTTTGGATTTATGATCCATAGATGAAACATTAATGTTATTTAAATTGTTTGGTGGTACCCTAGGAAGAGTAGAAGACACCATTGAATAAGGTATATTGTCGTCCGCGTAAAAAGAAGAAGAATGGGTGGTCGCATACAAATTTGATGGCTTCTGGCTCATAAACTAGTGATGACGTGTATGATACTCCAAATACTGTAAAAATATTAAAAACAAATTACGTTATGATTCAGATCATTTTATATACTTAAAAGAAAATACAAAAGGATTTGAAGGAACCGATTAGGGGTAATAGTAAGTTAGGTAGTCCGCATCCATCTTTAACTGCAACGTGACTTACCAGAGCAGAGGTGAGATGGCAGTCATGGGCTAACTTGAATAATAGTGAAAAAAATAGAATAATTGACTATCTTAGAAAAAAGTTAACAACATGATACCTATACGGAATATGTTTTTAATAAATACTTTTTAATTTAAGAACTATTGCATTGAGGTTAATGATTTCTATTTATTTTGTACTCGTTATAGGTTGTTTACTAATGGCCTGTGTCACCACTTGCTGATAAAGTGCCTGATATATATCTATCAGATAAAATATCTGCTGGATGAAACTGTATGATATCTTTTTGAGTTTTGACTCATCAGATACTTATGAAACAGAAATTTAAACGCTATCCGTCAGATAATAATTAGTGGATAGGCTATCAGACCTTTATCAGCAAAGCGTTAAAGCGTCTAATATATATTATCTAACAGATATTATAGCTGTTAGATAAATCTGTTTGATGTTTTTTAGAGTTTATCTGCTAGAATAGTGATAGCTAGAAGCAGTGATAGCCTAATGGTTAGGACTGTGGTCTCCTATTCGGGGTTCGCAGTATCGATCCCGGATATACATTATTTTCTGACTTTTCGGAGTCATGTGCGTTTAAGCAATTAAATATCACTTAGCTTCAAAGTTGAAGGAAAACATCGTGAGGAAACCTGCACATCTGATAGTTCTCAATAATGTGTTGAAGGTGTGTGAAGTCCGCCAATTCGCAGTAGTCCAGCGTGGTGGACTATGGTTTATAACCCTTCTTTGAGAGGAGACCTGCGCTCAGAAGTGAGCTGATGGGTTACCTACTAATGATGATGATGATCTGCTAGAATTGTCTTAACGGACACTTGTGTAACAGAAAGTTGTACGCTGTCTGTCGGATAAGTTGTGGATATCAGGCACTTTATCAGCTAGTGGCGAAACAGGCCTTTAGGAACAAATCTGTATGTGTTATGATTCTACTTACCATTAGCTGCAGTTGCTTCAGCACCCTCTTCATTGACCTCTATGAAAGCTTTCTGTTGAGCTGAGTCTATGTATAAATCACTAGCGCCTTTTAGAAGATTATCCAGTTTAGCTGTGGTTGGATCGAACATTCTTTGGACATTTATCTAAAGAACAAGCAATTGACAAATGAATACGTTATAATACTTAGTGCCGATGTCACCAACGTCGAGTGACGTTTTACTGAGGAATAAATTGGGCGATCTGACAGTTTTGTATTGAAAATACTGTCAAAATATCCAATTTACGCTCAGATTAGACTTACTGCCGCACTCAGAGTCATTCATTAAATTAAGATTAATTAATCATTGACTTGTTAAATTATAGAGTCAAATCTATTATTTTATACGAAATTGGGGTGCTTACGAGTTGATATTACTGGGATTTGAATTTTAAATAGATATTATGAGACTTTTGAATATTGAATTTTGAACAAGGTTCACAATGTAGTATATTGAGGACACGGTTAATTTTTCGAAAAATAGAAATGAAATTTTGAAGAAACCACGTTCGTTTGGGTCCCAACGATGCGGAATTCGCGGCTTTGCAGCGGAAAGCGTAGTATTGGCAGACCCCCTAATAAGTGGCTGACGGCATCAGACGAGTCATAGGGAGCCACTCAATACAGGCGGCACAAGAACGAGGCATGTGGAAGTCCAAACAATACCTATTTCCAGCAGTGTACGTCTATTGATTGATAAAGGAGAAAAAACAAACTAGGTATAAATAGACTTACCTTTGTTAGTATTTCCTTAAGATCAGTCTTCGTTTCAATTTTATACTGTGGCAGAAACAGTTCGATATTGGTTTCGTACATATTCTCTAGGGCTTTCTCTAAAACACTGGGTTCTTTGAGTATATCTTGAACTTCATTGATAACCTGCATATTTAGAGGAAGTACAACCACAAGAGATGATTCGTCGCCTTCGTATGGTATTTCAATTATCTGAAATATGCATAATAGAAATGAAATAGGAATTCAGCATAATGTGATTAAACCGCTTAGATAATATTCCAAAATCGTAAGTGATTGTAATCGTATCATAATATGTATAATAGTGTTATACATAATGTGATACGTGTACTTGCTTAATACAAACAGGTCTCAGATACTTCGCAACTGAAAGTATTGAATTAATTGTAATGTTATCTCTACAATAATCCTCACTAACATTATAAATGCGAAAGTGTCTTTGTTTATTGGTTTGTTGGTTTGTCCTTCAATCACGCCGCAACAGGGCTACGGATCGACGTGATTTTTTGCATGGGTATGGTTGAGAACCTGGAGAGTGACATAGGCTACTTTTTCTCCCGGAAAATCAAAGAGTTCCCAATGGATTTTAAAAACTAAATCCACGCGGACGAAGTCGCTGGCTTTAGCTAGTATTAAATAAGTAACAGTGCAAGTGTCACGCAAAAACATATTAAACCGGTTGCGAGGAAACCTTTGAACTTGGATATCATCGTAATCATCACACATCAACAGCTCATTACTGAACGCAGGTCTCCTCTCAGGGAAATGTTAGGTATAGCCTTACCTTTATAAATATTATAATTCATATTATCTTTGAGCTATGTTGGGAATCTCTCTCAGGGATAAAATACGGAACGAGGAGATCGTAGAAGAACAAAAGTGACCGACATAGCTCTGAGGATTAGCAAGCTGAAGTGGCAGTGGGCAGGTCATATCTGTCGCAGAACCGACGGCCGATGGGGCAGACGTGTTCTGGAGTGGAGAACGCGTACCGGCAAGCGCATTGTAGGACGCCCTCCAGCTCGCTGGACCGATGACCTTAAGAAGGTGGCGGGAAGCGGTTGGATGAGGAAAGCGGAGGACCGTGTTTGGTGGCACGCTCTCGGAAAGGCCTATGTTCAGCAGTGGATGAATACAGGCTGATGGATTGGATTGGATTGGATATCTTTGAAAATATTATGGAGAAATCCCGGGCGGCCAGGAATCCTCACCATGTTTCCTTTCACCGGTTAAGTATGTTGTTTAAACGCTCATAACTGTGGTGTGTATGCCCGGGATCGAACCCGCTACTTTCGGAGTAGAAATCCGCAGACCTAAACGCTAGACTATCACTGCTATCAAGGAAGGATATCTAAGTCACATTTAATTGTGGCTTATTTTGTCTCTCTCTCTTTTTTTAGGTACACAAGTATCTCAGGTTTTGAATTAAGGCCTAGGCAAAAGCTAGTAAAAAAGACAGAGACGCCCACCTGAGATTTCAACTCGTGACTCTCTGCATATTTGAAGCTACCCTTTCTGTACATCATACGAACTTGGGTTGTAACATCCTTGTTTACATGGAACGTATAGTCACGGGTAAGACGTTTTTCGAACTGGTTCTTCCAAATACCCTATAAACAAGCAAATTATTAAAGAATATATGCTAAATTATTAAAGAATATAACCTTAAAGATTATATCAACTGAAAATGCAAATCAATTGACTTCAAGAGATCACTTTCAAAGATCTTTTGTAAAAAAAAATGAATGAATGAAAAGGAAATGAGGAAATGAATGGCTGTTTCTAACGAACAAGTACATAAAGACTTGCATTTTGAGAACCTACCTTGAAATATATAGCGTTGACTAAAAGTGCTCTGGTGTCAGCAGTCAGGGTATCAGGATTCACTAAATCTTTTATACGGTTATTAGTCTGCTCTTCAATCTAAAAAATAACATTAAAAAACCTTTTTTTACCATAACTAATAAAGAATTTTCATAGTATTAATATGTATTTTAATTAATTAAGAACTTTAAAAACGAAATATAGCTCAAAATAAATAACGAAAACATTTATAAATTTCGTGAAGAAATAATTATTTGTTTATTTCATTAGTTTTAAATGTTAGCACAGAATTGTTGAGTTTGGACGAATGTGATGTCACAGGTCGTTGCATTGGTAACTTAATCGTTGGTTCTACAACTGTATTGTGTATAGAAATAATAACATTTTGAAATCGGGATGGGTCACCTAGTAATAATAATACGTGTCATTACCCAAGAGTTCACTTCTGTTGCGGCCTTTCCACTGTCAAGAAAGTTCATGCTCTGAACTTCGGATCCAAAGGTATTTCGTGTGTCTTCAGCAAATTTAGTGTTTAGCTCATATTTGTCAGCAACGTATATTTTACTAGCTGTCTTTAAGGTTATTCCTTTTATGGCCCGTACTTTAGTATTAACCAGAGAAAATACTTCCTTTGTCTAAAACAATAAAAATAAATTATGATTTAAAATTATTTTCATAATGTGTTATCCTTTTTTACTTTATTTAACTACCAATAACAAATATTTAGATTCTGATTTAATTCATACCTATTCTTAAAACATTAATTACATAAATGTATCGGAAAGAATAATTTAAGTATTTATTTTCATTAACATATATGTCATTGTCTATTGCTAAAATGAAAAGTAAAATAAACTCAAATAAAATAAAATACACCTGTACACCAATACACACCAATACACCATTCTATTTATTTCTATTCAGTCAGTTGCAGTTGCATCCGAGGAAATTATACTAGCCTTCAATGGCAAGCGCTAACAGTACGTACCATACTCCTAACATAATATATTAAAATGATCGCATATTAAACATGATTGCATATTACACATCGCATCCACCAAGGGTAGTATATGAATAACGTCAGCAGTAATAGCCATGTCAGATGAGGAAGTGTCATTCTCGTTGTGGTACTCTCAACCGATGGACATCCGACCGCCATGTATTCGTTTGCGATCATCTGTGCATTTTGCGGGAACTGCGGTTCCCGTTCTTCTGAAGAAATAATGCCATTGGCGTCAGAAGCCCGATTCGTTTCGATTGGTCTTTAATTTTTACACTAACCAAATTGCGATTCCTGCATGCGGTTTTTGTGGAAGCATGTGAAAATGTTTATTGAAAACGTCACAGAGTACCTACTGACGGTTTTTTATTGTTTACTTAATTATATCGCAGGATTTATTGACTGTCGGATAGTAAAAATAATTTTTCCTCGGGTGTTTACCTAGTAAATTACTTATACAGCAGAGTAACTCACAGTGTTGTCGTTAGGCATTCCAATGGTGTCAAGCAGTTCATCGTGTGCTTCTCCTACCGAGGCCAAGCTCAGCTGAGCGAGCGGTGTCAACACCGAGTATGCAGATAGGACGAAACTCTTCCCTGCGTTCTCTTTAGCTACTTCCTGTGATTTTAATAGATATTAATAACCTAAATAACTAAGTATATTGGCTAAACAAATCCATACCTTCCATATACCATGCAAGTTTTTTAACAAGAAACATTATATTCGTAACAAATTACATTATACCTATTAATGATTCAGTATGATTATTGATTAAACTGAACCATTAGATACAGCATTTCATCGAGACAACCGTGATGGTTTAAATAGCAGCAGGCAATCAGTCAAAAAGCTTCATGTTAAATGATAGTTAGTTTGATATCGTGTCAAGGATTCTGTGGTCGTTGGTTCGCACTTGGTACGCCAGGGTCATACGTATGTTTGCTTATCTGCATAACTGCAATGTATTCTATTCTCTAGCGTCAACGGGGCAGCTCTATCAGAATCCTGAATGCATTATTGTATTACTAAATGCGAGGGGCTTACAAAAATCTAATTAAAATGAAACTTACCGTAAACATTCGAGCTGTAAATTTATTATTTCCTTCATATAGAAGGTTCTCGAGCTGCTTTTCGTCGGCCAACGCCATTAAGGCAACAGCCAAAACTGCAAGAAAAATTAGTTGGTATTGACAATTTTTTTAAATTGTATAACAGTTAGAAGAACTGAAGAATGTCGGTGTTCATTTTCATACAGCTGAAATGGTACCATGTACGACGCAGCTTTGGTAACCTCTCTCCATAGGTGGGCATATTTTATTCAGGGAAATGCTAAGAACTGGGGATATGCAGCACAAAACCTTCTGTAGAAACTGGAATTATGTTTAACAAGCATTATTTGACAGTCCATTGGATAACGACGACTAAATCAGAAATTCTATTATAAAAAACCGGCCCGGTGCGTGTCGGGCCACATGCAGTGTAGGGTTCCGTAGTTGTAAGTCACAATTATTATTGCTGACCTAGGATAGTGCTTTTATTTAATTTAAATATATATTACTGTAATATACTACAAAATGTGCAACTGACACTACGTGTAATACCTGACCTGGAAAAAACAGATATAACTCCTTAACTAGTGAACCCTCCTTAGCCGTGATAGTTCTCCTATAAAATTCTTTATATATACTACTGCTGTGAATTTTTTCACGTCTCCTACATACAACATAAGCTGGCAGGGGGGGGGGGGGGTGTTCCAACACCCACAATATTTCTCTTACTCTTTGAAACTCTTATTTCACAACTTTGTTGACGTAATTAATATTTATACCCTTGTCAAATTACAGATTTCTAGTACCAATAGTCTCTGAGCTAAACAGCGGTCGGATGGACAGACAGACAGACGGACGGACATGGCGAAACTATAACGGTTCCTTGTTTACTACGGAACCCTAAAAATGACGATAACTGTGTTCTTCACTAAGACAATTAGTGGATTCCATGTTTTAGTACACTATGGCCATTTAGATGGCGGTAAATATTGAACGTAAATAATGTGAAGACGTGAAGCGGGGAACAGAGGAAGCCAACGCACAAGGTCGTTTGAATGTTGGAGATTCTTAAAGCCTGAATTGATAAAAAGGCAAAACCAAAATTCCTATTGACATAGATAAAATTGGAATTCCTCTATCTATCCCAATTAAGTGAAATTCAATTTATTAAGTAACTAATACTATCTGCTATGCTAATTATTAGAGGTACGACTATGGCCTATATCCCTTTTCATTCTAAAAGAAGAAGTTTTGTGCCTTGTAATGGGTCGGCAAATGGTCGGAATGATGATGTATCTGATTTATAAAGTACTTGAATGTTTTACTTGAAGTAAAATTAGTAAAATTATTCTAGTAAATAGATAGTCATCAGATTACATGAGTGCGTCTTCGTTGACACAATTACGATGGAGCAGCTCAGAATCCGTGTAGATAACCAAATGAATTGAGCAGTGATAGCCTAGCCTAGCCTGCGCGTCGCGGCAGGCACCGCACAACGCGCCGCGTGTGCATTAACGTACCCTAAGGTTAGATGCAGAAGCAGTGATAGCCTAGTGGTTAGGACTGTGGTCTCCTATTCGGGAGGTCGCAGGTTCGATCCCGGGTACGCACCTCTGACTTTTCGGAGTCAAGTGCGTTTAAGCAATTAAATATCACTTGCTTCAACGGTGAAGGAAAACACCGTGAGGAAACCTGACCATCTGAGAGTTCTTCATAGTTCTTGAAGGTGTGTGAAGTCCGCCAATTCGCATTGGGCCAGTGCGGTGGACTATGGCCTATAACCCTTCTCTGAGAGGAGACCTCGCTCAGTAGTAAGCCGTTAATGGGTTGCTAATGATGATGATGAACCAAATGAACTTGATAAATGTTGGAAATTTGACACCAGCTAGTGACATATGTGTAATCTGTTACCAAAGTGAATAGCTGAGTACCAAACAGAAACTTGTATCCAAATAAACATTCCCTAGCATTATAAGTGGCTATATTTTGCTCGCAACTTCGTTTGGGTCT
Organism: Oeneis ivallda; assembly: GCA_029955525.1. Taxonomy (NCBI): domain Eukaryota; kingdom Metazoa; phylum Arthropoda; class Insecta; order Lepidoptera; family Nymphalidae; genus Oeneis; species Oeneis ivallda. The sequence continues at coordinate 8,946,672 of JARPMR010000011.1, forward strand.
AGTTATTTAGGTTAAATATCTAAAAACCAGGAAAAACCCTTTGTTTAAAAAACATAATCGACCTATTTTTAAAAACCTAACTTCACACAAACGAAGTCGCTGCCAGAAACTAGTGTTGTGCAATAATAATCTGTTTATTTTTAATAATCCTTTATTTATAGATTTACTAAGTATTAAGAACGATGTTTAAGTTCAGTAGCTATAGGTAAATACCTACTAATAACAAAACTACGGCAACGATTCTTGGAATAGAGGTCGTCACTCATCACTTATCATTCTGTTGAAATTTAATGTAAAAATATTTGAAAACTTACAGAATATCACAGTCTTCATTTTGTTTGACGGCTCTACCTGACGACCACTCAATGCCGACTAGTTTTTTAATCAAGGCAATGTGTGATGTGACCAGTCTTTAGAGCAAGATCCCAGTGCCGCCAGACCTAAGTTATTTTCTCAGCAATTATTTGTGTACGATAGAGTACTGTTCAAATGTCCTTTCAGTGTATGCGTACCAGCTAGATTGTGCCGACGGCCAATTTCCAGATACCAGGTGCTAAAGGTAGGTAAAAACTAGAATAACTTATCTTAAATTCTTAGGGCTGATTTTCATATATGTTTTAAAGAATATTGTAAAAATTAATAAATTAATACTGCCAGACGCTTACCGCTGGCGGTAACTTTAGCCAGACGCTTTGAAGCTCCCAAAAAAATAATTTAAGGTAACTTATATTCTCAGTTCTGATTTTTATACATGATACTCAGAGAACTATTGCAATATCTTCTGCAAGCTGCCAGACCTATTGGAGGGGTCAAACATCCCCCCAGACACACATTAAGTGTCCCTACGAGTATGAGTGCGAGAGTGATTTGATGGTTTTATAATACATAATATAACTTTATTAAACTTTATTACGGGTATTATCCAATCCAATCTAATCTATCATCCTGTATTCATCGACTGCTGGACATAGGCCTTTCCGAGAGCGCGCCACCAAACACGGTCCTCCGCTTTCCTCATCCAGCCGCTTCCCGCCACCTTCTTAAGGTCATCGGTCGAGCGAGCTGGAGGGCGTCCTACACTGCGCTTGCCGGTACGCGGTCTCCAATCCAGAACACGTCTGCCCCATCGGCCATAGGTTCTGCGACATTATCCGGATTTTATCCCAGAGAGAGATTCCCAACATAGCTCGCTCCATACGGGTATTATAGAAGTCTTAAATAGTAATTAAATAATAGTCTGAACTTTTGATTATTTATTCACATAATAATTATAGAAATTAAAAATATTTAAATTTTTAATGAGAATTTTGTACTTAAAGTTAAATTAATATATATATAGCTGCTGGGGCTGATTCACTGACTGATTGATCACCTCTCCTGTAAAATTTTGTATGAAAAATTTTTTTTTCACCAATGATTTCGTATAGATGACAAAAATTCATTCGGAGGAAAATTATGTAGAGAGCTGATGATTGAGGATTTCGGAGACGGGTGAGGAGCACGGCCAGGTTATTGAAGATAGGTAGGGGGTGCTCGACCAAATGTCATTCGAAACCTTATCCAATTTGCAGTGAGCTGAAAATAAATTCAAAATGGCGGAAAAAAGATGGCCGCCATACAAATTTCGTCGGTGTCTATCTCGGGGAGTTTATAAGATGGAAGAGTGGTTTCTTCGCAAAAGATAATCAGGACCCAAAGGTCTATTTGATGAAAAGAAAAAAAATCCAAGATGGCGGAATTTTTTTTTCTTCATACAAAATATATGGCGAATATTGAAGAGACTAAAAGCTAGGAACTATGCAAGACTTTGATACGATTCCTTTTCAAAATTTGTTTTTATAAAATAATTCTTATTCTGACAAATGATGAGATATGATGATCGAGGGTTTGGAAGGTGGGTGAGGAGCACGGCCAGGGTATTGAAGATAGGTGGGAGGTGCTCAAACAAAAAATACTCGAAACCTCATCCAATGGGCAGTGAGCTGAAAAAAATTCAAAATGGCGGAATCAAGATGGCTGCCATACAAATTTGGTCATGGTCTATCTCGGAGAGTATAAAAGATGGAAGAGTGGTTTTCTGGCAAAAGATAATCAGGACCCGAAGGTCTACTTGATGAGAAGAAAAACCGCGGTCCGCTTGCGGGCCGCGCACCCACGCGCCCTACTAGTATTTTTATATAAATACTTACAGATAAATATTTTTCGGGTTTTAACTATCCATCCATCCATCCATCAGCCTGTATTCATCCACTGCTGGACATAGGCCTTTCCTTAACTATACTCTTGCATAAAATCACGTCAATACGTAGCTCTATTGCGGCGTGATTGAAGGACAAACCAACAAACACATTTATAATATTCGTATGATTAGTATGTGACACTAGCTGATGTGATGCTGAAGCAGTGATAGCCTAGTGGTTTGGACTGGGGTCTCCTACCTATTTGGGAGTCGCAGGTTCGATCACGGGTACGCGCCTCTGACTTCTCGAAGTCAAGTGCATTTAAGAAATTAAATATCACTTGCTTCAACGGTGAAGGAAAAAATCTTGAGGAAACCTGCACACCTTAGAGTTCTTCATAATGCTCTCAAAGGTGTGTGAAGTCCACCAATTCGCATTGGGCCAGCGTGGTGGCCTATGGCCTATAACCCTTCTCTGAGAGGAGACCTGCGCTCAGTAGTGAGCGGTAGTGGGTTGATGATGAAGATTATGATGACTAGCTGATGCCCGCGACCACGTCCACGTTGATTTAGTTTTAAAGTCCTTCGGGAACTCTTTGATTTTCCCCGATAAAAAGTAGCCTATGTCACTCTAGATCCTAAGCTATACCCAGGCAAATCACGTCGATCCGTAGCTCTGTTGCAGAGTGATTGAAGGACAAACCAAAAAACACACTTTCGCATTTATAATATTATAGTATGATGATATTATCTCTCACACACTTAAACAAGTGAATCATGTTCTAGCGCTCATACATATGGGGACGCATAATGTGTGTCTGGGGGGATGTTTGACCCTTCCAATAGGTCTGGCAGCTTACAGATAATATCGCAATAGTTCCCTGAGTATCATGTATAAAAATCAGAACTGAGAATATAAGTTAACTTAAATTATTTTTTGGGAGCTTCAAAGCGTCTGGCAAAAGTTGCCGCCGGCGGTAAGCGTCTGGCAGTATTAATTTATTAATTTTTACAATATTCTTTAAAACATATATGAAAATCAGCCCTGAGAATTTAAGATAAGTTATTCTAGTTTTTACCTACCTTTAGCACCTGGTATCTGGAAATTGGCCGTCGGCACACTCTAGCTGGTACGCATACACTGAAAGGACATTCGAACAGTACTCTATCGTACACAAATAATTGCTGAGAAAATAACTTAGGTCTGGCGGCACTGGGATCTTGGACCACTTGTACCAGTGCTAAAAAAGCGATCGACGCTGTTTTTTATTACAAGCTTTTATATTTATTATTAGATATATTTATTTAAAATGTATGAGTATGTATGTTTGTTTAGGTCAAATCTGGGAATAATCCGTGGAGATAATAATCACAACAGTAGTGTTTAGCCTCATTTAATGCGAAATCTAATGACAGTTTATTCATAAGAATTTAACTAAATTATTTAGATCATTTCGAGGATTTATGTTTACTAAAAATATTTATATTATGGTAAAAAGCAGCACCTAGTTTGTATTAATAAAAATGATTTTATTGTACAATTCTCAGAAACGGAAAGTGAAAAACTAATAACTATTTATGTATCTATTCTGTTAGCAGAAATAACATACTTACGTCAACGACTGAATAAATATTATTTAAAAAAATTTCCTTAAAGCTATTTTTGAAACTCAAAACAAAAACCAAATTAAACCTTCCGGTCACGGATACTTTATATCCCGAAAAATCAAGAATTCCAGCGGGATCTTCAAAAGCTCATTCCACGCGAATGAAGTTGCGGGTAAAAGCTACTAGCTTGTGGAATTCAACTTACATAAAATTATTGCTACTAACTAATAGCAATAATTTTATGATATGAAATTTTTTACTAGCGTGACTACAAATCCATACTTTCTTCTTCTTTATCAATCGATTGACGTCATCTTGCATCAACTTCTGCATGCCTTGATCTGAATGCGCCATTTGTATGCAGCGGCTCCTTGCAATTCATCCATGTTGTTGATCCACCTAGGGGGGGTTTCCCAACACTCGACCATTTATCATGGAGATAATAGTAATAATAATTTTATTGATTTACTGTCTAAATGTATTAAATGTCTATTTAAATGAGATATTACGGGTTCTGTATTACCGTGTTTTACAAAGGGAAACCACCCCGATTACGATTATCGCGTTTTCTGCGTTTTGTCCGTTGGGACAACTCAATGGGCTAGCGTAGTGCGAAAGAATAAGAGTTACTCGATAGAAAGAGAGGCAAATTCAAGGTGAATATAATTACACTAGCGGCACGCTATGATGGCCGGTTTGACGTTTGTCCGCTCATGAAGTTCCGTATTAATTGATAACGACTTTGAAGGAAATAATTGTATTACTTTATTGACGATAGTGATGTGCAGAGATTCATAAATTTTATCGAATGTAGTTTTAGGTTTAGGACTCAAAATTTATTTATTAAATTGATTTCTAAAATGTATACAAGTGTAGAAAAATCAGTTTGCACCATTTAAGGGGTGAATGTACTTGTGAATATGAACAATTTTCACTATGTGGACAAACCTCTGAAATCGCAAAAAAATATCAGCTGTTTCATACAAAAGGTAAAATTTTTATTTTTATATGATATATACCACAACTCGGCATTTGGTTTTCTAAATTGAAAATTTTTAAAAATGGAATCTAATACGATCGTCACATAGGATCGCTGGCTAGCACAACTACTACCTCCGGCAAACTCGCGTCAATGCTCAATGCAAAACAAAGCAGTTTCGAATTGACGTTGCTTCGAAAAGTATAAACTGTCAGTGCAATGCGATTGTGATATAGTTTTGACCTGGCTTTGGATTTCAAATATTGATACTGCATTACTGTTGACCCTTGCTCGTCAATTTGGACTCTGTTCAAGCCCTTTGTTGTGGATTTCGTCGATATGACCGAACGAACGCAGAGAACTGTTCTAAATAGTCAGACACGTGAGTTCGTAATACGCCTTCGTAACTATTTCGATCGTGAAGCTCAAAATGGAGGGCCAATTTTACCTATAACGTCAGTGGTTGAACGCGTAGCTGATGCGCTTAATATTGGACAACGAACTGTTAGACGGATAACTAAAAAAAAATATGGCGAGACTGGCACAGAAGAAAATAAACTTTACACACCAAAAAAGAGAAAACGAGCAAAACCAGTCGTAGGCATCGATAGCTTTGATGCCGATGCTATCCGAAGACATGTTTACGGCTACTATTTACAGAAGGAGTATCCAACAAGAAAAAAGTTGGTGCATTCACTGAAGGAAGCTGGATTATTCTTCGGTGGGGAAAGTTCTTTAACGAAGATTTTGAAGACCATTGGATTTCGATACAAAAAATGTAACAAACGCAAAATATTGATGGAAAGATTTGATATAGCGATGGCAAGGTATACTTTTTTACGGCAAGTGAAAGAAATCAAAAATTGGCAAAATGTTGTGTTCTTGGATGAAACATGGCTTAATGCTAACCATACTGTAGGCCGTTCTTGGAACGATGACACAGCAGCATCTACTTCCAAAGTTCCTGTAGGAAAAGGATCGCGACTTATAATTTGTCACGCCGGAACCATCAACGGGTTTGTCGAAGGTTCTCTCATGGCTTTTGCGTCAAAAACCACTGGAGACTATCATGAAGACATGAATGGAGAAAAGTTTACTGAATGGTTTACCTCAATGTTGTGTAGCCTCCCTGAACCATCTATTATAATTATGGACAACGCCCCATACCACTCGATGCAAATTGACAAGCCACCTGCCCAATCCCAAAAGAAAGCTGATATCGTCGCATGGCTTCGTAAAAATGGCGTAGATGCAAACATGAATATGTTAAAAGCGGAATTAGTACGTCTTTTAAAAGAAAACAAACCAACCAAGATCCGATACGTCATTGACGAAATAGCATTAGAACATGGGCACAGAGTTATACGGTTACCGCCTTACCATTGTGAGTATAATGCGATTGAGTTGGTGTGGGCTCAAATTAAGGGATATGCTGCAAGACACAATACAGAACCCCCATTTACCACAAAAAAAATGCTAAAATTATTAGAAGAAGCTTGTGAACATGTGACTAAAGGAGACTGGGAAAAGGTTGTGAATAGAACTGTTAAATTAATAAGGGAAGATTATGAAAGAGATATGAAAATAGATAATATTATAGAAAACGAACATATAATTATTAATGTAGGTGATGATAGCAGTGACGACAGTGAAAATAGTAGTATGGACGAATCTGATTAATTATGGCCTTTTGTGGCACCTTTTTTGGTATCTTTTGTATTCATATGTTTCTTGTGTGCATATAAAGTATGTATATTCATTTTCATTCAAATATTCAGTTCGTTCAAATAAATTAAATAAACATATACATTTTTGTTTTATTAAACCTATTTAATCAGGTACAAAAACAAAACTTAATTGTTTTTTGTTCGAGAATAAATTGACATTCCACATCACTATTGTAATGTGTCAAACCGGCCATCATAGCGTGCCGCTAGTGTAGGTACAGGTAGTTTAGCGCTGTGCGACCTGAATTGCACTTTATTGTGTGGTAGCTGTGCAACAGTCGCTATTAATTTAGTTTGGTAAGGTAAACGATTTTGTGAAGTGAATCTTCTGTACTATGTTTGTATTCTGCGGTAAATATAAATTTTTATACAATCTTCCAACATTTATCACACTTTTTACCAAACACTCCCTCAATATTACCTAGTTCCTGCTCTCGAGCCAATGTTGTACGTAGTGAAAGCCACGGAAAAGATCGCTATCAGTCCTAACATTGGCATTGCAAACATTCCGAGCATGAACTCCCGACGACTAACGTAAACCACTCTAGCATCTCTGAAGGTATTTTTCCTGTACAAACGATCGCTATATCGTGTTGATCTAGTCGACATGGTTTTTTGTACTTCAAATATTTACTTGTGTGTTCGATTACATTTATTTTAAAAAAGATTGAAAAAGGCATACCTACCACTAATAACTACTTACTGAGTACTCTGCATCTGTAAGGTTAGGCACACTAGCACTTGAGTATAGGAATATAGCCGCTCAAACAGTCATTACGTCTAAAGCCAAAGCCAAGCCATACCTAAGTATATGAATCTGCCGTAAAGCTGTTTTTATGTTGCTCATGAGCATCTTGAAGCCTATACTGCTAAAATCAGTTTCTAAATCTGAAAATAAGTGAATGTGCGCCCAGATTTTGAATCGAATACAATTTGCCGTAAGCTCCCTTATTCACTTAGCTTAAAGCTTAAATTGCCTCCAAAGCTTAGCATGAGCTAAGATTAAAAAATGAAGCAATTCTATTAGTGCGTTTTACACACATCTTTTACTACGCATCCTCACACATCCATAGGGGATACTTAAAACGGCACATTTTCTGGTAACTTTGTGTACACATTTTATTTTTCTTAACTTAAGAAATAGATTTTTCAACAATTTGCCCTTAGCCCAGTTTTAGAATTTTGAAGGAAATTTTTTCCTGATTGCAATTACAGTGCACAACAGCTCCAACTTAGTACAGGATTTATAACTTGTGCGTTGGCTGTAAGGGACAGAGTTCTGTTATATAGATGTATAGAAAACCTTGGTGAGAGGGTTTGTAGGTCACCCTTTTACCATTTTCGGTGAATTTCACACATAATCCTCCATTTTCCGGCAGGGATTTGCGAGAAATGCATTCCCCCACATCCCTGCCGGAAAGCCAGCCTAAAACCCGGAAGCTATTCCGTGTGAAGACAAGCAAACATGGTGTTTCCGACGTTACGGCGCCATTTTGCTAAGTGATAGTGGTGTGAAAACTAAGCGATGGGCTACGCTTTGTTCCCCAATGAGCTGTCAGACGGACAAGTGCGTGGCGCGGAGATTAATGCAGCCCTACCTTCCACCGCCCTTGTTGTCTTTATAAAGCCGTATTGTTCTAGTGTCGTCATGAGGTACGGTGTCTTCAGAAATTTAATGAAATTAGGATTTATTACTGCACAGCAAATAGTGGAGCGCAAGCAGCTAGAGTTGTATGCAAATGATAAACAAAATTGATAGGTCTTAATCACTTTCACAATGTTTCTTCCGGAGTAGGATATATAGCTCATACCACCTTTTCCTTACTTATGTTGATTAGGAAAATCTTGTATGATAAGATATTGTAAAGAATAATAATATAATATTATGAACATTGTAAAGAATCCCGGCCTTTGAAATAAACAGAATGAGCTAGAAGTACGATTCCAAATTAGATATCCCTATAAAGATACGCTACAGTGGAAGCGTATTGCTCTCACTGTGTTAATTTCAGTCGTTCTTAAAATATGAGTCAAGTATTTGGCTCACTTATCGCTCTCAAAATAACATCCTGTATCCTAATTAATCTCCAAAAACTGCTCATTTATTTATCATCATTTCCAAGAACAATAAAGTAAGTCCAGTCGTCATAATATAATATCTATAAATAATAATATCTATTATCTGTTTTTCTTTTCATAAGATTTAGGCTTGTCTTCAATATCATTTATTATTTTTTTTGTCTAGATTTAAGAAGAGGTTCATGATTTACATCACTGTAATATCTCGATAATAATAGGAACCTAGTAGCATAACCTGCAAATAAATTGGGTCGCGACCTCATTGGACACATAAAGATTTGGCTGTATTTTAAATGGATCCCGTCCCGCTTTAATCTTCCAATCATCAAGTCGCTTTTATTGCGGCGTTTCTAATGAAATGTTAATAGTACCTAGTCGTAAATTTAGAAACAAAAGCATTTGCTTTTCTTTGAGGTCTTTGATATGTCCGCCGTGAAATTGTAGCAGTGTAGGTACATATGCATTATCCGTTGTGTGACATGCGAAAGAAGCGAAACTAACTGCATTATGTAAAATTATGTAAAAGCTGCGTCAGTCATTACTGCAGTCTCAATTGTGGTGATTGACTGAATTTATCGCGTCTTATCTTCAACAATGTATTTTAGCCAACAGCGAGCGAGTATCGGCCAATCAGAGACGGTTGCAATCGTCACACTGTAGCAATAATTTTGAGAGAATCGCACAGCAGGTCTACTGCGGAGATTTGACTGCGAGTCTATCAGTTGCCACGCAGGCAGCCAGACAGATAGGCAGATCTCAACCATACCTCCACTTTCGTTGCGATATTATATTTATAGCTGTTACCCGCGTGGATTTAGTTTTTAAAATCCCTCGGGAAGTCTTTGAATTTCCGGGATACAAAGTAGCCTATGTCATACTCCAGGTCCTCAACAATAACCATGCAAAAAATCAGGTCGATCCGTAGCTCTGTTGGAGTAAGGACAAACCAACAAACAAACACACTTTTGCATTATTTTATAATATTAAGTATGATTCGCGGGTGTGCTAATTTCCTGAGTACCTCACCGAATTAAATACTCGGCGAACATAATTAAACTAGTACATACCAACATATTAATAAATATTTTGCAAAATATGTATTATGAAAATTAAATACATTTACCCAAGAGGCCGAAATATGGCTCTAATTAATTAAACAATGGGTAAGTACATGAAATACGAATCTCCACAGGGAAAATCTTAGCATTCAAGAACTGAATGTTAATAAGTAGCTTTGGTTCGGTTTAAGTAAAAGTTATTCATTAATTCAGAAAGGATCAGTGCGCAGCCTAATTAATCAGATATCAAGCTTGACCCTAAACGCAACTTGGGCTTGATAGGACCTGCGACGAATATTTTATGGTGAGCAGTATGTCTTCAACGTTCAATGTTCTTCAGGTAGGTTTTAGGAAGGATGTTTAGAGTTAAAAGTGTCATCCAACATTGAGCAATGGAGCTTATAATATTACTAGCTTTGGAGTTTGGTTTTTTAAATTCTCGCGGGAAACATATGTTTTTCCGAGATAGGAGTTAGCCCATGTAACACTTCAAATAAAAAACCATGCAAAAAATTACGTTGATTCATTGCTCTGTTGTTGCGCGATTGAAGGACAAACCAACAAACAAACACACTTTCGCGTTTATAATATACTTTATATTAGCGTGAGTGGGTGGCAATTACATCTAACCTTAGGGTACGTTTATGCACACGCGGCGCGTTGTGCGGCGCCTGCCGCGTCGCCCACAGCGCGCAGCGTTGCCCACCGCGGCGCCCACCGCGGTGTCCGCCGCGTGCACCGCCGCGTTCAACGCAAACGCTTCTGCATGAACGCTCTCATACTTGGCCATTTATGTTCGAGTTAACCGCGTGACGCGACGCGCAACGCCCCGCGTGTGCATAAACATACCCGCACACACTGAGTGGAGACCAGGTATACTAAAGAGTGGTGACTGGTGATCAGACAAGATGATGTGACACGTCACTTCTTTATTGTAACTCCGTTCTACTCGTCGATTTTAGTTGTACCTTATTGAGTAAACAGACATAATTGTATAGATGCAGTCGTAACACTGCAGCCCCTTCGCTTTGCTTCAACACATCTTCTACATTGATTTTCATCTGGTGCCTCAAATTGCCATCATTGGCACTTGGCAGCCATATCCGTCACAAGCTTAGCGTCAAATATCACACAGAATAGCAAAATTATTAATTAGAATTTATAAATAATTTCACAAGATTAATGAATTTAATGACACAGAAAAATCTTGCATTCAGCTGCTGTTTCGTGCTGGCACTTCTCAGCAGCATTTGCTTTCTGAACTCGTCGTGGTTAATCAAAGCCCGTGGTACTTAGTCTTAATCAAGTTCTACAAGAAATAAATTATTTTAAAATTATATATTTTTTTCTAAAAGATAGCCAGGAAAATATAGATTGTTCCCAAAGTTCATAGTTTAAAAATCTATAAATAATTAAGTAGTTACAGAAAATATGTGGATTGTTGCAATACTAGCGCATACTTTACGTTCAACTGATGGAGAGGAAGGGCAAATGTAATGGCCTTGTTTCTGGCAAATGTAATGGCCTTTTTTCTGGACACGCGGCGCGTTGCGCGTCGCGTGGTGCGTCGCGTCGCATGGTTAACTCAAACATATGGCCAAGTATGAGAGTGTTCTTGCAGATGTATTTGCTTGTTAACTGGCGTTTTACGCGGCGGAGCACGTGGCAGGCACCGCGGCGGGCACCGCGGCCTAGCACGTAAACTAGACCACGAGACGAGACTAGAAACGAGCTTTTAGATGTATCCTTTAGCCTTAACCATTTTTACCTGTAACGTTGTTCAAGTTCGCTTTATTTATTTTTATATATTTTTAAGTAGCTGTAAATAAAAAAATGGTATTGCTTTAGGAGTAGTCGTTAATGGGCAAGTTATTAATAATCTACGGTATGCTGACGATACTGTCCTAATAGCGTCCACACAGCAAGATCTACAAGATATTGTGAATAGAGTAAAAGAGTGCAGCGAAAACGTAGGGTTAAGCATGAATGTGTCAAAAACAAAATATATGGTCATTTCGGGGAAGCCACAGTTAACGTCACATATACGTATCGGACTTAACATCTTGGAGAGAGTTGACAAATACAAATATCTTGGGTCATGGCTAACAGACTCGTGGAAAAGCGAAACTGACATCCGAGTTCGCATAGAAATTGCTCGCGCATCCTTCATGAAAATGAAAAAAGTTCTTTGCGGCCGTCAACTTTCTCTAAAACTCCGAATCAGACTCCTAAAATGCTACATTTGGCCCGTTGTTTTATATGGTTGCGAGGCATGGACCTTAGTGGAAGACTTACGTAAAAAGATAGAAGCCTTTGAGATGTGGACGTATCGTAGGATGCTTCGCATAAGTTGGACGGCTAAAGTGTCTAACGCTGAAGTCCTTGCACGAATGCAGAAGAACACCGAGTTAGTGAGAACCATCAAACAGCGTAAGATCTCGTACCTGGGTCATATATTGCGTAACGATAGGTACCGCCTGCTGCAAACTATTTTGATGGGAAAAATTGCCGGAAAAAGAGGTGTTGGAAGGCGAAAGAAGTCGTGGCTCAGAAACATACGGGAGTGGACTGGCATCAAGTCGGTCGAAGAACTATTCCGTTTAGCCATGGACAAGGAGAGGTTCAAAAAGCTGACGGCTGACCTCCAGTAATGGAGAGGCACTTGAAGAAGAAGAAGAAATAAAAAAACTCTTAAATGTTAAAAACTATTCCCTCTACATTCTACAACCTCGGCACACTAATGGATGGACTCATCTAAATTTAATTCTGCGTTAAGCACCTGTACTTTCCTTAATAGAGTTTCCTGTTGAATTCTTTTCCACTACACTTAGTGTCAGTTGCTTTAGAAAAGAATTTTAAGAATAAAGTTCCAGCTGTACCAAACAATCTTATTACAATTATGCGCCTACCTACTTAGTAATTATAATTTTAGTTAAACACGGTAATTCATACTACAAAATTAGTTATTACGAGAAGTTTGTGTACAATTATTATTATTATAGTCGTGGTACAGTCTGGTATAACTAGAAATCAATACTGAATTTGATATTGAAGTTATTTCCGTATCTCTAAATAACGTTTATCCGACCGTTAAAGATGTTTTGACTTGTCAAAATGCCTCAATAGCGCTACGATTGAGGTGTGGGGGTGGGCTGTAGAGCAATATATCAATAGTTCAATAAAATTATCATCCATGGCATTAGGTATTGTTGTACCCACTCCAAAAATAAGATTCACGCTTATTTGGAGGGGAGGTAGGTGTAGTCATTTTCAGCATGGCTAATTTTCATTAGAAAAAAGAAAATATATAACCCATACGTCTTTTTCACCTGAGTTAAAGTTTTTCAAACACTGCACTGAAACCCCTTTTCAGTGCACCTCTCGGATACTCAAGGAATATTTCCTTCAAATTTAAAATCTCTATCTAGGTTTATGTCCGGCTTAGGCTGTGCGTTGTCTGCCAGTCAGTGACGATACTGTTTCTTGTGTACAATTGTACATTCGTAGCTGTATCTTCATCGTTAATTACTTTATTACTTCGATCTCGACCATAACTTGCGTTGCGTTGACATAATATAACGTCCAAAGTCAGTATGTTTTACATTTAAAGTGAGATTAGTAACGGAGCTGCCAGCGTACAGGATAAAGTGTTCGTTTACAGCATATTGCGACCGGTGTCCAGCAACATACATACCTATAGTGCCTATATTTACGCCGTCAATATAAAACTACCAACAAGTTATTTAGACGAACGAAGTTGTTACTTTTGCATTGATTTTATAACAGGAAAGTCTTTTGCGAGTTGGAGCCGTGTACGCGAAGCCTTTAACTAAAGCCTTCAAATAGCGGGAGGAGAAAAGTTAGATAGCCTAACAAAAGTAGTTTGTAGCAACAAGCACTTTTCTGTTTCCAAGATTTGTTACAGTACAACTTTTTTACAGTTGTTTTGATAGCAGTTGTTATGCGGCTTCGAGAGTTAAACGACGCTTATATTTATGTTGGGGCCAGCGTTACCGCCTCTATCAAGCCTCTACCTAATTTCTGCGACATTAAATTATTGACATAAAATAACAGCCGTTTACACACTTACACATCAGATGGTTAAAATAAGGTCAAGGTTTTAGTTAAAGTCAACCACAAAAAGTTGCCGAAGTCAAGTGAGGGGGGTTTCTTTATTTTATTCCAAACTAGCTTGCTATTACCCGTGGCTTAGCTCGCCAAACTCAAGGGAAGAATAACTAAGTAAACACATTTTATATGAAAACTCAAAACTTTTGAAGAATAGAAGATTAAAGAGTACCTGCAGAAATAAAGAAAACCTTCATCTACGCGGACGAAGTCGCGGGCATTATCGAGTAATAAATGATCATTATTCCTATCACTATTTTAAACACAGAATCCCCTAAAAGTTTAGCTTTTGTTGCTTCAAGGGAAAGATATCAAACGAGTCCTACGTCGACTTACTGAGATAACAACAGTAATTAGACAAAGACAATTCTTTTTTGAATCGTACCCCAGCGAAGCGTGAGTAAACGGTTTGAGACTGAGCAAAGAAAACAAAGTACAGAGATAACAAGATCACAGGGTCCGTAGTAGTTTCCCATTGTTACTTGGGTGAGACAATTTAATTCTGCCAGCTACATGCTCTCTTGGATAGCTTTTTAAATTTTTAGTGTTTTCGCCATACGTGTATTAACTCTGAATAGACCTTTGGAATAGACAGAGATAAGGCAAATCCATTTTTTTCCAATTAATTACTTTGTAGTATGTGGCAAGTTCGCTTTCTCGGTAATTTAAGAAATGAATAATCATGGAACTAGGAATTACGACTACGTGAATAACCTAATTATTAAGCTATTACATAGCTTTTATCTGACTTTATTTTAAGACTGGTGAAGTCCACTCTCCGACCTTCTCGTGCTCATATCCAAAATCCCGAAAACTTCCAACTCGAACTGCAGAACCGATTCGAGTGCCTAGCAGACTGCGTTTCTGTGGACGATCTAAACAACAGGTTCGTGGAAACTGTTCATACTGTGGGGTCTAAATTCTTTAAGACCCACCGCAGGAAAAGAACCGAAAAGTTCTCTGACCATACTCTCAAGCTAATGAAGGAGAGACAAGAGATGAGGCTGCAGTCATCGGCAGACGCGGCTGCCTACCGGCGGATTAATAGGCAGATCTCTAAAGCACAAACTCGCGACCTCCGTGTCTTTAATACCAAGTGTATTAAAGATACCATTGAGCGGAACAAAGGCTCAAAAGTGTTCGCGAGAGATCTGTCTATCGGACAGAGCCAGTTGACGCGGCTGAAAACTGATGACGGCCGTCTCGTCTCTTCTCGACCTGAGGTTTTGGGAGAGGTTGAGAAGTTCTATGGACAGTTATATACCACGACACAAAAACCTATTGAAGATCTGGCGAAAGATCCCAGAGCCAAACTGACCCGACACTATACCGAAGATATCCCGGACGTCAGCCTATACGAGATTAGAATGGCTCTCAAACAGCTTAAGGACAACAAGGCGCCAGGTGATGACGGAATCACTGCGGAACTCCTGAAAGCGGGTGGAAAACCGGTACTTAAGATCCTTCAGCGATTGTTCAATTCCGTCATCCACGAGGGCACAACGCCGGAAGCATGGCACAGGAGCGTGGTGGTTCTGTTCTTCAAAAAGGGTGATAATACCTTGTTGAAGAATTATAGACCCGTCTCGTTGTTGAGTCATGTTTATAAGTTGTTCTCGAGAGTCATTACGAATCGTCTCGCTCGTAGGTTTGACGACTTCCAGCCTCCCGAACAAGCCGGATTCCGAAAAGGCTTTGGTACCATAGATCACATTCATACGCTGCGGCAGGTTATACAAAAGACAGAAGAGTATAACCGGCCACTTTGCTTAGCGTTTGTGGACTATGAGAAAGCCTTCGATTCGGTGGAAACTTGGGCTGTGTTGAGGTCGCTGCAGAGATGCCGGATTGACTACCGGTATATCCAAGTGTTGAAGTGCTTGTATGAAAACGCCACAATGTCAGTACGTATACAGGACCAGACTACGAGGCCAATCCACTTGCAGCGTGGAGTGCGACAGGGAGACGTTATCTCCCCGAAGCTCTTTACCGCTGCGTTGGAGGACGTCTTTAAGCTTCTGGATTGGAACGGGCTTGGCATCAACATAAACGGCGAGTACATCACTCACCTGCGATTTGCCGATGACATAGTAGTCATGGCAGAGACTCTGAGAGACCTCAATACAATGCTCAATGATCTCAGCAGGGTTTCTCAACAGGTGGGCCTGAAAATGAACATGAGCAAGACGAAAATCATGTCCAATGCTCATGTACCGCTCCACCCAGTAATTGTTGAGAACTCTGCACTCGAAATTGTCGACGAGTATATTTACCTGGGACACACAGTCCAGCTAGGTAGGTCCAATTTCGAGAAAGAGATCAACCGCCGAATCCAACTCGGCTGGGCAGCGTTCGGGAAGCTCCGAGATGTCTTCTCGTCCAAAATTCCTCAGTGCCTGAAGACTAAAGTCTTCGAACAGTGCGTGTTGCCAGTGATGACTTACGGATCCGAGACATGGTCGCTAACTAAGGGCCTCATAAGTAGGCTCAGGACCGCTCAGCGGGCGATGGAGAGAGCTATGCTCGGAGTGTCCCTGCGGGATCGAATCAGAAATGAGGAGATCCGTAGGACAACCAGAGTCACCGACATAGCTAAGCGAGTCGCGATACTGAAGTGGAAATGGGCGGGGCACATAGTTCGAAGAGCTGATGGTCGTTGGGGTCCCAAGGTGCTGGAGTGGCGACCCCGCACCGGGAAGCGCAGTGTTGGCAGACCCCCCACCAGGTGGACCGACGACATCAAACGAGTCGCAGGGAGCCGCTGGATTCAGGCGGCGCAAGACCGAGGCCTGTGGAAGTCCATGCAAGAGACCTTTGTCCAGCAGTGGACGTCTATCGGTTGATAAAGAAGAAGAAGAAGATAGCTTTTATCGCGGGCTTTGAACTAGGACAAACAGTTCCAGCGCGGCGACCGAATCAAGAAATTCCGTAACGAAAATAAACCTAACACCGTCGTTCAGTAAGCGTTCAACATTTTAGAGGTTCACAAGTAGCTCTGTTTGGCGCAGTGGGCGAGCGGCCGCTTTCTTTACCGTATGGTGTATGATATCGTAGGTTCGAATCTCACGCGCGAAGTAGTGACAGTGCGCTTTTCTTGTTTGTTTGTTTTTGGAACGTAAGTTCCTTATCGCAGGGTACGGAAGGGGGCTAGACGGAAAAAAATAAGGAACCGACACTCGACATATTTTTGAAACCAACACTTTTTTGTTGAATGTGAATTTTGCATTGTGTTCGGTATTTTCGCGATACAACATTGGGTCTCCGTAGCCTAGTGGCTCCGGCAGTCGCTTAACAGTTAAAAGTCGATGGTTCGAATCCCAGCTCGACAGACTGAATTTTCTATTTTCAATTTTATTTTAAATAATTTCTACATGTGGAATTTTTCCCTAATTTTTTATAACTTATAAGTTATAAAAAATTTCGAACCATTCGAACCATCGACTTTGAACTGTTAGGCGACTGCCGGAGCCACTAGGCTACGGAGACTCAATGTTGTACCGCGAAAATACCGAACACAATGTAATCGAAAGGAACTAAGTTCCATCCGGGTGTCCCTTGACACCTCTCAAGTTTTTTTAATTATTTTTTGCATAATTTTTATTATGCAAAAAAAAAATATCCTCATTTCTGATTCGATCCCGCAGGGACACTCCGAGCATAGCTCTCTCTCTACATCGCCCGCTGAGTGGTCCTGAGCCTACTTATGAGGCCCATAGTTAGCGACCATGTCTCGGATCCGTAAGTCATCACTGGCAACACGCACTGTTCGAAGACTTAAGTCTTTAGGCACTGAGGAATTTTGGACGAGAAGACATTCGTAGCTTCCCGAACGCTGCCCAGCCGAGTTGGATTCGGCGGTTGATCTATTTCTCGAAATTGGGCCTACCTAGCTGGACTGTGTGTCCCAGGTATATATACTCGTCGACTATTTCGAGTGCAGAATTCTCAACAATTACTGGGTGGAGCGGGGCATGAGCATTGGACATGATTTTCGTCTTGCTCATGTTCATTTTCAGGCCCACCTGTTGAGAAACCCTGCTGAGATCATTGAGCATTGTATTGAGGTCTCTCAGAGTCTCTGCCATGACTACTATGTCATCGGCAAATCGCAGGTGAGTGATGTACTCGCCGTTTATGTTGATGCCAAGCCCGTTCCAATCCAGAAGCTTAAAGACGTCCTCCAACGCAGCGGTAAAGAGCTTCGGGGAGATAACGTCTCCCTGTCGCACTCCACGCTGCAAGTGGATTGGCCTCGTAGTCTGGTCCTGTATACGTACTGACATTGTGGCGTTTTCATACAAGCACTTCAACACTTGGATATACCGGTAGTCAATCCGGCATCTCTGCAGCGACCTCAACACAACCCAAGTTTCCACTGAATCGAAGGCTTCCTCATAGTCCACAAACGCTAAGCAAAGTGGCCGGTTATATTCTTCCGTCTTTTGTGTAACCTGCCGCAGCGTATGATGTGATCTATGGTACCAAAGCCTTTTCGGAATCTGGCTTTTTCGGGAGGCTGGAAGTCATCGAACCTAAGAACGAGACGATTCGTAACGACTCTCGAGAACAACATACAGTAACCTAACCTAGAAGGTACTCTTCTTGGTTTCTTACTCTTAGGAACGATGAAAGATAATAACTGAACAACAGAACAACATAAAAACATACTTACCAAAAAATTACTCTATTTTATTTTAACTTTTAGTTTTATTTTATTAATTAAGGTATGCCAACAGCGTATACACAAAACTATGCTAACTTAATATATACAAATTCTTATTCGGTGTGACATATTCGGGATTCTTATAGGCGTACACTACACTAAGAAGAAATATTATATTGTGCTTAAATAAATATTGTGTACATTAGCCATAGAAAATAGTTCAAAAAATGATTAGGAAACGAAAGCTGAATAATATAACAAAAGAACAATTCTCAAAAACTATGTACTAATAAAAAAACTAGAAAGACTAAGACTGGCCGAGTTATCTCTCAAAGTGCAGACCGCTGATACAATAGCCTTTTTAAAAGTATTTGGATCCTGACAAAATATATCGACATCTTTCTGAACATTAGCGAGGTCATTGTAAACTCTGTTAAGACGGTTAATTGCAGCGTTCCTACCTAAGTTCGATTTGCTAAAATTTACGTGAAGTTTTCCTAGAAGGTACTCTTTTTGATTTCTTACTCTTAGGAACGATGAAAGATAATAAGTGAAGGAGGCCAGGAGCAACCAGGGTACCCTTTACTAGTTTTTGTAAGAAAAGCATGTCGGCAATACAATAACGATCACTGAGAGGAAGCCTAAGAAAGTGTACAAGCCTAGCCTCGTATCCAAAACGTTAAGGACAGGTGCGATCGCGGTAGGCTAATGATTTTGAAAAGTTTCGCTGTACCTTCTCAATTCTATCGATGTGAACTTTATATTGTGGAGTAAACAACAAGAAACAGGTTATTGAAGACAGGATAGGGAGGAAAAATACTAGCTGTATCCTACTAAATCCTACTTCCTATCCTATTAATATTATAAATGCGAAAGTTTGTGAGGATGTATGGATCGATGGATGTTTGGATGGATGTTACTCTATAACTCCACAACGAATGAACCGATTTAGCTGAAATTTGGAATGAAGGTAGCTCATACCCAGAATTAGCATATAGGCTACATATATTTTTATCCTGGAAAATTACAGAGTTCCCGCGGGAATCAAAATACCTTAATCCACGCGTACAAGTCGCGGAAATCATCTAGTAACTCAAAGCCTCGATGTTATACTACTTGTACCTAATAATTAAATTATAGATCAGTTCAACCGAATATTTCTCGATTTAGATTGAATTTGTGCTAATTAATGTACATAATATTACTATCACGGATTTATTAAATTCTAATTATTTTTAATCAACTATTATAAAATAACAACGCATTGCACAAGATATAAAAATCTATGACGAAAAATAAAACAAAAATCAAACAAAGAGAAATTTATTAAAAAGGTAAAATTTAATTGAAGCTCAATAGATTTGTAAACAATTATTCAGACGTAAGTTTCTCTAAGATCCATACATCACGCCGTTGAACATAGTTAGTGAGTTCATTTTAATAGCGAAGTAAAACGGTCTATTAGCGTTAAAATGCTTCGGCTCCGGTTCTATAATGAAACTGGCTCCGGGACCCTCAAAGACTGAAAAATAAATGCATAAATTAAGCTATGGAGTACCAAATACTTAATTAAGTAAATAATGTGTGAGTGACGTGGAATAAAAATGAATAAAATAATAATCTGAAGTCTGGATTTGAACCACCGAACCGATAGTTTTATTCCTTCGTTTAGCCGCTACGCCACCAAAGCTATGACGGACCGTGTGTAATAAACGAAGGCGACACACAAAAGTCGTGACGGAAAAATTCTTACTTTTTTTTTCGCTTAGCCCCCTTTCGCCAAGTCCGTACCGATAAGGAATTTCGTTCCAATAATAATCTATCTAATACCTTTAAACGAGCAATTCTTGTATATATATATATATACTAGCTGATGCCCGCGACTTCGTTCGCGTGGATTTAGTTTTTAAAATCCCGCGGGAACTCTTTGATTTTCCGGGATGCATGTCACCCTCCAGGTTCTCAACTATACCTATCCAAAAAATCACGTCAATCCGTAGCCTTGTTGCAGCGTGATTGACGGACAAACCAACAAACAAACACACTTTCGCATTTATAATATTACTCGCGGCATTGTTAATGATGATTCAAAGAGAAATAATATTACTGATGATATTGTCAATTACGTTTAGCTATCATTTTTATAATTGTCAAATTTTTTACCATACTTAACCAAAGACAAAATTACGTTTAGCTGTCATTTACGTTTTGTTATTCCACTGTCATTTGCGTATTGTTATTCCATGTCAGATGCGTTTTTGTTATAGGTTTTATGGTGACTTGACGGAAACGCGGTCGAACGGGACAAAAAGGCTGGTTCTAAGCTACCTCTCCACCAATTTTCAGCCAAATCAGTTCATCCGTTCTTGAGTTATAAATAGTGTAACTAACACCACTTTCTTTTATATATATAGATATCTATAATATAATAAAACTGTAACAGGTCCAATTCTGTACATTGAAGATATTTTGAAAATTTTTGTTTGAGGGCACTCTATAATCGATACTGAAGCCAAAACAATTTTTTTTTAATTTTTTGTCTGTCTGTCTGTCTGTCTGTCTGTCTGTCTGTCTGTCTGTCTGTCTGTCTGTCTGTCTGTATCTTGGCCGCGCATCACGCCGAAACTACTGGACGGATTTAAATAAAACTTGGCACGATTTAAGTTTATACTACGAGGTATAATATAGGATACTTTTTATCCCGGAATTCAGCACGGTTCCCTTGGGAGAGGGGATGAAAGTCAAAATGTGTATTTCGCTGTAATTCATTAAGGCGTATTCCGATTTAATCCATTCTTTTTTTGTTAGAAAGCAGGTTCTTTAGAGATTGTCCTGTAATTATTTCAAGGTCGTCAATTTCGTAGTTCAGAAATTATAGACATCACGATCTTCAGTATAACGTCCAAATAACTTGAACCCCGGAATCTACAAGATACTTTGAATGAACGGCTCATTTTAAGCTGGCAATCGTACTTTATCGCATATAGCCATCGTGGATAGCCCTATTTTGTCAAAGTCAAACTACTCCAAAGGCGTCAGATTTTGCCAATCGATCATTATACCTACATACTACATAGTAGGTATGGATGTAATACATCGTATGGACTTAATGCTACAGGGTTTTCCTATGCAATTTAATATTCTAATCATACTAATATTATAAATGCGAAAGTGTGTTTGCTTGTTGGTTTGTCCTTCAATCACGCCACAACAGAGCCACGGATCGACGTGATTTTTTGCATGGGTACTATAGTTGAGGACCTGGAGAGTGACATAGGCTACTTTTATACCAGGAAAATCAAAGAGATCCCGAGGGACTTTAAAAACTAAATCCACGCGGACGAAGTCGCGGGCATCAGCTAGTATATATATATAATCTGAATCTCGGAAACGGCTACAACGATTTTCATGAAATTTAGTATGCAGGCGGTTTCGGGGGCGATAAATCGATCTAGCTAGGTTTCATTTTTAGAAAAGGTCGTTTTATCCGTGTTTTTAGGCAATGAAAAACCCCTTACATTAGAATACGAAGGTAAATTTCGCCATCATCTATGAGAAACCGGGCGGTCCCGAAACCACAAGGCCCCGGTTCGAGTCCAGACGATTATTATTTCCCCTATGAATTTTATTATTATTTCTCTATATATTATGACTCTCACACCCGCATACAAAATAAATAGATATAGGGCCAAAAAGTATTATAAACATAAATATATACACACAGATAAATAAACTTACATATAGATTACATAAATAAATACTTGTAGCGGGCGGAGGATTACGCCCCGGCAGGGTAGACCAGACGGCCGGGGGTCAGGGCGACAGGCTGAGAAACCGACGGACTATCCTAGCCGAGTCTAGCAACACCGCTCTCTGCATCTTGGCCGCGAGCGAACCGCCACGGAACCCCAGTCGCCTCAGATGGTGAGCGAGGCTGACCGGGATCAACCCATTCGCAGAAATAACGATTGGGATGGTTTCAGTGGACTCCACATGCCACATGCCAGTAACCTCGTGAGCCAGATCTAGATGCTTTCGTTTTTTCTCTGTCTCCGCTCTCACGAGGTTCTCGTCATGTGGGATGGTGATGGTGGGTGGTGGTTATTATTATTATTTACATTTATTTCATTTATATCATATAATTTACATTTTTAAATATTTGATTATAAAAAAAAAAAACATTTAAAAATATAAAAAATAGCGGTCCACCGGCCTCGGGAACAGGGTCCAAGCAACCGGCGGTCAGGGCCCCAGAGAGAGGAACCTCCTGACTATGCGAGCCGTGTCCAGGAGAATTATTATTATTATTATTATTATTATTATTTATTCTTTTTTTTAATAGATAAGTAATTTCCAAAAAACCTGATTTACCAAGGTCACCCAGATATTAATAATTAAGGATTACAAAATATAAATCTGTGATATGACACTGTTTGTTAAACCCGGTTGAATGAATGATATACCCGGTAAAATGAATAGTGAATTTGACTCCTAAGTCATGTTTCTTTTATTAAGCTGAACTTTAAATTCTCCTCGCTCCTTCTCTCCTCTTCTCCTCCTATGACCCTCCAAATTAGCGGAAAACTTGTGTACGAATAATTAGGTGCAACAATAATGCAACGGCTGAGGATTGGCAGTTGACCTTTCAGTTTTCAGTCCGGTCCATCAACCTTTAACCATTAGGATATTGAAATTTTAAATGGCTGTAAACTTGTAAAGGCTAATAATAAAATGAAATCTATTTTATTTAGACCATTGGTTATTTTAGTGTTGGACAATTTTACTTATTATTATTTAAGACTAGGTACATCTTTTGCCGTTACATGCTAAGATACTAGGTGGACCGTTAACATGACTGTGTGCATATTATTATAGTGCCTCAGTAAGGGGCAGTCTGGCTTTTAACTTATGCTGCATCTATTGAGACTGGTTGCCATGTTTATATAAGTGTCAAATGTCAATGGCACGAAAGTGCCATTCTCTGATGTTCAAACCTCATCCGTTTCAATATGTATTGTTTTATATTTATTATCGTGCCCACTCCTGACACGAGATTCACGCTTGAAATGAAATGAAAATATTCTTTATATATATATATATATATATATATATATATATATATATATATATATATATATATATATATATATAATAAACATACCTACATATACATAAATGTTACATACATTCATAAATACATACATACAATATATACTTAAGTATCATATTATATGATTAGCCATAATAATAAATAAGGAATTAAGTAGATAAATATCTACCTATACAAAATTACGGGGGCATAAAATGTTTTTTAAGGAGCTGCTTAAAAATAGGCAGAGATTGTGCCCGCCGCAAATTGACAGGGAGAGAGTTCCAAAGACGAACAGCTGTAATGGAGAAGGACTTGGAGTAGAAAGATGTGCTATGGGAAGGAATTCTAAGAGTCAAGTTATCCCCAGAGCGATACGCTTATTTGGAAGGGTGAAAGGTAATGTTCAATATGCTTAAAATACGTGAAAAAATTGATCCACAGACATGCATGCACATAACATCTAGCAAATACTTCAAAAAGTGTTAATTTTACTCTTATTCTAATTATGAAATTTTTATCTCACTAGTTATTATGTCAACTTAACACTCACCATTCGCAGCGGTAGCTTCTGCGCCTTCTTCATTAACTTCAATAAAGGCTTTTTGTACAGCTGAATCAATATATAAGTCACCAGCATTTTTCAACAAATTATATAATTTTGCTTCGTTTGGTTTGAACACTGTATTGACATTCATCTGAAAAGTATTAAGTGAGTGACGTTAGTTGAATACCTATTTTACCCGACGCGGACCGGATAGGATTTTAGCAGTTTAAGTCGCGGGGGTCATCTAGTGAAACATAAAGGTAAGAAACCTACCTTTTCGAGAACATCTTTCAGATTAGTTGTTGTTTCAATTTTAAACTTTGGCATGTCTACAATTACTTTTTTTCCACCTGAATTTTTCAAGGCACTTTCCAAAACTTGAGGGTCCTTAAGCTTTTCTTCCAACTCAATAATACCCTCAACGTCCTTTGGAAGAACAACAACAAGAGAAGCATGGTATCCCTTGTATGGAATTTCGATGATCTGAAAATATTTGGTAAATTAATACTTCTTAACAAAATATAAACTTTATCTAGGAATTAATAAGGCTCCATTCACATTTGCGCAGAGTCAAAACGAAGCGTCGCGACGTGTTATTTACATGTTATATGAAGTGAACGTTGAGATCTATCTCGATTTGGTAACGTATAAAAACGGCTGAGTCTTTAGGTATAATTTTATTTGCTTAATACAAAGTACGTTACCAAATCAAGATAGAGCTCAATATATCTACTTCATATTATAACGTGTTAATAACGAGTTCCACCGTTTAAATACGTATGTACGTACGACTATACGCTTTGACTCTGCGCCAACGTGAATGTAGTGTGAGCCTTAGGTTCCCTTTTATTACAAACTTTTGATATTACACGCTGCAAGCAACAGAGATAGCTGGCATCCCGGAGACGGACTAGGTTTTATCTTCCGGTAGTCAAAGAATTTTTAAAACCTAAATATCACAGGCACCATCTAGTAGTAAATTTAAGCAACTCGATCACAATATTACTCGTAGGTTATAAGTACTTATTTCGTACTTGTGAGTTCAGTTCGTCGCTTTCTACATAACCATAATTCCCTTCTCTGTGCATCATAGGGACTTGAA
Organism: Oeneis ivallda; assembly: GCA_029955525.1. Lineage (NCBI taxonomy): Eukaryota > Metazoa > Arthropoda > Insecta > Lepidoptera > Nymphalidae > Oeneis > Oeneis ivallda. The sequence continues at coordinate 8,971,831 of JARPMR010000011.1, forward strand.
TCACTTTATTTTTGTTCACGTGGAAATCTCGCTCTTTTGTCAATTCCTTTTCAAATGGATCTTCCCAAGCACCCTACAAAATAACATCATATTTCAGAAAATTCATATTCGACAAAATAAAATGGAACTAAAATGTCGATAAAATATGACGATTAATAGTCACCTTGAAGTAAATAGCGTTGACTAAAAGGGCTTTTGTACTTGGACCGAGGCTTTCAGGATCGACTAGGTCCTTAATCCGATGATTTGTTTGATCTTCCACCTGAAAATAATAAATGTCAAAAAATAGCATCAGGTTAAATACAGAAAAATGTTTATGTAGATAGTAATTTTTTATAGTTACCCAAGTATTGATTTCTGTTGCAGCCTTTACTTTCTCTCCAAAGTTTATATTTTTGATTTCGGAATTGAATATTTCCCTCGAGAGAGCGGCAAAATCAGGATTGAGCTCATAATCCTTTCCGATATAAATTTTATTAGCTGTCTTAACTATTACGCCTTCAGAGGATTGCAACTCCTTATTTGCGTATGAGAAAACTGCTTTTGCCTAAAAAATAAATATTACATGACTTGGTTGTTATTCAACTTGTGCATGAGATATACCTTTACAGCCATGAACATTATGTCACTGTAATAAAGAACCAAACGAATATTAGGCATGGTACTATATACTAGTAAATGGCACTGTTGAAAATAATATTTTATTGTTTTTCTCATGCATTGATATGCACAATGCACATACATGAATTAGCAGAACATCAGCTTTTTGAACCGGTGGTAGAGTCTTGATCTGTTGTAAGTATAAGAGCTACAAGTGCTTAGATGAAGCCTATTTTTAATTTGAATTTGACATGCGTATTGAAAAATAAACTCTCGGCGCCCTTTCAGTAAAATGCATCTCGATTGTAAATATTTTTTAATTTTCCACGCTTATAACATAAACAACAATTTGTCGGTTAATAAACATCTTGATAAATTTTGTTTACAAGTACTTACAGTTTCGTCATTAGGCGTTCCAATTGCTTGTAACAGTTCATCGTGTGATTCACCGATTGATGCCAGGGCTAATTCAGCGAGAGGTGGCATAACTGATATTGCGGATAAGACGACGCTCTCCTGAGGGTTTGCTTTGGTAACTTCCTTAAAATAAGAATATTAATTTTTAGCAAATGCAAAGCAAATTGACTGAAAAAATAAATATTTCCTACTAAGTAATATTATTAAAGCGAAAGTTTGTGATGATGGATATATGGATGGATGGCCTCGTGAAGAGCTTACTATAGTAATGATCCTATGAAGTATGTAGGCAAACACTACAGATTGCAGACAAACAAAAGAGCCTTTCCCCTGCCTCAATCAACACCTTACAGCGAAACTACTACAACTTAACCGAATTAAGCTAAAGGTTGTTGTAGGACACTGTTCGCTCAACAAATACCGTTTCATTCTAGGTATCACCGAAAGCCCTCTATGCATAGCATGTATGTAGGGCAATGAGAAACCGGAACACGTACTGATCAAATGCAGAAGTGTATCCGACCAACTACAAAAATAAATTGGCTCGCCAGCAACACTTCCGGAGGTCCTCGCAGACCTGGGTGGCCTGCCCGGATTCTGGAGTGAGCTCGGTTGGCTGGAGTGATCTGGCGGGGAGCCCTACCAGTGGAATCACGTAAAACGGGCGAACATCGCCTACTTGCGGAGACAATTCCCAGTAAGAAGAGAAGAGAAGAACAGAGATGGATGGATGGATGGATGTTACTCTTTCACGAATTAACCGATTTAGCTGAAATTAGGAATGGAGATAGCTCATACCTGGGATTAACATATACATTTTATCCCAGAAAATTATAGAATTCCCGCGGGGATTAAAAACCTTAACCTATTGATAATAACCTATTGATAATAATAATAGGTTGTTTTTATAAAGGACGTAAAATACAAAATGGTGGTACTATGGAAGTAGAAACTCACAATAAAAAAAAAATTGCGTGTCATTTTGAGTCGCATGTTACTGAGTAGGCCTTTCAAAATAAAGATGATGTTTCCTTGAATATTTTACACCGATAAGGTCCGTTTAAATAAGGTTTAAATAATAATACACAGCTTGAAAGTCGTATAGTACTAGGAACCATAATTATATATCTTCTCTTCTATATATATAAAAGAAAGTGGTGTTAGTTACACTATTTATAACTCAAGAAAGGATGAACCGATTTGGCTGAAAATTGGTGGAGAGGTAGCTTAGAACCAGGAGACGGACATAGGATACTTTTTATCCCATTAGACCGCGTTTCCGTCATGTCACTATAAAACGTGGTATAACAAAAACGCATCTGACATGGAATAACAAAACGCAAATGACAGTGGAATAACAAAACGTAAATGACAGCTAAACGTAATTTTGTCTTTGTTAAGTATGGTAAAAAATTTGACAAAATTACAAAAAGTGTTATAAGAAAGCATTACTGATATTATAAATGCGAAAGTGTGTTTGTTTGTTGGTTTGTCCTTCAATCACGTCGCAACAGAACAGCGGATTGATGCGATATTTTGCATGGGTATAGTAATGGATGTAGTAGTGGTTCCTCAGACCGGGAGAGCTACTTTTTATCTCGGATAATGAAAGAGTTCTCGCGGGATTTTTAAAAACTAAATCCATGCGGACGAAGTCGCGGGCATCAGCTAGTATTATTATAAAATGTACTTATATTTTGTTTGTTCTTCCGTAGCTGGTTGTTTATTTTTTTTTAATTACTTTACTTTGATTGAGGGTTTGCTATTTCTTCTCCTGATTCAGGCTTAAACTTATAATTACTTACAGAGAACATCCTTGCTGTAAATTGATTACTGCCATCTCGGAGTAGCGACTCTGTATTTCTGCCATTGGACATTGCCATTATGGCAAAAGGCAAAACTGTAAAAAATAAAAAAATATAATATACTTTTGGTATTGTTTTAGTACATGTTCTGTATAAAAGATAAAATGCGTTAAATTTAGTAACAATATCGCCTAATTTTGTTGATGTTATGATGTAACGAAGCGTTACATACTTTAATTATATTAATTATATTTATTTTAAAATACGTATTTATTTATAAATATCTAAGTATTTGTCCCTATGATAAATAAACAGTTATATTATTTAAGTATAGTATGTAGTTATTATGATTACCCGCCATATTTTAATTATGTCTTTTATGTAGGTATAGTTTGTTCACAATAGGAATGTGTGTGGCCAAAGTGTAAATTAACGCTACTATTTTTACATGGCAACCTACACAAGCCACTTGACAACTATCAAACTCAGCAGTGCGTCGATTCTCTAAAAATGACATACTCGCATGTGGCACCATTTTATAGGGGCCTAGTACTCACTTTATATAGCTGCATTATATACTAACTGTTGATATTTATTTATGATCTGTGGTTTCTTTTAAAATAATTTTGTTTTAGAATGCAGAAGTAAAGACCTTTTATATGATACCCCACTCGGTATAATTATCTTACTTTGAAATTTCAAACCCCTGATTTTTCCCCCTTTTTTAATTAAACTAAAATAATTTTCGCGTTGATTTTATATTTCCTGTAAAATATACATAAATCTCTATTGACCATAATTATTTCAGATTTTTCGATTGGTAAACTTCGGAGATAAGGGGGGGAACGGTATTTTTTTCGACATTTTGGCCGATTAATCAAAAACTATTATATATAGAAATAAATAAAAAACTGTTTTAGAATGCACAAGTAAAGGCCTTTCATATGATACCCCACTCGGTATAGTTATCTTACTTTGAAATTTCAAACCCCCGATTTTCCCCCTTTTTTAATCAAACTAAAATAATTTTCGCGTTGCTTTTATTTTTCCTGTAAAATATACATAAACTTCTATTGACCATAATTATTTCAGATTTTTCGATTGGTAAACTTCGGAGATAAGTCGGAGATAAGATAGCCGCTGGATTCAAGCGGCGCAAGACCGAAGCCTGTGGAAGTCCATGCAGGAGACCTTTGTCCAGCAGTGGACGTCTATAGGTTGACAAAGAAGAAGAAAGAAGAAACTTCGGAGATAAGGGGGGGGAACGGTATTTTTTTCGATATTTTGGCAGATTACTCAAAAACTATTATATATAGAAATAAATAAAAAACTGTTTTAGAATGCACAAGTAAAGGCCTTTCATATGATACCCCACTCGGTACAGTTATTTTACTTTCAAATTTCAAACCCCCGATTTCCCCCCTTTTTTAATAAAACTAAAAATAATTTTCGATTTTTCTTTATTCCAATGATGTTCCACTATTATACACAACTATGCCAAATTTCATGTCGATAGCTTTAATAGTTACTGAAATAATCGACTGTGACAGACGGACGGACGGACGGACGGAGAAAGTCTCACCATAAGGGTTCCATTTTTACCATTTTGGTACGGAACCCTAAAAAGAATCGTCCAGAAATGTTAGTCTATGCCTAATGTGAATCTTCAAATATTTTGTAATATTTTGCAAAGTAAACATTACATAAATAAATATGTTTACTTACATAAGCGTAATAAATATGTTTACTTTTTCATGGCATTAATTTCTAGTTTTCTTGTTATTAATCAATACATAATAATAATTATGTAATCAAAATACATATTATTACTTACAATATTTTAATATTTTTATTTTTATCTGAAATTATGTCTCCATAATCATTTTTAGTTTATAGTAAATAGTAACCAAGTTGGAGACACTGTCAAAGAGCATAGAGGATATAGTATATATCAATAATAATATGGCCTTCTAATATGTGTATTGAAAATTTAGCTTAGTTGATTTAATATTTATTATTCCTGCAAAGAAAACTCGTATTTTTTCCCTAGCTGAGCATATTTCTTTTCTATTTCAACACTTAAATCACTTTAATATACTTAGGTACTTATTTTATTCAGATAATATATATTTGTAGTTTATCGGATCGCTAATGTCACTTCTTTAACACCTCTTAAGTTAAGTCTCAGTGAAAACCTAGTTTAACTTAATTTTTTCGAGATCCAGAAAGGAAAATCTACTTTAAAACAAAATCGCATTCACAGCGTATAATTCATACAAAAAGGTTTTTCGATAGTGAGATTGATAGTCCAGTAGATAAAGCATTTAACCTCGCACTAAATTTCCGATCAAATTTTAATTTTTTTTTAGGTTAAGGGTTACTTACTGACTATAACAGATCCAGGTGGAGCTTCGATCGCAATCTTAAAGAAAAGTTTTTGACCGATATCTCGGTAACTATCCACTTTAGGGCAAAAGTTATTCAAACCTTTTTTGTAGAGAATAAAATTTGCATCTTTTATTTCCTGTAAACTTTTTTGTAAAACTTACCGTTTACGATATATCGCCTGCAAAAGGTTCGAAGGTTGCATGCGAGCGTGTTTAGTGTGTGTGTGTTCATTAAATGGGCCATAAATCGTAAACGGTAAGTTTTACAAAAAAGTTTACAGGAAATATAAGATGCAAAATTTTATTCTCTACAAAAAAGGTCTGAATAACTTTTGCCCTAAAGTGGATAGTTTCCGAGATATCGGTCAAAAACTTTTCTTTAAGATTGCGGTCGAAGCTCCACCTGGATCTGTCAGCATTTTGTGTTTTTATGGTTAGTAAGTAACCCTTAACCTAAAAAAAAAAAATTAAAATTGGATCGGAAATTTAGTGCGAGGTTGACCCAAAAAAACGGCTTTATTTACTGGCCTATGAACTGTCAAAAATATTTTTGTTTCACATCGATCCCTAATAGATAGTTGCAATGATACGTGCTTCGAAAACCATACTTTCACAATAGATTTAGGATTGGTAGCTTAGTCGCTACTAGATACTGCCAGCGTACTAGGAAATGGCAGCAATTCATAGTACGCCGGAACTGGCGTACCCACATAGTCTCATAGCAACTAATGTTTGTTGTTTTCACACAAACTATGATATTACGATGCATGCCGCATTTATGGAGCTATTGTTTGTGGGAAGGGCGGTATCTAGTAACGAAGATCCTAAATTTATGACTTTGACATTGATGCAGTGATTTGATACCGAAGTTACGGAATCGAGCTGGCTATGGTATTGCCCGCCTAACAAAAGAGGTAAATAAGCACAACAGCGCCCTCCATTTCCAGGCACATAGTTATTGTGAACAGACAATACCTACCTATTTTGTTACTGCGTAGCAAATAATGTTTCGCGCGCGTATCCAAGCATTCCGGCGCACAGGCATCCATTTTGATGGAGTTAAACCAGCTGTCAGTCGCGCCCAACAAAAAACCAAGGGGAAGAAAATACTCTCTTTCTGAGAAAATATTATGTTTGACAATTTATAAGCACAGTCGCAAAGCATATACCTGGATAGAAAACCTAGGATTTGTTCTTCCCTCAAAAAGGACTTTACAGAAATTAACAGCTAAAGTGTGTATACATCCAGGTATAAATTATGATGTAATGAACCACTTAAAAGCGACTGTGCTAAAAATGGAGCCAGAGGAAAAATACTGCATATTAATCTTTGATGAAATGTCTCTGTCCCCTGGCCTGCAATATCAAAAATTTGCAGGGGAAATAATTGGCTTTGAGGATTATGGATACAGTAAAACTGATAAAATTGCAGACCATGTTTTAGTTCTCATGATAAAGGGCCTGAAAAGTAAATTTAAGCAACCCGTTTCATATTCATTTTGCCAAGGAGCAACAAAAAAGGAACATTTAAAAAAGATTTTAATTGATGCAATTAAAGCTATCAATAGTACAGGCTTAACAGTTGTAGCTACTGTATGCGATCAGTCACAAACTAATATGTCGGTAATAAAAAGCCTGTTCGAGGACACTAAAGCAGAGTATTTGAGAAGAGAAGATGAACTGAAAAGTCTTTCATATGAAATTGAAGGTAAAAAAATATTTCACTTGTATGACCCTCCACATTTGCTAAAGGGCATGCGAAATAACTTGCTTGGAAAAGATTTAAGATATATAGAAAATGGTGAAGAAAAAATAGCAAAGTGGGAGCATATAGTCATGCTTTTTGAGACAGATGTGGGAGATGATGAAATAAGATTATGTAATCGATTAACTGAGGCACATGTTTTAAAAGAAAAAATACCGAAAATGAAAGTTAAACATGCAGCACAAGTATTTAGTCAGCGGGTTTCATCAGCAATGAGATTTTGTGCAAGTAAGTAATTCTACCTTATAATTCCAAAGTAATGTTTTAGTTGACTATTTGATTTTCCGGGATAAAAAGTATCCTATGTCACTCTCCAGGTCTTCAACTATATCTATGCAAAAAATCACGTCTTTCCGTAGCTCTGTTGCGGCGTGATTGAAGGACAAACCAACAAACAAACACACTTTCGCATTAATAATATTAGTATGATTGTGAGCAAGTTAGTATTTTGAAACAGAATCTAATAAAAGAGGAGTAATAAGAAAAGAGGAGTGTTATAAGTTTGACGTGCTTATGTGTGTCTATCTATACCCTCGTAGCACCCCAAAGAATGGACCGATTTTGATGCGAATTTTCTGTTTGAAAGCTAGCGTAATCAAGATGAATCTTAGATATAATAATTTGTGAAGATCCATTCAGGCGTTTCAAGGTCATCAGCTCATTTTCTATTTGATTAAAGGGTCTTGCAAACTTTCACAGGTGTGATTGATTTGGAATTTGGTGTAATGTTACTTCAGATTATTTCCAAGACATTTTCCCAGATAGGTAACCTTGAGCTTCAAGTAGTCTTTGGGATACCCAACACCTCAGCAACTTACAGCAGATATAATTATTACTAGCTGATGCCCGCGGCTTCGTCTGCATGGATTTAGTTTTTAAAATCCCTCGGGAGCTCTTTGATTTTCCTGGATAAAAAGTGGCCTATGTCACTCCTGGTCCTCAACTATAACCATGCAAAAAATCACGTCGATCTGTATCCCTGTTGCGGCGTGATTGAAGGACAAACCAAACACACTTTCGAATTTATAATATTAGTAAGGATGTGTGTTTGGGCTCATTGTAATGGTCTCAATAGGTGTTAGATAAACGATGATCGAGGTTTGATAAGGATCTGATGATGGAGCAGAAAACTGAGTAATACAATGTATATGTACATATACGACAGGTATATCATACATAATCTGGCCATATACAGTCACATGTTGGAGGTGTTTTGAATATTTAATTTACACTTGTTTTATGTAAGCTCTGTATGTGAAGAATTGTTTCAAATGCATTTCTTAACTATTTCTAATTATTTTCAGGACATAAAATACTACAAGAGTGTGTCCATACAGCTGATTTCTTATTAAAAATGGATCAATTATTTGATTCATTCAATGGGCATTCATACCAACCAGATAAAAAAAAATTTAAAGGTCCATTAAAAAGGAATTCTAATCATTTTATGCTATGGAAAGACTTGTTGCCAATTTTCCAATCTATGGGCTTTAAAACCATTAAAAAAAATGGTACAGTTGCTTATGAAAAAGTGCCATCAATTACTAATTTTATACATAATATAAAAACATATCAAGAAATGTTTGAATATTTAAATAGGGAAAAAGGGATTACAAGTTTAACAACAAGGACAATCAATCAAGATCCTCTTGAAAATTTCTTCTGCCAAATTCGCAGCCACGGCGTTCGCGATATAAATCCGACATGCGAGCATTTTATAAGTATATATAAAACTTTATTGATTAATAATTTTACTTCGCCACACTCTGTGAATGCCAATTGCGAAAAAGATAAAAATAAGATTTTGCAGCCTGTTCAACATTTTTTTGATAAAACGCCGGATAATCAGAAGTTAAGAAGTGACTCTCCAGTTGACATCACCAGTCTAATTTCTGCAAGTTACGATGTAAAATCTGCAGACAATATCGTACATAAAAGTGCCAAAAGCTATGTAGCTGGAGCCATAATAAAAAAAGCGCGTACAAAAATATTTAAAAATTGCAAGGTTTGTACAAAAAAATTGTTGATGAACACAAAAGATTTATCCACAAAGTCAGATTACATATTGGAAAGGGATTATACGAAAAGATCTCTGCATTATCCAACTGAGGAATTTGTTAATCTCCTCAATGAAGTATATGAGTGTATAGTTTGCTGTTTGTCCACCACACCCCACGATAGATGTCTGCTGGAGAAAATAAATGATTACATAAATTTGATGGTTGATTTTAAAATATTAACATGCCCAAAACACAATTTGCTACCTACTTTTATTAAAAATATTAGCACAAATATAATTGTTAACAGTTGGTGCACAAATGTCAATAGAATTTTAAAAGGAAAGCTCTCAAATTTTGATAAAAGTGATAAAATAAAAACGCAAGCATTTAATTATTATGTAAGACATAGTAAAAAATAAATGTTTTTCAATATTGTGTTGTTTTATTTACGGGTAAATCATCAAAACATCAGACAAATAGAAGGAATATTTTTAATGTAGTAATTAGTATACAATAGTAGATATAGATGGCGCTACTAAATTCTGTAGAATTTAACAGCTCCATCTTTTGAGTAGGGTTCCACGTAATTTAATCCCCAGACAACATTGTTGCATATCTATCTCTGGTTTATGTGTATTATCTATGGTCGCGCCCGATCTCGCACTAGTGACGGGCGATTCTCATTTTTTTTTTCGCAGAGCAATCGCTCTAGTTTGTTCTGCGATGAGTCTCTTCAAAATTATTTAAGCCGTGCAATGGATGCGGATTATCCCGTTGTAGGGTTCTCCCTTAGGTTCTCCGCTCCGATTAAGGAACATTCTTCGCTCCGCCTTAACATTCTCCGCTCCGCCTGAACTTCTCCGCCCCGATTAAGGAACATTCTTCATTTGGAATAACGTTCGCCGCTTTGAACGTTCTCCGCTTTAACCTGCACCGCTCGCTACTACCAGCCCGGCTAGTCACCAGGTCGCGACGGTCGACGTTCCTGTGCGCACTAGCACGGGCGTCACCTCCTCTGCGGGTCTGCGGGACAGCCGTCACTCCCCAGCGACTCAGCGGCCCCCAACACCTAGGCCACCTAACCAGGGGAGTACCTATATACACCACCACCTAGGTCAAGGCAGGATCTTGGTAACTCCACGGCCCTACAAATTTGTGTACCCACCTACTGAGCTAGCCGCGGTAATAAAATCTGTACCGTTACCTTTGGTCGAAATAAATGCTTTTGTTACCGTGGGCTATCTTTTTTTATTTAACCTCCACACATTCTTTTTTTTTTCACCCCCCGGTACAATGATACTAATAAATATTATTTGATCTGGAATATTAGTAAAATAAGTACAATCCAAATATACCAATGTTACTCTGTTTGTATGTAAAATCATGGCAAACCGTTGTACCGATTGGGAAAATTTTCAAAAAAATAACTTGCATCCTGAGAAAGGACATAAAATTTCCACGCGATTTTTCAATCTATGCGGTCGCAAGGATGTAGACGTGGACATTTAGCTAGTATATTATAAGCAATATAATATGGAATACTTTAAATTTATCTAAACCGAGTCATACTTAGCTTGCCCGATATGAATTTCTACAAATTGTTAACCGTAATAATTAATTATTATTAATATTGGTTTCATCAATTCGACGGTCATTATCGTCAGTCGGTCACATAAATTATGGATCTTCCAGACCATACCGTGGGTAGGTATAATTTCAAAAACTATTTTTAAGTCAAGCTCAACATAAAACGATAAAATAATAGTAAAAATTACCATATTAAAATAAATAATAGGTAGTCTATTATTTATTTTATTATGGTAATTTTTGACTGGTGATTCCCAATGCTAATTATTGCACACATAAGATGATGATAAATTGTTTGTTTAATTTTGCTTCTAATGTCTTTAGATGATGTAAGCCTTTGCAATTTGCATAAAATATGCAAAGCAAGTCTTGTTTGTAGCTTGTTGCTAGCCAATTTTTTTAAAGCTACTTATTGTATGACTTAAAGAACTAGTTTAGCTGATCAATTTAGGATGGAAAAATGTATAAGTAACTAGCTTATGCCCGCAACTTCGTTCGCGTGGACTTAGTTTTTAAAATCACGCCTGTACTCATTGATTTTCAGGGATAAAAAAGTAGCCTGTCATCAAAAAACTCCAGCGCCTCAACTATACCCTTGCAAAAAAACCGGCCAAATGCGAGTCGGACTCGCGCACCGATGATTCCGTACGTAAGAAGTAAAAGTAAAACGATAATATTATATTAATTTGCTTATTATTCGTTAACTTTGTTTGTAGCGGTTTATTCTTAATATAAAAAAAAACTATAGTAGTTAGAGCATTGGTTTTATTTTTTTCTGTAAAATATACATAAAACTCTATTGACCATAAATATTTCTGATTTTTAGATTGGTAAACTTCGGAGATAAGGTGGGAACGGTATTTATATCGACATTTTGCCCGATTAATCAAAAACTATGAAATATAAAAATAAATAAAAATCTGTTTTAGAATGAACAAGTAAAGGCCTTTCATATGACACCCCATTCGGTATAGTTATCTTACTTTGAAATTTCAAACTCCCGATTTTCCCTTTTTTTAATTAAACAAAAATAATTTACGCGTTAGTTTTATTTTTCCTGTAAAATATACGTAAACCTCTATTGACCATAATTATTTCTGATTTTTAGATTGGTAAACTTCGGAAACAAGGGGGGAACCGATATTTTTTTAACATTTTGCCCGATTAATCAAAAACCATTATATTTAAAAATAAATAAAAATCTGTTTTAGAATGTAAAGGTAAAGCCCTTTCATAGGAAACCCTACTAGGTATAGTTAACTCACTTTGAAATTTCAAACTCCCGATCTTCGCACTTTTTAGGGTTCCGTACCCAAAGGGTGCCAACGGGACCCTATTACTAAGCCTCCGCTGTCCGTCCGTCCGTCCGTCCGTCTGTCAGCAGCCTGTATCTCGTAAACCGTAATAGATAGACAGTTGAAATTTTCACATATTTTGTATTTCTATTGCCGCTATAACAACAAATAATAAAAATTAAATTAAATTAATAAAATTAAATTAAAATATTTCCATGGGTAAGTACATGGAAATATTTTAATTTAATTTTTTTTAACGGAACCCTAAAAGAGCGAGGCCTGACTCGCACTTGGCTGATTTTTTAATTAAACTAAAAATAATTTTAAATTTTTTTTATTCCAATATTGGCCAGTATTATACACAACTATTCTAAATTACATGCCGATAGCTTTAATAGTTACTAAAATAATCGACTGTGACAGACGGACGGATGGACGGACGGAGAAAGTCTCACCATAAGGGTTCCATTTTTACCATTTCTCTACCTCTTTTTAAATCGGGAAGCAAATGTGACCCGAATAACTACAGACCAATTTCAATTTTGCCAACTCTCAGCAAGATATTTGAAAAAATAATGCTCAACCAACTGCTTCTACACTTTAATTTAAATAAACTTCTTCACCCTGAGCAGTACGGTTTTACTAAGGGTCGATCAACAACCGATGCAGCCGCAACGCTGTTGCAACACATATTCGATGCATGGAATAACTCACAGAATGCCATTGGTATTTTCTGTGATTTATCAAAAGCTTTCGACTGCGTTGATCACGAGACCCTTTTGCTTAAACTGAGCCACTATGGTATTAAAGATTTTGCGCTTAGCCTCATTGCGTCTTATCTTAGTGATCGTGTTCAAAGAGTATGTGTCAATGATGTGAAATCATCCGGATCAGCCTCGGTAATGGGTGTACCCCAGGGTTCTATTCTAGGTCCATTCATGTTTTTGATTTACATAAATGATTTACCACATTTTGTCCAAAATACTTGCGATATTGTACTATTTGCTGATAATACGTCTTTGATTTTTAAAGTCGATAGGACGAAAGACAATTTTGACGATGTAAATATTGCATTATCTCAAGTTTCTGAATGGTTTACGGCAAATAATCTACTTTTAAATGCTAAAAAAACCAAGTGTGTTGAGTTTTTATTGCCCAACACCAGAACTGTCAGTAAAAATTTAAAGATAAGTAATGAACCCTTGAAAAGTAAGGACTCCACAGTGTTCTTGGGATTAACCCTGGACTCAAAACTGCAATGGGGCACCCATATAGCAACACTTGCTGGCAAGCTTAGCTCTGCTGCTTACGCTGTTAGGAGGATTCGACAGTTAACTGACATAGAAACTGCAAAAATTGTTTATTTTGCATATTTCCATAGTATTATGTCATACGGAATCTTATTATGGGGTAAAGCAGCCGATATTGGAAAAAATTTTGTATTGCAGAAGAGGGCAATTCGCGCAATATATAATTTAAAACCGCGGGATTCCCTTCGAGAAAAATTTAAAGAAATAGGCATTCTTACAGTAGCTTCACAATATATTTACAACAATATAATATTTGTCAGACAAAACATCGTGAATTACAAAAAAAAGGGTGATTTACACGATAGGCAAGTTAGAAATCCAAACAGGCTCGTGATTCCTCGATGTCGCCTCAAGAGGGTCCGAAAGACATTTGTGGGAATGGGCGTAACGTTTTATAATAAAATTCCACAGTCGATCTTAGACTTGCCTTTACACAAGTTTAAGAAATCAGTAAAAACTAATCTCATGAAAAAAGCATATTATGCAATTGAAGACTATTTAGATGATAAAAAAGCGTGGACATAATTCTTTCCAGCGATTCATGAGACAGCAGGTGGTAATTGAACTGTTTAACTATTCTATTGAATGTAAACTTATTTTGAAAAGAGCAACTGCCGAGTTTCTTGCTGGTTCTTCTCAGCAGGAACGGCATTCCGAACCAGTGGTAGACTCATCGACGATTCGAAAGCACTTGTAAATAAGTTTATTTGAATAAAAAACATTTCTATTCTATTCTATTCTATTCTATTCTACCATTGTGGTACGGAACCCTAAAAATATTAAGGTAATTTTAAACGCTGATTTACGTGGTTAAAATATAGCCAAGACGGGTCTTGAGAATGTCACATCCGTAAATGTTTATTAAAATATCTTCTTCATATGATTATAATTCTCATAATGTAATAAAGATTTTATATTTATTATTATTTTATTATTATTAATATCATTCTTTCACGCATAACCGATTTTGAATATAGGAGCACTCTCAATGCCAATATCAAAAATATTAAGTGTATACTTACTGCATAAAATAGAAAATATCTGCTTCATCTTGCTGGCCGGTTCGCGGGAATCCAGATTCAAAACTAATCGATGAGCCGAGATATTTCTTGTTATATATTATCTATTACCTATGCTATGTTTACTAAGCGTGTGTGTGTTTAAGGGCGTCGCCAGCCGATGGCAAAGGGAGGGGGGCAGCAAGTTGACACATAAATTGAGGACTAGTTGACCCGCCCCGGCTTCGCACGGGTAAGCTACAAAACAAACTCAATGGTATAAACATCTGGGGCCTGGAGGTTAATGAATTAGTATATTTGTTATAATTAATGCCTGTGGCTAACACCCTCTATAAATGGTACGCTTGTATTCGATCTTGGACTTGCTGCCATCCGTGAAGAGTTATATATCCTCTATCATATTTATCAGATCTTCATCAAAATTATCCTGGTCAAAAATTTTTATTTTAAACTTAATTTTTTAAGAGGCTTTCGTCCGACACGGACACGCCAAAATATATTCAATGTACAGAAATAGACGATTTATTTTTGTCACAGTTTTATTATAAGTATAGAAGATGGGGAAAAGTATGAATTGTAGGTACAGTCGAGAGTTTATGAAGCTATAATGGAATGAAGTTCCGTAGTCGCCCATCACAATAATATAGAGCAGTGATAGCCTAGTGGTTACGACTGTGGTTTCCTATTCGGGGAGTCGCAGGTTCGATCCCGGGTACGCACCTCTGACTTTTCGAAGTTAAGTCCGTTTAAGAAATTAAATATCACATGCTTTAACGGTGAAGGAAAACGTCGTGAGTAAATCTGCACACCTGGGAGTTCTCCATAATGTTCTCGAATTTGCGTGAAGTCCGCCAATTCGCCAATGCGAATTGGCGGACTTCACACACCTTCGACCACCACCACCACGCTGGCCCAATGGCCAGCGTGGTGGACTATGGCCTATAACATTTCTCTGAGAAGACCTCGCTCAGTAGTGAGCCGATGATGGCTTGGTAATGATGATGATGATGAAGTATACATAATTATGTAATGTTCAGCATAAAATGTTTTTTTTTTAATTTTAAGATAACATTACAAAGTAAGAATGCGCCTCGTTATAAATTAATAGCAAACACTCAAGGTATAACTTGCCGTACGCTGCCGCGTCTCCAGTAGTAGGTATAACAAATGCAGTTGGTCCTTGATTAACATAGAATTCTGCAAAGTAAAGAACGCTTCTAATCAATAATAATGACAAAGTTCCGATATAGTCAATAGTCATTTACTATGAAATTTTTACTTCAATGAGGTCGGGTGATGGGACTTATGACCGTTTTCATCAACCATACCTAAATCATCCCAGTAGGTAGGTTTTTACCTATGTAGCCCCGAAATACAAGCACGTACCCATATGTCATTTTCGCCTTTAGTAGTTTCTTAAAAGCCGATTCACACCGGGATAGCAGCGGCCGGCAGCGGCGCGGCGAGCAATTTCAGAGTGAAATCATTTTAAACTTCATCTACACTAATTAAAGGATCAAAATCGCTTGAAACGGCACGGCTTCACACCGGAATGGCAGCGGCTGGCAGCGGCGCCGCGAGCCCGCTCGCGGCGCTGCGAGCGGCCGCAAAGCGAGCCTTCCGCGGCCGGCCTCGTCGCGCATCTGCCGGCCGCTGCCATTCCGGTGTGAATCGGCCCTAAGGGTTCGTGACATTGAAATTGACAGAAAAACTACGAGTATAGTCGCGAGGTATTGACAAAAATCTTTTTAACTGTGAGCAAATACTAAGTTCGAACAATCAAATATAAAAAAAAGATGATGTCATCTTTTTATTGTGACATACAAACACTAGGCATTCTATTCTTGGACATGATTGTATTATACTTAGGGCTGATTTCCCCAACGTAAAATAAGTCATATCCGAGCATTTTGATATTTTGACAGTATTTCTAATACAAAAACTGTCGACGCCCAATTTATTCCTCGGTAAAACGTCACTCAACGTTGGTGAAATCGGCACATATGGATTTATAAATATTAATGATGCCCGCGACTTCATCTGCTCATATTTAAGTGTTTAAAAGACCGTGAAACTCTTTGCGATGAAGAGTAGACTAGGTCTGTGCCCAGGAATAAATTACTGGGCATAATGTCGCCGGTTTTTAATTACTGCGAGAAGTTTTTAATGGCCGGGATAAAATATAGCCCTGTTAGCCTATGTGTTAATTCTAGGTGAAAGCTATTTCAATTCCCAATTTCAGCCAAATCGGTTCCATTCGTTTTAGCGTGATGGAGTAACAAACTTCCATCCATCCTCACCAAATTTCGCATTTATAATGATAAAATATATTATTATTTAAGGTGTAGGTATTGTATGGATGCTATACATTAAATATTGAAGTGGATATCAAAAAAGTTGAACTTAATTTATGCACCTACATACTAGATGATGCCCGCGACTTCATCCGCGTGGATTAAGGTTTATTAATTGCCGCGGGAACTCTGTAATTTTCCAGGGTAAAAGTAACCTATACGTAAATCCTGGATATGAGTAATCTCCATTCCAAATTTCAGCCGAATCGGTTAATTGGTTGTGGCGTGAAAGAGTAACAAACATCCATCCATCCAAACATCCGTCCATACATCCTCACAAACTTTCACATTTATAATATTAATAGGATTCTACTATTGATTGTAATAAAATCCGCCAAGTGCGAGTCGGGCCTCGCTCTTTTAGGGTTCCGTTAAAAAAAATTAAATAAAAATATTTCCATGTACCCATGGAAATATTTTAATTTAATTTTTTTAATTTAATTTAATTTTTATTATTTGTTGTTATAGCGGCAATAGAAATACATAATATGTGAAAATTTCATCTGTCTATCTATTACGGTTTACGAGATACAGCCCGCTGACGGACGGACGGACGGACGGACAGCGTAGGCTTAGTAATAGGGTCCCGTTGGTACCCTTTGGGTACGGAACCCTAAAAACCAGATAAGACTAAGGATCCAAGTAAAAAATATATAAATACCTCCTTTGGGAATTTATTACTGGAACTAGCTGATGCTCGCGACTTCGTCTGCGTGGATTTAGTTTTTAAAATCCCCCGGGAACTCTTTTTTTTTATATAAAAAGTAGCATAATATGTCACTCTACAGGTCCTACACTACTACACCCATGCAAAAATCACGTCAATCTGTAGATCCGATTCAGCGTGATTGAAGGATAAACCAACAAACGAACACACTTTCACATTAATTATAATATTAGTGAGATAAAATAGTTAGTAATAATAGTAGGACTACAGTTTTATAGAGGACATCAATATCTACAAAAAAGTCCGCAATACCATATTTCTAACTATTACAGTTATGTCACAATAACTACTTTTCCATGTTAAAATATGCAATAGAAACGCCGAAAAATCCTTATACTTAGTACTCGTGTAAGGATTTCTTTTGGTATTTTTTTCACACCTTGGGTTACATTATCGAAGTTTTCATACTGATCCCTAACTTTTTTGAAAAAATTTCTATAGCCTATGTTCATCATAGGCTATAGAAATTTCAGGATACTGTAGGATTCTAATGCTGAATGAATTTTTCAAATCGGTCCAGTAGTTTCGGAGCCTATTCAAGTCAAACAAACAAACAAATCTTTCCTCTTTATAATATTAATTAGTGTAGATTATTAAATACCAGTGTAGAATAAGCAGCATTTCGATGCTGGCACTTTTTTTTATTTAATGGTCGAGGACGATCGAGTAGCATGTAATGCTATTTTCGTTCATACTCGTTTAAAACTAAATTTTAATTTTATTTTTTAAAACCAGCTTTTAGTAGCTGGCTACATCTTCAGACTCTCGTTCAAGTTTTACTGTTTTCATAAACAAGTGCACTTAAATTACAAAAAATCTTTTTAAAAAACAAAGTTTTAGTAGCTGGCTACATCGTCAGACCCTGGATATCATCTAGGACCAGAATACTTGTCAAGACGAATCAAACGAGCCCAAACTCGATAGGGTTACGTAGTTTCATTACAGAGTTCCCATAACTATCTTTCAGCTCCATCATCAGACCCTGGATATCATCTAGGACCAGAGCACTGAGCACCTAAGTAAGTGTACACAGAGTACACAGTACACAGAGACACAGAGTCACAGAGTCACAGTCATAGAGTCTTGAAGTCTTACTTGTTTGATTAGTGTCAAGACTAATCAAACGAGCCCAAACTCGATGGGGTTACGACGTTTTTTAGGGTTCCGTACCAAAATGGTAAAAATGGAACTCTTATGGTGAGACTTTCTCCGTCCGTCCGTCCGTCTGTCCGTCCGTCCGCCCGTCTGTCACAGTCGATTATTTCAGTAACTATTAAAGCTATCGACATGAAATTTGACGTAGTTGTGTATAATAGTGGCCCAACATCATTGGAATAAAGAAAAATCGAAAATTATTTTTAGTTTTATTAAAAAAGGGGGAAAATCGGGTGTTTGAAATTTCAAAGTAAAATAACTATACCGAGTGGGGTATCATATGAAAGGCCTTTACTTGTGCATTCTAAAACAGTTTTTTATATATTTCTATATATAAAAGTTTTTTAATAATCGGCCAAAATGTCGAAAAAAAAATACCGTTCTCCACCCATTATCTCCGAAGTTTACCAATTGAAAAATCTTAAATAATTATGGTCAATAGAGGTTTATCTATATTTTACAGGAAAAATAAAATCAACGCTCTAACTAATAAATAAAATCAACGCTCTTTAATTGGCCAAAATGTCGAAAAAAATACCGCCCCCCCCCCCCCTTATCTCCGAAGTTTACCAATCGAAAAATCTGCTATAATTATGGTCAATAGAAGTTTATGTATATTTTACAGGAAAAATAAAATCAACGCGAAAATAATTTTAGTTTAATTAAAAAAGGGGGAAAATCAGGGGTTTGAAATTTCAAAGTAAGATAATTATACCGAATGGGGTATCATATGAAAGGCCTTTACTTGTGCATTCTAAAACAGTATTATATTTATTTCTATATATAATAGTTTTTTAATAATCGGCCAAAATGTCGAAAAAAAATACCGTTCTCCACCCATTATCTCCGAAGTTTACCAATTGAAAAATCTGAAATAATTATGGTCAATAGAGGTTTATCTATATTTTACAGGAAAAATAAAATCAACGCTCTAACTAGCATAGTTTTTTTTTATACTATCAATAAACCTCTACAAACAAAGTTAACGATAAATAAGCAAATTAGTATAATATTATCGTTTTACTTTTACTTTTGGAGTACGGAACCCTCGGTGCGCGAGTCAAACTCGCACTTGGCCGGATTTTTTGCGTAAACCACGAGTACTTGTCAAGACTAATCAAACGAGTCTAAATTCAATAGGATTACGTCATTTTAATACAAAGTTACCACAACCACCTTTCGGTTTCATCATCAGACCTTGGATACCATTTAGGACCAGACTACTCGTCAAGGCGAATTTAACGAGCCCAAATTCGAAAAGAGTGACATAGGCTTTAAAACCTGGAGAGTGACTTTTTATCCCAGAAAATCAAAAAGTTCTCGAGGGATTTTAAAAACTAAATCCACGTGGACGAAGTCGCGGGCATCATCTAATTCAATACTATTATTTTCTCCGAGCTAGATCACAATATTATTAAGAACGAACAAAAATTCAACCCTCAACTTAGTTTCAACCTAATCAATTGTTATAGGAAATTATTTGCACCAACGCACGGCTCTAGCAATTTCATTTCGGAAACACTGCGGCTGACTGCACACGACCGCAGCAGCGATAATTCCAGCAGCACGAGATATTGCATTCAGAGTGGATGAATAAATGTATTGATGAGTGAGGATGAATGTATTCCGTGCGCTGTGTATTGACGTTTCGTCTGGAACAGCGGCGCGCTGTGGTCTTGTTAATAGTCGAGTCGGTTTAGGAAAGCGTATTTCTAAATCGGCTAAGTTTTTAACCGACTTCAAAAACGGAGGCTATCAATTCGAGACGTAGGTATGTATCTAATATTATTGGAATTGCAAAATATTCACGTAAGATAATCTAATAGCACCTAATAGGGCTTCCAAACAAACATACAAAATTACAAAACTTTATTGGTGTATGTATGTATGTATGTTGGTCCACGCATTTCTCCGAAACTATATAAGAACGCGATAAATTCAACCAATCACCACAGTTGAGACAGTAGCAATGATTGATACTTTACAGAATCGACCTTCTATAATATATAGACTATAGAGTCGCGTTATATTACAAATTTGCAGTCGGCATGCAGTCAAGTCAGATATGTTAATCTGTCTAAAGCTAAACCATGGAAGTCCGAAATACCAAATTCTTACGATGGTCATAGATGTATGACAGTTGTGTCATCTAATATTATAAAGAGGAAAGATTTTTTTTTTGTTTGTTTGTACCGAATAGGCTCTGTAGCTACTGGACCGATTTTAAATTTTTTTTCAGCAATAGAAACCTAAATTATAAGGAAGTAACATAGGCTATAATTTACTTTCAAAAAAATTAGACATCCTTGAGAAAATTGCAATAATGTAACCCAAAGTAGCAAAATTTTGCCTATAAAAGGCATTATTTGGCGTGTTTTGAGAAAACTATTGATGGGACATAAAAATTATGTACTAGATGATGAAAGTAAAAATCCTCGAGGGAATATAACTAACCATCATAATATTTAAGTCACAATATTAGCTTTTGTGTTCTAAAATTTAATTAGATCGCCTTTATTATCGTAATATTAATTCTTCCTTACTAATACATATTATAAATGCGAGAGCGTGTCTGTTTGTTGGTTTGTCTGTCAATGACGCTGCAACACAGCTATGGATTGACGAGACTTTTTCACCCCGGAAAATCAGAGTTCCCGCGGGATTTTAGAAACTACATCCACGCGGACGAAGTCGCGGGCATCAGCTAGTCCTTAAATAATAGCATTGTCAGCCAATTACATTCAGCAGCACTCCTTAACATTTGTCTAATACTCGGGCAATGAATCTAAATCAAACCGGATGTACGCGCAGTGACAGGTCACCGAAACTAATGGATACTCAGTCGGTTTAGCAGCCGGCAATAATATAAGGCCGTCACTTGCAAATGTTTGTACGATGTGGGACAAAGATTATTGTAATCTAGAATATAGATATAGCAGTTATTTTGAAGCTTAAATATATTTTGAAACATTCGAGAATTTAATGTTCAAGAAAACAGAATAAATTTATAAACACATATCAAAAATTCCAGTCAGGCCAGCGGGATTCGAACCCACATTTCATGGGAATCGCGCCCGAGTGTGTTACCGTTACACCATGGCCGCACACACGTCAGCATTTTGCAGTCGGAATTATTGATATGTGTTTATATATTTATTCTGATATTTCCTTATGTGTAGGTTAACACTTTAAAAAAAAATTTCAAGAAAACAGTTTAGATACTATATATAAGTGTAAGAGCTATTGTGCACAAGCGTACGTACATTTTGTACGTACATGTAGACCACTTTGAATCGTATATTTTCACGAATCACGAAAACAAATCGAATACGAGGAAGTGCATGTGGGCGCAGTTGATTTCTGTTTAATTTATATTAATTGTTTAAAAGTATTTTTTTGATTTCCGTATCCTTTTATTTTATATTATTTATTTAAAAGTATTGTTGTGACTTCCGTTTCCTTTTATTTATTAAAATTAGTTTAATCAAATTGTCATTTGACTTTGACAGCGCGAGTACGCCATTTTGCGCGCCATCTTGAAATATTAGTATAAAACGGCTGTGTTGACGATACGAACTCAGTCTCTGCCCAGAGACTCATTCGACTAGTAGATGCCTTCGCGTCTAGATCGTCCTATTTGATTGAGGGTTTGCGATAGCAATCGCTCCCTAATCGAATAAATATTGTCTTTACGCTTAGATTACTGTTAATCATTAATTCATACTTTGACAGAATCTGCCCAAAGACTCATTCGACTAGTAGATGCTTTCGCGTCTAGGTTGTTCTATTTGATTGAGGGGTCGCGATAGCAATCGCTCCCTAATCGAATAAATATTCTCTGTTCGCTTAAATTACTGTAAATGATAAATTAATACTTTGATAGTTTTGATAACTACCCTCATGTTTAGATATTGGTTTGATTAATTAATATTTTGATGTTTTGATAACTACCCTCACGTTCAGATGTTGTTTTGATTAATCAATACTTTGATATTTTTGTTAGTTACCCTCACGTTCAGATGGTGGTTTGTCTGTCGTGCTGTGGTTATTAGCTGAGTGGAAAGGGGCCGTTATTGGGGATGGTGGAGACTGCTTTAGGTAGGGTTTCAGCGTTTTAAGAGACGCGTTCTCTTAAAGCCTGATTAGTTTTGAGTAATAATTCCCGCTTCTGGTCCATGGCTAGTTAATGTAAAAGAGGGGCTTTTGAGGGTACTTTGTTCGAACAATACTTATTCTAAGTGATAAAATGATCTTACCACGCTACCTACCCTCGTCGCGCAGCAAATGTGTCTGACTTTGTTGCCGACGAGGATACCTGCTCCGACAGCAGCGGTGGGATAAACCTTCCCCATACTTTCGATCACTATGTAAGTTAAGGATGGACGAGCGATCATTTTGGGAAATTAATCTTATTCCAATTTTTTATATCCACTTTTCCAACCTAAACATTTGATGATCACTATGCGTATCATTTTTCCCGGTCTTGTCCAAAACATCCTTCCTTAAGCGCTGGCTTGCCAAGCGTATCCTTCTTCCCAGTCTTAGGGCTATATCCCAGGCGGGTGATGCCATGAAGTGATATGGCTAGATCCAAGGCGGGTGATGCCGATTAGTCCAAAACATCCTTCCTTAAGCGCCTGGCTCTGCTAAGCGTATCCTTTTTCCCGGTCTAAGGGCTATATCCCAGGTGGGTGATGCCGAATTTTCCAAAACATCCTTCCTTAAGCGTTAGCTGGTTACCAAGTGTATCCTTTTTCCCGGTCTTAGGGCTATATCCCAGGCGGGTGATGCCATGAAGTGATATGGCTAGATCCAAGGCGGGTGATGCCGAGTTGTCCAAAACATCCTTCCTTAAGCGCTGGCTGTTTGCCAAGCGTATCCTTATTCCCGGTCTTACAGGCTATATGCCAGATGGGTGATACGATTCAGATACTTATTTACAGCGCAGAGAGCGCGCTGTATCAGAATGGCCGTGTGGGCGCAGTTGATTTCTGTTTAATTATATTAATTTTTTAAAAGTATTTTTTTGATTTCCGTATCCTTTTATTTTATATTATTTATTTAAAAGTTTTGTTTTGACTTCCGTTTCCTTTTATTTATTAAAATTAGTTTAATCAAATTGTCATTTGACTTTGACAGCGCGGGTACGCCATTTTGCGCGCCATCTTGAAATATTAGTATAAAACGGCTGTGTTGACGATACGAATTCAGTCTCTGCCCAGAGACTCATTCGATTAGTAGATGCCTTCGCGTCTAGGTCGTTCTATTTGATTGAGGGTTTGCGATAGCAATCGCTCCCTAATCGAATAAATATTGTCTTTACGCTTAGATTACTGTTAATCATTAATTCATACTTTGACAGTCTCTGCCCAGAGACTCATTCGACTAATAGATGCTTTCGCGTCTAGGTCGTTCTATTTGATTGAGGGGTCGCGATAGCAATCGCTCCCTAATCGAATAAATATTGTCTGTGCGCTTAAATTACTGTAAATGATAAATTAATACTTTGATAGTTTTGATAACTACCCTCATGTTTAGATATTGGTTTGATTAATTAATATTTTGATGTTTTGATAACTACCCTCACGTTCAGATGTTGTTTTGATTAATCAATACTTTGATATTTTTGTTAGTCACCCTCATGTTCAGATGGTGGTTTGTCTGTCGTGCTGTGGTTATTAGCTGAGTGGAAAGGGGCCGTTATTGGGGATGGTGGAGACGGCTTTAGGTAGGGTTTCAGCGTTTTAAGAGACGCGTTCTCTTAAAGCCTGATTAGTTTTGAGTAATAATTCCCGCTTCTAGTCCATGGCTAGTTAATGTAAAAGAGGGGCTATTCAGGGTACTTTGTTCGAACAATAAACATTCTAAGTGATAAAATGATCTTACCACGCTACCTACCCTCGTCGCGCAGCAAATGTGTCTGACTTTGTTGCCGACGAGGATACCTGCTCCGACATGCACAAGAGCCCTAAGCATCCATCTGTATATTATTGATGTTTATCGTATATCTTCTTCTTCTTTATCAACCGATAGACGTCCACTGCTGGACAAAGGTCTCTTGCATGGACTACCACAGGCCTTGGTCTTGCGTCGCCTGAATCCAGCGGCTCCCTGCAACTCGTTTGATATCGTCGGTCCACATGGTAGGGGGTCGCCACTCTAGTACCTTGGCACCCCAACGACCATCAACTCTTCGAACTACGTGCCCCGCCTATTTCCACTTCAGTTTCGCTGAGCTATTTTGGTGACTTTGGTTCTCCTACGGATCTCCTCATTTCTGATTAGATCCCGCAGGGACACTCCGAGCATAGCTCTCTCCATCACCCGCTGAGCAATCCTGAGCCTACTTATGAGGCCCTTAGTTAGCAACCATATCTCGGATCCGTAAGTCATCACTGGCAACAAGCGAAGACATCTCGGAGCTTCCCGAACACTGCCCAGCCGAGTTGGATTCGGTGGTTGATCTCTTTCTCGAAATTGGACCTGGACTGTGTTCCAGGTATATATACTCCTCCACAATTTCGAGTGCAGAGTTCTCAACAATTACTGGGTGGAGCGGAACATGAGCTTTGGACATAATTTTTGTCTTACTCATGTCATTTTCAGGCCCACCTGTTGAGAAACCCTGCTGAGATCGTTGAGCATTTTATTGAAGTCTCTCAGAATTTCTGCCATGACTACTAGTCATCGGCAAATCACGGGTGAGGAATGTACTCGCCGTTTATGTCGATGCTAAGCCCGTTCCAATCCAGAAGCTTAAAGACGTCCTCTAACGCAGTGGTAAAGAGCTTCGAGGAGATTATGCCTGTCGGACTCCACGCTGGAAGTGGATTGGACTCTTACCCTGGTCCTGTATACGTACTGACATGGTGACGTTTTCATACAAGCACTTGGATATACCGGTAGTCAATCTGGCATCTCTGCAGCAACCTCAACACAGCCCAAGTTTCCACTGAATCGAAGGCTTTCTCATAGTCCACAAACGCTAAGCAAAGTGGCCGGTTATATTCTTCCGTCTTTTGTATAACCTGCCGCAGCGTATGAATGTGATCTATGGTACCAAAGCCTTTTCGGAATCCGGCTTGTTCGGGAAGCTGGAAGTCATCGAACCTAAGAGCGAGACGATTCGTAACGACTCTCGAGAACAACATACAGTTACCTTACCTAGAAGGTACTTTCTTGATTTCTTACTCTTAGGAACGATGAAAGAAAATAACCGAACTACAGAACAACATAAAAACATATTTACCAAAAAATTACTTTATTTTATTTTAATTTTCAGTTTTATTTTATTAATTAAGGTATGCAAACAGCGTATACACAAAACTATGCTAACTTAATTTATACAAATTCTTATTCGGTGTGACATATTCGGGATTCTTAGGCGTACACTACACTATTGCCTTCAGAAATATTATATTGGGCTTAAATAAATATTTTGTACATTAGCCATAGAAAATAGTTCAAAAAATGATTGAAGGAAAGCTGAATAATGTAACAAAAGAACAATTGTCAAAAACTATGTACTACTACAAAAACTAGAAAGACTAACTAAAACTGGCCGAGTTATCTCTCAAAGTGCAGACCGCTGATACAATAGCCTTTTTAAAAGTATTCGGATCTTGACAAAATATATCGACATCTTTCTGAACATTAGAGAGGTCATTGTAAACAAGTTCGATTTGCTAAAATTTACGTGAAAAGTTTTTCTAGGAAGGTACTCTTCTTGAGATCTTACTCTTAGGAACGATGAAAGATAATAACTGAAGGAGGCCAGGAGCGACCAGGGTACTCTTTACTAGTTTTTGTAAGAAAAACATGTCGGCAATACAACGACGATCACTGAGAAGAAGCCTAAGAAAGTGTACAAGCCTAGCCTCGTATCCAAAACGTTAAGGACAGGTGCGATCGCGGTAGGCTAATAATTTTGAAAAGTTTCGCTGTACCTTCTCAATTCTATCGATGTGAATTTTATATTGTGGATTAAACAACAAGAAACAGGTCATTGAAGACAGGATAGGGAGGAAAAATACTAGCTGTATCCTACTAAATCCTACTTCCTATTATCCTATTAATTCCTATTAATATTATAAATGCGAAAGTTTGTGAGGATGTATGGATGGATGGATGTTTGTTACCTACTCTATAACTCCACAACGAATGAACCGATTTAGCTGAAATTTGGAATGGAGATAGCTCATACCCAGAATTAACATATAGGCTACATATATTTTTATCCTGGAAAATTATGGAGTTCCCGCGGGAATCAAAAAACCTTAATCCACGCGGACGAAGTCGCGGAAATCATCTAGTAACTCAAAGCCTCGATGTTATACTACTTGTACCTAATAATTAAATTATAGATCAGTTCAACCGAATATTTCTCGATTTAGATTGAATTCATGTTAATGTACATAATATTACTATCACGGATTTATTAAATTCTAATTATGTTTTAATCAACTATTATATAAAATAACAACGCATTGCACAAGATAATAAATATCTATGACGAAAAATAAAACAAAAATCAAACAAAGAGAAATTTATTAAAAAGGTAAAATTTAATTGAAGCTCAATACATTTGTAAACATTTATTCAGACGTAAGTTTCTCTAAGATCCATACATCACGCCGTTGAACATAGTTAGTGAGTTCATTTTAATAGCGAAGTAAAACGGTCTATTAGCGTTAAAATGCTTCGGCTCCGGTTCTATAATTAAACTGGCTCCGACAGCATGAAAGACTGAAAAAAATATGCATAAATTAGGCTATGGAGAACCAAATAATTAAGTAAATAACGTGTGAGTGACGTGGAACACTCGGTTGGAACGAAGTTCCTTTTATTAATATATTAATAATAAAAATGAATAAAATAATAGTCTGAAGTCTGGATTCGAACCGCCGAACCGACAGTTTCATTCCTTCGTTTAGCCGTTACGCCACCTAAGCTATGACGGACCGTGTGTAATAAACGAAGGCAATACACTAAAGTCGTGACGGATAAATTCGTACTTTTTTTTCGCTTAGCCCCCATTCGCCAAGTCCGTACCGATAAGAAATTTCGTTCCAATAATAATAATAATTAAGGAGTACAAAATATAAATCTGTGATATGACACTGTTAAATCCGGTTAAATGAATGATATACCCGGTAAAATGAATTATTGAATTTGATTTTGAGATATTGAATTTGACTCGTAAATCATCTTTCTTTTATTAAGCTGAACTTTAAATTCTCCTCTCTCCTTCTCTCCTCTTTTCCTCCTATGACCCTCCAAATGAGCGGAAAACTTGTGTACGAATAATTAGGTGCAACAACAGTACAACGGCTGAGGATCGGCAGTTGACCTTTCAGTTTTCAGTCCGGTCCATCAACTTAACCATTAGGATACTGAGATTTTAAATGGCTGTAAACTTGTAAAGGCTAATAATAAAATGAAATCTATTTTATTTATACCATTGGCTATTCAATTTTAGTGTTGGACTTATTTTTTTTTAATTATTATTTCATCTTTATTTACTTTTACTCATATTCTTTACATTTTTAAATATTTCATTATAAAACAAAAATAAAAAAAAATATTTAAAAATATAAAAAATAGCGGTCCACCGGTCTCGGGAACAGGGTCCAAGCAACCGGCGGTCAGGGCCCCAGAGAGAGGAACCTCCTGACGATGCGAGCCGTGTCCAGGAGTACAGCCTTCTGGATCTGGCCCTTGACCCAGCTACCCAACGAGAGCCTCGAAAGATGTTGGTTGAGGCTCTTAGCTATAAGACCATTAGCGGTTATCACTATCGGTACAATGATTGCTGAGTCTACATTCCACATGGCGACAACCTCGTGCGCTAAGTCGAGATACTTGGTGAGTTTCTCTTTCTCGGCTTTCACGAGGTTTTCGTCATGCGGGACAGCAACATCAACAATCATTGCACGGCGCTCTGATCGATCTATCACCACTATGTCAGGCTTATTGGCTACAATAGTCCTGTCTGTAATGATAGATCGATCCCAGTACAGTGTGATATGACCATTTTCAAGAACTGGGTCGGGCACATACTTGTAGTACGGTACCTCCGATTCCACAAGATTGTATTTCAAGGCAAGTTGCTGGTGGATAATCCTGGCCACTTGGTTATGCCTGTGTAAGTATTCGCCGTTAGCTAGATGAGAACAACCAGAAACAATGTGACGGATAGTTTCTCCAGGACGGCGACATGCCCGACATATGTCTACCGTTCCATCCTTCACTATGTATTTTCTGTAATTGTTCGTCATCATGACCTCGTCCATAATTGCACACACAAACCCTTCGGTTTCCCCAAAGAGGTCACCAAAGCGCAGCCAGGCCACGGACGCTTCAAAGTCAACATCAGGCCCGTGGAGGGCCCGATAAAAGCGTCCGTGAAGCTCCTTACCTTGCCATACAACCCTGCGGTCATTGGTACTGAGCACCACAGGTATGCGCCAGTTCTCTTTAGCCAAGGAGAGCGGCGTCAGACCCCTGTCCACTGCGACCACGTCGCGGTGCATCTCCGTCTCGGCGTGGAGAAAGTACTCCCTGAGACTGCACACCTCGCGGTTGTGGAGGGTTTTGGCATTCAAAAGGCCTCTTCCCCCACACTTCCGCGGGATGTACAGCCTCATCACAGAGGAGCGCGGGTGATGCATCCGATATGCGGTCAGCAGCGCACGAACTTGTCTGTCCAGGGCGTCAAGCTCAGTCTGAGTCCACCTGAGTATGCCGAAGGAATACATCAAGACCGGCATGACCCAACCGTTGAAGGCGCGCACCTTATTGCCGCCCGACAAAAGGCTTTTCAGCACTTTCTTCAGACGGCCAAGGAAACGCTCCCTCACCGACTGCCTCATGTCGGCCTCTCTGATACCTAACGCCTCCGCCATGCCCAGGTATTTGTAGGCTTCAGTTGGGGAGAGCGATCTGAGGTATATGGAATCCGAGAGCTCAACACCCTCAGATTCCACAATCCTCCCTCGCTTTACATGCATGACCGCACATTTGTCCACACCAAATTCCATCCTAATGGAATCACTAAAGGCTTTAGTTACCTTTAGTAACTCTAGTAGATGTGATTTGTTGGGGGCAATGAGTTTTAGGTCATCCATGTAAAGGAGGTGTGATATAACCTGACCACCTCTCCTCAACCGGTAACCTAGCCCTGAATTCTCCAAGAGAGTACTCAGAGGATTCAGAGCCAGGCAAAACCACAAAGGACTGAGGCTATCGCCCTGGAATATGCCTCGCTCAATCCTTATAGGCTCCGCGCTCCCCAGGGTCCGGCGACACCCTGGATAGTGAAGGACTGTCCTCCACTGCCCCATACACGTCTGTAGGAAGGCGCGTAGTACTGTGTTTACTTTGTACAGTTCCAGCACCTTCATGAGCCATGTATGGGGCACAGAGTCGTAGGCCTTCTTATAGTCTATCCAACATGTCGACAGATCCTTTCGGGAGCGCCGAACCTGTTGACAAATGGCCATAACAATGAGGAGAAGCTCCTTAGTACCACGGGAGCCATTCCTACATCCGTTCTGAGAATTAGACATGATGGATTTTGTATCGATGTGATCGTTAATTTTCGTTCTCAGAATGGATGTAAGAAGTTTATACAATGTTGGTAGGCACGTAATCGGCCTATAATTTTTGGGCTCCGTGGTACTACCTGATTTATGGAGCAGGAGGGTAATACCTGTTGTCAGAAACTGGGGTAGCGACTCTGACTCTAGAGATGATTGGAATTGGGATGCCAAACGAGCGTGCGAGCTGCGTAGCCACTTTATCCAAAAGTTGTGCAGCCCTTCCGGCCCAGGGGATTTCCAATTGGGCAGGTGACGGGCTGCAGTGGCCACGTCTTCAGGGGTTATAGTAACTAGGTCCATTTCTGGAATTTGATCGCACGCTCTTTCTACATCCCACGTCCAATCACCCTCAGTGTGAGCGACAGGCGCCGACCAGATGTTGCGCCAGAATGATGTCATGGCTTCATCATCCGGTAGGCGCGCATCGGTGACACCTTGGTCAGGGTGTTCCCAACCTCGGTATACCCGCCTTTGATCGCTTTGGAAAGTGCGATTCAGGGTATATCTCTCGACCCGGCACTTGTATCTGCGAATACGGCTAGCCCATGCCGAGACCTTCTGTTTCAGGAAGTCAATGCGCTCAGTGACGCGCGCCATATAATCTTGAGGGCTGATATCAGTCCCCAAGAAAGCGCGCCTCACAAAGCGCATGACTCTAGGGCGAGTGTTGCCCTCCCTGAAGCAGAGTAGTTTGCCAATGAGTGCCCTAGCCCCATCAATACGACGTTCGATCCTGCACTGCCAGGCTGGTGCGGTAGGCTTCGGTCGTGTTGCTGTATCATTATTAATTAACTTTACATTAGCAACACGACATGCCGCAACAGCCGCGCAGTACAGAATCGAATGTGTGTCGGAAAGGTCTTCGCTGCTGTCAAAATAACTCGGCAGCAGTGAATCCAGGGCACCCATTAGCGCTTTGTTCTTATTTTTCATGGGCAACCGAGGTAACCGCGGTCTAAACTCGGGTGGTGAAGATCTATATTCCCGAATAGCACTCTCCAAAGCACTCCTCAATTGTTCACTACACTGGGTACTTATTATTATTATTATTTACTTATTATTATTATGGACTAGGTACATCTTTTGCCGTTACATGCTAAGATACTAGGTGGACCGTTAACATGACTGTGTGCATATTATTATAGTGCCAGGAGCAGTCTGGCTTTTAACTTATGCTGCATCTATTGAGACTGGTTGCCATGTTTATATAAGCGTCAAAATATGTCAATGGCACGAAAGTGCCATTCTCTAATGTTGAAACCTCATCCGTTTCAATATGTATAACTTATTATCGTGCCCGCTCCTGACACGAGATTCACGCTTATTTGGAAGGGTGAAAGGGAATGTTCAATATGCTTAAAATACGTGAAAAAATTGATCCACAGACATGCATGCACATAACATCTAGAAAATGCTTCAAAAAGTGTTAATTGTACTCTTATTCTAATTATGAAATTTTGGAACGTAGTTCCTTATAGCGTGGTACGGAAGGGGGCTAGACGGAAAAAATTAAGGAACCGACACTCGACACATTTTTGAAACCGACACTTTTTTGTTGAATGTGAATTTTGCATTGTGTTCGGTATTTTCGCGATACAACATTGCGTCTCCGTAGCCTAGTGGCTCCGGCAGTCGCCTAATAGTTCACAGTCGATGTTTCGAATGGTGGAGACGGCTTTAGGTAGGGTTTCAGCGTTTTAAGAGACGCGTTCTCTTAAAGCCTGATTAGTTTTGAGTAATAATTCCCGCTTCTAGTCCATGGCTAGTTAATGTAAAAGAGGGGCTATTCAGGGTACTTTGTTCGAACAATAAACATTCTAAGTGATAAAATGATCTTACCACGCTACCTACCCTCGTCGCGCAGCAAATGTGTCTGACTTTGTTGCCGACGAGGATACCTGCTCCGACATGCACAAGAGCCCTAAGCATCCATCTGTATATTATTGATCTTTATCGTATATCTTCTTCTTCTTTATCAACCGATAGACGTCCACTGCTGGACAAAGGTCTCTTGCATGGACTACCACAGGCCTTGGTCTTGCGTCGCCTGAATCCAGCGGCTCCCTGCAACTCGTTTGATATCGTCGGTCCACATGGTAGGGGGTCGCCACTCTAGTACCTTGGCACCCCAACGACCATCAACTCTTCGAACTACGTGCCCCGCCTATTTCCACTTCAGTTTCGCTGAGCTATTTTGGTGACTTTGGTTCTCCTACGGATCTCCTCATTTCTGATTAGATCCCGCAGGGACACTCCGAGCATAGCTCTCTCCATCACCCGCTGAGCAATCCTGAGCCTACTTATGAGGCCCTTAGTTAGCAACCATATCTCGGATCCGTAAGTCATCACTGGCAACAAGCGAAGACATCTCGGAGCTTCCCGAACACTGCCCAGCCGAGTTGGATTCGGTGGTTGATCTCTTTCTCGAAATTGGACCTGGACTGTGTTCCAGGTATATATACTCCTCCACAATTTCGAGTGCAGAGTTCTCAACAATTACTGGGTGGAGCGGAACATGAGCTTTGGACATAATTTTTGTCTTACTCATGTCATTTTCAGGCCCACCTGTTGAGAAACCCTGCTGAGATCGTTGAGCATTTTATTGAAGTCTCTCAGAATTTCTGCCATGACTACTAGTCATCGGCAAATCACGGGTGAGGAATGTACTCGCCGTTTATGTCGATGCTAAGCCCGTTCCAATCCAGAAGCTTAAAGACGTCCTCTAACGCAGTGGTAAAGAGCTTCGAGGAGATTATGCCTGTCGGACTCCACGCTGGAAGTGGATTGGACTCTTACCCTGGTCCTGTATACGTACTGACATGGTGACGTTTTCATACAAGCACTTGGATATACCGGTAGTCAATCTGGCATCTCTGCAGCAACCTCAACACAGCCCAAGTTTCCACTGAATCGAAGGCTTTCTCATAGTCCACAAACGCTAAGCAAAGTGGCCGGTTATATTCTTCCGTCTTTTGTATAACCTGCCGCAGCGTATGAATGTGATCTATGGTACCAAAGCCTTTTCGGAATCCGGCTTGTTCGGGAAGCTGGAAGTCATCGAACCTAAGAGCGAGACGATTCGTAACGACTCTCGAGAACAACATACAGTTACCTTACCTAGAAGGTACTTTCTTGATTTCTTACTCTTAGGAACGATGAAAGAAAATAACCGAACTACAGAACAACATAAAAACATATTTACCAAAAAATTACTTTATTTTATTTTAATTTTCAGTTTTATTTTATTAATTAAGGTATGCAAACAGCGTATACACAAAACTATGCTAACTTAATTTATACAAATTCTTATTCGGTGTGACATATTCGGGATTCTTAGGCGTACACTACACTATTGCCTTCAGAAATATTATATTGGGCTTAAATAAATATTTTGTACATTAGCCATAGAAAATAGTTTAAAAAATGATTGAAGGAAAGCTGAATAATGTAACAAAAGAACAATTGTCAAAAACTATGTACTACTACAAAAACTAGAAAGACTAACTAAAACTGGCCGAGTTATCTCTCAAAGTGCAGACCGCTGATACAATAGCCTTTTTAAAAGTATTCGGATCTTGACAAAATATATCGACATCTTTCTGAACATTAGAGAGGTCATTGTAAACAAGTTCGATTTGCTAAAATTTACGTGAAAAGTTTTTCTAGGAAGGTACTCTTCTTGATTTCTTACTCTTAGGAACGATGAAAGATAATAACTGAAGGAGGCCAGGAGCGACCAGAGTACTCTTTACTAGTTTTTGTAAGAAAAACATGTCGGCAATACAACGACGATCACTGAGAAGAAGCCTAAGAAAGTGTACAAGCCTAGCCTCGTATCCAAAACGTTAAGGACAGGTGCGATCGCGGTAGGCTAATAATTTTGAAAAGTTTCGCTGTACCTTCTCAATTCTATCGATGTGAATTTTATATTGTGGATTAAACAACAAGAAACAGGTCATTGAAGACAGGATAGGGAGGAAAAATACTAGCTGTATCCTACTAAATCCTACTTCCTATTATCCTATTAATTCCTATTAATATTATAAATGCGAAAGTTTGTGAGGATGTATGGATGGATGGATGTTTGTTACCTACTCTATAACTCCACAACGAATGAACCGATTTAGCTGAAATTTGGAATGGAGATAGCTCATACCCAGAATTAACATATAGACTACATATATTTTTATCCTGGAAAATTATGGAGTTCCCGCGGGAATCAAAAAACCTTAATCCACGCGGACGAAGTCGCGGAAATCATCTAGTAACTCAAAGCCTCGATGTTATACTACTTGTACCTAATAATTAAATTATAGATCAGTTCAACCGAATATTTCTCGATTTAGATTGAATTCATGTTAATGTACATAATATTACTATCACGGATTTATTAAATTCTAATTATGTTTTAATCAACTATTATATAAAATAACAACGCATTGCACAAGATAATAAATATCTATGACGAAAAATAAAACAAAAATCAAACAAAGAGAAATTTATTAAAAAGGTAAAATTTAATTGAAGCTCAATACATTTGTAAACATTTATTCAGACGTAAGTTTCTCTAAGATCCATACATCACGCCGTTGAACATAGTTAGTGAGTTCATTTTAATAGCGAAGTAAAACGGTCTATTAGCGTTAAAATGCTTCGGCTCCGGTTCTATAATTAAACTGGCTCCGACAGCATGAAAGACTGAAAAAAATATGCATAAATTAGGCTATGGAGAACCAAATAATTAAGTAAATAACGTGTGAGTGACGTGGAACACTCGGTTGGAACGAAGTTCCTTTTATTAATATATTAATAATAAAAATGAATAAAATAATAGTCTGAAGTCTGGATTCGAACCGCCGAACCGACAGTTTCATTCCTTCGTTTAGCCGTTACGCCACCTAAGCTATGACGGACCGTGTGTAATAAACGAAGGCAATACACTAAAGTCGTGACGGATAAATTCGTACTTTTTTTTCGCTTAGCCCCCATTCGCCAAGTCCGTACCGATAAGAAATTTCGTTCCAATAATAATAATAATTAAGGAGTACAAAATATAAATCTGTGATATGACACTGTTAAATCCGGTTAAATGAATGATATACCCGGTAAAATGAATTATTGAATTTGATTTTGAGATATTGAATTTGACTCGTAAATCATCTTTCTTTTATTAAGCTGAACTTTAAATTCTCCTCTCTCCTTCTCTCCTCTTTTCCTCCTATGACCCTCCAAATGAGCGGAAAACTTGTGTACGAATAATTAGGTGCAACAACAGTACAACGGCTGAGGATCGGCAGTTGACCTTTCAGTTTTCAGTCCGGTCCATCAACTTAACCATTAGGATACTGAGATTTTAAATGGCTGTAAACTTGTAAAGGCTAATAATAAAATGAAATCTATTTTATTTATACCATTGGCTATTCAATTTTAGTGTTGGACTTATTTTTTTTTTATTATTATTTCATCTTTATTTACTTTTACTCATATTCTTTACATTTTTAAATATTTCATTATAAAACAAAAATAAAAAAAAATATTTAAAAATATAAAAAATAGCGGTCCACCGGTCTCGGGAACAGGGTCCAAGCAACCGGCGGTCAGGGCCCCAGAGAGAGGAACCTCCTGACGATGCGAGCCGTGTCCAGGAGTACAGCCTTCTGGATCTGGCCCTTGACCCAGCTACCCAACGAGAGCCTCGAAAGATGTTGGTTGAGGCTCTTAGCTATAAGACCATTAGCGGTTATCACTATCGGTACAATGATTGCTGAGTCTACATTCCACATGGCGACAACCTCGTGCGCTAAGTCGAGATACTTGGTGAGTTTCTCTTTCTCGGCTTTCACGAGGTTTTCGTCATGCGGGACAGCAACATCAACAATCATTGCACGGCGCTCTGATCGATCTATCACCACTATGTCAGGCTTATTGGCTACAATAGTCCTGTCTGTAATGATAGATCGATCCCAGTACAGTGTGATATGACCATTTTCAAGAACTGGGTCGGGCACATACTTGTAGTACGGTACCTCCGATTCCACAAGATTGTATTTCAAGGCAAGTTGCTGGTGGATAATCCTGGCCACTTGGTTATGCCTGTGTAAGTATTCGCCGTTAGCTAGATGAGAACAACCAGAAACAATGTGACGGATAGTTTCTCCAGGACGGCGACATGCCCGACATATGTCTACCGTTCCATCCTTCACTATGTATTTTCTGTAATTGTTCGTCATCATGACCTCGTCCATAATTGCACACACAAACCCTTCGGTTTCCCCAAAGAGGTCACCAAAGCGCAGCCAGGCCACGGACGCTTCAAAGTCAACATCAGGCCCGTGGAGGGCCCGATAAAAGCGTCCGTGAAGCTCCTTACCTTGCCATACAACCCTGCGGTCATTGGTACTGAGCACCACAGGTATGCGCCAGTTCTCTTTAGCCAAGGAGAGCGGCGTCAGACCCCTGTCCACTGCGACCACGTCGCGGTGCATCTCCGTCTCGGCGTGGAGAAAGTACTCCCTGAGACTGCACACCTCGCGGTTGTGGAGGGTTTTGGCATTCAAAAGGCCTCTTCCCCCACACTTCCGCGGGATGTACAGCCTCATCACAGAGGAGCGCGGGTGATGCATCCGATATGCGGTCAGCAGCGCACGAACTTGTCTGTCCAGGGCGTCAAGCTCAGTCTGAGTCCACCTGAGTATGCCGAAGGAATACATCAAGACCGGCATGACCCAACCGTTGAAGGCGCGCACCTTATTGCCGCCCGACAAAAGGCTTTTCAGCACTTTCTTCAGACGGCCAAGGAAACGCTCCCTCACCGACTGCCTCATGTCGGCCTCTCTGATACCTAACGCCTCCGCCATGCCCAGGTATTTGTAGGCTTCAGTTGGGGAGAGCGATCTGAGGTATATGGAATCCGAGAGCTCAACACCCTCAGATTCCACAATCCTCCCTCGCTTTACATGCATGACCGCACATTTGTCCACACCAAATTCCATCCTAATGGAATCACTAAAGGCTTTAGTTACCTTTAGTAACTCTAGTAGATGTGATTTGTTGGGGGCAATGAGTTTTAGGTCATCCATGTAAAGGAGGTGTGATATAACCTGACCACCTCTCCTCAACCGGTAACCTAGCCCTGAATTCTCCAAGAGAGTACTCAGAGGATTCAGAGCCAGGCAAAACCACAAAGGACTGAGGCTATCGCCCTGGAATATGCCTCGCTCAATCCTTATAGGCTCCGCGCTCCCCAGGGTCCGGCGACACCCTGGATAGTGAAGGACTGTCCTCCACTGCCCCATACACGTCTGTAGGAAGGCGCGTAGTACTGTGTTTACTTTGTACAGTTCCAGCACCTTCATGAGCCATGTATGGGGCACAGAGTCGTAGGCCTTCTTATAGTCTATCCAACATGTCGACAGATCCTTTCGGGAGCGCCGAACCTGTTGACAAATGGCCATAACAATGAGGAGAAGCTCCTTAGTACCACGGGAGCCATTCCTACATCCGTTCTGAGAATTAGACATGATGGATTTTGTATCGATGTGATCGTTAATTTTCGTTCTCAGAATGGATGTAAGAAGTTTATACAATGTTGGTAGGCACGTAATCGGCCTATAATTTTTGGGCTCCGTGGTACTACCTGATTTATGGAGCAGGAGGGTAATACCTGTTGTCAGAAACTGGGGTAGCGACTCTGACTCTAGAGATGATTGGAATTGGGATGCCAAACGAGCGTGCGAGCTGCGTAGCCACTTTATCCAAAAGTTGTGCAGCCCTTCCGGCCCAGGGGATTTCCAATTGGGCAGGTGACGGGCTGCAGTGGCCACGTCTTCAGGGGTTATAGTAACTAGGTCCATTTCTGGAATTTGATCGCACGCTCTTTCTACATCCCACGTCCAATCACCCTCAGTGTGAGCGACAGGCGCCGACCAGATGTTGCGCCAGAATGATGTCATGGCTTCATCATCCGGTAGGCGCGCATCGGTGACACCTTGGTCAGGGTGTTCCCAACCTCGGTATACCCGCCTTTGATCGCTTTGGAAAGTGCGATTCAGGGTATATCTCTCGACCCGGCACTTGTATCTGCGAATACGGCTAGCCCATGCCGAGACCTTCTGTTTCAGGAAGTCAATGCGCTCAGTGACGCGCGCCATATAATCTTGAGGGCTGATATCAGTCCCCAAGAAAGCGCGCCTCACAAAGCGCATGACTCTAGGGCGAGTGTTGCCCTCCCTGAAGCAGAGTAGTTTGCCAATGAGTGCCCTAGCCCCATCAATACGACGTTCGATCCTGCACTGCCAGGCTGGTGCGGTAGGCTTCGGTCGTGTTGCTGTATCATTATTAATTAACTTTACATTAGCAACACGACATGCCGCAACAGCCGCGCAGTACAGAATCGAATGTGTGTCGGAAAGGTCTTCGCTGCTGTCAAAATAACTCGGCAGCAGTGAATCCAGGGCACCCATTAGCGCTTTGTTCTTATTTTTCATGGGCAACCGAGGTAACCGCGGTCTAAACTCGGGTGGTGAAGATCTATATTCCCGAATAGCACTCTCCAAAGCACTCCTCAATTGTTCACTACACTGGGTACTTATTATTATTATTATTTACTTATTATTATTATGGACTAGGTACATCTTTTGCCGTTACATGCTAAGATACTAGGTGGACCGTTAACATGACTGTGTGCATATTATTATAGTGCCAGGAGCAGTCTGGCTTTTAACTTATGCTGCATCTATTGAGACTGGTTGCCATGTTTATATAAGCGTCAAAATATGTCAATGGCACGAAAGTGCCATTCTCTAATGTTGAAACCTCATCCGTTTCAATATGTATAACTTATTATCGTGCCCGCTCCTGACACGAGATTCACGCTTATTTGGAAGGGTGAAAGGGAATGTTCAATATGCTTAAAATACGTGAAAAAATTGATCCACAGACATGCATGCACATAACATCTAGAAAATGCTTCAAAAAGTGTTAATTGTACTCTTATTCTAATTATGAAATTTTGGAACGTAGTTCCTTATAGCGTGGTACGGAAGGGGGCTAGACGGAAAAAATTAAGGAACCGACACTCGACACATTTTTGAAACCGACACTTTTTTGTTGAATGTGAATTTTGCATTGTGTTCGGTATTTTCGCGATACAACATTGCGTCTCCGTAGCCTAGTGGCTCCGGCAGTCGCCTAATAGTTCACAGTCGATGTTTCGAATCCCAGCTCGACAGACTGAATTTTCTATTTTCAATTTTATTTTAAATAATTTCTACATGTGGAATTTTTTCCAAATTTTTTATAACTAACAAAAAATTAGGGAAAGGTTCCACATGTAGAAATTGTTTAAAATAAAATTGAAAATGGAAAATTCGGTCTGTCGAGCTGGGATTCGAACCATCGACTGTGAACTATTAGGCAACTGCCGGAGCCACTAGGCTACGGAGACGCAATGTTGTATCGCGAAAATACCGAACACAATGTAATCGAAAGGAACTACGTTCCATCCGGGTGTCCCTTGACACCTCTCAAGTTTTTTATCTCACTAGTTATTATGTCAACTTAACACTCACCATTCGCAGCGGTAGCTTCTGCGCCTTCTTCATTAACTTCAATAAAGGCTTTTTGTATAGCTGAATCAATAAATAGGTCACCAGCATTTTTCAACAAATTATATAATTTTGCTTCGTTTGGTTTGAACACTTTATTGACATTCATCTGAAAAGTATTAAGTGAGTGACGTTAGTTGAATACCTATTTTACCCGACGCGGACCGGATAGAATTTTAGCAGTTTAAGTCGCGGGGGTCATCACCTTTTCGAGGACATCTTTCAGATTAGTTGTTGTTTCAATTTTAAACTTTGGCATGTCTACAATTACTTTTTTTCCACCTGAATTTTTCAAGGCACTTTCCAAAACTTGAGGGTCCTTAAGCTTTTCTTCCAACTCAATAATACCCTCAACGTCCTTTGGAAGAACAACAACAAGAGAAGCATGGTATCCCTTGTATGGAATTTCGATGATCTGAAAATATTTGGTAAATTAATACTTCTTAACAAAATATAAACTTTATCTAGGAATTAATAAGGCTCCATTCACATTTGCGCAGAGTCAAAGCGAAGCTTCGCGACGTGTTATTTACACGACGAAGTGAACGTTGAGATCTATCTCGATTTGGTAACGTATAAAAAACGGCTGAGTCTTGTAATATCTGAATCTTATCTTTAGGTATAACTTTATTTGCTTAATACAAAGTACGTTACCAAATCAAGATAGAGCTCAATATATCTACTTCATATTATAACGTGTAAATAACGAGTTCCATCGTTTAAATACGTATGTACGTACGACTATACGCTTTGACTCTGCGCCAACGTGAATGTAGTGTGAGCCTTAGGATCCATTTTATTACAAACTTTTGATATTACACGCTGCAAGCAACAGAGATAGCTGGCATCCCGGAGACGGACTAGGTTTTATCTTCCGGTAGTCAAAGAATTTTTATAACCTAAATATCACAGGCACCATCTAGTAGTAAATTTCATCTAGTAGTAAATTTAAACAACTCGATCACAATATTACTCGTAGGTTATAAGTACTTATTTCGTACTTGTGAGTTCAGTTCGTCGCTTTCTACATAACCATAATTCCCTTCTCTGTGCATCATAGGGACTTGAATCACTTTATTTTTGTTCACGTGGAAATCTTGCTCTTTTGTCAATTCCTTTTCAAATGGATCTTCCCAAGCACCCTACAAAATAACATCATATTTCAGAAAATTCATATTCGAGAAAAAAATGGAAGTAAAATGTCGATAAAATATGACGATTAATAGTCACCTTGAAGTAAATAGCGTTGACTAAAAGGGCTTTTGTACTTGGACCGAGGCTTTCAGGATCGACTAGGTCCTTAATCCGATGATTTGTTTGATCTTCCACCTGAAAATAATAAATGTCAAAAAATAGCATCAGGTTAAATACAGAAAAATGTTTATGTAGATAGTAATTTTTTATAGTTACCCAAGTATTGATTTCTGTTGCAGCCTTTACTTTCTCTCCAAAGTTTATATTTTTGATTTCGGAATTGAATATTTCCCTCGAGAGAGCGGCAAAATCAGGATTGAGCTCATAATCCTTTCCGATATAAATTTTATTAGCTGTCTTAACTATTACGCCTTCAGAGGATTGCAACTCCTTATTTGCGTATGAGAAAACTGCTTTTGCCTAAAAAATAAATATTACATGACTTGGTTGTTATTCAACTTGTGCATGAGATATACCTTTACAGCCATGAACATTATGTCACTGTAATAAAGAACCAAACGAATATTAGGCATGGTACTATATACTAGTAAATGGCACTGTTGAAAATAATATTTTATTGTTTTTCTCATGCATTGATATGCACAATGCACATACATGAATTAGCAGAACATCAGCTTTTTGAACCGGTGGTAGAGTCTTGATCTGTTGTAAGTATAAGAGCTACAAGTGCTTAGATGAAGCCTATTTTTAATTTGAATTTGACATGCGTATTGAAAAATAAACTCTCGGCGCCCTTTCAGTAAAATGCATCTCGATTGTAAATATTTTTTAATTTTCCACGCTTATAACATAAACAACAATTTGTCGGTTAATAAAAATCTTGATAAATTTTGTTTACAAGTACTTACAGTTTCGTCATTAGGCGTTCCAATTGCTTGTAACAGTTCATCGTGTGATTCACCGATTGATGCCAGGGCTAATTCAGCGAGAGGTGGCATAACTGATATTGCGGATAAGACGACGCTCTCCTGGGGGTTTGCTTTGGTAACTTCCTTAAAATAAGAATATTAATTTTTAGCATTAAGCGAATTGACTGAGAAATTAAATATTTCGTACTAATATTATTAATGCGAAAGTTTGTGATGATGGATATATGGATGGATGGCCTCGTGAAGAGCTTACTATAGTAATGATCCTATGAAGTATGTAGGCAAACACTACAGATTGCAGACAAACAAAAGAGGCTTTCGCCTGCCCTAATCAACGCCTTACAGCAAAACTACTACAACTTAACCGAATTAAGCTAAAGGTTGTTGGAGGACACTGTTCGCTCAACAAATACCGTTTCATTCTAGGTATCACCGAAAGCCTATGCATAGCATGCATGAAGGGCGATGAGAAACTGGAACACGTACTGCTCAAATGCAGAAGTGTATCCGACCAACTACAAGAATAAATTGGCTCGCCAGCAACATTTCTGGAGGTCCTCGCCGACCTGGGTGGCCTGCCCGGATTCTGGAGTGAGCTCGGCTGGCTGGAGTGATCTGGCGGGGAGCCGTACCAGTGGAATCACGTAAAACGGGCGAACATCGCCTACTTGCGGAGTCAATTCCCAGGAAGAAGAGAAGATAAGAAGAGAGATGGATGGATGGATGGATGGATGTTACTCTTTCACGAATTAACCGTTTTAGCTGTAATTAGGAATGGAGATAGTTCATACCTGGGATTAACATATATTTATTTATTTATTTATTTATTTATTTATTTATTTATTTATTTATTTATTTATTTATTTATTTATTTACAAGCTTTGAATACCCAGTTTGGGTGTAGCAACAATAGTGTAATTTATTGTGGTAGGGAGACCGATTTTACATATTATGCTTATCCGTATCATTAAAAAAATCATTGATTGCGTAGTAACACTTTTCAATTAGGTACGTTTTATATATACATTTTATCCCGGAAAATTATACAGTTCCCGCGGGAATTAAAAACCTTAACCCACGCGAACGAAGTCACGGGCATCATCTAGTTATTAATAATAATAGGTTGTTTTTATAAAGGACGAAAAACACAAAATGTTGGTACTATGGAAGTAGGAACTCACAATAAAAAAAATTGCGTGTCATTTTGAGTCGCATGTTACTGAGTAGGCCTTTCAAAATAGAGATGATGTTCCCTTGAATATTTTACACCGATAAGGTCCGTTTAAATAAGGTTTAAATAATTAGTACACAACTTGAAAGTCGTATAGTATTAGGATCCATATATATATGTTACGGTAAATGTGATTAATTGAAAATTATTAATAATTACTGATCATTATTAATAATTACCAAGATTGATGGTAAAAGTAATAAATTATTCACTTTTTTCGATGATTATTAATAATTATACCTTACACTTGGTAAATTTGATAATTTTTTAAAAATAACATTCGCTTACAGGTAAATCGCCGTAAACTTTGCCCTCGCGATGGTCTAATATAGGGCTTGGGGCGGGTGATGTGTTCGGGTATACATGATGCGACGGAATTACCGACTTAAGATCGAATATCCTTACTGTTCATTAGGTTCATCACATCTTTCGTTGTTATTTTTTTTATGACAACGTAGGAATACTTGCACCCGAAAATCCTTACTGTTGGTGAGGTTAAAGGTGGCTGGAGAAAGGAGTCGGGTGGGGTTTAGAGGGGTTGTTAGACTGTTTCTCGTTTGTTTTATCACTTTTACCAAAGACAACAGTGAATTATTAATAATAGCCGATAAAAGTGATGAAATTCATAGTATTCATCAAATTTACCTAATGGTGAAGTAATTATTAATAATTACCAAATATTATTAATAATTATCACATTTATCACATTTACCGTAACATATATATATTATTATAATATGTAATTATGTTTTGTTTGTTCTTCCGTAGCTGGTTATTTATATTTTTTTAATTACTTAACTTTGATTGAGGGTTTGCTATTTCTTCTCCTGATTCAGGCTTTAACTAATAATTACTTACAGAGAACATCCTTGCTGTAAATTGATTACTGCCATCTCGGAGTAGCGACTCTGTATTTCTGCCATTGGACATTGCCATTATGGCAAGAGGCAAAACTGTAAAAAATAAAGAAATATAATATACTTTTGGTATTGTTTTAGTACATGATCTGTATAAAAGATAAAATGCGTTACATTTAGTAACAATATCGCCTAATTTTGTTGATGTTATGATCATAATAAATATTATTTGACCTGGAATATTAGTAAAATAAGTACAATCCAAATATACCAATGTTACTCTGTTTGTATGTAAATTCATGCCAAACCGATTGGGAAAATTTTCAAAGAAATAACTTGCATCCT
The DNA here is from genome assembly GCA_029955525.1 of Oeneis ivallda. Taxonomy (NCBI): domain Eukaryota; kingdom Metazoa; phylum Arthropoda; class Insecta; order Lepidoptera; family Nymphalidae; genus Oeneis; species Oeneis ivallda. Next base: position 9,015,974 of record JARPMR010000011.1, read on the forward strand.
GAGAAAGGACATAAAATTTTCACGCGATTTTTAAATCTATGCGGTCGCAAGAATGTTGTCGTGGACATTTAGCTAGTATATCGTAAGCAATATAATATGGAATACTTTAAATTTATCTTATCCGAGTCATACTTAGCTTGCCCGATATGAATTTCTACAAAATGTTAACCATAATATTTATTATTAATATTGATTTCATCAATTCGACGGTCATTATCGTCGGTCGGTCACATAGGATCTTCCAGACCATACCGTAGGTAGGTATAATTTCAAAAACTATTTTTAAGTCAAGCTAAATAACATAAAACGAACTACCTATTATTTATTTTATTATGGTAATTTTTGACTGGTGATTCCCAATGCTAATTAATTATTGCACACATAAGATAATGATGATAAATTGTTTGTTTACTTTTGCTTCTATGTCTTCAGATGATGTAAGCTTTTGCAATTTGCATAAAATATGCAAAGCAAGTCTTGTTTGTAGCTTGTTGCTAGCCAATTTTATTTAAAGCTACTTATTGTATGACTTAAAGAACTAGTTTAGCTGATCAATTTAGGATGGAAAAATGTATAAGTAACTAGTTTATGCCCGCAACTTCGTTCGCGTGGACTTTGTTTTTAAAATCACGCCTGGACTCATTGATCTTCGGGGATAAAAAAGTAGCCTGTCACCAACCAACCCCAGCGCCTCAACTATACCCATGCAAAAAAACCGGCCAAGTGCGAGTTGGACTCGCACACCGAGGATTCCGTACTCTAGAAAAGTAAACTTCGGAGATAAGGGGGGGGGGGGGGGGAACAACGGTATTTTTTTTCTACATTTTGCCCGATTAATCAAAAACTATTAAATATAAAAATACATAAAAATCTGTTTTAGAATGAACAAGTAAAGGACTTTCATATTATACCCCATTCGGTTTAGTTATCTTACTTTGAAATTTCTAACTCCCGATTTTCCCCTTTTTAATTAAACAAAAATAATTTTCGCATTGGTTTTATTTTTCCTGTAAAATATACGTAAACCTCTATTATTGTTTCTGATTTTTAGATTGGTAAACTTCGGAAACAAGAGGGGAACGGTATTTTTTTTTACATTTTGCCCAATTAATCAAAAACTTATAATATTTGAAAATAAATAAAAATCTGTTTTAGAATGTAAAGGTAAAGCCCTTTCATAGGAAACGCTACTCGGTATAGTTAACTTACTTTGAAATTTCAAACTCCCGATCTTCGCCCTTTTTTAATTAAACTAAAAATAATTTTTGATTTTTTTTTATTCCAATATTGTTGGGCCAGTATTATACACAACTATTCCAAATTTCATGTCGATAGCTTTAATAGTTACTAAAATAATCGACTGTGACAGACGGACGGACGGACGGAGAAAGACTCACCATAAGGGTTCCATTTTTACCATTTTGGTACGGAACCCTAAAAATATTAAGGTAATTTTAAACGCTGATTTACGTGGTTAAAATATCGCCCACCCATCTTGAGAATGTCACATCCGTAAAATGTTTATTGAAATACTAGCTGATGCCCGCGACTTTGTCCGCGTGGATTTAGTTTTTAAAGTCCCTCGGGAACTCCTTGATTTTCCGGGATAAAAAGTAGCCTAGATGTTGACCCGAGTAATAAGCTACCACGGTATAAAATTTTGTAGAAATCTGTGCGGTAGTTTTTACGTGAAAGAAGGACAAACAAACAGACAAACAGACAAAAAAAAATTAGCTTCTGTTTTGATATCTGTATCTTGAACACAATTATAAGCAAAAATTTTTGAATCTATTTCATGTACAGAATTGGTTTCGTTTCTGTTTTATTATATGTATATAGATATAGATCTTCATATGATTATAATTCTCATAATGTAATAAAGATTTTTTATTTATTTTTATTTTATTATTATTATTAATATCATTCTTTCACGCATAACCGATTATGAATATAGGAGCACTCTTAATGCCAATATCAAAAATATTAAGTGTATACTTACTGCATAAAAAAGAAAATATCTGCTTCATCTTGCCGTCCGGTTCGCGGGAATCCGGATTCAAAACTAATCGATGAGCCGAGATATTTTTTGTTATATATCTAGTTAAGTATACCGATTCTCATGTCGACAAGCAACATTGCGTAACCTTTGTTAAATGATTGCGAAACTCTTTCTACTGAAAAAGACCACCGGCGATGCAGCGCGGCATGGGAAACGAGGAAAATACAAGAGCAGTCCCTAACTTGGCTCGTTAGCGTTAAGACATTTAGTTTTTATAATTATTATAATTAATTTTAAATAAAGTTTTCAATTTCTTTTTTACTTTTTAAAAACTAATAACTACGCACCCGAAATTTGACTGGCGCAGCCGATGTAGATATTTCGTGAAGCTGTATATCCAGAGGTCCCAAAATCGACTTCGCTTACGGCTAGCGAAATTACGAACCATAAATCAAATAAATAAGTCATAAGTGGCGGTGTTCCTGGAAGAAATAACTTACCTTGAACGGGAGGATGCAGATGCACAGAGGGTGAGTAGAACTTTTCGCTTTCCTGTGTTCCCATCCTATACCTGTTGGTGTAGCTATTTTTGTCCGTAATAAAAAGGGAAATTGAAACGTACTCGATAGTTCGGTCCAAAATCACCGATTATCTGATTTTTATTAGTCCTGTAATGCACTACATAGGCATTATTTAGGAATTAGTATTAGGATAACCGTGAAATTGTAAAATTGAATTAATTAAAAAGAAAAGTTGAAAAGAAAAGTTTTATTAATATTTTAATGACTATATTATAATTAAATTAATTTAAAAAGAAAATCTTAAAAGAAAAGTTTGCATTAATATTTTATATTTTAATTGCTAATATTATAATAGAATAAGTGCGCACACTTTATTCATCACGCACATCTTACTATTTTGTGTTATTATCTAATCAAAATGGAAAAAGTAACTATTGTTCCCCGCGAAATTGCGGAACTGATTCCGAAATTCGATGGAGAGACAAATTTATTGAACATATACCTAAGAAAATGTGAATATATCATTCACAACTTCAGACAGTCAGATAGTCCAGCCCAGGAGCTCTATTTATTCCATGTAATAACGAGTAGGCTAACAGGAAAGGCGGCTTTCCTAATTAGCGAAAGGGAGGATATTCATTGTTGGCAAGAATTGAAAGACGTTTTAATACAGCATTTCGGTGACCCTCGTTCAGAAGAATGTGTTGCCATCGAAATGGAGTCATTAAAAATAAAATCCGGTGAACCTTATTCCGATTTCTGTAAACGTATCCAGCACATCAGAAGTATTTTAATTTCGAAAGTAAATAGGCTGGACGATGTTTCGCTCAAGGAGTCCAAAATGATCATCTATAATAACTTGTCGCTGAACGTATTCTTATACAACTTACCAGAGCATTTAATACGCATTGTTAGGTTAAAAAATCCCAAAACACTAGAAACAGCTTTGGAATACGTCACCGAGGAAGTTAATTTTCAATTCCAGTATGACTCCAAAAATAACAAAAAATCTCATCAAAATCAGTTGAGTCCTCTCAATAATAAGCTGAGCACCCCACAAACAGCCTTTAGAACGGCAGTGAATCCATTTCAAAATCGATTCACTATGCCAAGCCAATTTAATCAAGGGTTCAGACCCCACAATAATTTTCAAAACCAATTTAGGTCCAATAATAATAATTTTAAATTTGGATCCCCGACGCAATCTAATAATTTTAAATTTGGAATTCCGAACCAACAGCAGAATTTTAAATTTGGCATACCTCAACAAGGTCATGGTCAAATCAGAAATTTACAACACAATAATAATTACCAGAATTTCAATAGACAAGTGAATAACCCAGTTCACCCTGGAAATTCAAATCAATTTAAGTTCGGCATACCAAGGCCACAGAACAACACCATGCCGACCGACGTATCCATGCGTACCGCTCCACAAATAAGGCAAAATATGATGGAAATTCCGGAAAATGTATTTTATAACAATGACCTAGACATAAGCGAAAATTATTATTACGATAGTGGTTGCGAGACCTACCCAAATTCTAATTACGACGAAGGAATCCCGGAACCTTATTTCACAGAAAATCCAAGTTTAGAAACCGAGACTTTTTGCGAAAACCCAGAATCAAATGTTGACGAAAATTTTTGCGCAACAGCCTCGAAAAACCCAGGTCCGAGATAATACGTCTTAATTGTGATAGCATATTAAAATTGCCGCATATAGAACTCCCTGAAATTCAGGCTAAGTTCATGATCGATACCGGGAGTTCTCGATCTTTTATAAGCCCTAAAAAGGCAGACCAATATTTCTCAAGATTTAAACATGCAGAGCCTTTTGAAGTCATAAGTACTCACGCCCGCAGTAGACATAGTGAGGTGATACTCATACCTCTTTTGAAAACTTTTAAAAGCAACTCTATTCATAAATTTTACGTCTACGACGTAGACAACCGCTACGACGGTCTCATAGGATCAGATTTATTAAAACAACTCGATGCTACAGTGGACATGAAAAATCAAATTTTACACACGCGTGACACTGACATACCTATTGTATACAAAGCTCCATACGAGTTGACCTTACAACCTCGAACCGAAACTCGTGTAAAGCTACCAACTACTTTGGAGAACGGTGAAGCTATACTAAACTTCATAGATTTCGGACAGGGCGCACGCATGCCCAGTGCCTTAGTGAACTGCGTAAACTCATTCGCTACAACGGTAATTCAAAATACTTCTGAAAATACTATTACTTTAACCATTAACAAACCTTTTAGTGTTACTAAATTTGAAAATAATGCATGTAGAGTGAATTCAATCCGCGAAAATTATGAAATCGATGCTTTATTGAAACAAAACTTATCGAAGCTTCGCTTAGACCTCATGAACTCGGAGGAAAGTCAATTAATCGCTGATCTTTGTTATGAATACCACGATATCTTTTACTGTGAAGACATACCACTATCTTTCACGAATCAAGTGAAACATTCCATCCGTACGAAACATGAAGATCCGATCTACATAAAACCCTATCGGCACCCCCCTGCTCAAAATATTGAAATACAACATCAGATAGATAAATTGTTACGGGATAATGTGATTCGCGAATCGTATTCTCCTTGGAGTGCCCCGGTTCACTTAGTTCCAAAAAAAATGGATGCATCAGGCCAACCTAAGTACAGAATGGTAATAGATTACAGACGATTAAACGAAATAACCACAGATGATAAATACCCACTGCCGAATATCACAGACCTCTTTGACAAATTAGGTAAATCTGTTTACTTTAGTACACTTGATCTTGCTAGTGGCTATCACCAAATTGAAGTAAAAGAGGAAGATAGGCATAAAACGGCATTTACCACCCAAGCAGGCCATTATGAGTTTACCCGTATGCCTTTTGGATTGAAAACGGCACCAGCCACCTTCCAGAGGGCTATGGACAATGTTTTGCGCGGCTTACAGGGTATCCATTGCCTAGTTTACCTGGACGATATTATAATCTATTCATCTAGCCTACAAGAACATATTGTAAAACTAAGAAAGGTATTCGATCGGTTAAGAGAGACTAACTTAAAAGCTACCTTAGATAAATGCGAGTTTTTAAAGAAGGAAGTTCTTTATCTAGGCCATACAATCACAAAAGATGGCCTTAAGCCAAATGACGATAAAATAAAAGCAGTGTTAGATATACCAATTCCTAAAACACCAACGGAAATTAAAAGCTTTTTAGGTCTCATTGGATATTACCGTAAATTCATAAAAGATTTTTCAAGAGTAACTTACCCCCTCACATCTTGTCTTAAGAAGGGAAGAAAGGTTGTACTCACTGAAGAATATATTGCAGCTTTCAATAAGTGTAAAGAACTCTTAGTTAATGCCCCGTTATTACAATTCCCTGATTTCAACAAACCATTTATTTTAACGACAGACTCATCCAACTTTGCCCTTGGTGCTGTCCTTTCTCAAGGAAATATTGGTAGCGATTTGCCTATTGCCTATGCAAGTCGCACCCTCAATGATGCCGAAAGTAGGTATAGTACAATTGAACGCGAGTTACTTGCTATTGTATGGGCCGTAAAAGTTTTTCGCCCGTACCTTTATGGTCGAAAGTTCCGTATTTACACAGATCATAGACCTTTAGCCTGGCTAAACTCTATAAAAGAGCCTAATAGCAAGCTTACACGATGGAAACTGCGATTATCAGAGTTCGATTACGATATAGTATACAAAAAGGGATCACAAAATACTAACGCAGACGCACTTTCAAGGATAAAACTGAACGCTTTAGAAGACGATAGTTCCCTACAAGTAAACGTTGACACCATATCCCTCAGTAGTGATGACGAGAGAGAAGATAACGACAGTATTATACGCATTCCAGACTCTGACGATTCGAATATGTCTTTTCCTATTCGTACCCCATCTGAAAGTACGATAACTTGTAGCTCTAGAACCGATACTGCCCTCTCTGCTCTAGACATGGACGGTGAAGTCATCCCCGTACTTAACGAAGCTATTGACACAAAACCATACCAATTTCTCATATTCACTTGGAATAGAAATCATACCGTAGTTCAAGATTTCTCTCGGGATAAACAAAAGGTTTTTGAAGCACACATGCCTGAAGGAAATCCGGAGTTAATTAAGGATTTCCTGAAACAATACATAAACCCAAAAATTAGGCACTTTATCTATTTTGAAAGCGATACTCATCGTAAGGATTTCCAAAAATGCGTTATGGAATTGTTTAAAAAGGACTCAGTCAAAATATACGAATGCACCAAAAGAGTAGTTTACGTTTCAGACGAAAATGAACAGAGGTATATTGTCATAAAATATCACCAGGGTCCATCTTGTCATAGGGGAATAAAAGAAACCCTCATGAAAATAAAACGCACTTATTACTGGAATAATATGGACCAAACTGTTTCATCAGTAATAAATGCCTGTGAAGTGTGTAAGAAAATGAAATACGATCGTAAACCTCTAAAGCCTAAACTCCAGCTTACCCAAACTCAAACCAAGCCCTTCGAAGAAGTTTTTATGGATATTTTCTCAATAGAAGGAAAATATTTCTTAACCCTTATCGATGCTTTTAGTAAAATAGGGCAAGCAATAGAAATTAGTAACAGATCTACCCCTGAAGTTGTCCGTGCCCTAATTAAGTACTTTTCATTTTATGGTATACCTAATAAAATTAATTGTGACCCCGCAACCGAATTCAATAATATATTATTAAAAGAAACTTTAAATTTCTATAAAATCGAGCTTCACATAGGCACACCACATAACCCTAACTCAATGGGCTTAATAGAACGATTCCACTCAACCATACTAGAAATATATCGTTTAGCTAAATACGAGCACAAATTAACAGATGCTTCTTCTATTATGACTTACGCGATAATGTCATATAATCAAACGATACACTCGACTACAGGTCTTACACCCCTAGAAGTAGTTTTTGACCATACCGATTCCTCAAATCCTCCCAACGTAGATTTCAATCAACAATACACGCAGAAATTGGTAAGAGACCATGCTAAGCGAACGGCCTTCCTTTATAAACATCTTTCAGACAAAATGATAGGACAGAAGGAAAGAATTAGAGAAAAACGTGGTGGTGAAACATCATTCGACGTGAATGATGGCGATGAAATATTTATAAAGGGTGTTAATACTCGACGTAGCAAGGATAAACCCCGTTATCAGAAGGCAAAGGTGACTGGAGATATCTTCAGGAATACTGTACCTGTAAGAACCCAAAATCGCGATACTAAAGTTCCACTTAAAGATATTAAACGTCCTCCACAGGTTCGTCCTTCTGCTCATTCCAGCCATCATGATCCAGGCCCTAGTACAGAAAATGGAACATAACCCAGGTATCTTACCTGTAAAAGAAGGCCAAGCATTTATAGTATTCGATAATTGGTCTTATATTAAGGTTTTAGATTTAACTTCATTAAAGGAAGACTTAGATTATAATGTTAGAATGTATGAGCACTTAAATAAAAAATTATTAAAATACTTTGGTAATAGTACGCACTATAGCGATATAACTAATATTAAGACTCAAACAGATCATTTCCTAAATATTACATTGGACAAATGTAGGCAGCTTATTCCGACTAGTAGGGTTAAACGCGGCTTATTAAATCCCTTAGGTTCATTCATTAAAATTATTACCGGAAATTTAGAAACTAAATAGCGACGCTTTAAGGTATGATGAGTTAATCACGAACCTACAGACGCGACAGGAAAGAATATCAAGAAAAATAACCATAGTTTCTGAAATGGTGCAATCTTTCGTTAATATTACTGGTTTCTCAAAAAATAATTTAATTCAACTAGACAAGGAAATTTCCGATATTAAGACATGGATAAATAACACAAAACAAGTAATAAGCGATACTAGTTTAATTAGTACTTTTCAATTATTCTTGAATAACTTCCAAATGATTTATGTTAAAATAGATGAAATTGAAACAGCTATAGCTTTTAGTAAGTTAAGAACTTTACACCAGTCTGTAATTGATACAACCGAATTGTATAGCTTGTTAATCGATATTGAAGTATAAGCTTGTATATCCTGTTTATCTGGATAATCTTTTGTTAATAGAGCAATCTATCGAACTTTAAGCTTATTCTAAGAAAAATCAGATAATTTTTATTTTGGACATTCCCCTTGTAAAAAAAAGATCTTTATAGCTACTTCCGAATGATACCTCTTCCCGTCACAAATTCATTTAACCAAACATCCCTTATAATCCCTAAAACTCCTTACCTATTGGTGAAAGGTTCGAAAACCATATCGCTCGCTCAACCCTGCAAAGAAATGGACAAATTCATGTTTTTATGCCACGAAATAGAAGTCGAACCTCTGATGAAAGATGACTGTTTAGAGGCACTTATGCTACTATCCCAAAATACTAGCGCTTGTAGCCCAATTCTAGTTGAGACATCTGGAATAAAAATAGAACCCATCAAATATAACCAATGGATTTTATACAGCAAATTTGAAACACTCCTCTTGAAAGTATGTAACACAGAAGAAACTCGTGAACATATAAAAGGAACCTACATACTTACCATAGATGACACCTGCAGCTTTAAAGTAAAGGGATTAACACTGAGAAGACATCAAACTGTTGGTAGAACTATAAACTACCCCAGAATATCAACTATTCACTTCCCCGAGATACTTACTTCAAGCCCGCTACCTGAAAAGAAGCTTTTAAACCTAGATGGCGTTAACCTTCAGCATCTTCAACAGTTAGCATACAGTTTAAAGGAAAGTGATAGTGAGAATGTGTTCGATCAAAGTGAAAGCTCTATAAATGTGAAAAGTGTTAGCGTCGGAACACTAATTTTATATGTAATATTAGCACTAAGCATTTGTATTCTTTTAATGTATAAATTCATCCCTTTACAATTTATCCGTCAAATTCAGCAGACGGAAAATCATCCCTCTGCTGACTTTGAACTTAAGGAGGGAGGAGTTAAGTATACCGATTCTCATGTCGACAAGCAACATTGCGTAACCTTTGTTAAATGATTGCGAAACTCTTTCTACTGAAAAAGACCACCGGCGATGCAGCGCGGCATGGGAAACGAGGAAAATACAAGAGCAGTCCCTAACTTGGCTCGTTAGCGTTAAGACATTTAGTTTTTATAATTATTATAATTAATTTTAAATAAAGTTTTCAATTTCTTTTTTACTTTTTAAAAACTAATAACTACGCACCCGAAATTTGACTATCTATTACCTATGTTTACTAAGCGTGTGTGTGTTTATGTATGTACAGAAATAGACGATTTATTTTTGTTTTATTATAAGTATAGAAGATGGGGAAAAGTATGAATTTTAGGTACAGTCGAGAGCTTATGAAGCTATAATGGAATGAAGTTCCGTAGTCGCCCATCACAATAATTGCGTACTAAGTAGGGTATAGAGCAGTGATAGCCTAGTGGTTACGGCTGTGGTTTCCTATTCGGGGGGTCGCAGGTTCGATCCCGGGTACGCACCTCTGACTTTTCGAAGTTAAGTGCGTTTAAGAAATGAAATATCACATGCTTTAACGGTGAATGAAAACATCGTGAGGAAACCTGCACACCTGAGAGTTCTCCATAATGTTCTCGAAGGTGTGTGAAGTCCGCCAATTCGCATTGGGCCAGCGTGGTGGACTATGGCCTATAACATTTCTCTGAGAAGAGACCTCGCTCAGTAGTGAGCCGATGATGGGTTGGTAATGATGATGATGATGATGAAGTATACATAATTATGTAATGTTCAGCATAAAATGTTTTTTTTTGGAACGTTGTTCCTTATGGCGCGATGCGAAAGGGGGCTAGACGGAAAAAAATTAAGGAACCGACACTTTTTTGTTGAATGTGAATTTTGCATTCTGTTCGGTATTTTAGCGGTACAAGATTGGGTCTTTAGTGGCTCCGGCAGTCGCTTAACAGTTCAAAGTCGATGGTTCAAATCCCAGCTCGACAGACTGAATTTTCTATTTTAAATTTTATTTTAAATAATTTCTACACGTGGAATTTTTCCCTAATCTTAATATATATAAATTACGTGTCACGTTGTTTGTCCGCGATGGACTCCTAAACTACTTAACCGATTTTGATCAAACTTCGTAACTATCTGTAATTTGGTTCAACTTGAAAGATAGGATAGTTTTTGTTTGGATTTGGATAGTTTATTTGTTTTATTTATATAGATAATTTGGCGGTACGAAGTTCGCCGGGTCAGCAAGTTTTTTATAACTTATAAGTTGCGGCGCTGCGAGCGGCCGCGAAGCGAGCCTTCCGCGGCCGGCCTCGTCGCGCATCTGCCGGCCGCTGCCATTCCGGTGTGAATCGGCCCTAAGGGTTCGTGACATTGAAATTGACAGAAAGCGTCCGAAGCGTTGTTACGTCACTTACCCCTAACCGTAGTAGTCCGTAAAAATTAGCAAACGTTGCTGAAAACTACGAGTATAGTCGCGAGGTATTGACAAAAAATCTTATTAACTCTGAGCAAATACTAAGTTCGAACAATCAAATACCTATAAGAAAAAAAGATGATATCTTTTTATTGTGACATACAAACATTAGACATTCTATTCTTGGACATGATTGTATTATACTTAGAGCCGATTTCTCCAACGTAAAATAAGTCTTATCCGAGCATAAATTTGATATTTTGACAGTATTTCTAATTCAAAAACTGTCGACGCCCAATTTATTCCTGGGTAAAACGTCACTCAACGTTGGTGAAATCGCCACATATGGATTTATAAATATTAATGATGCCCGCGACTTCATCTGCTCATATTTAAGTGTTTAAAAGACCGTGAAACTCTTTGCGATGAAGAGTAGCCTAGGTCTGTGCCCAGGAATAAATTACTGGGCATAATGTCGCCGGTTTTTAATTACCGCGAGAAGTTTTTAATGGCCGGGATAAAAGATAGCCCTGTTAGCCTATGTGTTAATTCTAGGTGAAAGCTATTTCAATTCCCAATTCCCAATTCCAAATCGGTTCCATTCGTTTTAGCGTGATGGAGTAACAAACTTCCATCCATCCTCACCAAATTTCGCATTTATAATAATAACATATATTATTATATAAGGTGTAGGTATTATATAGATGCTATACATTAAATATTGAAGTGGATATCAAAAAAGTTGAACTTAATTTATGTACCTACTAGATGATGCCCGCGCCTTCGTCTGCGTGGATTAAGGTTTATTAATTGCCGCGGGAACTCTGTAATTTTCCGGGATAAAAAGTAACCTATGTTTGAATCCTGGGTATGAGTTATCTCCATTCCAAATTTCAGCCGAATCGGTTCATTGGTTGTGGCGTGAAAGAGTAACAAACATCCATCCATCCAAACATCCGTCCATACATCCTCACAAACTTTCACATTTATATCAGTAGGATTCTAATATTGATTGTAATAAAACCAGATAAGACTAGATTCAAGTAAAAAATATATAAATACCTACTTTGGTAATTTATTACTGGAACTAGCTGATGCTCGCGACTTCGTCCGCGTGGATTTAGTTTTAAAAATCCCACGGGAACTCTTTTTTTTTTAATATAAAAAGTAGCATAATATGTCACTCTACAGGTCCTACACTACACCCATGCAAAAATCACGCCAATCTGTAGATCCGATGCAGCGTCATTGAAGGATAAACCAACAAACGAACACACTTTCACATTTATTATAATATTAGTGAGATTAAATAGTTTCCGCAGCGTACGCGATATCGCGTAAGCTGCGAAAACTATTGACAATAGAGCAAAGTAATGTCCTACAGTTTTATAGAAGACATCAATATCTACAAAAAAGTCCGCAATACCATATTTCTAACTATTACAGTTATGTCACAATAACTACTTTTCCATGTTAAAATATGCAATAGAAACGCCGAAAAATCCTTATAGTATAAGGATTTCTTTTGGTATTTTTTTCACACCTTGGGTTATATTATCGAAGTTTTCATACGGATCCCTAACTTTTTTGAAAAAATTTCTATAGCCCATGTTCATCAGGGATAATGTAGGATTCTAATGCTGAATGAATTTTTCAAATCGGTCCAGTAGTTTCGGAGCCTATTCAAGTCAAACAAACAAACAAATCTTTCCTTAATATTAAGTGTAGATTATTAAATACCAGTGTATAACCACTAGAATACCAGTAGAATAAGCACCATTTCAATGCTGGCACTTTTTTTTATTTTATGGTCGAGGACGATCGAGTAGCATGTAATGCTATTTTCGTTCAAACTCGTTCAAAATTAAATTTTAATTTTATTTTTTAAAACCAGCTTTTAGTAGCTGGCTACATCGTCAGACTCTCGTTCAAGTTTTACTGTTGCTATAAACAAGCGCACTTAAATTAAAAAAAATCTTTTTAAAAAACAAAGTTTTAGTAGTTGGCTACATCGTCTGACCCTCGATATCATCTAGGACCAGAATACTTTTCAAGACGAATCAAACGAGCCCAATCTCGATAGGGTTACATAGTTTCTTTACAGAGTTCCCATAACTATCTTTCAGCTCCATCATCTGACTCTGGATATCATCTAGGACCAGAGTAAGTACTCTGTGTACTGTGTACTATGTACTGTGTACACAGAGTACACAGTACACAGAGTCTTGAAGTCTTACTTGTTTGATTAGTGTCAAGACTAATCAAACGAGCCCAAACTCGATGGGGTTACGTCTTACGCATAGGCTTTAAAACCTGGAGAGTGACTTTTTATCCCAGAAAATCAAAAAGTTTTAGGGATTTTAAAAACGAAATCCACGTGGACGAAGTCGCGGGCATCATCTAATTCAATACTATAATTTTCTCCGAGCTAGATCCCAATATTAAGAACGAACAAAAATCCAACCCTCAACTTAGTTTCAACCTAATCAATTGTTATAGGAAATTATTTGCACCAACGCACGGCTCTAGCAATTTCATTTCGGAAACACTGCGGCTGACTGCACACGACCGCAGCAGCGATAATTCCAGCAGCACGAGATATTGCATTCAGAATGTATGAATAAATGTATTGATGAGTGAGGATGAATGTATTCCGTACGCTGTGTATTAACGTTTCGTCTGGAACAGCGGCGCGCTGTGGTCTTGTCTATAGTCGAGTCGGTTTAGGAAAGCGTATTTCTAAATCGGCTCAGTTTTTCACCGACTTCAAAAACGGAGGTTATCAATTCGACACGTAGGTATGTATCTAATATTATTGGAACTGCAAAATCACATAAGATAATCTAATAGCATCTAATAGGGTTTCCAAACAAATATACGAAATTACAAAACTTTATTGGTGTATATGTATGTATGTTGGTCCCCGCATTTCTCCGAAACTATATAAGAACGCGATAAATTCAACCAATCACCACAGTTGAGACAGTAGCAATGATTGATACTTTACAGAATCGACCTTCTATATTATAGACTATAGAGTCGCGTTAAATTACAATTTTGCAGTCGGCATGCAGTCAAGTCAGTTATGTTAATCTGTCTAAAGCTAAACTATGGAAGTACGAAATACCAAATTCTTACGATGGTCATAGATGTATGGCAGTTGTGTCATCTATACTATAATATTATAAAGAGGAAAGATTATTTGTTTGTTTGTTTGTTTGTTTGTTTGTTTGTTTGTTTGTTTATATCGAATAGGCTCTGTAACTACTGGACCGATTTCAAAATTTTTTTCATCAATAGAAAGCTAAATTATCAGGGAGTAACATAGGCTATAATTTACTTTAAAAAAAATTAAAGATCCTTTAGAAAATTGCAATAATTTAACTCAAAGTAGCAAAATTTTGCCTATAAAATGCATTATTTGGCGTGTTTTGAGAAAACTATTGATGATATATAAAAATTATGTAATAGATGATTTACTCATTATTTTCTACAAAAAAGTTCTCGAGGGAATATATCTAACCATCATATTTAAGTCACAATAGTAGCTTTTGTGTTCTAAAATTTAATTAGATCGCCTTTATTATCGTAGTATTAATTCTTCCTTACTAATACATATTACAAATGAGAAAGCGTGTCTGTTTGTTGGTTTGTCTGTCAATCACGCTGCAACACAGCTATGGATTGACGGGATTTTTTTCATCCCGGAAAATCAAAGAGTTCCCGCGGGATTTTAAAAACTACATCCACGCGGACGAAGTCGCGGGCATCAGCTAGTCCTTAAATAATAGCATTCTCAGCCAATTACTAGATCGTTCAATAAGTCCCGAGACTAACTTGGAAATAGCGTATATATTAAAAACTCTTTTTGATTTTTAAAAAATACTGGCCTTCAATAAAAGATATGTGTAAAATTTTTAAAAATGGAACATTACACTAGCGGCACGCTATGATGGCCGGTTTGACACATTACAATAGTGATGTGGAATGTCAATTTATTCTCGAACAAAAAACAATTAAGTTTTGTTTTTGTACCTGATTAAATAGGTTTAATAAAACAAAAATGTATATGTTTATTTAATTTATTTGAACGAACTGAATATTTGAATGAAAATGAATATACATACTTTATATGCACACAAGAAACATATGAATACAAAAGATACCAAAAAAGGTGCCACAAAAGGCCATAATTAATCAGATTCGTCCATACTACTATTTTCACTGTCGTCACTGCTATCATCACCTACATTAATAATTATATGTTCGTTTTCTATAATATTATCTATTTTCACATCTCTTTCATAATCTTTCCCTAAAGAACTTTCCCCACCGAAGAATAATCCAGCTTCCTTCAGTGAATGCACCAACTTTTTTCTTGTTGGATACTCCTTCTGTAAATAGTAGCCGTAAACATGTCTTCGGATAGCATCGGCATCAAAGCTATCGATGCCTACGACTGGTTTTGCTCTTTTCTCTTTTTTGGTGTGTGAAGTTTATTTTCTTCTGTGCCAGTCTCGCCATATTTTTTTTTAGTTATCCGTCTAACAGTTCGTTGTCCAATATTAAGCGCATCAGCTACGCGTTCAACCACTGACGTTATAGGTAAAATTGGCCCTCCATTTTGAGCTTCACGATCGAAATAGTTACGAAGGCGTATTACGAACTCACGTGTCTGACTATTTAGAACAGTTCTCTGCGTACGTTCGGTCATATCGACGAAATCCACAACAAAGGGCTTGAACAGAGTCCAAATTAACGAGCAAGGGTCAACAGTAATGCAGTATCAATATTTGAAATCCAAAGCCAGGTCAAAACTATATCACAATCGCATTGCACTGACAGTTTATACTTTTCGAAGCAACGTCAATTCGAAACTGCTTTGTTTTGCATTGAGCATTGACGCGAGTTTGCCGGAGGTAGTAGTTGTGCTAGCCAGCGATCCTATGTGACGATCGTATTAGATTCCATTTTTAAAAATTTTCAATTTAGAAAACCAAATGCCGAGTTGTGGTATATATCATATAAAAATAAAAATTTTACCTTTTGTATGAAACAGCTGATATTTTTTTGCGATTTCAGAGGTTTGTCCACATAGTGAAAATTGTTCATATTCACAAGTACATTCACCCCTTAAATGGTGCAAACTGATTTTTCTACACTTGTATACATTTTAGAAATCAATTTAATAAATAAATTTTGAGTCCTAAACCTAAAACTACATTCGATAAAATTTATGAATCTCTGCACATCACTATCGTCAATAAAGTAATACAATTATTTCCTTCAAAGTCGTTATCAATTAATACGGAACTTCATGAGCGGACAAACGTCAAACCGGCCATCATAGCGTGCCGCTAGTGTAAAATATTGATTTTGCAGACATTTAAGTGACGCTACGTTTGTAGTTTCGATACAATGGAAAAAAACGAGTTTCGCGTGTTGATAAAACATTGTTTTTTAATGGGAAAAAATACAGTTGAAGCACAGCAATGGCTTATAAAATGTTATGCGGGATCAGCTCCCTCTAAAGCAACCATTTGTCGGTGGTATGCCGACTTCAAACGCGGTCGCATGGACACAAATGATGGGGAACGCTCAGGTCGTCCAAATGAAGCAGTGACTCAACAAAATATTAACCAAGTCCTCAAAATCGTAATGGAAGATCGGAAGATAAAAGTGCGCGAGATAGCCGAGATAGTGAAGATTTCAGCTGGTAGTGTTTTCACTATTTTACATAAAAATTTGGCCATGAAAAAGCTTTTTTCGAAGTGGGTGCCGCGTTTGCTTACAACTGATCAAAAGGAACAACGTATCAATGATTCAGAGCGATGTTTGGCGCTGATGAATCGTAATAAAAAGGGTTTTTTACGTCGGTATGTGACAATGGATGAAACATGGATACACCATTTTACTCCGGAATCCAATCGGCAGTCAGCGGAGTGGAGAGCGGCTGGTGAAAGCCGCCCGAAGCGGCCAAAGACTCAGAAATCGGCCGGTAAGGTTATGGCGTCTATATTTTGGGATGCGCATGGAATACTTTTCATCGATTACCTTGAAAAGGGGCAAAATATAAATAGTGACTATTACATGTGCTTATTGGAGCGATTGAAGTACGAAATTGCGGATAAACGGCCTCAAATGAACAAAAAGAAAGTGGTGTTTCACCAGGACAACGCGCCTTGTCACAAGTCTGTGAGAACGATGGCCAAAATTAATGAATTGGGCTTTGAATTGCTTCCTCATCCCCCTTATTCGCCAGACTTGGCCCCCAGCGATTACTGGCTGTTTGCAGATCTCAAAAAAATGCTCCAGGGTAAGAAATTTGACTCAAATAGTGAAGTTATCACAGCAACGGAGGCTTATTTTGAAGCCAAAGACAAATCGTTCTACACGCATGGGATAGAAAAGTTAGAAAAACGTTGGAGGGACTGTATCGCTCTTGGAGGAGATTACGTTGATGAATAAAAAATAATTTTATAAAAAAAACCTTGTTTTAGTACTTAGTCTCGGGACTTATTGAACCACGTGTTACATTCAGCAGCACTCCTTAACATTTGTCTAATACTCGGGCAATGAATCTAAATCAAACCGGATGTACGCGCAGTGACAGGTCACCGAAACTAATGGATACTCAGTCGGTTTAGCAGCCGGCAATAATATAAGGCCGTCACTTGCAAATGTTTGTACGATGTGGGACAAAGATTATTGTAATCTAGAATATAGATATAGCTGTTCTTTTGAAGCTTAAAAATATTATGAAACTTTCGAGAATTTAATTTTCAAGAAAACAGTTTAGATACTGTAAGGGCTCTTGTGCACTTCCTCGTATTCGATTCGAAATCGTATTCGTAAAAATACGATTCGAAGTGGCCGTCATGCAAAACTAATACGGATCCGTCAAAATACGAATACAGTGAGTGCACAAGCGTACGTACATTTTGTACGTATGCTCGCTGAGCTATTTCGATGACTTTGGTTCTCCTACGGATCTCCTCATCTCTGATTCGATCCCGCAGGGACACTCCGAGGATAGCTCTCTCTATCGCCCGCTGAGCGCCCCTGAGCCTACTTATGAGGCCCTTAGTTAGCGACTATGTCTCGGATCCGTAAGTCATCACTGGCAACACGCGCTGTTCGAAGACTTTAGTCTTCAGGCACTGAGGAATTTTGGACGAGAAGACATCTCGGAGCTTCCCGAACACTGCCCAGCCGAGTTGGATTCGGTGGTTGATCTCTTTCTCGAAGTTGGACCTACCTAGGTAGACTGTGTGTCCCAGGTATATATACTCGTCCATAATTTCGAGTGCAGAGTTCTCAACAATTACTGGGTGGAGCGGAGCATGGGCTTTGGACATAATTTTCGTCTTGCTCATGTTCATTTTCAGGCCCACCTGTTGAGAAGCCCTGCTGAGATCGTTGAGCATTGTATTGAGGTTTATAATAATATACTAACGAACTGATCGACACCTCAACAATCAAAATAGACTTAGTAGTTAGGTGCTACGGTTTTTAACATACATGAATACAAATACATACATTGCCAAAATTATAAGCCTTACTTTTTGGTTTGCCGTAGTCGTCGTAGTGTAAATGTACCGATACACCAGATATTATGTATGGGACGGTATATCCTGGACATTGCCGATCTAATATTATATTTTAGGAAAGGTCAAAACAAAATAAATTTACTCTTTGCAGGAAATGTCGCTACAGCAATGTGACAGACACGGGCGGGGCGTGATGTACATAGTACACACGATATCTGCAGTTTACGACTATTCACTGTGTACGTGTTGTTAGCGGACTGTCCCATAACAAATGTAACAAAATTATTGTGGCCATTAGTATCGTAGCGTTGTACGTGAAACCTGTCTCAATTAGGAATGTAATGTAACGAATGTAACGTGTAGCGGTAATTTTCATAAATTAGATAAATAATATGAAACTTAGCCAACTGTAGCTTGCAGTGGTGTAACCTTTATTGCTTAGTTGGGGGTAAAGGAAAAGATAAGTCAGAGCTACTTAATCTTCTTCTCATCAACTGATAGATGTCCACTGCCGGACAAAGGTCTCTTGCGTGGCATTCTCACACAGTTCTCAGTCTTGCGCCGCCTGTATCCAGCTACTCCTTGCGACTCCTGCGTTGGTCCACTTAGGGGAGGGTCTGCCTTCGTCTTTGGCTTTTAAACAATATTTTTTTTCTATTTAATGCCAATATTTTGGAAGATTTTCAATAGTGTAGTACCTACCTATTTATAATTTGAAAAAAGCTGTCAAAACGCCCAATTTATTCCTCAGTTAATCGTCACTCGACGTTGGTGAAATCGGCTCTTAAAGATCTTTTTAATTATGAAGCTACTAAAAATAAAGTAGCTAGTAAAAACTAAACCTCATTTTATTATAAGTGGTATTTTTGCGATAAAGCGTCCGATACGTATTAAAATTACTTTTTTTACGCAAAAAGTTAGGAGTCCATGAGCGATTACGTCGTATGCCGTGAAAAATGATGCATGAGTTTCCCGAGCGACCCGCGCTGTTATGCCATAGTTAAGATGAATGGCTAAAAATTGACGTGAACATCAACACATTAGTATAATAAATAATGTCCTCCTGACCGACTTCCGCCACTGTGGCCAATCTCCATAGAGCTTAACCATCTGCACGGGCGATAAAATTTATTTAGCATAAAAGTACGCAAATACAGGTGCTCTCTTTATTGCCTCACTCTCATAGTCTGTTGGTACATAAATTACAGACTGCCGAAGGGACTGATGCTAAGGTGCTAAGGTGCTGGAATGGCGACCCTGCGCCGGGAAGCGCAGTGATGGCAGACCTCTCAGTAGGTGGACCGACGACACCAAACGAGTCGCAGGGAGCCGCTGGATTCAGGTGGCGCAAGACCCAAGCCTGTGGAAGTCCACGGACGAGACCTTTGTCCAGCAGTGGATGTCTATAGTTTGATTAATAATATTGGTTCTCGAGCATCCATAAATAATTTTGGACATCGAAGAATATTGGCAATCGGCAACGTCACTATACCCAGAATTTTACGTAAATCTTAACCGGCGAACTTTGAAGTTTGACAAATTACAAAATTTGTCAGAACATTTTATTCGTCTGTTAAACTTTATTTGATGATGGTGAAATATGGCCCTTAATATAAAGAAAAAGTAATAAAACCGCGAAATATTGAAATTTCATAGCCTATTACAAATTCAACGAAAAGAAAATCTTATTCGTTGAACCGGCCTAAATGATAAATAAATCTTAGGAACAATTTTAAGGTCGAATGCTTCTTAATCATAAACAAAAGAAGAGCACAATTAACATTTGGAAATTTTTATTTCAATCATCAAAAGTCTTCGCCCACAAATTGTTTAGGCCTGAAAACTAAGCCGTTTTTCTTTGAAGGAAATTAAAAGGCCGTCGAGAGATACAATTGCTTTGCTTCCATCATTTATTTTGTTTCTGGAAAAGCTTATTTATGAGGAAATCCATTGTGTTTTATGAAAAATCCCCCTCCATTAGAGTGACATGAAATTAATAATTATGTTGTTTTTATCGAAAGGATCGTTTTCGTGTTTTAAGTATGTAAAACCTGGGTGACCGAGCTTAGCTCGGGCTTTATTTTTTGGTAAATCGTGTTTTTTGGAAATTACTTCCCTTTATATGTTAGTGGCAAATTATATTGTTGCTTAACAACGCCATCTATTGTTAAGTAGCTTTAGTGTTGCTGTGTCGGTAAAACAGTTCGCCAATAGGATAAAAATATTTGCACAATGTCGGTTTCTTTACTAAAGTAATTACTACCTTATCCTTCTTTTTAAAGCTCGTTCATGAATAAGATGCATTGATAAAGGCCCCCCAATAATAGTTTTCTCACAAAAGAATTAACTTGAAAAAAAAAAGGGAAAAAATAATCACGTGAACTCGGAACGGAGTCGTCTGGTTTCGGGACCGCCCGTTCCAAACTGAGCTATTATAACCTCGAAGAGAGTGGTGAAATTTACCTTCGAATTCTAATGATATTTTAGGGGTTTTTCACTGCCTGAAAACACGGTTAAACGACGTTTTCTAAAAATGAAACCTAGCTAGATAATGAGTAGCTAAGAAAAGTATTTTATTAGATACATCTCCGACATACATATAGGTATCTTCTTCTTTATCATCCGATAGACGTCCACTGCTGAACAAAGGTCTCATGCATGGACTTTCACAGATCTCGATCTTGCGCCGACTGTATCCAGCTGCTCCTTGGGAATCGTCTCATGTCTTCTGACATAGGTACATCTAAATCTAAATATAAAACTTTTCGAATATTGATAGCCTAGAAAGTTAAAAAGACTTTTTTTCGGGATACGTGCCTGGGATCGAAGCTGAACCCTGAACTTCAATCCCAGGTAAGTATCCCTGAATTTCATATCTATGTGCGTTTTAAGCAATTGAATATCACTTACTTTAACGGTGAGGGTAAACAACGTGAGAAAACATGCTTGCTTGAAAGTTTTCCATAAATCTCTGGTTATGATCAATGAATCAATAAATGTTCTACGACTTTTTATCGCGCTATAATTTTCTCGAAAAAATGCAATAAGTAGATGGGAGTACATAGAAACGGATACACAGAAAAAAATCACAAAAATATAAGTATTAGGTTTTTCCAAGTTATGATTTGTTATTGGATAAGCTAACATAATTATATAAACACTTATTGAGTCATTTTAAAGCACGATTCAAACATCGTGTCGCAAAAACTATAAAACTGGTGTAAACAGAGTTTAAGCTCGACTACGCTTCGCGAATTTGTTCATTACTCTGCTCGTAGTCAGTTAAGCCAAGCGTAAAAGCTTTATATAGTGACAACGTTTGAAGTAGAGATGACTGAAACGATTACAAATTGCGATACTAATAGTATTCAACACCCTACACAAACGTAGGTACTGAAATATTCCGTTCTGCGAAAATGTTTTGTAACGATTGGCTCATCCGTGCTCAGTCCTTTTGCCAAGCGTAGTTGAAGTTGAGGTGATTAAAACGACATGAACGATACCAAATTGCACTACTAATAGTTAGGTATTCATTCAGCACATATCTAAAAAAACTCAAATATTAGGAAGGTACTCAGATATCTTCCTACTCAAATATTCCGTTTTGCGAAAATGTATTTGTAACGATTGGCCGATAGCGTATTTACGTCGCCTCTACACTGGCGGACCACGATAAAAGGTTTAAAGCTTGGTGGCAATATTTCGAACGTTCTAATCTCTAATTTGTTTCCAAATGGTGGCTGTTTTGGGTGCTTAATGTGAATACATTATGCCCGTATGTTGGAATAAAGCATTAAAGGTTTATGGTTTAAATTGAATTTTCAATAGCTCATAGGGAATAGGAGTCGCAGAAATGCGAACGCTTGACGATTCAATCTCCACCCGTTTCACTATTGTCATACTTACTCCTAACACAAGCTTGACGGTTATTTGGAGGGGAAAGGGGAATGAAAAAAGAAAAATATATACCTATTTATTATTAATTTTTTTAATGTCCCACTATCCTAACAGAAAAAACCTAGTAAAATAAACAATTCGCACAATGCATAGTTTTTACATAATATTATATTAGGTAGTTACTAGTTGCCTATGTTTGTTTCCGTTCTCTGTCTGATATTAATCTATACTAATATTATAAAGAGGAAAGATTTTTGTTTGTTTGTTTTTTTTGTTTGTTTGTACCAAATAGGCTCTGTAACTACTGGACCGATTTTAACCATTTTTTCACCAATAGAAAGCTAAGTTATCAGGAAGTAGCATAGGCTATAATTTATTTAAAAAAATTAGAGATCCTTAAGAAAATTGCAATAATGTAACCCAAAGTAGCAAAATTTAGCCTATAAAATGCATTATTTGGCGTGTGCTGAGAAAACTATTGATGATACATAAAAATTATGTACTACATGATTAAAGTAGTCATTAATTCTTCCTTACTAATACATAATTATTATAAATGCGAAAGTGTGTTTGTTTGTTGGTATGTCCGTCAATCACGCTGTAACAAAGCTACGGACTGACGTGATATTTCGGATAGTTATAGTTGAGAACCTGGAGAGTAACATAGGCATCCTGGAAAATCAGAGTTCCCGCGGGATTTTGAAAACTAAATCCACGCGGAAGAAGTCATGGGCATCAGCTAGTGACATATGAAATAAGTTCACTGTTAAGATTTCCTTTTAGTTGCAGTGAAGACTTTTTCAGGTGGTTATCCTTACCATCCAGATATAAATCAAGTGGCAGCTCTAGGTACTTTAATACAGTGCTTTTTGTTATCTACGGTTATGAAAAGTTAACCCATTAAAACAGCGATAAAACTACATCAAAAATTGTTCTCGATAAGAGAAGTTGCGACACGGGGAACATTGCGGCCCAACTTTTGGAATTTGCTGAATTTAAAATTTTCATTCGTGTTTTATATCATTAAAAAATGAGTTACCTACTTCGTTGGCATTTATGACCTCGATAAATGATTTTGTTTATCTTCATTGTTGTTTTTTGTATTATGTATGGGAACACAAAATTTATTTTTTCTAAAAAAATTTAGCTGCCGCTTCGTTTGTTGCATTATGTTTATTGTGTCATTAAATAATCATCATTAACTGCCAAATTCAGAGACAGAAATCTTAACGTATCCTTATCTCGCGCCTCGGAGAGCACGTAAAGCCGTCGTTTCTGTGCCTGACCTCTCTCCGGTTGTGTCGGATTTCCGTCCCATCGGACTATGAGAGTGAAGGAATAGAGAGTGCACCTGTATTTGCACACACACCTGTGCACTATAATATCTCCCGCGCAGATAGCTAATCTCCGTGGAGATTGGCCGCCCGTGGCCGGAATCGGTCAGGACGATATTATTATATTTTACCAGTTGAGCCGGCGAACTTCGTACCGCCAACTTATGGTGGTTTAGGAGTCCATCGCGGACAAACAACGTGACACGTAATTTATATATATTAAGATTATTATTATTAAAAAAGTTCACTCTCAGAAACAGATCTAAACGCTTTGTTAGAACCGCAAGACAATTCGTAGGTATAATATTAAATCTAAAATTCATAGATAACCAAAATTAATGTTGGTGACTAACTGGTAGTTCTCTGCCGAAGTATAGAAGGTCGAAACGGTTGGCTTTCGGCTTTATCGTTGCAGAAAATCAGGCTTTGAGGCGTGGTCCAAAGCACTCAGTATATGAAGGATTTAGAACTACGTGTAGAATCGTTGCGGACACGATATTTGGAAGCACACAAAAGCAAGCCTTCTTTTGAAACGAGATTGTAGAGTATTTCGAACAAAGAAATTCTCCCTCGAAATTTCGACGTGAAACTTATTTAAGTACTTGGAGTGCATTACAGATTTTTCAAAACATGCTTTTGCCCGTGAATTCATCTAAGAGCTGTCGTTGTTTTCCCATGGTGCTGGAGTGGCGCCCACGAACCGGGAAGTGCAGTATTCGCAGACCCCCACTAGGTGCACCGATGACATCAAACGAGTCGCAGGGAGCCGCTGGATACAGGGAGCGCAAGACCCAGGCTGGCGAAAGTCCATGCAAGAGACCTTTGTTTAACAAAGGACGTCCATCGATTGATGATGAAGAAGAAGAAGAACAAGAAAAAGAAGGACAAGAAGAAAAGCTTTTTACATTACCTATTACAATAAGCAAGGTGTCAGTTTTATATCTATTAGTTTTGCATTAACGTACTGTTATAATAACTTATAGTAGAGACTCGTATGTTTAGAAAGTTAAGAAAATTGGAAGGGATTGGATAGTCGCAAAACAGAGATTTATAATATCACATATCTTACATAATATATTTAAGACAAAGATTTAAGAAGACCAAATTGTTCATAATACACCCACTGTGTTCATAAAGGAGGAAATCTGTGAACAGGAAGGGGATATCTATATATATAAAAGAAAGTGGTGTTAGTTACACTATTTATAACTCAAGAACGGATGAACCGATTTGGCTGAAAATTGGTGGAGAGGTAGCTTACAACCAGGAGACGGACATAGGATACTTTTTATCCCGTTCGACCGCGTTTCCGTCAAGTCACTATAAAACGTGGTATAACAAAAACGCATCTGACATGGAATAACAAAACGCAAATGACAGTGGAATCTTCTTCTTCTTCTTTATCGACCTATAGACGTCCATTGCTGGACAAAGGTCTCCTGCATGGACTTCCACAGGCTTCGGTCTTGCGCCGCTTGAATCCAGCGGCTACCTGCGACTCGTTTTATGTCGTCGGTCCACCTGGTGGGGGGTCTGCCAACACTGCGCTTCCCGGTGCGGGGTCGCCACTCCAACACCTTGGGACCCCAACGACCATCAGTTACACGACAGTGGAATAACAAAACGTAAATGGCAGCTAATCGTAATTTTGTCTTTGGTTAGGTATGGTAAAAAAATTGACAATTATAAAAAGTGTTATAATAAAACATTACTGATATTATAAATGCGAAAGTGTGTTTGTTTGTTGGTTTGTCCTTCAATCACGTCGCAACAGAACAGCGGATTGATGCGATTTTTTGCATGGGTATAGTAATGGATGTAGTAGTGGTTCCTCAGACCGGGAGAGCTACTTTTTATCTCGGATAATGAAAGAGTAAAAGCGGAATTTTTAAAAACTAAATCCATGCGGACGAAGTCGCGGGCATCAGCTAGTTTTTTATAAAAGATAGAAGTTCTCCAGTAGTTAAACTTTGTTTCTAGGTAGACCTGAAAAGTTCTGGCGGTAAAAACTTGTTACACAAAATCGGCTACTAAAACTCGCGAAGCGGGAATTCTATCTGACTTCAATTTACTTTTATTGTCCCTTCGCTTCCTATTCTCCGAAGGAAAGGTTTTTCTTAGGGACATTGTAAACACATTTTTTACACTAATTCCAACAAACGCAAGGCCGGAAAATTCAAGTCTTCTTTCTACTATATCAAAGAAAATGGAACGACTTTTGTGATCAGATTTGACCATTGATTGAATTTTCCTTTTAGTCTCGCATTTGTACAGGTTTTCTTGATAGGTTTGATCATGAGGCAATTCCAGTTAAAACAAAATATGAAAACAGATCTGACGTCTTGTCGTATTCTGGATTTAAATTAATCTAAGGCCCGATTTCACCAACGTAAAATAAGTCTTATCTGAGAGTAAATTTGATATTTTGACAGTATTTTCAATACAAGAACTGTCAGAACGCCCAATTTATTCCTAGGATAAACGTCACTCGACATTGGTGAAATCGGCACTTAGTGTATAAAAATAAATTGACTGAATGACTGATCTATCAACGCACAACTCAAATAACTGGACGGATCGGTCCGAAATTTGGCAGACAGATAGCTATTATGAAGTAGGTACTAAGGGTACCTAGCCGCGGGCTACAAAAAGAAGACAGTAAAAGTTCTCTAATAGGTACACAGTTCTTTAACTTATCACAACATAAATTGGCCATGGAGAACGATATTTTCATATTTAAAATGTTTACTACTAAAAAGTTTCATATTGTTACCCTAACTTTTTTCGTTACAACCAAATAATATTTGAAAAGAGTTGCTTTTAAAGTTACGTAAAAAAGAATGAATGTGATGTAATAAACTAAATTTGTCATTTGTAAATTTTTAAGATTTCTTGCGACAAAATAACAGTCAATAAGAATATCCAGTTTAGCAAATTAAAAAATATGTTTAAATTTTTAGTTAGGAAGATTCCACAGAAAATCTTTTTTGTATTACTTAGACTATTTGATGAGCAAAAAGCCTTCCATTCAAAACTGACTTTTAGATAATGATGTTTTAGACGTTAATAAGAAGTTTGAAGTATTTTTATCCATATCAAAAATATGAGTAGACCATTGTCTTGATCTGTGCTTAGTATAGACATGTTATATATAGTCCGTTCACAGTTATTTTACCTCTGACAACCTCCGTCAAGCCATAGTATTTTGACCATATTTTGACAAAATACTATGGCTTGACGGAGGTTGTCAGAGGAGAAATAACTATGAACGGACTGTACGCGTGATGTGTTTCTTGGTAAAGACTAAGCACATACTACACCGATGGTGTAAGAAGTGCAAGAGACGTAACAGGTTGTTAATTTCTTACACATTTGAAACATAGTAATATTAGCAGTAAAATTCAGCCCCATCGGGTGATAGGAAGTTGTCAAGTTAGTAGTGCTCATCGCTGACCTGACTGATTGATACCTTTAATTTAATATTAATATGAGATATCTTTGCACACCCCTAACTGCCACTATTGATGTGACAATTGTATTTTCAGTACTAAAATGATACTCTTCGTGCGTGTTTAACAAACATGTACGAATTCCTTTCGTGGCCATCATCTGGCATGGCTCTTAGGGCGTGCTAAGTACACTAAGGTCACAAACAGTAGTGTATCTACTGCACTAGTGTACGGGCAGAGTGAAAGTTCTATTCATAATATTCTCTTTATAATATACATAATATCCTGAACTTTCAGATGTGCAGGTTTCCTCACGATGTTTTCCTTCACCGTTGAAGCAAGTGATATTTAATTGCTTAAACGCACTTGACTCCGAAAAGTCAGAGGTGCGTACCCGGGATCGAACCTGCGACCCCCCGAATAGGAGACCACAGTCCTAACCACTAGGCTATCACTGCTAGGTAATCTACTGCACTAGTGTACGGGCAGAGTGAAAGTTCTATTCATAATATTATTATGTAGTATCTTATTAAGGTGGTTATTAATAATATCCAACTTTTGTTAATAAAAGCGACTTCCGAGCTGTAAACAATATTAATTTTAGGTAACGATATAACGCCTCCATTTCCTGAATTAAAATTCATAATGGGTCTGTTTTATAATCTTTGGGGGTACCTACCTATCAAAATTAAGGAAAATTTATATTTTACGATTTTAATTAAGGTGGAAAGTTAAAGTTAATAAAAATGAATGTTATTGTCCTGCGTGATAATTTGATAATGAATGTTTTCCACCTAAATATACGAGTATTCGTAGCTCAAGCCACGTAGGTACCTACTTATATTTCATCTTTAAAGAATGGTAGTAACTTACTTACTCAGCAAGTTTTCTATGCAAGGTTTTTTACCGTGACAAGTTAACCCTTGTCATCAACATCATACATTCCCAAATTGCTGTCAATCCGTTGCTCAGGTGCTGCTTGCTGCTTGATTGAAGGACAAACCAACACAAAAAAAACAATTAAAAACAAAAACATACAAACTTCCACGTTTATAATATTGGTAGAGATAACTATTATCAGATATTAAATAGTACAATAATTGAGTTTAACTATTATAATTGTTAAGAATTGTCGAAATCTACAAACATGGCCACAAGGATTAAAAAACTAAAGTTCCATTTCTAAATACGGAGGGGGGGGGGGGGCAGAAACGTTTCTTTGCTCAAAGTAAGTACAATCTCATTGCAAAAGAAGAACTTGCTTTTGTGCGCTTCCGAATCGCGTTCTAAATTCTTCATATTATACTGAGTGATGAAGATATAAATTTAAAATATTAAGTTGGAATAAGAAATTCACTGGTTTTTAAGAAATAATATTCCTTTTCACCTCACTAGCTCAAAAAAGGTCTGTCTGCTGTCTTAAACCCGTGAGCAAAAGTCGTTTTGCTCATCCAGTGAGAAAAAGTGTTTTGAATTTAGAATACTTTGGATTGGCATTTGTTCAATTCATTGTTTTAGAAAAGTTTAGAAATCTTGTATATAATATTTTATAAGTATTTTATACCCCAATATTTTGTTTTGTAAACATTTTTAGGGTTCCGTACCCAAAGGGTACCAACGGGACCCTATTACTAAGCCTACGCTGTCCGTCCGTCCGTCTGTCAGCGGGCTGTATCTCGTAAACCGTAATAGATAGACAGATGAAATTTTCACAAATTATGTATTTCTATTGCCGCTATAACAGCAAATAATAAAAATTAAATTAAATTAAAAAAATTAAATTAAAATATTTCCATGGGTACATGGAAATATTTTTATTTAATTTTTTTTAACGGAACCCTAAAAGAGCGAGGCCCGACTCGCACTTGGCCGATTTTTTAAACTCTCTACATATTTTATTATTTAAACTATTTGTATTTTTTCGCTATTGAGGTGAATAGTTGTATGTATCACAGGATAGCAAAATTTTTTTCTTGTGCCTTTCAATCCCTCACTACACTCAAGATTCTAATTTAGAACCACTCTCTACGCTCATGATAAATTCCTTCGCCCGCTCGGGGTTCAAACTAGGCACGCGCAACAAAAACGAACTTTGCTATCTATTGTTGAACAAATAGCTTAGTCCTAGTCTTTGTCTTCGATGTATTACTTCCGTCCGTTTCAGAGTCTCCGATAAGCTCGGGGATCTCACGACTTCCCACATAAACGTAGTTTTGCTTTAATTTTTATCGAATAATTTAAAACAGGTTCAGATTGATATCAAACATTGAAAATAATTTATTAGTATATGGTTTGTTTTCAAATTTAGGATTTAGTAGGATAGGATTATTAAAGAATTATACTCGAGCGAAACGACAGACAACAAAACAAGAGATTGAAAGTACTTACTGAGGTTTGAAATTGGAAGCGCTTTCGTCGTTCTGGAAATTATCGGGTTTGTCGACCGGCTGCAAGTGACGGGTCGCGTGAGCTCATTATCCTGTCACGAGGCAGTTTCCGATTTCTCCCACAATGTCACACATTCCTCGATTAATGTGGAAGCAATGTGACATTTGATTGACTTATTCTTTCCCGATATGTCACTGATCGTGAAAGGCTCCTATGGTACAAAATCACTTATCGGAAAATTGGTTCTCTCTTTCAACAATTGTACTTTTAATCCTACTTTATACTAATTGCTGCGCCCCGCGGTTTCACCCGCTTAAGTTTCGATTCCATATGAATATCGAGATGAAGTCATTCATGCCATTTCATTACTTCATTGCCGATTTCAGCAAGAGCGACTGGATCCCTGTAAACTGTAACTGGACTTCGCTCGTGTGCCCTGATGTGGCTGATGTACCCTATTTTTGCATTATACAACCATACGCAGAGACGGCACCATCGACGTAATTATAGACTAGTGGTTCGCCGCGAACTGAGACCTCGCGGTAACGGTATCTCATAATTATTCATTTAATCGATACATGACGACTAAAACTGACATTATTATTATGCCCGTTTTCACCAAACATACCTAAATCTTCCCCTAAGTAGGATTCTCTTTACGTAGGTAGCCCCTAAATACAATCCTAAGTCCTAACATCCGTCCCAATGTCGTTTTAGGTGCCTCGTACAGGTTCGTGATAACGAAGTTGACAGAAAGCATCGCCTAACTTATCATAGGTAGCCCGGAAAGGTTAGGAACGTTAGTGAAAACATTGAATTATTATGTCACAAATCGTCATCTATCGCCCCGAATAGAAAATATACAAAATGTACTCGTAGTAATTAATAGTTTATTGAAGTTTGATACATATTTAACTAAAGAATAATTTTAATTAAATAATATGTTATTATATTATCCTCTTTCAGCAACTGAAAATCGTAAATTTTATTTTTTTCATTACTTCCCTTTTTTGCATAGTAGGTAATATTTATAGACAAAGGATAGGCTTCTTCAAAACCTGTATACATGTATAATGAAATAAATATCTTCACAATAAAACTCTTCAATAGGTTCTTTTTACTCGTATATCAGACCCAATTTTATATGAAGATAGTAATATTTCTTCCAGGCATGTCTAAAGTACCTACTATGCTCAAGTAATGCAGAAGTACCACTTTACATACCTACAGCTTTTGCATTATTATCTATTATTACCTCCTCATTTCTTTCAGACACTTGGGCTTTGCTCTTGCATTTTTTGTTTTTAACCTATTTTGTCTTGTATATGTACCTACGTTTCTATTGACGTAAATTATACATGGAACTTGGATTTGCGACTACTATGCACATATATTTCTCAGCCGTTTTTATGAATGAGATGTCAATCGATTTGTTATTATGGCCCGGGTAACATAGTACATTTATATGAACCAAATTAATATGACAGATTTTATACCCAATTTTGACAGCTTTTAAACTTTTTTCTGCATTTGCACGTATCATACGAAAATATGCCACTGCTAATGTGTAGTCCTAGTAATGATTATTTATTAATAACAGAATAATGGACATCATGCATCAGCCGCTGTTGCAAGCTCATAAATCATCGTGATGCATCTGAACTGGTAGAATTACTGCACGGATAATGACAATTCGAGTAAATACTATTCCTTTTCACACATGGATAACGTTTGTGATTTAATAGATTTAGATTAGAGTTTTCTAAAAAGTTTCTAAAGTAAAAAAACAGCCGGCCAAGTGCGAGTCGGACTCGCGCACCGAGGGTTCCGTACTCCAAAAGTAAAAGTAAAACGATAATATTATATTAATTTGCTTATTTATCGTTAACTTTGTTTGTAGAGGTTTATTGTTAATATAAAAGAAACTATGCTAGTTAGAGCGTTGATTTTATTTTTCCTGTAAAATATACATAAACCTCTATTGACCATAATTATTTCAGATTTTTCGATTGGTAAACTTCGGAGATAAGGGGGGGGGGGGGGACGGTATTTTTTTCGACATTTTGGCCGATTAATCAAAAACTATTATACATAGAAATAAATAAAAAACTGTTTTAAAATGCACAAGTAAAGGCCTTTCATATGATACTCCACTCGGTATAGTTATCTTACTTTGAAATTTCAAACCCCCGATTTTCCCCCTTTTTTAATTAAACTAAAATAATTTTCGCGTTGCTTTTATTTTTCCTGTAAAATATACATAAACCTCTATTGACCATAATTATTTCAGATTTTTCGATTGGTAAACTTCGGAGATAAGGGGGGGGGGGACGGTATTTTTTTCGACATTTTGGCCGATTACTCAAAAACTATCATAATATAAATAAATAAAAAACTGTTTTAGGCACAAGTAAAGGCCTTTCATATGATACCTCACTCGGTATAATTATCTTACTTTAAAATTTCAAACCCCTGATTTTCCCCCTTTTTTAATTAAACTAATATAATTTTCGCGTTGCTTTTATTTTTCCTGTAAAATATACATAAACCTCTATTGACCATAATTATTTCAGATTTTTCGATTGGTAAACTTCGGAGATAAGGGGGGGGGGGACGTTATTTTTTTCGACATTTTGGCCGATTACTCAAAAACTATCATAATATAAATAAATAAAAAACTGTTTTAGGCACAAGTAAAGGCCTTTCATATGATACCTCACTCAGTATAATTATCTTACTTTAAAATTTCAAACCCCTGATTTTCCCCCTTTTTTAATTAAACTAAAATAATTTTCGCGTTGCTTTTATTTTTCCTGTAAAATATACATAAACCTCTATTGACCATAATTATTTCAGATTTTTCGATTGGTAAACTTCGGAGATAAGGGGGGGGGGGGGGGGACGGTATTTTTTTCGACATTTTGGCCGATTACTCAAAAACTATCATATATAGAAATAAATAAAAAACTGTTTTAGGCACAAGTAAAGGCCTTTCATATGATACCTCACTCGGTATAATTATCTTACTTTAAAATTTCAAACCCCTGATTTTCCCCCTTTTTTAATTAAACTAAAATAATTTTCGCGTAGATTTTATTTTTCCTGTAAAATATAAATAAGCCTCTATTGACCATAATTATTTCAGATTTTTCGATTCGTAAACTTCGGAGATAAGGGGGGGGGGGAACGGTATTTTTTTCGACATTTTGGCCGATTACTCAAAAACTATTATATATAGAAATAAATAAAATACTGTTTTAGAATGCACAAGTAAAGGCCTTTCATATGATACCCCACTCGGTATAATTATCTTACTTTGAAATTTCAAACCCCCGATTTTCCCCCTTTTTTAATCAAACTAAAAGAATTTTTGCGTTGCTTTTATTTTTCCTTTAAAATATACATAAACCTCTATTGACCATAATTATTTCAGATTTTTCGATTGGTAAACTTCGGAGATAAGGGGGGGGGGGGGGGAACGGTATTTTTTTCGACATTTTGGCCGATTACTCAAAAACTATTATATATAGAAATAAATAAAAAACTGTTTTAGAATGCACAAGTAAAGGCCTTTCATATGATACCCCACTCGGTATAGTTATTTTACTTTGAAATTTCAAACCCCCGATATTCCCCCTTTTTTAATAAAACTAAAAATAATTTTCGATTTTTCTTTATTGCAATAATGTTGGGCCACTATTATACACAACTATGCCAAATTTAATGTCGATAGCTTTAATAGTTACTGAAATAATTGACTGTGACAGACGGACGGACGGACGGAGAAAGTCTCACCATAAGGGTTCTATTTTTACCATTTTGGTACGGAACCCTAAAAATGACTGAAGCATTCTTCTCATTCGTTCACTTTTGGCAGAGTGGTGGATTTTCACAGCAGCTCTTATGATCTTCCAGCGATTTCTGTTGGTGGCATCACGGGAACACTTGGGGACGGATAAATTTGTGGCGGAACGGATTGAATTCGTCCACCTAGTAGGGGAGCGACCACGTGGACGTGCGCCCTCGACTCGACCTTGTACAACGAGGTGTTCGATGGTACCAGTCTTCCTTGTGATATGCCCAAACTCAGAAACTCAGTGAACTCAGGAGCAGTTGTAAAAGCGACGAAAGCTTTGGATTTATTTTCAGCTCTTTTAGTATGGAGACGTTTGAGACCGAAGCATAATAAACCATTACTATTGTTGTGTATTATTATAATCTATTTTTCCTTAACTGTTTTACATAGTAAGCAAGTGTTATCTCGCAGAAATGCGTAAGCGACTCGTTTTAGAACGTTCTTACCGCGCACTGACGATGACGCCGTGTTACAAGTGAAAATTCAAGGAAAATCCAAACTTAAGAACGTCGTAAGCCCAAGCGTAATAAAAATGCTATTTGCTTTGTATTTGGATAAATAGACTATAGATACATCTTTTTCTTCTTTATCAAGCGATAGAGATAGGTTTCCACAAGGCTCAGTTTTGCGCCGCCTGTTTCCAGCGGCTCCCTACGACTCGTCTCATGTCTCTACCTAGTGGAGGGCTAACCGACAATGTACTTACAGGTGGCCACTCCAACGCCTTAGGACCCCAACGAAAATCAGCTTTTCGAACTAGGTAGGTTGTAAGTACATAAAACTATAAAATCGACAATTAGAGACATAACGTATCGTATGCATCTCGTGTTTCGTACGCTGCATAAGACGCGGAATCTGCAACGGACGCCGAATCGTGAGCAGAGTACGTTGTCTAAGTTCAGAAAAACATGTACTTGTATGGTAGTGAACGCTCGCGTACAGGATGCGAAATATGCGACGCATAATCATTATGACCTTCGTTTCTACTATGACTCACGTAACCAATCCTCCTTAAGTCCTTATGTAGCATTACTTCAAAATCTACCCGAGATTACCGTGGGGTGAAAAGCAAAGAAGACATAAGGATCATTTGTACAGAAGAAAGAGGAAAACCATTTTGACCGTTGTCAAGAGAAACTAACAAACTTTGCATTTAAACTTGAATACTCTTGAAAGTTGGGCTAATTTTGGCACCTTCATTCAAACGAGCCCTAGTTAAGTTCGCTTAAACTAGCTAGAGCTTATAAGAAATTTCAATCTCATGAATACTCTACGAAAGTAACAGCTGGCAATTGACTCCAGTTTTATAGCTTATCTCAAAAGGTTAGGTTACTCATTATATCTTCTATATCTATCTTCTATCTATCTATATAAATAAAAATGAATGTTGGTAAGCGCATAACTCAAGAATGGATGGACCAATTCGAGTAATTTATTTTTTTGTATGTTCCTTAAGGTCCACGGAAGGTTTTAATACTTAATAAAAAAAAAAAAATTATAATAGATAAGTTGGCGGTACGAAGTTCGCCGTGTCAGCTAGTAGAATATAAAGAACTTTCTAAATTAGATAAAAAAATAATAAGTTACAAATCTTTATTTCTCATGCTGGGGAGGACAAGGCCATCCATCTTCCATCTTTTTACAAGTACCCCCAGCATCGCACGAACGAACAAGTTAGTGGACATTAGATAGTCAGATCAGACATAGTCAGATTTTCTCAGTTCTCATCAGCATGCCTTCATTTCAAATATTTCAAGACTCTCATTTTACAATCAATATTGGTTCTCTGAAAAATTTCTTTTATTTAAATTGTATTTGTTTTTACGAATAAAACAATGCTCAAAACTCAAACATAGGCAACTATCTTATTCAAAGGAGTCATTGTGTCTTCTTAGTTCATGAGACATGCCTTCTACGCGAGCTAAACTGATGCTCCGTTGAATATAGTTTGCATTATAATATAATGCAAAGTCAAGTGTCAGCGAGGAGCGTGTGAATAAGAAAGTGCTGAGTCGGAAGTTTGGCAAATGGCTTCACGGGCTGATACAAATTAGATGCGCTCTGAATGACTTGAGACTTTTATCAGAAACAACTTGTACTCAATTTACTAAGACTCCATTTATTAGAAACGTGTAGCTACTGTAGACGAGACTGATCCTTACTAATATTATTATGAATGTGAAAGTGTGCTTGTGTGTCGGTTTGTCCTTCAATCACGGAGCAACGGTGCAACGAAGCAATGGATCGACATTAGCAGGCATACATACAGCAGGCAGGTACCTTTTAACACAAGTAACACACGGTCGAAGTCGCTGGCATAAGTTATAGTATTAAATAAAATAATAGACTTGAACGTGTAGATATATTGCATTCCTTTCCTACATCTCTAAATTCAACTAAAAGAATAAATATAAAAAAACTATTCGCAATAAAAATTTAGTTATATTTTCAAGTTTTTTTTCTATTTTCTAACTAAAATAGCAGTATTTAGACGTTTAGGAAGTTCTCAAGTAAGCGTTCCTTTAACTTCAAATTTTCTTTTCTGTGATATTTTTATTTATTTATTTAATTTTATTTTTTATTTAACTTGCCGGGGTTTTCAGTGTTGAATATTCTCATCTCCATGCTGAAAGTGGTAAGACAGTACAAAAACATTAAAAAAAGAAAACTGGTTCCTATCGACGTAACTACCTTTGTTAAAAATAAATTGTACGATATTGAGTGAACCGTACCAGTAAACACGCGAACGATCGATTAGTGTGCTATAAAATGCATGTTTAATCTGCTAATCAATGGCTTTTAATCAGAAGATGATTAATAACATGGGCAGCATGGGCACAATGTGACTTACAAAATTTCTTCTTTTATACAGTTTATTATTAATGAATTTTTCCCGTGCTGTAGGCGTGGTGAATACTTTTTATAAAATGCTTGATATTCATTTATTTCGTTTTAGTACAGTACGAGTAGTTTATGTTTCATGATACCGTTCTAAACGTCACAGTCTACTGAGCTAATGTTTGAATGAACGAAACTCATCGAAATACATACCTAGCTGAATAATAAATTTAATAAAAAAATAACATTTGCCTGAAGACAGATGTGCCAAGTTGATAAGTAGGTATAAATTAAACCAAGCAAAACTGGATGCATTAAAACATTATACCGTATAATGCCATGATGCATCAACTTTCGCTCCACCATCGCATTTGAAACAATCTAAACTGCTCTAGGTTAAAACCATTTTTGTATATTATATAACTTCAGTTATAGGGTTATTAATTAGTAACCCTGTAACTGAAGGGAACACGCGTCACGGTATAAATATAAAGTATGTAAATATTTTAAATCTTTCTAAATAAAATATTCCTAGCACGTGAATGACTTATTCGTTAGCACTTCACTTGAATAACTTGAATATCTTTCCTAAAGAGCTCGGTAGATGGTGTAGGCGAGTCGAGATCTGTAAGTACCGCTAATGTTTTATTCTCTTTAATCTCCAAAGTGAATTCTAAATATTAGTATTCACTTTGCAAAGATAGCAGGTAATTATGTACACTGAAACGATCACATCCACTAACTTATTGGATACTGCGAAAGGATTATTTCTGTCTGTAGTTACCAATTAGCTGATGCCCGCGACTTCATCTGCGTGGATGTAGTTATTACAATTCCAATGGGAATGAGTTCCCACGGATTTTCCGGGATAAATAGCCTATATTATAACTCTCCAGGTCCTCGACTTACCCATGCAAAAAGCGGCGTAACTTTTGCGGCGTAATTGCAGGACAAACTAACAAAAAACAGACTAACAAACAAACACACTTTTGCATTTATAATAATATTAGTAAGGATAGAGTATTTTTGTCATTATTATTACAAGCTATTTGGTAGGAAAGTTTATCAAATTACAAGTCCGTTACTTTGTCCGAGTGATTTGTAGATATATATGAGTGCCATATATGCTTGGCTTATCATCGTTTCCCTGGCCCAACCCTACCAAGTAATACCATTCATCACCATCATCATCATCAGCAACCTCAGCAACCCATCAACGGCTCACTACTGAGCACAGGTCTCCTTTCAGAGAAGGTTTATAGGCCATAGTCCACCACTCTGGCCCAATGTGAATTAGCAGACTTCACATATCTTTGAGAACATTATGGAGAATTTTCAGGCGTGCAGGATTCCTCACGATGTTTTCCTTCACTGTTGAAGCATGTAATATTAATTTCTTAATCGAACCTGCGACCCCTCGAATAGGAGACCATAGCCCTAAGGCCACTAAGCTATCACTGCTTCTAGTAATACCTTTATTATTTCCGAAATATTCTCTAATTTGAATTATATGCGCCCATGTGAGCCTAAGGCATATGGTTCAATACAATTTCCATTTCACAATAATTTGCATCCGCAAATAATTAATGCGTTCATATTAGGCTGATAATAATATTATATGCCTCTATTTCGAACAAATCACCGATTAGGACGACCGAAACACCACACAGCATTAAACCTTTTATCATGGTTCGCCAGTGTAGAGGGATATTAATACATTTTGGTCACAAACTGGTACTCACAAATTTCTGAATTGATTTAATAGTAACTAAGTAGGTAGGTATACAATGCATTTTAAATGTGTAGACCATGAAACTATTTTAGGTACTTTGTTACTCTAAGGGCTGATTTCAGCAACGTAAAATAAGTTTAATCCGAGCGCAAAGATATTTTGACAGTAATTTCAATACAATAAACCGTCAGAACGCCCAATTTATTTCTCGGTAAAACGTCACACGAAATCGGCCATTAAAATTCATGGAACTAGGGATCACATTAAGTTAAAAAGTTAAAAATAATAATTAATCTCAAACTTAATATTTAATAATAATCATCATCGGTTGAAACTCTCAAAGTTTTGGCCATAGTTTACCACGCTCCACAGTGTTTTATGAACCGCTTTTTTTCAGACATGACGTGCTTTTTATTGAAAAAACCTGCAGATGAAACCATTTAAAACGATAGAGTCTTGATAGAGTAGAACTCTCGAGTGTCAAATATTAAGAATATTTGCAAATGAAAAAAAAATTTGAAATTCGATAATTTAAAAAAATCATACTCCCTCACTAGTAGTTATATTTATATAAGACAAAGGTGTTAGTTCACAAGTGTGTGAAGTCTTTCAATGTACACTTTGCGAGTGCGCTCGCACCATTGAGAACATTATGGTATCCTTCTTCGTTAAAATTAGAGGTGCGTGGCGATGCCTACGGGATTCGAAGCATGGACCCCCGAAAAGGTCGGCGAAGTCTTATGTAGTTGTATTAATAATATATATAGGTAGATGTTTTAAATTCAAAGAATGAATGGATTGCTTCATTTTCTAAGCCAAGCCTAGCTCAGGTGGAAAAACATATCGCCACTCGCACGCTCACACGCGGTCACATAACGCCCATAATATCATTTATTAATAATTAATAATAATTTTAATTTTAACTTTGACTTTATTTTTGACTCATCTTAATGTTGACCATTTCATTAATGTACATTTTAATTTTAATTTTGAAATATTTTGTTTTTATTGAATTAACTAATATTAGAATATTATAATGTAATAACAATATAATAATTGTAACATTTGCAATGCCCTGACCGGGCCTCATGTTTGTAACTCAATAAATATGAAAGCAAATAAATAAATAAATAAACAAAAAAATAAAAAGCTAATCAAAACTTTGAGAATGAAAAGATCCTGTGGGTGGATAGGCAGTAGGCACACGTCCTTCTTTAATAATCCTTGTACATCATGAGTAGAATAGCAGCCGATACACAACACAGTATACTGAATCTCTTAGTTTATCATTCATGAAACTGGATAATATACTTAATTTCAATTTGATATCCACCGCGTTTCGTGGAAATTGTCGGAGCTGCGGTCCGTATGTCGTCCGCCGCAGTGTTTGTTGTGTTTGCAAAATGTATGTTGGTTCATGTAATTGACTTTATTTTATAATAACTATGAGCTCAGTGAGGGCCATGAGGCTTAGTTGCGATGGCGTATATAAGTCGATTGAGCTGATTGCTACATTAGGTCATATCCAGGCTTTGTTACTTTTTGACGTGACAACGTCTTATAAATCGATAACATCGGCTGTACGCACGAAAAAGTGTCACGTTCCGCCTAGCCTGAGCGTGCAAGCAAAAGCGCGGAACAAGCGATAGAGAGGCACGATCGGCCCAAGCGTTAGAGAGCGCCCGCCGCTGGTCCCGCCAGTCATCGTGTGCGCGCTGTGGTTAGCGGTCATCAATGTTTCTTTATGACATTATCACGTAAAACTATTGTCCGTAAACCGACTTTACAGACAACCAATTTTTTTAATTACTATATTTATATATTATATCAGTATGCATGAAAAGTTTTGAAATAAGTTCGGCTCTTAAAATAGGTAAAGAACGTAATT
The DNA here is from genome assembly GCA_029955525.1 of Oeneis ivallda. Classification (NCBI taxonomy): domain Eukaryota; kingdom Metazoa; phylum Arthropoda; class Insecta; order Lepidoptera; family Nymphalidae; genus Oeneis; species Oeneis ivallda. The sequence continues at coordinate 9,055,861 of JARPMR010000011.1, forward strand.
AATTCGCTTTTCCGACCTTAATTAATTATGGACTGTAAAAGTCAAAGCTGTTTTGAAAAACGGAACAGCATAAATCAGACTCCTAATGAATTTGCGAGACGAGGCGATGCATGCATCGTAATACTGTTTAATATTATTATATCAAAGAGATATCTTTTACGACGTTAGGGAGTAAATTAACACGTTTATTTAACAAATTATTCTTGAAACATGATAATGAAGATCTATTTTTCTTTATTTTATTTTTTATTTATTCATTTATTTACACTTAATATATACGGATTTATACAGTAATGTGGTGTAATCATAAACTCAGAAGTGTTTTATCGTACACCACAGTGCCGTCGACAATAATTATAGGTGTTTAGAATAATAAACTATTCAATTAGTGTTAGTACCTATGACAAAATGCAACTTACATTAGAACTTAAGATTTTAACTTATATATTATTATAATATTAAATTTTTTCGCTTTTATATAATATGTAGATCCACTTATTTCTGATTATTGAGGTACAATTTTAATATTACATCAACAAAGATTAATAAAACAAAAGTGGGTAGGTTAAGAAGTAATATTATAGCGAAGAAGAAAGACGCTGTTCATACAGTTTTCAAAACACATGCCAAGTGAATGTATTTATGCTATACAGGACGAATTATTTATTGGTGTTGCCATTAGGTTTTGTGATTGTGATGCTTCAAAAATTATACTATTTACTATTACATTGCGGATATCCGTAATTTCAAGACAATGTAGTATTAAGATATTATATTATATACATAAAATAAATATACATACAGACATACACATATATACATACATACACATATACGCATATCGCTATTTTGTACGAAGTTTTCAATAAAAATTCTGTTACAGAATTAAATAAAGATACTTTTTTCTGTTAGTTAATATAATAAACATAATATAATTTATATTTTGAATATTAATTCAAATTATAAATTAAGCTGACAAAGGAACTCTTCGATAAATAAGTCTTCAAAACAAGATTTTGGGGGTACTGAATTAGATGTGGATTATCTTGGCAACTTTGTAATTTTGTATTGTACAGTATCATGAGTATCACCGCGAAGTTTCATGCCCCATTATAATCTGTTTTCGACTTCGTTAGACGCGGCTTTCAAGACCCTTGGCCATTATTAATTTTGATTGTTGTTGGTAAATGTTGTAACTTAGTGAATGACGGAAATAGAATTCTACTAAATTGTTCCACAGGAGATGTTTATAAAGTTTCCATGAAATACGAATTATCTGAAATGGCAGCAGATCACAAGCCAAATTGCAGAACAAAAATATAAAGTGTGCAATGTTTTATTCTGAAAATAAAAGAGTGCGACATCTTATTATTAATTATTTGCAAAAAAATAAAAATATTTTTAATAGATTCTTCTTACACTATAATATTATGTGCGGTGTACTATAGTGCCGAGACAATAGAATTTAACTCATTTGTAACATATTGTTGCATTCATAAGGTTCAAATTACGAAAACTTATTTTCTGAAAAAAAAAGGTGTGATTTTGAACCTAATGGTTGCAACAATATGGTACTTATAAGTTACGTTCTAATGCCGGTTTTCCGCACCATGCTGCATCTGCACCGCACAGAGTATAGAACCTTTTCCACATACATACTTCAGTATTACATTTCATCACTGTGTAGAAATCATTATTGTAAATGAGGAATTCTGTGGAATTAGGTACAGGTCGACACGTTTTTGGGTCATTTTGAAAACTTCATATAATTTTACTGCGAATTGTTTGGGGGAAACTAAGCTGGTTTTTTTCGGGCGAAATTAAAATTATGATATGACAAGAGATACAATTGCTTCCCTACCATCTGCCAGCGCTCTGACATTTATTTCATTTGTTTTTATTGAAGCTCATTTATAAGGAAAACCGCGAGATATTGTGCTTTATGAAAATCCCTTTTCAGATTTCAGCGGGATATAAAAGTGATGAATATTACTTTGATATTGTTTCTTTGAGAATGGTCCTTAAACTTGTTTTGAGAAAATGAGTTTTCTTTTCTTATAAGGAGGCCTTGTTGTGATTTTTGCCATTTTCACGGATGACTTAGTTTAATTGTAAGGCTTTAACGCGACTTCGTCTAAGTGTTTCGTAGTAAGCTATTAACTTCATCTCATCAATAACTATAAAGATCGAAAAATATACATTCTACTGTGATAATATTATATCATTCTATTATGATTTATGTTAGATAGATATACATTACACATTTTATTAGAATTTAAAATAATATGAATATTTAATTTAGATTAGACCTTAACTGACTAATTTTTAAAAGTAAGAATATCTAATTAAGACAAAATTTTGAAAATATAAATCCATTTCAATAATAATTGTACAAAGAGGTACAAGAAAGTACGAGGTACTCAAATTGATTTAAAATTGTACTAATATAAACCAATTATAGGTTTGAGAAAAAGGTATGGATATTATGAAAGAGAAAAATTGGAATAAGATCAAACCTGAGTGCGAAAGGGATTCCTCGCGTTTTCTTTGATAATAAAAATGAAAGGTTTAGACGTGAAATTACAACGTTGCGTTCTCGAGAATTAGTATTGAAATGTGTTTACAGTGACAATAGACGAAAGGAAAGGTATTTTCATTGGAAATCAGAGTGGGAGGGGAGATGGAAGGGAGCTATAAAAGTGGAATAAAAGTAAATAGAATTTTCGCTTCACGAGTTTTAGTGACCGAATTGGTGAAATAATTTCTATCGCTTTATTTTTTACAAGCGGGTTAGTATTTGATTAATGCTATAGTGACGCTATAATACAAATATAGAGTAGAATATAATTGTTTTCATTCACTTAAACTTACAAAGTGCTTTCGAATCGTCAAGTGAATCTACCACTGGTTCGGAATACCATTCCAACCGAGAAGAACCAGCAAAAACTCGGCGGTTGCTCTTTTAAAATATTATGTTGTATGCAGTTTACAGCTGTTATGTCTCTAATCACTCATAGCCTCTAGTGTCTCATAAAGTGCTGCAGTGAGTTATATCCACGCTTTTTTATAATTTATATAATAATATGCTTTTTTCATGAATATACTTTTAATTGATTTCTTGAACTTGTGTAAAGGCAAATTTAGAATCGACTGTGGAATTTAATTATACAACGTCCCACCCTTTCCCACAAACGATTTTCGGACTTTCTTGAGGCGTCGGTCGTCGAGGAATTACGAGCCTATTGGGATATTTCATTTGCCTATCATGGGAATAATACAATTTCGATAGCTAAATGTTAATTTATTTATTTATTTTATTTATTTAATGTTTACGTTACATCAGATTTGTGACGTCACTAGAAGTTCCATTGCTATTATTTTTAAATACTAAAATCCTCCTCTCCTTTTTTTAATATACAGACTAGCGCATGACTGCAATCTCACCTGATGATAAGTGAAGATGCAGCCTAAGATGGAGCGCGCTTGCCTAGAAGATGCCTATTCACTCTTGATTCTCCGATTGATTTATTTCTCCGAGCGTTTGTCCCGGCTTACGCCAGGGTCATGAAATACTAATACTAATTACTTATATCATTACTTATATAGCTTATTAGCTGACCCAGCTAACTTCGTACTACCAACAAAAATATTTAGGGTTGGGTCACCCTTATCATTTAGGGGTATGAAAAATAGATGTTGGCCGATTCTCAAACCTACCCGATATGCACACAAAATTTCATAAAAATCGGTCCAGCCGTTTCGGAGGAGTTTGGTAACATACACCGCGACATGAGAATTTTATATATTAGAGACTTTCACAGTTTCAAATCAAAGACCAATAAACTCAGGCATTTACTCAGACCATTGGGATTCGATATGATATACCTATAACCACAAGACTACTACTCATACTAATATTATAAATGCGAAAGTGTGCTTGTTTTTGATTTGTCCTCCAATCACAGAGCCACGGACTGACGTGATTTTTGCTAGGGTATGGGTAGGGGTTCCAAAACCGGTTTCACCGAAATCGAAAAAACCGGCTAAACCGGGTTTTTCGCCATTTTTCAAAACCGGTTTTAAAATTATGGCAAAACCGGGTTTTTCGATTTATTTCGATTTTATATCATAGATTGCGTTACGTATTACGCTCGCTTAAGCTAAATCATGATATACAAAACTCATCACATCATCATTACAATTTACGCAGTTTACAGCCCATTAACGTCCTACTGCTGGGCACACCGTACACTCCTCCAATCTCATAGGAGAGACGGTCAGACGGAGCTTAGACCCACCGGCCACCACTCTGCTCCAATGCGGGTTGGCGGGCTTTAATGACTATTATTATCATCTAGTGATAATAACCGAGACCGACGACGCGCGACGGCTTAACGTGGCGTAACGTAACCTCCTCCTTTATATTATTTTATAGGTCATCAATTTTATCCAAGCAAGTATTTTAGTAATTGTAACTCAATTTTATTATTATTATTTACTTTAAGACAAAAATTACTGAATTTTTTTTAAACTAGATTTTTTTTAAAACAAAAACCGAAATAACCGAATAAACCGGAAAACCGGTTTTGCCACTAGATCAAAACCGAAAACCCGGTTTTCTGAAATACTTTCGGTTTTGGATCCCCTAGGTAATGGGTCAAGGACCTGAAAAATGACCTACTATTTATCCCGGAAAGTCAAAGAGTTCCCGTGGGATTTAAAAAAACTAAATCCACGCGTCCCGGGCATCAGATAGTTTCAATATAAATTTTAATTTTGTAATAAAATAAAATGTAGCATGAAATAAATGATTTTGGAAGAAAATAATTTGAACTTAATTAAACTGGACGACTATTAAAATGAGTAGGTAAAAAAGCTTTAGGAAATGTGCGTACACTATCGAGGTACTTATAAATGGATTCGCAATTTCGTTTCGAAAACACTATCCCTGACTATTTCATATGAGTTCTCATGACCGCAACCACGATAATTGCACTGCCCGAGATATTGCATGCATTATAAATGGGCAGCGTATCGCTGTTCCTACGTGGACCTATATACAGCTTAATAAGTATAATTAAATTGTAACGAAGCAAAAAAAAAACCGGCCGAGTGCGAGTCGGACTTGCGCACATAGGCTTCCGTACTTCAGAAGTAAAAGTAAAACGATAATTAGCTTATTAATCGTTAACTTTGTTTCTAGAGGTTTATTGTTAATATCAAAAAATTAGATTATCCAAGCAAAACCCTTTCATATGATACCCCACTATGTATAGTTATCTTACTTTGAAATTTCAAACCCCCGATTTTCTCCCTTTTTTAATAAAACTAAAAATAATTCTCTTTTTTATTTATTCCAATGATGTTGGGCCACTATTATACACAACTATTCCAAATTTCATGGCAATAGCTTTACTAGTTACTAAAATAATCGACTGTGACAGACGGACGGACGGAGAAAGTCTCACCATAAGGATTCCATTTTTACCATTTTGGTACGGAACCCTAATGAAGCGGTGATAGTTTAGTGGTTAAGACTTGGATCTCTATTTCGTGGCTCCGGGCTTTCTGTGTTTCGATCCCAGCCGTGCTCCGCATGCATCTTGATTTTTCGGAGTTATGCTCAATTTAAGCAATTCGATAAGTAAGTATCACTTGATTTAATTAAAATTGAAGGAAAACGACGTGAGGAAACCTGCATGCGTGAGAGTTCTCCATAATATAATGTTCTCAAAGGTATGTTAATCCTGTTTGGCTTGTGTGTTCCAATATAAACAAACAGACCGACAAAAGTTTAGAAAACATGATGTTTGGATTTAGGTATCGTTCAAATAAGCCTATGAGCGGCGGAATCCATAATATATAATCCATAATATATAATCCAACTAGCTGACCCAGCCACGCGTTGCTGTGACTCAATAGGTAGGTAGTGAACAATGTTAGAGTTGTACCCATAAATTAACCTACAGAGCCATCTATTAACAATTCGTCGAACTAACAATTAGTCGTGTAATAAACATTTAATTTGCAATAACAAATATTGATGTCAATAATTAGGATAAAAACTATCCTATCTTTCAAGTTGGATCAAATTACAGATAGTTACGAATTTTGATCAAAATCGGTTAAGTAGTTTAGGAGTCCATCGCGGACAAACAACGTGACACGTAATTTATATAAGATAAGGGGCGGCAATTTTGCAATCATATTAATAAAATTACAATATAGCATAAAATAGTTGGTGTATCTCTGATAAAGTAAAATGAAATAGATTCAGGTCAGCCTCTGGCACTGAATCGATATGGCAATTATTCTGTTTCCCAGAATTTCGTTTTACGAATCCGCGTAGGTACCTATTCGTTTGTTTTGATTTAAATGCAATCCATACTAATAATATTACAAATGCGAAAGTAACAATTTTTATCCGTCTGTCTTGCTATTTTCTTACGCTATAACCGCTGAAGCAAAAGGATACATTTTATCCTGATATATCAAGTAGTTCCAACAAGACTCAGAAGAAATCGCGGGTTACATAATATTGTGAATCTGATACCCGTTTTCACCAACCATACCTAAATCATACCCTAAGCTGGAGTCTCTCTAAGTAGGTAGCCCCTAAATTCTATCCCATACCCAATGTCATTTCCACCTTAAGAGTAGTGTCTAGTGACGAAACGCGACGCGAGTAGGTATTTTCCAAAATGCTATCTGTTTCACAACGCTTCGCTGCCCGACCCGCATCGTGCGATAGAGAGAGTCGCAAGTCCAGGAGTTATTTGCCTAAATTTTATTCTTGAAATATTGTTTCGGGTCATAACGTTTTTACCCCCCTAAACGTTTACAAAATTAGTCAATTTTGGTCTCATTAGATTCAGTACACCTTAATCTAGGCTCGTACGTTTCATTTTTTTAGTATTTCAGTTTAGTTAAATTTAAAAAAATAAAATTAGTCGAGGAAGTTTTTTAGTCAAAAATATGGATATTTAGTCACTAATAACTTTTAACATAAGCAATATTTCTTTAAAATTAAAACGTACGGGCATAGTTTTTCATTGTATCTGCAACATTTCAAAAAATTATGAACATTGGACAACATTTACGGCTAGCAAAACGTTATCGCTTTTTGTATGAAAATTTTCAACTAGACACTCCTCTTAAGGTGTCTCCGGTGTCTCTTATAGGTTCGTGAAAACGAAATTGACAGAAAGCGTCACCTAAATTAGCTTATCCCTCCCAAAATCTACAATTTTTGTATTATGTCACGTCTCTTGCCGATGTGCGATATCCATCGTCAGTGAAAGATATCGATAAATCTGTAGAACCCTTCGTGACTGAGTACGCCATTACTTTTGTAGATTGTTTGATATCTGCCGTAGGATATACACATAGGTCAAACTTTGATAGGTACGCTTTGTGTCATACTATCTATGATTTGGGATAGAATACTGATATAAAAAATTGAACTAGACGATTATGACGATTGAAGGACAAGAATAGAAAATGCATCGTTCAAAAATTTTACATGCATTAAAAAAACTATTGGACCGATTAAACGCCAGTGTAGATTGAATTGCAAAGCCGCACGCACTTTCTGTCAGATATTTAAGTATCGACGATATCTAATTCAAATACACACATCAAAAGTGTCTAGGGATCAAGCATTTTTATGCGGATTTCTTGAGATTGAGATGTGGCTTTGTAATAATTTTATGATTTTATAAATTTATATGGATCCTTTTTGGTGCATTTCATAATTTCATAATCAGCGATTAAAATCCTGCCAGGAAGTCCATCCTTATAGTGGTGGAACCATCATGGTATGGGCGGGTATTTGGATCGGCGGAAGAACTGAGTTGATTTGGATCAGAGGCAACCTCAACGCTCAAATTTATGCTGAGACGATTGTATCAGACGTCATCGTTCCTCTACAAGTGCAAATCGGTCCCTTATTTCAGTTAATGCATGATAATGCACGACCGCACACCGCAAGAGTTGTAAGACAGACTCTCGCCGCAGCTAACATCAATGTCCTGCCCTGGCCTGCTCAGTCGCCAGACTTGAACCCGATTGAGCATGCATGGGATATGCTACAGAGAAGAGCTCTGCCGAATATGGAGGGTATCCAGTGGCAAGAAGACCTTTTTTTGTTGTTGCAACGAACATGGGCGGCCATTCCACAGCGTGATTTGGATGAACTCATTTTGAGTATGCCAAACCGATGTTCTTGTGTTGTTAGTGTTCGCGGTAGAAACACGGATTATTAATTGTTTAAGTTACCCAATAAAATTTTAAAGAAAACTGTTATTTCAGTCTTTTTTTCGAACTTTAATGTTAGTGGTTCAAATGTCAAAAATCCCTTTATTAGGAAAATGGCAAATTTCTTTATTAATGCAAAGGTGACTTGGTTTATCGTTACTGTGACAAACGAAAACACTTTATTTGATGAATCCTTAAAGAAAATTTTAATTAATATCAATCAGGAGAAAAGTTATTGCAAAAATATATGTTGATCCCTAGACACTTTTGATGTGTGTAGAATACTTGAGATAGCGGACAGTGGCGGAGTGTTTTATTTTCGCAGAAACTGGATCTGAGAAACTCCATTCGAATTATGAAAATATTTGAACTTTAATTAGCAATATTTTATGATTCACAAATATTGTTTTTTTTTGTTATTAATTCGTGGCTTTAAACCAACGATTTTAAAACCATTTTTGATGGTACTCGTGGTACTCAAACTACAATACGTGTTCATAGTTCAATTGTCTTTGTTTTTTTATAGTATTCTGATTTTGTGGAATTAGTGGAATACTCGCCGATGCCTGCGAATTCGTCCGCGGGGATTTTGTTTTTAAAATTCCACGGAAATTTTTTGATTTTCCGCGATAAAATAGATAAAAAGTATGAGGTTATGTCACTCTCCAGGTCCTCAACTATACCTATGCAAATTATCACGTCGATCCGTAGCTCTGTTGCGGCGTGATTGAAGGACAAACCAACTAACAAACACACGCATTTATAATATTAGTATGATTGACTAGACACGTCAGGTCTTTATGATACATCGTTCGATCCCGGACACAGACCTTTATGATGATTAAAAAAAAGAAATTATAACACATGCTTCAAGGGTGAAGGAAAACTTGTTGAGGGAACCTGAATGCTTCAGAATTCTCCATAATGTTCAAAGATGTGTGAAGTCTGCCAATTTCTACTCGTATAATACGAGAGGCGTTCGTATAAATAAACAAAATAACCGCCTCTATCGAGAAGTTTACCGGTTGATTCATGCATGTGATTTGCCGGTTAAGCTGTAATACGTTAGTGTGTCGCCTCTAGCATGTGAGATTGGATGTGGGATCGAGGTCGTGACGAAGATTACGTGGATCAAACCCGCACTTTCAATTGCAAACACTGAACCGTAAAACCGATCGACTAAAACTGTGGTCTCAATGTTGAATCGCTCGTGATTCACGCGCGTGATGTGCGGTGTAGACGGCGCTATACGTTCAATGAGATTTAATCAAATACTTGAATGTAAATACTTGAATTTATTTGATTTAATCAATGATTAAATTGGTTTAGCCTTTTTACTATGGACTGCCGAAGAAGGGTAAGCTTTTTCAAACGTCGAGAATTTATGCGATGTGGTCTCACTTGTGTGTGCCGTGTGGTGACGGCAGATCAGAATACAGTTCTTTGTCAGACTTGTCACCACCCCTCCTCTTCCCGCGGGTGTCGTACGAGGCGATTAGGGAATATAACGGAGAACGGGCAGCAGCGTCCTCTGTGCTACTACTACCATCTACTGCGATCACCAACCCGTCTGCCCCGCGTGGTGATTATGGGCAAACCCTCCCCTTAGGAGAGGCCTTTAGTCTTGTAGAGACTGTTTCAGACTGGCTCAGTTTCTTTTAACAATAACAACTTAAACTCAACCTTTTTTTTATAAACATGAATAATTTTTCCTTTCTTTAGTTTCCAAGAATAATTCACGTAAATTAGCGCGTCATTATTTCTCGCAGAGTACTTACCTACGCGTATTTGTCGTCGTCTAGAAATAGTAAATTTCCGGACTCCGACTTTAAGGGGTTCCGTAGCATTACGCCTCCTAATGTTGATTAAAAACATAAAGCAGCACTTCACGACGCTAACAGCTCGCATGCGTTCTTATCACGAGCAAAAGAGCGCAGCACTGTAGGCAATGAACGTATCACGCGATTCCACTATTAAAACCTAAATAAACAAATAGCGTGGCGGCAGCAACGGGCAACAGCAACAGTATGATAGAAATTCACACTGACCGCGTGTGTGATCTGTTAGGTATACAAGGAACTGTGTGCATGACTTCTCGAGGCACAGAAATCTTTTGGAATAAAAAAGAAAATCTTTATGGTACAACATGCAGTTATGAACCCCCCCCCCCCCTCTCGCCACCAGACATGCAGGAAAAACAAGCAATCATACAATCAATAAGCACCACCACTACCACCAAGCACCAACAAATGTTAACTCAACAATGATTTCTTACTGGGCTTTGAGGATGTCTTCATATACGTTTCCCTGCATAACAGCATGTTGCATTGACCAGCGTTGTTACCGTCACGCGTTGTGTATGTCCAAGCTTTAAGTATAGGTAAGCATATTCTGCAGTAGTAATTTTAAATACATGCTCGTAAAGGAGAAATTATTTACTTTTATAGCCCCTTTAATTCCTTAAACGTTAGTTTTTGTCCCTTTGACAATTTTTAAAACTTTTTATAACCCTAAATGATAATTGGGTTCTAATTGTTCACGCATTTTCGTTTGTATTATTTTATATTCCCTGTAACCCCTTTGCTTTTTTGGGATAGAAAGATCCTATCGCTTCAGTTCTAGTGATGACAAAAATAGCAGCGGTGGCAGCTGTTTGGGTTATCAATAACAATAATAATTAATGAGATTTTCTTCGCAACTGTACCGTTGGTGATTAGAACAAACGAAAAAAAAATACTGAGTTAACTTTACTTACGAGTACCATAATTTTAAAGCTGTAGGTACAGTCAATGTGTCTTTTCAAAGTAAGTTTTATACTATATTATGATTACATTGAGTTAAGAGTCCATAGAGTTGACTACCAATGATATTAAAATATCTCTCTTTTAATACATATAATATAATATCATTGCCACTTAACGATATTGAAGATCGTTTGGATCCAAAACTTTTTTACTGTACTCTTTTTACCGAGGAAGTCAAGGAGACGGTATCATAATAATACAGTTTTTAATTTTTTTGCTATCTGAGGTAAAATTGATTTTGATTCTGATTTTAGGTTAAAGTAAGTACTTTAGTTTGTCATGAGTTTCTTATTTATTTTTTTTTTGATTAGAAACAATAAAACATTAAAAATCAAACTCATACTATAGTAACGATCGTGATAATTAATATGTTATCGTTGTGTCGTACAATAATAATTAATTAGGTACAGCAAAACTGATCACCAGGTCACAGGTCGCAGTCAGATTGAGACGATTTTGTCACCTCTAGTATATTATGGACCTCTCTAAGTATCATAGTAACAATGAAACGGGAAAAGTTTCACAATAATTCATGTTGATATAATTTTGGGCAACAATGGAGAGCACAAAACTCATCATAATTATGAGCTCTAAATTAGATCCATTTTAAGGAGATCGCACGGGGCTGTAAGGGCACGATCTATAGATGGCGCTCTCACTCAGGTCAGATTCAAGACTGAGTTAAAACGAGAGAGATTTATGTCGGAACATAATATTTGTGTCTCATTTTAACTCTATCGTGAGTCTTGAGCAGAGCCAAAGTACGATCTAAAGATCTCAGCCTTAGATCCGCAAGGCGCGTATTGCTCAGTACTGAAAATATAAACGATGTCGGCAATATCAGTAGTGCTGTTAAAACCGTGAGCAAAATCTAGTTAGCGCCAACCTCTGCTAACGTTAACTTCGAACTCGATGGGCCCATTGAAGCCAAATCTTGATGCTTTCATCACACGTATATTTTGTACAATAGAAAATTGCACCGGTCGGTAAGGTTAAATTTTACATTAAAATGTATCAAATATCGGAGCTTACATCGCATACTCAAATTAAACTGGTACTATTTGAAGTTATGGTTACCAGATGTTTTTACACTGTCTGGATTTACGAATCTATGAAAATAATAAGTACCCGAGTTAAATGATTCATCGTTCGTTTCAGTTTGCGATCACCTTTACGCTTAAACGAAACGAGTTTCAAATTTCTACTCATGGCAGTAACACATTTGCTGTTAAATTATTGTTTGGTTGGAATACCAAGTTCCTATCTTCAGACCAGACTCACTATCCCTAGCATCCAGCATTAAGATTAATTATTGTACCTCATGTACTACAGGGAGCATTTTACAAATGATTTTGGTCTTCATACTCAACAACTTTTTCGTCATTTTCTATTATGTTTTTAGTAATGTGAAAATATTATGTATGTCAAAGTTATTTAATAAATATAATTACATGAAATAAATAGTATTTATTTCATATTATTTATTTATATTTATGTATATTATATACTTTATTGCAAACAAAACAGTGATTAACAAAAGCAAGAATATTTTACGTACAACAAGGCGGTCTTATCGCTAAAAAGCGATATCTTCCAGACAACCTTATGTATAAGAAATGGAATTGAATTAGAAGACGTAGGAGGTACTTTATAAGAATTTTTTTATTGCAACATTCCGTTCTTTCATTCAGCTCCTATCAGCAATGGTAACCTGTGGTTGGTAAAATGTTCTGTGTATTTTGGATTGTCGTAAGCAAAGATCTTTTATACGTTGTTGTTTTATCGTAAACGTTGAGTAACGTTTCAACGTGGAATAAATTTGATATTTTGGCAGATTTTCTATACAAAAACTGCCAGTACGCTCAATTTCTTCCTCAGATAAACCGTTACTCGACGTTGGTGAAATTGGCCCTAAGCGACAAAACAAATATCTTCAAATGAAAAAATCGTAACATAAACCTACTTTTCAAAGAGCTTAATGTAGGAGTAGTTTAAATTCTTTGCCAAACCATCCTCGAATTTTAAATAAAATCCTCTTTATAATTTGAGATACGCGAAAAAGAAATGGGACGACTTATTTCGTTCAAAGAGATTCAAAACCAGTATCTCGAACTTTAGCCTGGCCCACTGCAGCTTCCAGGCTTTATTTTTATTGTACAAGGAATGTGAAAAAGTTCATTAAGACTCCATGGGATATCTACGGTACAACCACTCCCCATTGTTTTGAATATCCTATGCAACAATGAAACAAGTTAGTTCAAAGCCATTCACTGTTCGCTAGCTAGCAATTAAAACTGCGAGGATTCATCTCGCTTTCTATAATAGAACAATAATGGGAAATTCTTAATGAATAGAATAGAGGGATGAAAGAAGTGTTTTTTTCTCCCGCTTCTATTTTACTTAATATCTGAGGCGTTGTTAGTTTTTTGTATTCTGAACCAATATGCTACAGAACCTGAAAGACTGAAGGGAATCTTTGAGTTATAAAATCTGTTACTGTTTTTCATCAATACAGGCGACTGTAACCATATATTATATGTATTTTGTTTTAAAATCTGCGGGAACTATTGCTATGTCCTCAACTATACCCATGCAAAAAATCACTACGATCCGTAGCTCTGTTTCAGTGTAATTGGAGGACAAACAAAAGAATCAACACACCAACAAGCCAACAAACACAAGTAAGACTAGCTTTTGCCCGCGACTTCGTCTGCGTAGTGTTGTTTTAAAAACTCCGCGCAATTTTTTTGCTTTTCCGGTACATAAATATCCTAAGTATCCTACGTTATCCTATTTTATTCCTATCTGTCCCCCTGAGGGGACAAATCAGGGGAACAGTTAGGAATAATCCTTCTCCAGGTCTTTGGCTATATACTCAAGCAAAAAAGTCACGTCGATTCGTAGCTCTGTAGCGCCGTGCTTGAAGGACAAAGCTACGAACAAACACTTTCGCATTTATGATATTCACTTCCCCTCAGACTGAAAAAGAAATTTAAAAGAATGTTGGATAGCAAAATGGAGGCATTATTTTATACTTTGAGCTTATATTTTACTTATGCTGCACGGTTGGTAGAACACAGCATCATTGTTTACGAAATAACAAAATACCTTTTCCACGAAAGTTCATCGGAATAAAATCCGTTCTCGAAAATCCGTATTCGCGTTGTTTCCGTATTACGTAGTCGGCTCTGTAGTTTATTTTAAATAATATCCCAGAACATTTTTGTTTTAATAATGCTGAAAAAGCAGACAGCACAGTGTCGCAACGTCGGCATCGGTTTGTAGACCGTGGTTCCCCACAGCGAGATATGTGTACTAGTGGTCAGAGAGATGGTGACTAAAACTTTTGTTCAATAACTGCTTCATCAGAGCATAGAGCAGGTAAAGCATAGTGGCTAGGACTGCGGTCTCCTATCCGGGGTCGTGGGTTCGGTCATGGGTCTTCTATGACTTTTTGGAGATGTTATACATGTGCATTGAAACAATTTAATATATATAACATTCTTCAAAGATGAAGAAAAACATCGTTATGAACACCTGAGAGTTAAAATAAAAGTATAAAAATTGTGAAAGTTTGTTTTAGTAAGTATGTAGATTATTATGTTTGTTACTTCTCCACGCAAAAACTAATGAACTGATTGCGAAGAAACTTGATGGACGTACATAGCTGTTACCTATAGCTCTATTACTTTTCATCCCGATATTCCCACGGAATCGTAACTTACACGGGTGAAACCGCGAGGTGCAGCTAGTACTCGTGATAACTTTGATACTAAATGTCCGATTCGAATGAATAAAAATGTATTTTACTGCTACATAAATACCCTTGATGATAAAACTATTTATTTGAATAAGAATTAATACTACGATACAAATGTAATCAACTTTTGTTTCTACCGGCGATCTAATTAAATTTAGAACATAAAGGCTACTATTGTGACTTAACTATGATAATTAGATATTTCACGAACTTTTTTGTAGATAATAATGAGTACTTTAATCATGTAGTACATCATATTTATGTATCATCAATAGTTTTTTGCACATGCTCGCGCACGCCATATAATGAATTTTATAGGCAAAATTTTACTAATTTGGGTTACATAATTGCAATTTTCTTAAGCATCTCTAACTTTTTGAAAATAAATTATAGCCTATGTTACGTCCAGATAATTTAGCTTTGTATTGGTGAAAAAATGGTTAAAATCGGTCCAGCCTATTCGGTACAAACAAACAAACAAAAAATCTTTCCTCTTTATAATATTAGTATGGATATGGATGTACAATTTATACATGGGTCTGGTCGTCATCTCTCTTACTGTAAGTTAATGAATAAAATTGCTGTAAAGAATAATTGTTTAAATTTTGTCTTCCAGGTCAACCACTCAGTGCAGTAGGTATGGTTACATTGTCAGTATGGAAGTCCACAACAATTTATTTATTTATTGAAAAGGTACACAAAACAGGTTGCAACCAAATATAAACGTAATATAATAACATCAGATTTGGGTTCCAGTTAACAACCCTTAATATGTGTACACAGTGGTTATAAAATTTATGCATAGAATCTACAGAAATTATAGTTATAATTACACAGTTTACTCAGTTACACAGTTAGGAAAGTTAACATAAATATTTAAAACTTAAAACTTAAAGTACATTTTTGAATATAAATAATGCCTGTCTAAAACTAAAGTTATAAGTAGCTTGATTATGAGGTCAGAAAAGTTTATGTATTTGGTTTTTAAATAGGTTTGCGTTATTATTGAAAATGTCAATATTATTGTGGTTAGTTGTGTTAAGATCATTAAACAGGCGGATCATTATCAAAAACATTAATTTTGTTAAAATTTCAAAATATAAGTATAATGTATTTTTTCTTTAGGTTCTACGTGAAAAATTGGATTACGTGACATGCAATATTTTACTCAATGTATAATTTTTCAATACCTCTGTTAATAATATGTATTGCTACTGCATTTTGCCCACGGCCTCGTAAGTGTATTATGATGTTGAATAGTGCTGTCCCTGTGACCTATTTCAGCGAACGTAGTTTGAACCCATTCTCAATTGCATTGCGTTCATCTAGATTTCTTGTTTCACCTGTGTTTCATAATAAACTGTGTTTTATATTATATTTTTAGACAAATTTTCAAACATAATATTTTAAGGCAACTTGTGTTATTGTGTGTGTTTATTTGGACCTACACACAAAGGGTTCCGAACTATCGTACAAGATTTAACACCAGCTATTATTAAGATTGAGCAAAACAAAAAGTTTATCGTATGTAGATCCGCATACATTGTATGCTTATTTTTTTAATTCAAGTTGTTATAGCGGCAATAGAAAACATACACATTCTGTGAAAATTTCTAATATTTACCTACGCGGTTACGGTTACGGCTATTACGGTTCATGAGATACAGCCCGCATGAAACGAACAGCGGAGGCTAAGTAATAGGGTCCTATTGGCACCCTTTTTGCACGGAAACCTAAAAATGATTTCGTCAGTGTGACCATCGATAATATTATTATATCATCTCTAATTGAACAGTCAAATCGTTCTTAGGGGATTTTTGAATAACCAAAATCCACTTGGATGAAGTGGCGGTCGTCAGCTAGTAAGAAAGTTCATAAAGACTTATGTATCTTACTTACTCGTATATATATTCATTTACTCTAAACACAATAATAAGTAATTGTATTTCGCACTGATCCCACTTGATTGGATCCTGAAGTGATGGCATAAAGCTCCTGATATCCATTTGTAATTGATACTCAATACCTTCAACATATTACAGCAGTGATATTTATTAATTACAAGCTTTTATTTAACTTGCAATGTATCTATGTTTAGGTCAAATTTTGCAATGAAGTGGTTCTACTTCCCGATTCCCGATTGAGCTCAAGTTGTTTGCATGTTTAAGTAAATTGTTATGTAAATTGGATGACAATGCAATATTATTGTGACATACGTTTGTACGTTGATATTACGTATAAACCGCATCATAAATCGGTGTTTTCAAATTTGAAATGTCTGTGTATTATAATACACAGACATTTCAAATTCCTAAGTAGTTTAGCCCCCGAGACAAAAAAAGAGTTAAACCGACAACTTTGACGGCCCCCCATCTCTTCATTTTATTAGCTAAAAAATAATTAAAAATATTTGAACTCTATACTTATTCTACACCCCACATGCCAGGGTAAAAAAATAAAATTTTATTTCGAATCCTTTTTCATATATGGAAGTATTTTAATTTTTATTATTTGTTGTTATAGCGCCAATAGAAATACACACTCTGTGAAAACTGTCTACCAATTACGGCTTACGAGATACAGCCCGCTGACAGACAGACAGACGGACGGATGGACAGCGGAGGTTTAGTAATAGGGTCCCGTTGGTACCCTTTGGGTACGGAACCCTTAAAAAACGAACAAACCAAACGAATTAGTTTAGCCATTCAAAGGGGTAATTCCGCCAGTATCTAGGGTACTGTATCGCGGTGACATCGATGAGTATTTAGATTTATTTTATTTGTTTTTAATTTTAGATGTAATTTAATAATAATTTTTATTATTTAAAAAACACTTTTAATAACACACACTTTTATTATAAAATAAATAAACTCAATTAGTTTATATGATTTATGATTCCATCACACTTTCACATTTAATAATATTAGTGAGGATTGTATTTAATTAGTTCTAGGTTTGTAGGCTCATGGCATAGGCCCATGTTTAAATGCATCTGATATGCACTCCGAATGGTGTTCTGCTGATTGGAGTGTTGGCATCGAGCCTCAAGAGCTGCCAATATTTTTATATTTGCGCGCGATCCAATTAAATTTTATTACAAAACTAATTAATTGATTAGCAAAAATGTACCGTACCTAAGAAAATATTAATAGTTGGAACGAATTTATTATTATTTATTTAAGGGATATAAAACTGGTATGATACTTAGATGTGTTTTGAGGCTGTTTAAGTAATTTCAACCTCTAATATCATTATAAAATATATAAATGCAAAAATGTTCGTTTGATGGTTTGTCCTTCAATCGCGCCGTAACAGAGCTACACAGTGATGCAATTTCTCGCATGTACCTACATAGATAAGGACCAGGAGAGCTACTTTTTATCCTGGAGGAACAAAGGGGAAGGGGGCCCGCGGGATTTTTTAAACCCAACTACACGCAGACAAAGTTGCATGCGAAACATACTAATAGGATAAAAGAATTTTTACTATTAAAATAATCTAATAACTTCTTAATAAGAGTATCTTGAGTAACAATCATAAGTTATAGAACCACGCGAGGCGACTATTATGACGGTTTTCACGTACTTGTTAGGTAGGTAATTACATATTTTATTTAAATATAATTACAGCTGTCAGAAGTTAAGCCTTTTAGATTGTGTGGATAAAGATGATTTATTATGTATCCAGGGGCTTGGATAGAAAACTACGTACTTTACATAATATCCTAATATTACTATTAACTAAGTAGGACTATTAAGGACTATTAATACGGACTTTTAATCTTTGATTGGAAATGTTTCACTTAAAAGATTGAATTGAAAAGTTATATCTGTAAAAGTATAATTACTCTTAAGGCTACTGGGGCCCGTAGTTTGAAGAATCGTTAGAAGTTAAGGTCCCAAGTTGCTGAAATAGCGATTGAAATGCCACAAAGCGCAGTGAAACCCCCGCACTATGTGTACCAAAGACGTCTTACGGCTAATTAATTTTTAGCATAGATATATCTTGCCTCCATTCTTACATTTTCACATAGCTGTAAGCTGAATCTTTTAGTGTCATTGTTAATTACGTCATAATCCAGACAATTCTTAACCCCTTTTAAAAAAACCGGCCAAGTGCGTGTCGGGCCACGCGCAGTGCAGTATAGGGTTCCGTAGTTGCAAGTCACAATTATTATTGCTGACTTAGGATAGTGCTTTTATTTTATTTATGAATATTGAATATATTTTGAGTTCGCGGTTCACTTCTAAAAAGTCGATATAACTCCTTAACTTAAGAACCCCACTTAGCCGTGATAGTTTTCCTATAAAATTCTTTATATATTATACTACTGCTGTGAATTTTTTCACGTATCCTTTAAACAACCATTTAGGTGGCTGGTGTGGGGGGAACATTTGACTAATAAAAATTAGCACTTTGAAATATCATATTTCACAAACGGTGTTCCCATATCCACAATATTAGGGATAGGCGAGAAAAAACATTCATCCCCACTTTACATGTAGGGGAGGTTAGGAATAACCAAAAAAAACCCCTGACGCGTTAAGTGTGAGGTCATGATGTGGTGCTGATGTCACGCCCAATAATGTTGCACGTTATGTTCTTCCAAGCCATGGAAGGCATTTATAGTAAGATGACGTCTATTATTTCTGCAAGGCGCTTACTTAGACCAGACCCATCTTTTTATCAATTCATGCAAGACAATGTACTTTGATAAAATTCGCTCGCTCGGGTACACTATATCCTTTACTCGCCACACAAAAGACCTCTACTAATGGACTGTGTCCTCCCCTTTGTTACACGGGCCTTATGTTAAACTAGCTTCCGCTTTTGTTCAATCAGGTAAGCTAAACTGGTAAGCTACCTTCACATTTCGTTTGAGTCAACATTTATTTTTAACAAACTTCCAAAAAGTAGGAGGTTCTCAATTCAGCCGGTATATTTTTTAACTCTCGACAAGAAAGAGGGCTGTTATAATTTCGACGTGTCTGTCTGTGTATCTTTCACTGGTGCGATTGATTTGAAAAATGGTGTACTGGTACTTCGGATTTTTTCCAAGGCATGGTAACCCGGAGCTGATGCTGTAGCATCAAGTAGTCTGCGGATTACCCAATTCCTCAGCAACTTACAGCATTTGGGCTCCTTAGAGTGGTCTCAATGAGTAGGTGTAAGATAAATGATGATCCAGAATTGCGGAACAAGGAGGAGGAGCAGAAAATTGGGTAACAGGATATCACATTGTACATAGTCCGGCCATAGATTCCCATGTCAGTGGTGTTTTAAATTTTCAATTTACCCTTATTTTGCTATGTAAGAATGTTTTGCGAAATGGTCCCATGAAAGTTTTTGCCTCCAACTCCTCAAGCCTCATACTGCAACGGTACTGCCCACCTAAACTGTGGGGATTTAGGAACTGTCGATTATGAACTGATATTGTAAATACCAAACAGGTATGCACTTTATCATGGAATATAATTTTAAACACTCTTAGGGCCGGTTTCATCGATGTAAAATAAATCTGATCCGAGCGTAAATTTGGTATTTTGGCAGATTTTCAATACAAAAACTGTAAGAAAGCCCAATTAACTCCTCGGTTAAACGACGTTGGTGAAATCGGCACTAAATTATCTCAAGAAAAATCAACTAAACCAAATGGTCAGTTGAATGACCATTAATTATAAGCATTTATTTATTTTAGATAGCCAATAACGAGTACAACGATTAGTAATCAATAGGATTTAATCTCTTCACCCCTCCTAGCTAGGTTTTAAACGAGTTAAGTCGAAAAACACGAGTATATAATATTTATCCGGAGTATGCAACTAATGCCCGTATCCTGCTCGTTATATATGGGTCGGATGTAAAGCGAAGAGGAGGGCGCTAACCGCTGACTCGGGATGAATACTCCGTAATGAAGCGATGTTGTACGCTGAAATCCAAGTTTTCAACAAAATAAAATGCTTGCTTTTCCGTTTTATGGCTTTAACCACTTTACTCATTTAATTAATTCCCCGAATGCTCAACAGTCTTACAGTGGAATTATAATTGAAAGGGTTCCATGGTTCAAAGCTTGGGTAAAAATTTTACTTTTTAGCAGTTTTCTACTTCTAGGTTATCAATCGATAGCCGTTCACGTGCTGAGCATAGGTCTCTTAACATAAACTTAACATTATGAAAATAATAATAATTATGAACATAAATATTATTTTCTTCATAATGTTCAAAGTCTTCGTTGAGTCGTTGTTCGTTGTATTGATTTTATGAATTGAAGCTTTTATATTTTAAGCTCATGTTTCAACTAAAGTAGAGCAAATAAAGTTGGTAAAGCAATCCTTGGATTTGTATTCCGTACATAAAAAGTGGACTCAAATTTATCTGCACGGTCGCGAGATATAAACTCAAAGTAGTTTCATAAACTAGCGAACGCAATTTATCCCAACTTTTTCAGTACCTATTCTCTAGTTTCTAAAATATACCTGTTTAACTTCGTACTTGAATTTTCATACAATTCTTATATGTCAATTAGATGTGACAATCCAGACACCTATTAAGGGAAGTAGCTTGTATGCCAAAACCTGGCATACGTGTCAGTAAAGGACACACTTGATTTGCGCGCATACCTAATACGCAAGAGGCATAAACAAGCCACTACCTACACTGCTTGCACTTTACTGTCTCCTCATGATTTTTATTGTGTTGAAATCTTAGAGGAATCCCATAAAACATATACACATGGGTGACACTTGCAAGGAGATGGTATGCCATTGTGCAAGTCAGAAGCATGCACAACTGTTTCTCTTTTTCAAAAATGTTAGACTGTATTTTTTAGAGCTTTTTGTCTGGACTAGTAATTTTCGAAACATTAGGTAGTTAAATACAAACAACAAGCTTATCAATCACTTTTACTCCAATACTGAAATTCTGATTAAAAGAGAATTTGCGATGAAAGTCAACTTTGCAAATTGTGCATTGTAGAGTCAATATCTCCAAAACCGTCGAAAGAACCTTAAAAATCTATTGAAAAAAATTGTGTGTAGTTTTTTTTTGGATTTCAGGCCAACGAACCAAAATAAAGCAAAGCAAAAATGTCCAAAACACACTATCCGAAACTATTCGGCTTGATGAATGTTAAGCTACTGCACATACCCGCTGAAGTTCGATGTTACATTAAGCGCATTTTTTGTCAGCATGCCGTAGGTTTGATTAAAGCAATAAATTGGGCCAAGCCGGTTATCTGGCAGCTCTGTGTGGAATTAATACTGCGGCAGGACAGGATTTGGCCGTAAATTGTCCCTCATCCGGCTTTCTTCTTACCATCTTATGTGCTTAATATTTAGTTTGGGCATTGTTTTCACATTGTTAGAAGTGGATAATTTATGTATTTTGTTAAAAATTTTAACAACCTATCTTCTTCGATACTTGGACAATAAGCTTTACCTCTGGCAAAATAATTTAAAATGCGAATCGTTAAAATGACGCTTTCTTTTATGTTTATGCACTGCACTTATTTTTACACCGCCGTAAATTCTTCCTGCTATTACTTAGATGTCATCTAGTGGGGATTTACCAACATGGGTCTTTTTGGGATTGGATATGGATTGAATGATGTCTCTATTAACATTTTTACGTGTCAAATCGGCATAATATAGGGCCTATACAAATAAGAATACGCTGAAAACTTTGGCTCATCGCATACGCTTAATATTTTCGACCAAGGGCCTGCTACACACTATCAATAATTAAAAATACCTTCGCCAATACTTGCAAACATCATTAGAAACACAATGAACTAAAGTCATCCGGAAAAGTCAACATACCAAATATGACCAGGTGGTCATATTTTCAGAGTTTCAAAGATGATAAATCGTACCAGATTGGCGTTTGTAGCCCACAAACAAGATTTTAATATAAAATTAAAAATTTTATAAACCCCCCGACTCAAAAAATAATCTCTAAAAACTAACAAATAATATTTTATACCTATATATAACTAGTGGTTCGCCCCGAACTGAGACCTCACGGTAACGATATCCCATGATTATTCATTCAATCGATACATGACGACCAAACCTGACATTATTATTATGCCCGTTTTCACCAAACATACCTAAATCATCAAATTATTGTTTAGTTAAATATCAAACTTCAATAAGTTTGATATTTAACTAAAAAATAATTTTAATTGAATAATATGGTATTATATTATTATGTAACTAAATAATAATGGTCGACGCAAAACTGTTTTTGGGATAGGTCGTAGTCGTAATCTCCTAGTTCCATGGAATAGTGCCTAATGTAATGACTGCGCCATCTATTAGCATTATTGTGAAGCTATGTTGATGCTATATGAATTACTGATGCCCATTAAAAATTAAATAATCTCGTTTCTTTATAATATTCATATAATTTTAGTATTTGTTGTTCAAGTACAGGATATAAGTGAAATAATAAAAATAAAACAGGTTGAAAATACGTAGCGGATTTTGCTAGAGAGCGTCTTCAAGCGAGCGTATAAAATCGCCACTTTGAAAGCCCCCCATTTCGTCAATTTTAAAGGAAAAAATAAAAAAAAAATATTTTTGTACTCGGTTCAAAATTATCTTTAATATGATATGTTACAATTTTATATAACGCGATAATTTTTTTTTTTACTTCGCATTCACTTCTATGAGAGCCCCCCTGAAATAAAGGTTTTTATAATTTTTTATGCAATATTCGGCTGAAGGCCATCAGTTCACATATTATATCTAAATTTGAAGTAATTACGTTCAGTAATTAAAAAGTTATAAGGCTCTGAAACACGGACGGACGGACGGACGGACAAGAGCAAATTCACCTAGTAGACTCAGAGACCTCGCTTCGCTCGGTCAATTATAATCGTCACATATATTATGTAAGTTCAAATATTTTTATTTTCCAAGTGTCGTCGTCACGTCGCGGGACCGCTAAAGTTTATAAAGTATTTTTCCAACAGCTAATTAATTATTACGAATTACATTTAGGTACGAGCGATCTTAAGTTTCATGCATGTAAAGTCTACGCTCTACGTAATGCCGCGCGCGACACGTGAGGGCAGACGACGTTGACGGTTGTGTCGTGGTTGTGTCAATTTTGCGAATTTTTCGGAGTAAATTCTTTTGTTGCAATCTGCGACTACACCTTTTTTTCTCACTTAGCGGTCCCCCGACGCGACGACGACACTTGGAAAATAAAAATATTTGAACTTACATAATATATGTGACGATTATAATTATATATATGTATAAAATATTATTTGTTAGTTTGTAGAGATTATTTTTTGAGTCGGGGGGTTTTTAAAATTTTTAATTTTACTTTTATTTAGTCCTTTTTAAAGTAGGTATAAATATTAGGAAGGTATTTATAGTGATTTGTTAGCGCAGTGGTAATTGAGCCTAATTGATCCCATTTAATTACCCACCTTCGAAATCTAAACCTTACTCTAACATGTCATATTTAAAGTCATGGTTACCTTACCATATACTTTCAATATCATTGAAGTAACACGGTACCAAATTTCGAATCGATAGGACATATGGAAGGTAGTCAGATCCCCTCATCAACTATTAAAGAGCTGATTTTTTTTTTTTTTTTTTTTTATTCGATGACAAGATAGTCCTTGACTGCGATCTCACCTGATGGTAAGTGATGATGCAGTCTAAGATGGTAGCGGACTAACTTGGAAGGGGTATGGCAGTGAAAATTCAACCCATACCCCTGATGATCTTCAAAGGGCTGATCAGGTCATGGTTACCTTACCATATACTTTCAATATCATTGAAGTAACACGGTACCAAAATTTCGAATCGATAGGACATATGGAAGGTAGTCAGATCCCCTCATCTACTATTAAAGAGTTGATGATCTTCAAACAGCTGATCAGGTCATGGTTACCTTGCCATATACTTTCAATATCATTGACGTAACACGGTACCAAATTTCGAATCGATCGGACATAAGGAAGTTAGTGAGATCCCCTAATCAACTAGAAAAGAGCTGATAATCTTCAAACGGCTGAACAGATTTTCATGAAACATGGCTAAGAACACTCGGGATAAAATTATCTATGACACAAAAAAAACTAAAAGAAAAACGGTTCATCCGTTTGGCGGCTACGCTACCACAGACAGATACACAGATACACAGATACACAGACAGACACGTTAAACTTATAACACCCCTCTCTTTTTGCGTCGGGGGTTAAAAACTTAACTATTCCATAAAAGCTGGCACTCTGCCGAGATCTCCATTTTGTACCTACGATAATAATAATATAATGTTACCAAATGTCGAGGTTTACTGATCATTTACAATTATTAAATAATAATTATCTTTGTCAGAGTTTACGGCATCACCGTCAATGTTAAAGCAATGTTAGCCCACTCTCTTTTGAAAGGAGTAAGTAATCTCAAAAAAATTGAACCTATTTCATTTAAATTTCCTTAAAGCTGATACGTTGAAATTTATATAGTGTCGTCCTAGTAGGTATGATGGCGTTTCTGAAGATGACTAGGTATGCTTGACGCGACGTCGGATCTGTGATCAATTTTTAAGTGGAACGAAATATTTTAATAAAAGATAAGTTCATTGAAGTTAATTTAACTAACAAAAAATTACTCGTAAAAAAGAATAAAAAACCGGTCAGGTGCGAGTCGAACACGTGCGCGGAGGGTTCCGTACCTACCCATTATACAGCAATTATATTATTATTATTATATATAATTTTAAATTTTTGTTATTTTGTGGAACTTTTCCTTTATTTGTGCTGTAAGACCTTGCTTTTTGCCAAACGTGATTCTAGGTCAACGGGAACTACCATAAAGGTTTCGACCCAAAAACTATAGGGTACTTCCGGTTGATCTAGAATTGTCAATTTTGGCTAAAAGCAAGGTCTTAGAGCAGAAGTAAAGGGGAAAATTCTGAAAAATAAAAAAAGTTGAAAAGTAAGGTAAATTTTGGTACTTACAAGTTTTCGCGAAAATCTAAATTTGCCCATATCTTTTATCGTGTTGACTTAGGATCTTGATTTTTATACAGCTAATAGGGACTATAGACCTCAGTGTCTGGTATAAATTTCAACTTGCTAGGTCAACCCTTTCCTGAGAAAATCGGTGGTGACACACGGACAGACGGACATACGGACAAGACGGACAAGAGTGATCTTATAAGGGTTCCTTTTTTACCTTTTGAGGTACGGAACCCTAAAAACAAGATTAAAACAGTGTTTGGAGTAACTAACAAAGTAATCTTTGAAGAATATTTTTTTTCCAATAAATAATTAATTTTTCCGTTACATTGAGATTTTAAAATAAGAACGTAAAAATCATTAAATAAACATCAAGATGTGTATGTATCACTATCAAGTAAAGACATTACATGCAATTTATTGACCGAGTGAAGCGAAGGTCTCTGAGTCTACTTGAGTGAATTTGCACTTGTCCGTCCGTCCGTCCGTCCGTCCGTCTGTCAGAGCCTTATAACTTCTGAATTACTGAACGTAATTACATCAAATTAATGTGTATATAATGTATTAGATATAATATTTAAAACGATGTCCTCCAGTCGAAAATGGCTTAAAAAGTTATAAAAATCTTTACTTCAGGGGGGGCTTTCATAGAAGCGAATGCGAAGTAAAATATTTTTTATAGCGTTACATAGGGTTGCGGTATATGATTTTAAATATAATTTGGAACAGAGTACAAAAGTATTTATTTTTTATTTTTTCCCTAATATTGGCGAAATGGGGCGCTTTCAAAGTGGAGATTATAATTGACCTCAGGAGTCTTAATCTATTGAAAGGCCGAGCTTGAAACTTTTTGAATTATTTGCGTTATATCATGTACTTGAACAACAAATACTAAAAATTACATAAATATATAAAGGAAACTAAATTATTTAATTTTTATAAGCTGCAGTATTTTTAACAAAACTTCACAATGTCAATAGATAGCGCTCTCATCTCATATTGCAAACGCAGCTTTACGTAAACTATTATTATTTTGTATGACAAGTATTAATACAAATAATAACATATTATTCAATTAAAATTATTATTTAGTTAAATATCAAACATCAATGACACTTCACATCGCTGTTGTTTTTGCATGTTTTCTGATCGTGTCGATAGATGACGCTGTGAACAAATAATAATTTAGTTTGAATGTTCCAGAAAACTATAACTAAGTAGATACATTGATGCCTGATTTCACAACCGTTCCGCAAACTTTACGGGCTACCTATGTTAAGTTAGGTGACCCTTTCTGTCAACTTTGTTATTACGAACCTCTACGGGACAACTAAAGGTGAAACTAAAATGACATTGGGATTTTAGGATTGTATTTAGGGGCGACCTGCGTAAAGAGCCTTCTACTTAGGGTATGATTTAGGTATGGTTGGTGAAAACGGGCATAATATTAATGCCAATTTTTTTCGTCATGTATCGATTGAATGAATAAGTAACTAGTGGTTCGCCCCGAACTGAGACCTCGCGGTAACGGTATCCCATGATTATTCATTCAATCGATACATGATAACCAAAACTGACATTATTATTATGCCCGTTTTCACCAAACATACCTAAATCATCCCCTAAGTAGGAGTCTCTTAACGTAGGTAGCTCCTAAATACAATCCTAAGTCCTAACATCCGTCCCAATATCCTTTTAGGTGTCCCGTACAGGATCGTGATAAATAAGTTGACAGAAAACATCAATCACCTAACTTATAGGTAGCCCGTAAAGGTTAGGGAACGTTAGTGAAAACATTGAATTATTTATCAAACATTGAATTTAACTCGTAGTTCCATGGGAATAGTTACTGACTGCGCCATCTATTAGCATTATTGTGAAGCTATGTTGATGCTATATGAATTACTGACGCCCATTAAAAATTAAATAATCTCGTTTCTTTATAATATTCATATAATTTTAGTATTTGTTGTTCAAGTACAGGATATAAGTGACCTAAAAACATAAAATCAGTTTGAAAATCCATAGCGGATTTTTCTAGAGAGCGTCTTCAAGCGAGCGTATAAAATCGCCACTTTGAAAGCCCCCCATTTCGTCAATTTTAAGGGAAAAATTAAAAAAAAAATATTTTTGTACTCAGTTCAAAATTATCTTTAAAATGATACGTAACAATTTTATGTAACGCGATTTTTTTTTTTTACTTCGCATTCGCTTCTATGAGAGCCCCCCTGAAATAAAGATTTTTATAACTTTTTAAGCCATTTTCGGCTGGAGGCCATCGGTTTACATATTATATCTAAATTTGAAGTAATTACGTTCAGTAATTCAAAAGTTATAAGGCTCTGACAGACGGACGGACGGACGGACGGACGGACGGACAAGTGCAAATCGCCCTAGTTAACTCAAAGACCTTCGCTTCGCTCGGTCGATTAGGTATGGGAAACCGTTACCGCGAGGTCTCAGTTCGGGGCGAACCACTAGTAATATCATACTCTTAAGTGGCAGAAAAACTTTTTTATTTCCACCGAGAAGAGAATTGTCAAGCAAGAAATAAATCAAGTCAAAAGTTAAAGTAGGTAGGCAGATAGCAAAGAGAATACGCCGTGTATGGAGTTTCTCTACAGTGCCTAGTGATTTATTTGAAAAGTTATCACCTAAAAGTCTAACAAAGAAAGCGCGAGAAAGGAACATAAAAATTGCAGAAGTAGAAATGTCAAAAAAGGAAAGACAAATTTTATCATTCTCATGCCTACTTACGATAAGCGATACTTAATTGATTTCTTAGTGTCATGAATTTCTCTCATTTCTGCTTTTATAAAATAATTAGCATTGCTTTTGTATCCACGCCTAATTGTGTGTTTATTTGTGCCAAAATTGGTTGATTTTAGTATTTACTGCAGGAATATTAGCAGTGATAGCCCATTGGTTAGGACTGGGGTCTTCTATTCGGGAAATCGGAGATAGGTGCGTTTATGCAATTAAATAAATAAATATCACATGCTCCAACAGTGAAAGAAAAAGATTGTGAGGAAACCTGACCCAGTATTTTTTTTGTCTGTCAGGAATACAACAATTTATTCTGACTCAACACTCGTTTCATAGCAGTTTACGGTCGCATGTCATTCGTATGTTTCAACCGCCATTTAAGTTTCCAAACAAGCATAGTGTGAGTGAAGCTATTTGTCACTTGAATTACAGTCCTAGTAATTACAAGCGTACCGCACGAAGCGACCCTATTGCCACTATTGCCGTGTTTACTTGTTGGCTTAGATTCGGTAATTTACATGTTGCGTATTATAGTGGTTGCCAACATGCCATGTTAATGGCACTACATAGCGTTATGTAACCACTCACTTACGGTTAACATTGAATTGACGGTTTTGATACATTAGACGAAATGATATTTTGTGTTGTAGGTATTTCTATATTGATAAAGTGCTCTACACAAAACCCTTATTATTTTGAAACAATCATGCCGGAGGGTGGCGCTCTGCTCACTCAGTTGTCCGCCGGCTTTTTTTACCACGGCTCTCATGCCGCTGGCAGTTGTTCCGGCTTGTAATGTAAAAAGCCGCCAAGCTAACTCACTGGCAATAACCTGCTGGTTTGGCCCCACCTGGCCGACAGCTTTGGTGTGTATAGCGCCTCATTCTCTTTGCATACTCGAACTTGACTGAATTTAACTTAACTTTCAAATCGGTCGAATCGAATACGATGGAACTTTTGCAGGCATGTAGAAAACAAAACCAGTGATAGAGAATCAAAAAGCAATAATGAGGAAGTCAAGTCGCTGAAAAAAAGGTATGAATGCTTGGGAGCAGGTAAAATAATAATTAGATAATGGTGTAGCATAAAATTATAATTTATTAATTGCATTTCATATTTTGTTCTAATAACCTTGGTCAAAACTAGCAAAGTTTTATTATTTTGTTAATTAGGGAGGTTATAATTACACGTTGGAAATCTATAGGCTGCAGTGTTTACATGTCGGGACAGAACCAGCAGTTCACGCGTCACGTAACATACGCTTTAACATGTCTATTATTGTGCATGACAATATGACAGTGTTTGCATATTCGCGTGGAGTGTCTGTGTATCTAATAATTTTAAGAACACGCTAGCTACTTGTTTTACATAATTTTGGGCAGTTATTGTTATAATAGTAATAACTTTGTAGCACTGAATATCTCATTTGTTTGTTATAAAAATATTTTTTTTTAATTTAATTGTGTTCTCCAATAGCAATGACACTTTTAGTTTTTACAAGATTTTAATTAGTTATTAATCTATATATATAAAAGAAAGTGGTGTTAGTTACACTATTTATAACTCAAGAACGGATGAACCGATTTGGCTCAAAATTGGTGGAGAGGTAGCTTAGAACCAGGAGACGGACATAGGATACTTTTTATCCCGTTTGACCGCGTTTCCGTCAAGTCAATATAAAACCTGTTATAACAAAAATGCATCTGACATGGAATAAAAAAACGAAAATGACAGTGGAAGAACAAAACGTAGATAAATGACAGCTAAACGTAATTTTGTATTTGGTTAATTATGGTAGAAAATTATGGTAAAAACAATTATATCATCATCATCATCAGCCAGAGTGCATCCACTGTTGGACATAGGCCTCTTTTAAGTAGCGCCAACGTTGCCTATCCTCGGCCTTTCGCATCCAATCAATGCCGGCCACTTTCCGGATGTCATCGCTCCATCTAGCCGGGGGGCGCCCTACACTCCGTTTGCCGAGACGTGGTCTCCACTCGAGGACCTTATGACCCCAGCGGCCATTGGTCCTCCGACAAATGTGACCAGCCCACTGCCACTTCAGCGTGCTCGCCCTAAGAGCTACGTCGGTCACTTTTGTTCTTTGGCGAATCACTTCGTTTCGGATTTTATCCCTCAAAGAAATTCCGAGCATGGCTCTCTCCATAGCACGCTGAGCAACTTGAAGTTTGTGGACTAGCCTCACTGTCAGTGTCCACGTTTCAGCACCGTAAGTCATCACTGGTAGGACGCACTGATTAAAGACTTTTGTCTTTAGGCATTGTGGTATTTGCGACGAAAAGACTCGACGAAGTTTCCCAAATGCTGCCCAACCTAACTGTATCCTCCTGTCAATCTCCTTCTCAAAGCTGTTTTTACCCAACTGCAGAATTTGCCCAAGGTATGTATATTCTTGAACAGCTTCAAGAATAGATCCATCGACACTAATCGATCCCGGAGCGACCAGGTCGCTAAACATTACCTTGGTCTTGTCTAGGTTCATCCGGAGACCAACATGTCGGGAGGCAGCGTGGAGGGTATCAAGCATTTTTTGGAGCTCCTGCAGCGAACTCGCGACGATGACAATATCATCAGCAAAACGAAGGTGTGAAATGTATTCTCCGTTTATGTTGATGCCATGGCCTTTCCAATCAAGCGTCTTAAAGACATCTTCCAAAGCATTAGAAAACAGTTTCGGGGACAAAACATCCCCCTGTCTCACACCACGATGCAGTTGGATAGGTCTTGTCGACGCACCTTGTACTTGGACAGACATAGATGCTGAGCTGTACAAGCATCTCAACACTTCGATGTACCGCCAATCTACTTGAGATCGCTGCAAGGATTCTAGAACAGCCCAGGTCTCGATGGAGTCAAAAGCTTTCTCATAGTCCACAAATGCGAGACACAGAGGCTGATTATACTCATAGGACTTCTGTATGACCTGCCTCAATGTGTGTATGTGGTCTATGGTGCCGTAACCACTGTGAAACCCGGCCTGCTCCGGTGGCTGGAAATCGTCGAGTCTTTTTGATAAACGGTTCGTGATGACCCTTGAAAACAGCTTATAAATGTGACTCAAACTTATAAATGTGATAAAATGTCATATAAATGTCAAACTTACAAAGCTTATAAATGTGTATAAAAATTATAGTTTAACGTAATTGATAATATCATCAGTAATATGTTTTCTCTTTGAATCATCATTAACAATGCCGCGAGCAAGACGATCAAATGTTTCCTGCTACAAAGCTACGGATTGACGTGATTTATTGGATAGGTATAGTTGAGAACCTGGAGGGTGACAAAGATTTCCCGCGGGATGTTATGAACTAAATCCACGCAGACGAAGTCGCGGGCATCAGCTAGTTTTATGATAAACTAATAGTATATTGAACAATTTTTTCGGGTTATTACAATAGAATAACATTATTATATTTTTTACATTATAATTATTATGTCGTTAAACAGCGGAATAAGTTTATCTACGAGTAGTTCTCGTATAGGTATCTGTATGCTCAGTCTGAGTTTTAATTCGTTTTTTAACAATAGCATCAAAGTAAAATGAACCATTACGATAAAACTAATTAAATCTCTAACTAAGCATGCAGAGGTATTATACGTGACTTGAATATTTGTGTATGTTTGTTGTTGCTGTACGGTAATTTATAAGTAAGTAAAATACATTTTAATATTGCATTTATTATCATAATATATTCAGAAACACTGTTTTAAAATAAAATTATCACTCGGGAATCGAATTGGTAGGGATAGGTACCAGGCAGAAAAATATGAAATGTCATGAATATATTTGTTAAAGTAACCTCAAACACGCTTAGCTGCTTTCGTTTGTGGCTTCTCATATGAGAGTCTGTACCTAATTACATGTTTGGAATCCACTCCAGTATTTGCATGTCGAGGTGGATATAAGTTCACGCATCACGTAACATAATTTGCTAACACGTCGATAGTTGTGCACGATAATATTAGTATAGTGTTCATAATTAGCACGGAGTGTAATAATTCGAGAATAATACATCATGTTTAGCAGTAAACAAGTCTGTAGCATTCAAATATTCAAATTCATACTGACTGGACCTGTTTAATGCCACTATAATTTTAATACTATAGTGTCCATTTCACCAACGTTGAGTGAGTTTAACCGAGGAATAAATTGGGCGGTCTGACTGTTTTTGTATTGAGAATCTGCCAAAATATCAAAACGCTTGGATAGGATTTAGTTTACGTTGGTGATATCGGACCTAACTGACATAAATATCGAACTAATTATAAAGTTTATTTCGAAAACATAAATAGAGGAAAATTCTAAAATCATAGCACGAATTGGGTATTTCACTTGATTTGGGTATTCATTAATTATAATCGAAAATACCCCTGTAAGAATATCAAATTTTGTCAAAACAGAATATAAATCGGCCAAAAAACATAATATTATAAGTTATAAACTGTTTTACTGCGGCTTTATCGATCTCTTTCTAAAACGAAATTTTCTATGAAGTGTACGGAGCTACTACTGTATTGTGACGACACACGCCTGTAGCACTCTTTTTATCTTGCAGGAAACTTTAAAGCTCTATATTTCCGAGACAAGTTAAGATATTAAAAAACCAAAAATGGCATTGTGTTAGAATATTTAAGAAGCATATTATAAATATATAAAATATCAGTTTAATACCCTATTGAAGCAGTGATAGTCTAGTGGTTAGGACTGTGGTCTCCTATTCGGGAGTTCGCAGGTTCGATCCCGGGTACGCACCTCTGACTTTTCGGAGTCAAGTGCGTTTAAGCAATTAAATATCAATTATGCTTCGCAAGCTTCATTCGACGCGATTTGGGGTTTTACATATTGTAGCAACACTTTCTAGCTACCGGCCTTCACGTTATTTGTAGTAGGGAAAAAAGAATTTACGTATGGTATCACCATTCGGTAGACATCCCTACCATTACTCATTAACATTTTCGTGCTCGAGGCCTTCGGACGCACAATATTATAATTAGTTTCGAATATTTTATTTTAAGTAAAGGAGTTAATTAGGTAGTGAAAATCATGGGAAAACGGAAAGCAGAGGAAAAGGTGGCGAAGATTAGAAGAAAAATAAGGAAGTTGGAGGAGAAATTGGCACGGAAACGTATAATGCGTCTACCTTCCAGTTCAAGTGACGAAAACGAGGGTAAGTGTTAATACGAGAATTTAATATTAATACAGGCGCATGATTCAAAGTTTCTTTGTTTTATTTGGATTGATGAATACTATGATGCGAGACTCCGCTTTTGGGTTTACTCCTTCATAATTACGTCAGACAATACTATGATGCGAGACTCCGCTTTTGGGTTTACTCCTTCATAATTACGTCATTAGACAATACAATGATGCGAGACTCCGCTTTTGGGTTTACTCCTTCATAATAACGTCATTAGACAATACTATGATGCGAGACTCCGCTTTGGGTTTACTCCTTCATTTTGTTTTTACGCCATTGATGAATACTATGATGCGAGACTCCGTTTTTGGGTTTACTCCTTCATAATTACGATTTACGAGCTAGATTTTAGCTTTAACAAAACTATTCTATTGTAATAGTTA
The DNA here is from genome assembly GCA_029955525.1 of Oeneis ivallda. Taxonomy (NCBI): domain Eukaryota; kingdom Metazoa; phylum Arthropoda; class Insecta; order Lepidoptera; family Nymphalidae; genus Oeneis; species Oeneis ivallda. Next base: position 9,090,039 of record JARPMR010000011.1, read on the forward strand.
TAACCAGGGTAAAAATAAAAATAAAATATTTTTCCTTTGATGTGGGTACCTTCCTTTTTTCGTTGTAACAAAGGAGGAATAGTAAGACGTTTCGTACGTTTACAGATGTCAATCAGGTGGTAAATGGTGCATTATGTGACCCTGTACCGGTGATTTTCGATTCCACTACCATACACGATGATGAACAACGTCCAGACATCGCGTTATCGTTGAAGGACGCCTCGCCATCACCTGGGACAGCTATCGAGACGCTACCAGTTTCGCAGAACGGTGGTGCCGATTCTGCAGTCGCCGAAATTGAGGAAAATACTGAGGTTGTGCTGGATGGATCAATACTTTCATTACTAGGTGACGCTCCTGAAAATAATATTGAATCAGGTCCCCCTATCCATAGGGATATTGCCACTAGATGGCAGGACATTTTACAGAAAGGTCTTAAAGATGATATTAAAAAAGACTTAATAAAATTGTATCCTATACCTAGTAATTTGGAAATTCTTGTACCGCCAATCCTAAATCCCGAAGTTAAAGCGGCATTAACAGAGCCCTTAGTAAAGCGGGATTTCGCTATTTTTCATAGACAAAAACAGACCGGGATTGCATTATCCGCTTTAAGCAAATCAGTGGACTCGATAATAAATGACCCAAATAAAAGTTTACAAAATGAAACAAAGTCGACTGTATTAAAACCGCTAAGCGATGCCTGTCGCATTTTATGCGATTTATATCAGCTTGAAACGAAAAGAAGGAGAATCCACATAATTATTAAATTCAATAAATAATAAGATGAAAGACATCGTTATGGACACAGTCCCAGGGAAATTTCTTTTCGGTGACAATATGTCTGAAAAGCTTAAAACGGCCCAGGGCATTAATAGATCGGGACAAATTTTAAAAGTCATACCATTCTCTAATAATTCTAATAAGAATACTATGACAGCTGCACCTAGCAATGTTAAGTCTTTAAACCAAAAGACCCCATATCGGAAAACAGCTGCGCGTTCTTATATGGGGAAGCAACGAGTGCAGGATCATGCAGCACCAGCACCGGTACCAGCAAGCAGCCGCCAGCGACACTACCGCCGCAGCCCCCCGCCGGCCGCGGCCCCTCGACGTCAGAGACAGCAGCGCTACTGAACAGTAATAACGAGGAACGATATGCAGGGCGATTGTCTTGCTTCTCTCAACAATGGGAAAATATAACTAGCGACCCGCTTATATTAGGCTGGCTAGACGGTTATGAAATTCCATTTATTTCTACACCTAGTCGCAGCGATAGGCCTTATACAATTTCACATTCAGACCAGGAATTACTTGAATTTAATAAATGTATACAAAAATTATTATATATAAACGCCATTTCAGAATGTAATCATGAGGAAGAGGAATTTGTCTCTAGTGTTTTTTTAGTGCCTAAACCTAGTGGAGAGAATCGGTTTATTTTGAATTTAAAATGTTTAAATAAGTTTGTCAAAACAGAACATTTTAAATTAGAAGATTATCGTACTGCAACCAAGATGATGTTCCCAGATTGTTTTATGGCTTCCATTGATCTAAAGGATGCTTATTACTTATTGCCGATCTATGAGTTTCATAGGAAATATTTGAAGTTCAAATTTAATGATACTCTTTATGCATAATATAATTGCTTACCGTTCGGGCTGGCGACAGCACCTTATGTTTTTACAAAATTATTAAAACCAGTAATGGAATACTTTAGGTCAAACAATATATTAACAGTTATTTATCTAGATGACATAATGATTTTTGGTAGGTCATATTTGGAGTGCAATAGAAATATTTCATTCATTAAAAACGCTCTCGTTCTGGGAATCTGGGATTTATAATAAATTATGAAAAGAGTTGCTTAATACCTTCAAGAGAGTGTAAATATTTAGGTTTCATATTTAACTCTCAAAAAATGATACTAAAATTACCCGAGGAAAAGAAGGCTAAGATTCAAAAATTAATTTTGAAATTCATAAATACAGAAAAATGTAGTTTACGTAATTATGCTAGATTTGTTGGTATATTGATATCAGCCTGCCCTGCTATTGATTACTCTTGGTTATATACCAAGATTTTCGAAAGATTTAAATTTTTGTGTTTAAAGGAAAATTCTTCATACTATCAGATCGTAAAAATCCCAGCTACGTTACATGAGGATATGTTATGGTGGTTAAGGCATATTATGAACGATTATGCTAAAGTACGAACCCATAACTATGAGTGTGAAATATTTTCAGACGCTTCTCTTACGGGATGGGGAGCGTACTGTAATAAGAATAAAGTCTATGGTTTTTGGACCGAAGAGGAAAGATTGCAACATATAAACTCATTAGAACTTAAAGCAGCTTTCTTTGCTTTAAAAGTTTATGCTAAACATCTTACTAATACGGAGATTCTTTTACGAATTGATAATACTACAGCTATAGCATGTATTAATAAAATGGGTAGCGTACAGTATGCACATCTGGAAAAAATCACTCGTCAAATTTGGCAGTGGTGTGAACAAAGAAAAATTTTCTTATTCGCATCATATATCAAAGTTTATGCTAAACATCTTACTAATACGGAGATTCTTTTACGAATTGATAATACTACAGCTATAGCATGTATTAATAAAATGGGTAGCGTACAGTATGCACATATGGAAAAAATCACTCGTCAAATTTGGCAGTGGTGTGAACAAAGAAAAATTTTCTTATTCGCATCATATATCAATTCCAAAGACAATGTGGAAGCGGATGCAATGTCTAGAATGAAATTCCAAGAGACAGAATGGGAACTTGCAGATTATGCGTTTCAAGAAATTATTCTGTCATTTAAACAACCTACTATTGATTTGTTTGCATCTAGAAATAATAAGAAATGTCCCACTTACGTATCTTGGAAGCCAGATCCTGAAGCTTGGGCAATTGACGCGTTCACATTGTCATGGACTCATCTTAATTTTTATGCTTTTCCTCCTTTCTCCATGGTATTAAAAGTGATACGAAAAATTATAGATGATAAAGCTGAAGGTATTGTTGTAATACCGAATTGGAAAACACAACCTTGGTATCCATTGTATCAAAAAATTAAAATTTCTAGAGAAATATATTTTCGACCAAGTAAAGAATTGCTTGTATCTCCTTTCAGAATTCATCACAATCTACACAGTTCGCTAGAACTGATTGCCGTAAGATTGTCAGGAAAACAATATTAAGACAGACAACTTTCCTCAAAATCTGTGGATATCATATTATTCTCTTTGACTGAAAATACATATTATAAGCAATATGTTGGCTGTATTAGATTATGCATTAAGTACTTTGAGATAAATAACGTCATATTATGCTATGATTCTATGCCTATTCTAGAAATAATATATTACCTTAGCCGATTTTTTGATCAGGGAGTACGGTATGGCACCATTAACTCTCTTATAGCAGCAATAAGTTTGTTAATGGGAAATCCCATAGATAATAATAGGATAAAGAGATTCATGAAGGGAGTAGGTATATAGGTTACGACCTCATACGCCTAAATATGATATAGTTTGGGAAGCTAATATCGTTTTAAATTATTTGAGCCAGTTCTGGCCCAACCATGCGTTAAGTCTACAAGACTTATCAAAGAAAACCGTCACACTTAATGCTTTAGTAATAGCTTATAATGTCCAGACCATCACCCATATCAAAAATCAGTAATGTTGTCATGCAATACTTAGAATAGTATAACAATTAATACATATGATTATAATAATAATTGATCAATGATTTATGATTAATGTAATTAAGTAATTAAATTATGGTAAGTTAATTATTTTTCTATAAAAGAAATTAATAAAAATACCTATCCTACCTATTCTAGTCTGTATTATTTTTACTATATACAGCTATAAACATCTACAATATGTAAAACCCCAAATCGCTAGAATGAAGCTTGCGAAGCATAATTTATGATCAAACGAACTTACCTGTAAGTGAAGTTCGATCCTAATTATGTGAGCAAGCTTCATTCGACGCGATTTGGGAGAACCCACCCTAATCTAGTATCTATTTTATGTGTTAATAAGTGTTCGTATTTAAAGTTAACCCTCCCAATGTACCGTATACTTTAAGTATAAATAAACATGTAAAAATAATCACATTCATAAATAGGTATTAGCATAGGTATTACCACAAGCTAACATTTTATTATTTCAGGTACCTATTTTGCTTTAAACTAATGAGTAATGGTAGGGATGTCTACCGAATGGTGATACCATACGTAAATTCTTTTTTCCCTACTACAAATAACGTGAAGGCCGGTAGCTAGAAAGTGTTGCTACAATATGTAAAACCCCAAATCGCGTCGAATGAAGCTTGCTCACATAATTAGGATCGAACTTCACTTACAGGTAAGTTCGTTTGATCATAAATTACACATCGTGAGGAAACCTGCACACCTGAGTGTTCTTCATAGTTCTTGAAGGTGTGTGAAGTTCGCCAATTCGCATTGGGCCAGCGTGGTGGACTATGGCCTATACCCTTCTCTGAGAGGAGACCTCGCTCAGTAGTGAGCTGTTGATGGGTTGCTAATGATGAATGATGAATACCCTATTGTCGGCGTTGTAACTGGATATCTTCTCGTAATTGGGAAACTCTGCGGGATGATTTCACATAGCCAAATCCCATACAATTCGTGTTGGATATTGCGTTGAAGCGCACGAGTAAATGTGGTTGAAGGCAGATGAATAAATAGAAACCCATAGTTCTGCTATTAGGTACGCAATGAAAATTTCTTATAATAATATATATAAATTACGTGTCACGTTGGTTGTCCGCGATGGACTCCGAAACTACTGAACCGATTTTAATCAAACTTCGTAACTATCTGTAATTTGGTTCAACTTGAAAGATAGGATAGTTTTTTTGGATTAGGATAGTTTATTTGTTTTATTTACATACTTAGATAAGTTGGCGGTACGAAATTCGCCGGTTCAGCTAGTAGTTTTAATATTTGTTGATAGATATTGTATTTGACTAGATCTATCACATCTGATCGAATTCAATAACTGTGAACCAAAGATCGTCGTCATCGTTTCGAACGACATTGACAGATAGAATTTCATACAACAATAAGCAACATTTGTCGCTTGTGTTCGTCCAGTGTGTCTGCTAACGCTGCGTTTTTAGTTACGGGTCACAGTTTCTCAATAGCTTGGGACAACAACAGTACTTACGGTCTGGTGCTTAGAGCCCTGTTGCCGTATGCTTAAGCTATATCAGTTGCTCTGCTTCTTCAACGGATTTCCTCATTTCGCACGTAATCACAAAGTGACGCTCCAAACATATGGCTCTAAATCAAACTGATTGACACTGAGCTTTCATCAAGTCTATACAATATAGATAGCAACTAGCAACAAGATGAAATGTAATATGGAGTCTTAGAAAAACGTAGTTCAACAACTGTAACGTGTTGCTACTAGATGTCGCTAACAGTTGCTTAAACTGAAAAAAGTAGACACATATCACTAATTTCGATGCTGACGTGTGTGCGGCCATGGTGTATTTCCTTAAATGTAGGTTAACACTTTAATAAAAAATATAAAATAATAAGATGAAATGTGTTATCCTCAGGTTATATCAGCAAGGAAACTACGAGTTTAAGAGATTCCACTTGGCTTTGATTTACACGGTATATTACTTGATTGCCGTGTGGTGACGGCAGATCAGAATACAGTTGTCACCACCCCTCCTCTTCCCGCGGGTGTCGTACGAGGCGACTAAGGGAATATAGCGGAGAACGGGCAGCAGCGTCCTCTGTGCTACTACTACCATCTACTGCGATCACCAACCCGTCTGCCCCGCGTGGTGATTATGGGCAAACCCTCCCCTTGGGAGAGGCCTTTAGTCCAGCAGTGGACTGTTATAGGCTATTGATGATGATGATGATTACTTGATTTACAAAGTTTTAAGTTGTCGTCACGTTTCAGATTTCAGACAGACCAAGAAAGCTGAAAGAATGAACCTTTGTAGCGTAGCATCTTAGAGAAAGAAAACCCAGAATAAATAACGATGGTTTTCTTTCTTCTTATTAAAAGTAGTTAGAACGAGGCAAGTAACAAGGACAATTTATTTAGGTATTAGGTTAGTATCAGGGTTTTTGTATACTATAATAATTATTATAAAGTTCGTTGTATGCAGACAATAAAAACCTAGTCGAGAGGAATCATCTCATCTCAATAAGTTTATTACCATTTCTTCAAAGAATCTCGACAATAAAGAGAAAATAAGATAGTAGGAACTCGAGCTTCCGTTGTTGTTAAGCTGAATACAAATTTTTTAATAGGGCAGAATTAAACGATATATTATTGTTATTAGATTAATTTTATAATTTAAGATGCTGGATCGATGAAGCGCCTTAAAACTTTTTGAATTCGATAGATTAATTTTTTCAGAACCATAATATTTTAACTTATCTTTCGCTGCTTTTCATCATAAGTATCATCTTTTACTTGAACTAGCTTACCATTTAATAAATCATATTAATTACTCAGTCATAGAGAGCAACGCTGATTTAAAAATGAGCTGAAATAATTTCAGACTGTCTGCAGGCTGTCAGGACACTTGTAATTTATGTTGAAACCCAGGTAATTTGGTGGAATGCTCCTGACACTCCTCCGGGTGGTCCCGCCTGGTCGCGGCAGGCATCCCCTCTCTAAATACATTCATACATCATACGATATGGTCTGCACATATATCCGATTTTGGTGTGAAAGCAAAATAACATAACACTCGTCGCTTTTAGCAGCAAACCGTCACGCTTGAAGTACTAAATATTGATATCCTTGTTTCATTGAAAATAGGGAGTTTTAGTGTGTAACAAAATCGTTTACATGACAATAAACGATAAAGCGGACATAAAACAACGTATCGGTGCTCACTAATACATATTTTATAGAGGGCTAATTTTGATGTCGTTTTATCTTATTTTGATTTTTCCCGTTTATAACAGAACGATAGTTGCAGGGTGAAATAAATTGTATTAAATTGAAATAAATTTGAGTTTAAAGAATACAAAATGAGTTTTCTAGTTGAATCACTCTTATTGGTAACGGTAATTTACGTAGTTCTACCCAATCACATCTACCAAAATATGGTTGCGCAAGAATAAAAACCAAAAAAATAAAAAAAGAACCAAATTATTACTTGTATTAAAAAAATACTTTTGACCTGTCTGCTGTATTAGCTAAAACTAGAGTAGGATCGAATGAGGATTTTTTGAAAACGACTATGCAAAAAATCATCACCACCCACCACCAGATTTCAAACGTATATCAGTTAATATATCATGGCAGCCTGATGATTTTTTACTATGACGACACGTATGTTTGGGGTTTTCATGCGAATCGAGTTAGAATTATTTATTTATTTACTTTTCAGTAAATTACTTTGGATACCAGTTTATTAGTTAAAAATTATAAAACGAATATACAGGAGCATTAACCAACTGGAAAAAGCTATTGTAAGACGCACATGCGTTTCTGATACGCAGAGAAAAAACCGCGCCGCGCGCTGCCCGCGCTCCCTCTGACCACTCCCGCCCTTGCGTCGACTGTGCATGCGCGTGCGTACTTCAGCGTGCATACATTCTTTTGTATTTTTTTAAAAACCCCAGTCATTTTTGGATTGAAAATGGTTATTAGTTTTTTTATGGGACGTCACAATAATATTAAAAATAGTGCCGCGTCTGTTGGGGACAGTGCCCATAAATTTTTTTGCATAGTCCTTTAAATAAATTATAACACGCTACTGCGGCCCGTTTCCGCTCTGGCCTCTATGTGTTTCATCCTTAAAACGCAAATTTAAAACGGCATATAATGTTCATTTAAAATTGCATTTATACAGTACTGCATCGCTTAGCTAAGGCTTTTTAAAAACAAAGCAATACGCGCGGTTTTATAATGTTCACACAGTAGACCAGGGGGTTGCATAAAGACTCGTTCGCAAGAGTGCGGCCGGACATAGCCTGTTATAAAGAACGCTTTCAATTCCAAATGGGTCACGAGTTTACTGGACGCTGAATTTATTGCTCCGGGAATATTATATTCAGTGGACTGGCTTATATAGGTTTAGATGTCAGATCATGTTGCCAGTGGGTGACGGCGAGGAATTCTGTTTACACTCCAGTCCTAAAGCCTTACCCTTTTCATAGAGTAAATTCCATGTCACCCATTTTTGTTAGAAACTTAGTTATCTCAATAAATTATTATGACCCGATGCGGTAGGTGCTGGGTTAATCTGTTCTTATTTGGCTTCTTAAAAAACTCTTACCTAAATTAAATTGACTTTTCATACCTTAGCGCCTTCCTTTTATGCAAGGGAAATTGAGAAAATGGACACTCTGTAATGTCAATGGTTCGTGTAAATAACACACGGTCGCTGCGTCACCAGTTCCTTTATCTTTGCTTGAACTTGATACGCTTCCGCGTGTCTTGATAATTATTGTTAAGGATTAGTACTACTAATTATTTATAATATAAGATAATATAAATATCTTCAAGTTGGCCTACATAATATTATATATTATCATACTAATATTATAAATGCAAAAGTGTGTTTGTTTGTTGGTTTGTCCTTCAATAACGCCGCAACAGTGCTACAGATCAAAGCTCCCGAGGGATTTTAAAAACCTAATTCCACGTGGACGAAGGCGCGGGCAAAAGTATTTCATTTTTGATAGGTATTTTATTGGTATTAAACAATACATATTTCCAGCGAATAGCCGATGTTTAAACAAAGCAGCCTGTTCAATGTGCCGCCACTTTTACTAAACTAGCGGCACGTTATGATGGCCGGTTTGACACATTACAATAGTGATGTGGAATGTCAATTTATTCTCGAACAAAAAACAATTAAGTTTTGTTTTTGTACCTGATTAAATAGGTTTAATAAAACAAAAATGTATATGTTTATTTAATTTATTTGAACGAACTGAATATTTGAATGAAAATGAATATACATACTTTATATGCACACAAGAAACATATGAATACAAAAGATACCAAAAAAGGTGCCACAAAAGGCCATAATTAATCAGATTCATCCATACTACTATTTTCACTGTCGTCACTGCTATCATCACCTACATTAATAATTATATGTTCGTTTTCTATAATATTATCTATTTTCACATCTCTTTCATAATCTTCCCTTATTAATTTAACAGTTCTATTCACAACCTTTTCCCAGTCTCCTTTAGTCACATGTTCACAAGCTTCTTCTAATAATTTTAGCATTTTTTTTGTGGTAAATGGGGGTTCTGTATTGTGTCTTGCAGCATATCCCTTAATTTGAGCCCACACCAACTCAATCGCATTATACTCACAATGGTAAGGCGGTAACCGTATAACTCTGTGCCCATGTTCTAATGCTATTTCGTCAATGACGTATCGGATCTTGGTTGGTTTGTTTTCTTTTAAAAGACGTACTAATTCCGCTTTTAACATATTCATGTTTGCATCTACGCCATTTTTACGAAGCCATGCGACGATATCAGCTTTCTTTTGGGATTGGGCAGGTGGCTTGTCAATTTGCATCGAGTGGTATGGGGCGTTGTCCATAATTATAATAGATGGTTCAGGGAGGCTACACAACATTTAGGTAAACCATTCAGTAAACTTTTCTCCATTCATGTCTTCATGATAGTCTCCAGTGGTTTTTGACGCAAAAGCCATGAGAGAACCTTCGACAAACCCGTTGATGGTTCCGGCGTGACAAATTATAAGTCGCGATCCTTTTCGTACAGGAACTTTGGAAGTAGATGCTGCTGTGTCATCGTTCCAAGAACGGCCTACAGTATGGTTAGCATTAAGCCATGTTTCAACCAAGAACACAACATTTTGCCAATTTTTGATTTCTTTCACTTGCCGTAAAAAAGTATACCTTGCCATCGCTATATCAAATCTTTCCATCAATATTTTGCGTTTGTTACATTTTTTGTATCGAAATCCAATGGTCTTCAAAATCTTCGTTAAAGAACTTTCCCCACCGAAGAATAATCCAGCTTCCTTCAGTGAATGCACCAACTTTTTTCTTGTTGGATACTCCTTCTGTAAATAGTAGCCGTAAACATGTCTTCGGATAGCATCGGCATCAAAGCTATCGATGCCTACGACTGGTTTTGCTCGTTTTCTCTTTTTTGGTGTGTGAAGTTTATTTTCTTCTGTGCCAGTCTCGCCATATTTTTTTTTAGTTATCCGTCTAACAGTTCGTTGTCCAATATTAAGCGCATCAGCTACGCGTTCAACCACTGACGTTATAGGTAAAATTGGCCCTCCATTTTGAGCTTCACGATCGAAATAGTTACGAAGGCGTATTACGAACTCACGTGTCTGACTATTTAGAACAGTTCTCTGCGTACGTTCGGTCATATCGACGAAATCCACAACAAAGGGCTTGAACAGAGTCCAAATTAACGAGCAAGGGTCAACAGTAATGCAGTATCAATATTTGAAATCCAAAGCCAGGTCAAAACTATATCACAATCGCATTGCACTGACAGTTTATACTTTTCGAAGCAACGTCAATTCGAAACTGCTTTGTTTTGCATTGAGCATTGACGCGAGTTTGCCGGAGGTAGTAGTTGTGCTAGCCAGCGATCCTATGTGACGATCGTATTAGATTCCATTTTTAAAAATTTTCAATTTAGAAAACCAAATGCCGAGTTGTGGTATATATCATATAAAAATAAAAATTTTACCTTTTGTATGAAACAGCTGATATTTTTTTGCGATTTCAGAGGTTTGTCCACATAGTGAAAATTGTTCATATTCACAAGTACATTCACCCCTTAAATGGTGCAAACTGATTTTTCTACACTTGTATACATTTTAGAAATCAATTTAATAAATAAATTTTGAGTCCTAAACCTAAAACTACATTCGATAAAATTTATGAATCTCTGCACATCACTATCGTCAATAAAGTAATACAATTATTTCCTTCAAAGTCGTTATCAATTAATACGGAACTTCATGAGCGGACAAACGTCAAACCGGCCATCATAGCGTGCCGCTAATATAGTTGATTGATACATGGGATGTGCGAGGTAGGCCCCGATACGTCAGTGTTGCGTCACCGCGCGGGATTGGTAGCGTGAGGCGGCATTAGGGGGCATTACCAATTACCATCGGTCTCTATTGTTGACATTATGAGTGAAAGCCTATGTGACTAATGGCTCTATTCTCCATTCGTTAGAAATGTATTCACTGTTTTAGTCCTGAAGGTGTTTGAATTATTAAAAAAACCTTATTAATCAAATAATAAATAACAACTAAATAATTTATAAACTACCTAATTATAAAAAACATTGTAAACATTCTTGTATATTAAAAGTGTTAGGAGTGAGGAAAACAATAACCCTACAGTTAAAGATACGGGCTAAAAACGGAAAAGGTCGAAAGTTCAATCCCCACCCGTTGCACTGTTTTTGTACCCACTCGATCCTAACACGAGCTTTCCGCTTATTTTATGCAGAGGAGAAATGGTCGAGTTTAACTTGGCTAAAAACATGTTAGTTTCATTCAATTTTGAATAAGCGAGCAAAACTACAGGAAAATAAATACATCTTTTTCTTCTTCTTTTTCTAATCTAATCTAAATCTAAATAATATATAAAAGGAAAAGTTGACTAACTGAATGATCTATCAACGCACAGCTCAAAGCACTGGCCGGATCGGGCTGAAATTTGTCAAACACATAGCTTTTGACACGAAGTTATCCGCTAAGAAAGGATTTTTGAAAATTCTAGAATAGAATTGAAATTTTTTTTAATCAAATAAACTTTTTTACAAGTGCTTTTGAATCGTCGAAGAGTCTTCCACTGGTTCGGAATGCCCTTCCTGCCGAGAAGAACCAGCAAGAAACTCGGCAGTTACTCTTTTTAAAACAAGCTTACAATACAATAGATACTATGCTATGTATCCAGTGTTTCCACAACGAGGGGCTACTGACAATTATTCAATAAATATATTAAGATGGGCTGACAGAAAGTAGCCCCATTCCCGCCATGACGCATGACGCATAACCCAGCCATTGCTTCGTTTAACCATATTTGATGGAACGTAACAACCCGCATCACACGACACCGCCATGTTTAAAGAGTGCTTGACATACTTAGGCTACCCATGTTAAGGCATCGAATTGAATACTAATAATATTCAAATACTCATTTTAGGACATGACTTATTCAACCCTAAGGGGGCAAAAGGGGGTTTAAAAAAATAACGTGATCAAAGCACAGAAAAAAGATAGTGTTTATTCAATAAGTATAATAATTATAATACGTGTAAGTAACTATAGTTATAATCAAGCATTGATTGGTAAGATTACATGAAAATCTTCGGAACACAACAGCGCGTTAAGATCAAGAACCAATCAAAGGGGGATGTAGGCGATCTCTAAAGGCTTGCATCGTTATTAAACTAGCGGCACGCTATGATGGCCGGTTTGACACATTACAATAGTGATGTGGAATGTCAATTTATTCTCGAACAAAAAACAATTAAGTTTTGTTTTTGTACCTGATTAAATAGGTTTAATAAAACAAAAATGTATATGTTTATTTAATTTATTTGAACGAACTGAATATTTGAATGAAAATGAATATACATACTTTATATGCACACAAGAAACATATGAATACAAAAGATACCAAAAAAGGTGCCACAAAAGGCCATAATTAATCAGATTCGTCCATACTACTATTTTCACTGTCGTCACTGCTATCATCACCTACATTAATAATTATATGTTCGTTTTCTATAATATTATCTATTTTCACATCTCTTTCATAATCTTCCCTTATTAATTTAACAGTTCTATTCACAACCTTTTCCCAGTCTCCTTTAGTCACATGTTCACAAGCTTCTTCTAATAATTTTAGCATTTTTTTTGTGGTAAATGGGGGTTCTGTATTGTGTCTTGCAGCATATCCCTTAATTTGAGCCCACACCAACTCAATCGCATTATACTCACAATGGTAAGGCGGTAACCGTATAACTCTGTGCCCATGTTCTAATGCTATTTCGTCAATGACGTATCGGATCTTGGTTGGTTTGTTTTCTTTTAAAAGACGTACTAATTCCGCTTTTAACATATTCATGTTTGCATCTACGCCATTTTTACGAAGCCATGCGACGATATCAGCTTTCTTTTGGGATTGGGCAGGTGGCTTGTCAATTTGCATCGAGTGGTATGGGGCGTTGTCCATAATTATAATAGATGGTTCAGGGAGGCTACACAACATTGAGGTAAACCATTCAGTAAACTTTTCTCCATTCATGTCTTCATGATAGTCTCCAGTGGTTTTTGACGCAAAAGCCATGAGAGAACCTTCGACAAACCCGTTGATGGTTCCGGCGTGACAAATTATAAGTCGCGATCCTTTTCCTACAGGAACTTTGGAAGTAGATGCTGCTGTGTCATCGTTCCAAGAACGGCCTACAGTATGGTTAGCATTAAGCCATGTTTCATCCAAGAACACAACATTTTGCCAATTTTTGATTTCTTTCACTTGCCGTAAAAAAGTATACCTTGCCATCGCTATATCAAATCTTTCCATCAATATTTTGCGTTTGTTACATTTTTTGTATCGAAATCCAATGGTCTTCAAAATCTTCGTTAAAGAACTTTCCCCACCGAAGAATAATCCAGCTTCCTTCAGTGAATGCACCAACTTTTTTCTTGTTGGATACTCCTTCTGTAAATAGTAGCCGTAAACATGTCTTCGGATAGCATCGGCATCAAAGCTATCGATGCCTACGACTGGTTTTGCTCGTTTTCTCTTTTTTGGTGTGTGAAGTTTATTTTCTTCTGTGCCAGTCTCGCCATATTTTTTTTTAGTTATCCGTCTAACAGTTCGTTGTCCAATATTAAGCGCATCAGCTACGCGTTCAACCACTGACGTTATAGGTAAAATTGGCCCTCCATTTTGAGCTTCACGATCGAAATAGTTACGAAGGCGTATTACGAACTCACGTGTCTGACTATTTAGAACAGTTCTCTGCGTACGTTCGGTCATATCGACGAAATCCACAACAAAGGGCTTGAACAGAGTCCAAATTAACGAGCAAGGGTCAACAGTAATGCAGTATCAATATTTGAAATCCAAAGCCAGGTCAAAACTATATCACAATCGCATTGCACTGACAGTTTATACTTTTCGAAGCAACGTCAATTCGAAACTGCTTTGTTTTGCATTGAGCATTGACGCGAGTTTGCCGGAGGTAGTAGTTGTGCTAGCCAGCGATCCTATGTGACGATCGTATTAGATTCCATTTTTAAAAATTTTCAATTTAGAAAACCAAATGCCGAGTTGTGGTATATATCATATAAAAATAAAAATTTTACCTTTTGTATGAAACAGCTGATATTTTTTTGCGATTTCAGAGGTTTGTCCACATAGTGAAAATTGTTCATATTCACAAGTACATTCACCCCTTAAATGGTGCAAACTGATTTTTCTACACTTGTATACATTTTAGAAATCAATTTAATAAATAAATTTTGAGTCCTAAACCTAAAACTACATTCGATAAAATTTATGAATCTCTGCACATCACTATCGTCAATAAAGTAATACAATTATTTCCTTCAAAGTCGTTATCAATTAATACGGAACTTCATGAGCGGACAAACGTCAAACCGGCCATCATAACGTGCCGCTAGTTTAAATGTACAGAAGGCATTGCTTGCTGAAGCTGTACACGTTTAAACTTGGATTGCAGTGCAATTCTCGATACGGTCTCGATCTAATGTAAAAATTACGATTGTTGGATTGTTTGCAGTGAAATATCCTTCAACAATATATACAATACACATAGGTTAGGTATGTGGCTTAATCTTTTTGACCCATAAGTTAAAATGTTATAAAAAATGCTATTTTGGGTTGAACTATAAGATACTGTTAGGGATTTAATAATTATGTCAGAACAAATAAATATGAGGTATCAATTAAGTACCCAATTATTCTAATTAATTATTATAGATCCAGCATACTTCCATGACTGGAAGTGAGCTTAGTAGTAGCTTAAATAATTGACAAAAAAACATAGGTCTAATAAGGATGTTTGTCGGAGAAATAACATCAAATTATTTATTCGATCCATATTGATTAATTGATGGTCTTAATGATACTGTGTATTGAACGCGAAGGCAGGAAAACCATTAGGAATTAATGAATGAGGCATTATTTGCCACAAAAAAGATCGGCCGTTCAACGAAACAAAATTATTGGAGAATTGCACGAAATAAAAGATGAAAGAACTTGCTCGTAATTGGATAATTATTATGTTGTATACAAAGAAATCAAAAAGAAAACTCTTTGGAAGAGACAAATATGTTGTATACTTTGCATCAGCAATCAGCTCACTTTTGAACGCAGGTCTCCTCTCAAGTAAGAGTTTTAGATCAAAGTCCAACACGCTGACCCAATGCAAATTGGTATACTTCACACACATTCGAAAACGTTATGGAGAACTTTCAGGCGTGCAGGTTTCCTCACGATGTTTTCCTTCACCGATCACCGATGAAGCATGTAATAATAATGGTCTTAATATTCATTTAAATATTTTTAGTCATTTTTAGCTAGAAATCTAGGGTAGTGTAATGAAATACGCGAATTCAATCGCCATTACGATTTTTCAAGTTTATCATACAGATGTTCAACTGTCTTGGTGGTTCCCTCGAACCTTGTGTCTTTTCAGGCCTTTTATGTTAATTAAATTCACAAAACAGCATATCACGGCTTTAACCGCTAGCATGCTTATCAGAGACCTAAAGCTCAGCGCCTAAGCACTGATGGAGTCACGCGATGCAACGATTAGAACGTCTTTTCTTTATTCTAGTGAGTATTAGGTATATCGTCTATTATGGCTCGGTCATTCTTTTGTCTGTTTATTGTAACGTTAGTTTCAATAAACAGACAAAAGTCTGTTCATTAGTTATTACCGTAGTCATAATATTATGATTGTCATGTAAACATATAGGAGCAATACGTGCTGAAAGATGCTGAAGCAAGACGAGTATACCATGCCTCTAAAAAAGTTTTAAATGCAAATGCAGAGTCAAACGTATATAAACTATTCTGATTATGACTAAATATATTCCCTTTTCCTCTCCAATTGAGCGTAAAGCTATGAATAGGTATGACAATAATGCAACGGGATTTAAACCGTTGATCTTTGTTTTCAGTACATTGGCATGTCTTGATCCTTGCACTATTGAGGATTTTTATATTCTACTCTCTTTGCAAGCATCAAAACTGTAGTAGTTTTTACATAATTCTAAGAATAGAATCACAGTAGACTTGCAGGAATCAGAATTAATGATGGCATTATCACATCAAGTTGCATGCAAAGTACGAAAAAATATTATGATTCATATTATGGAAAAAAAAAAACAGAGTAGAAAACACATTTTTTTATAAACACAAATGACCACGCAAAAAATCGTCCCCACCCACCAACAGATTTCAAACATATCTCAGTTAATACATCATGGCAGCCTGATGTTTTTTTACTAAGACGACGTAGATTTGGGGTTTTCATGCAAATCGAGTTAGAGTTATTTATTTATTTATTTTTCAGTGAATTGTTTTGGATACCAGTTTAGTAGTTTATAATTATAAAACGAACATACATTAGCAATAACCTAGCATAAAAAACCTATTGTGAGACGCAGACGCGTTTCTGAGACGCAGAGAAAAATCCGCGCCGCGCGCTGCCCGTGCTCCCTCTGACCACCACCCGCCCTTGCGTAGCCTGTGCATGCGCGCGCGTACTTCAGCGTGCGTACATTCTTTTGTACTTAAAAAAACCAATGATTTTCGGATTGAAAATGGTTATAAGTCTTTTTATGGGTCATCACAATAATGTTAAAAATAGTGCCACGTCTGTTGGGGGGTGGGGACAGTGCCCATACAATTTTTTGCATAGTCCTTTGGATTTTTTTTAGTGATATACTCAGGTACGGTAAGTAGTATTAAGTCGTAAAGGTAGAACAGAGAAACCATGATATGTTAGTAAGCTAAAGCCTGAAGGCGCCAATTTTGTAAACGCAATTTGACAAGTTGGCTAGTAAGTACCTAAAGAGCAGGAAATTACTGAATAAATTCAATTGCCTCTATCGGCTCTGTACTTGATCACCCCATTGCGTGCCCGCACTGCGATTTTGAACATAAGTAAAGCATGACGTGTTGCCTCCTTGCTTAAAATTACACGTTATGTAGAATTCCTTGAAGTTATCTAATACCTTTAAACGAGCAATTCATGTAATGGACATGGCTCCAACGATTTTCAGGGGGTTTTGGGGGCGATAAATCGATCTAGCTAGGTTTCACTTTTAGAAAATCCATGTTTTCAGGCAATGAAAAACCCCTACAATATCATTAGAATACGAAGGTAAATTTCGCCACTAGCTCCGCCGCCATAATAGCTCAGGTGGGAAATGGGGCGGTCCCGAAACCAGAAGACCCCGGTTCGAGTCCAGATGATTATTTTGTCCCTTTTTTACAAGTTCCTTCTTTTGTGAGAACAACTATTTATTATTGGGGGCCCTTTATTAACGCATCTAATTAATGACCGAGCTTTTAAAAAGAATACGGTAGTAATTACATTAGTAATAAAGAAACCGACATAGTGCAAATATTTTTATCCTATTGGTGAACTGTTTTACCGACACAGCACACTAAAGCTACTTAACAATAGATAGCGCTGTTAATCAACAGTTAAACTTTTGCTATATAAAGTTGCTTCCCACAAACATAATATAAAGGGAAGTAATTTCCAAAAAAAAAACGATTTACGAAAAAAAACCGATCTAAGCTCGGTCACCCAGGTAAAGGCGACCGTCGAACTGTTGGTAATACATATGAGCTTTGTTTTTGCTACAATCACGACTTCGAGAAATAATTAATAAGAATAAGGAAATTACCCATATAATTTCTTTATTTATTTATCTTTTTCTAATATATTATTATCTACCAATATGAAAGTTTTGTCTTGTAGGTATAACTATAACTAAATAATAACTCTTCCCACACCATCGGCCAATATTTAACTGGCGCAGGTCGTAATATCGATTGGTGTAACAAAACTTAGGTGGAATTTTTTAAAAGAATAATGGTAATTTAAGATTATAATTAATTCATAGCTTTCACCTTTGTCTTGTGTTTTGTGCTCCAATTATTTATATTCTCTGACAATATGTGAGAGAAAGAGTTTTCCTCTGGAAAAAGCACAGCCTGTATTAAATTATGAATGAAACAAATAATATTGCCATGTGTGTGTATTGCTTTATAAGGAGGGTGAACACATTTAAACAAGAAATTTTGGATTCAATAGAATGTATTCTTGAATTAGGTTACCATCATAATTCGGTATCCTACTAATATTATAAAGTTTATAATTATTTTATTTTAAACTAATAAATAAAGTTTATGAAGATACTCACGAATCTTCATCCATCCATATGGATGGATGTTTGTAACTCCCTCGCGCTACAGCAAAAGGCGATTTGGCTGAAATTTGGAATGGATCATACCCAGGATTAACACATAAGCTACATTTTATCCCGGAAAATGAAAGGATGACAACGGGAATTAAAAAAACTTAATCCACCCGGACGAAGTCGCGGGTATCTTCAAGTATTACAATAAAGCATTAATATTATAATAAAACTGTAACAGGTCCAATTCTGTACATTGAAGATATTTTGAAATTTTTTGAGGGCACTCTATAATCGATACTGAAGCCAAAACCATTTTTTTTAATTTTTTGTCTGTCTGTCTGTCTGTCTGTCTGTATCTTGGCCGCGCATCACGCCGAAACTACTGGACGGATTTAAATGAAACTTGGCACTATTTAAGTTCATACTACGAGGTATAATATAGGATACTTTTATCCCGAAATTCAGCACGGTTCCCTTGGGAGAGGGGATGAAAGTCAAAATGTGTATTTAGCTGTAATTCATTAAGGCGTATTCCGATTTCATTCATTCTTTTTTTGTTAGAAAGCGGATACTTTAGAAATTGTCCTGTAATTATTTCAAGGTCGTCAATTTAGTAGTTCAGAAATTATAGACATCACAATCTTCAGTATAAGGTTTAAATTACTTGAACCCCGGAATCTACAGGATACTTTGAATGTACGGCTCATCTTAAGCTGGCATCCGTACTTTATCGTATATAGCCATCGTGGATAGCCCTATTTTGTCAAAGTCAAACTACTCCAAAGGCGTCAGATTTTGCCCGATCATTACTACATACTATATAGTAGGTATGGATGTAATACATCGTATGGACGTAATGTTACAGTGTTTTCATATGCAATTTAATATTCTAATCATACTAATATTATAAATGCGAAAGTGTGTTTGTTTGTTGGTTTGTCCTTCAATCATGCCACAACAGAGCCACGGATCGATTTGATTTTTTGCATGGGTACTATAGTTGAGGACCTGTAGAGTGACATAGGCTACTTTTTATCCCGGAAAATCAGTGTTCACGAGGGATTTTAAAAACTAAATCCACGCGGACGAAGTTGCGGGCATCAGCTAGTAAAGCAATAAAGTCGAACGATACAAACAAAATTAGATAAGTTGAGCAAAAGGTGAACACAGGAAATTAGTGAATAAGTTCGATTGGCTCCATAAATTGTGTACCTGATCACCACCTTGCGTGTTAACCTTGCTGTGCTCTTGAATATATAAATAAGACCCTATATTACTATTACCGTTGGGGTATTTATAATGTATGCTTTAGTGAAAAATAGCTAGTTTCTATTTCCCAAGTTAGAGTAACTTTGGCTTCGCTCGCATTCATTTCAGACCAAGTATTCATGATGTGAACACTTAATAGTATTTAAAGAAAAATTAATACCTATTCCTTTGCTATAATCCGTCAAACAGAATAAATCATTTAACACTCGACGTAGGTTTCGCTCCGATACCGGAACATCATCAGGAGATGTGAACTGAAAAGGGAAAAGTGTCCATATCTTGAAAACTACTGAATTGGATTTGATAAAACCTTAACTGTTCCCTAAGTTGAAGTAAATGTAAGCAAATAAAAAATAGTTTCGAAGAAATGCGTGGAAAAATAGTTTGAAGCCTAATAGATCATGTGATTATTTAACAGCTCCAATAATAATTACATACATACGTGTCGAATTGATAAACTCCTTTTTTGAATTTGGTTAAAAATGGATGGATTTGGATAACATTATAATATTAATTTTATCATCACCAGATATACAAAAAACCAAAGGCAAAGACTAGTTAAAGGATAATTATCGGGGCATAATAGTCAGTGCAGATAAATTTAGCTATCAGGTAATTACGCTGGAAAGTGGAGCCAATTTCACTAGGAAATTGAATCAAAACACTTCACTTCGGACCGTCGCGACAAAGGAAAAATATTAGTTTCTAGATTGTGAAAAATTATGAATTATACGGGTATCTCGTACCTACATTAGGCATTAGTGTCACTTTTTAAATTGAAAACTGCTACTTTGCATTCTTTGTTGCAAGAATACTGGCTGACGCCCGTGACTTTGTCCGCTAGATTTAGTTTTCAAAAATCATGCCTCAACGACTCAACGGATCGACGTGATTTTTTGCATGGGTATTATAGGACTATGGGTATGGGATGGTCCTAGTTGAGAACTTTGAGACGACTTACCCGTGCAGTGCAGTATTACCGGTGGTCCTACTGGTCCTGGTTGTGGACGTGAGATTTTTGCCCGTAGTACTACCGAAGTGTCTGAGTGATATAGGTTACCTTTTAAAACAAAAACAGGGTTCACGAGAGATTTTTAAATGAAAGCTAGTAATAAATAATAAATCATTTTATTGTCAGAAAAGAGTACCTACAATCAATTGAGTAGGTTGACTCACAAGTCATCACGAACAAGAAACTCGTATGATTCGCCAATAAACTGAACACGGAATTTCGTTATTATTCATATGAGCATACAGGGAAATTCGATAAGCGTAAAACGTATGAAAGCTCCCTCTCGTCTTTATTTATTTTAGATTACTTCGGGCTTTACAAAGTTAGCGCGAGCCGTGAAAATATCCATGGATAAAAAGGCTTCGCAAATGACAAACTTATGCGAGACGGTGAGAAAGAACAATCGCTAAGTTTTTCAATTCGCCGTTACGATAAGTTTCAAAATGATATGTAAAGATGACAATTTATTTCTCTAAGATGCTCTTTTCGTCGTTGTTGTTTGTCTCATCATAGTTTTCCAATATTTTATTTTGTAATGTACGCCTATTTCGCTGTGTGTATTCCGACATTGTTTTGATTCTGAACTAAAATGTTATTAAAAACAAAACACTATTTGGTGCGACTTCGTCGGTATCTCTGTCTATCACAATTGATTTCAATAACTAGTAGGTACTACTAATACGTCTATATTAGTTATATAGTCTATATATTATAGTCTTATAAGTCTAGAATTTAACTAAGAAGTCTAGAACTTAGAAGTCTAGAATTTATGTAGGTGCGTGTCTTATAAGTCTAGAATTTAAATATTCAACAATTGTTTTTTTATAGATTGTATTGAAATTATACTTTTCTTTTATTACATGAATAAGACCATTATATTCTCGAATTTGGACAGTGAAATACGATTGCACGACTAAATTGAGGACAATTTTAGCATCGCTAGAGAGATACAAGTCACTTCCCGTCTCGGGCATCTGGACCGGCCAGTCGAATGCATCTGACGCAAGTGGATATGAAGCTGTAAATACAGTCCTTGTCAACTGTCATCACCAGCTGTGCGATGTGCGATACAATAATACTAAACAGTATGTCATCGCGTCGCTAGTTTGAGTGCTGACACAGTGTTAACTGTAATTAGTATATCGTCACAAAACAATCTCCTGTGTGTCTTCTCGTTCTCACCCAAGTTTGCGAAGTAAATCATGCTTGGCTTAGACATAATTAATATTATTTTGATCTCTTTCGGGTTTTGAATTTTACTAAAATTCAAAACCCTACAATTATTATAATGAAAGTGTTTATTGTTTATTGGTTTGTCCTTCAATCACGCAGCAACGGTCAACACAATTTTTAGCTTGGGTATATTTTAGATTTTATAATTTTGAATCTGTACGCCTAGAGGTCACTCTATTTGAGTTTATTGATGAGATTTACAGAGGATGTGACTATAGCTACCAATCCTAAATCTATGGGTCTAATACTATTTTTCCCTGACATATTCAATTATTCAACGAATAAAGTATGATAATTATTACAATCATAAGCCTACTAACTAATAGATAATTTTAGCATACCCAACAAGAATCTTTGCGTCTGAATCCATAAGCACAAAGGTATAGGTATACTATACATCTGTGTTCAAACGACTTTGAATATTAAGTTCTATCGGATCTCAGAACACCGAGTGAGAGTACATATTACATCGATATTGTAACGAATTTGAATATCAAATTCCATCGTATCCGAGAATAGGCCTTTAGGGAAAAGGGAATTATTCGGCAAATGTGCCAACTGCTAACCGTTTTACGGCTGAAATGACTCGCCGAATCGGATTTGGATCACGTATCTAAAGCGAAGACAGTTAGACGTATTGTCGCCGACTTGCATAAATTTGCAAAATTAAGAAGACCCCCGTTAACCTAGACTGACTTTTTCCATACATTGAATATTATAAAAATGTAAGGCTTTTGCACAGTATTATTTTTGCCGCGGAACCACGGCAATTGAACGAAAGGGACGCAAACATGCAGACTTATGCCTATTATATATCTTTTGTTTCGCAGCTATGGTCTAGCTTTTTTTAGTAAAACAAAACCATAAAAAAACTGAGTGTTCTAATGCAGATATTGGACTAATACCTATGCGTTTATTTCATTCCTGCTGCTATGATTTCGCGGTAAGGATAGGTATTACAATGGTGTAATGGCAACAAATTAATAGAATATAATGTATAAAGGTGTAAGTGGAGTAGATAATATGACCTTTAGCCAAGTTAAAATAGGACAAGATTGAGATGGGTCTGTATGGAAATGTTTGAAAGCTTTTAGTTCCATTCTATAATAACAATATTAGTTCCATATTAGAACAATTTTGGAAGTCTACTCAGACAAAGAGAGAATTTTGCTGAAATACAAAGGCCTTGTGAATTTTTCTGTCTGCGAACATAATGGTGGATTACTATAATACATTTTATTTTAAAGAATTTTAATACATTAAGTTTTTTTAATGCAACGGGAGGATTAACTATTCGGATTTCAGTAAGCCGTGAGTCTTGTGGTACACATACAACCTTTTTTTGGAAGATCTATTTGGGATACCAGACACTCATCTCTGACTCTTAAAAAATTAAATATAACTAATATATTTTGCTTTGACCAAAGCTTTGACCATAAACATTGCATTTCTTACTACCATAGGCTTTGACAATATTAAGAGACTTGCATACCTGAGAGTTCTCATTTGATAGGAGACCTTTGCCCAGTTATGGACCAGCGATGGTGGGTTGAGTTGAATGAATTAATGAAGGACATATCGCAGTTCAGTGTGGAGGGTGGTTTTTTATTCTGAGTGTCAATTAACCGGAACCAAACTACCATTACGTGAAAGAGAAAAAAATATAAAGCTAAATGCCATTTAAATTATAATTTTAGAAAACCCAATTTTTTTTAATTAATAAAGATAAATATCGTTTGTAGAAAATATTTTTCGATGGATGGCAACACTAAAAACTTTTTCTTCTCTTTTTAGGGTTCCGTACCCAAAGGGTACCAACGGGACCCTATTACTAAGCCTACGCTGTCCGTCCGTCCGTCCGTCTGTCAGCGGGCTGTATCTCGTAAACCGTAATAGATAGACAGATGGAATTTTCACATATTATGTATTTCTATTGCCGCTATAATAACAAATAATAAAAATTAAATTAAATTAAAAAAATTAAATTAAAATATTTCCATGGGTACATGGAAATATTTTTATTTAATTTTTTTTAACGGAACCCTAAAAGAGCGAGGCCCGACTCGCACTTGGCCGATTTTTATCTATCAAGTCTGGCACCTATTACTGTCACTTTAATGTGAGAATGCAATTGAAATTGTCATTTAACTGCCTATTAGACGTAGTCGTAATTCCTAGTTCCATGCCCATTACTGATTACACTTGTCTTGTCAGTTGTTTTAAGATATCGAAAATGACATTCCTGAGAATCACCTGACATTGACAAATTACCTAGACAAATGATATTTTTCAAGTCTTTTTTTTGCCGGTGTTTAATCAAGCAGAGGTCGATAAATGAGTCAAAACAAAAAATGCCCTCAACGACATCATCCGCAGGTCTCTTGCTACTGCTCACGTGCCAGCTGTATTAGAACCAAAAAATAAAAAATAAAAAATATTGGTTTGGCACGTAGTGATGGCAAGAGACCTGATGGTATGACGCTTGTTCCTTGGAGGACAGGGAGGTCGCTTGTGTGGGATGCCACCTGTGTAGATACTCTAGCTGCTTCCCACATCCATGCGACCTCCTCTGTGGCGGGTGCAGCGGCTACTAGCGCCGAACAGGCTAAGAGGCGCAAATATGAAAAACTTGACAGTGGTTTCATATTTGCGCCTTTTGGTGTAGAGACCCTGGGGCCGTGGGGCCCGGAGGCTCGCGCACTTTTTTTAGAGATATCAAAAAAGGTGATCGAGTCTTCCGGGGATCCAAGAGCTGGCAGCTACCTTGGCCAAAGGATTAGCTTGGCTATCCAAAGAGGTAATGCTGCCAGCATCTTGGGTACTATGCCACACTGCGGTGGCTTGGATGGGGTTTTAGATTTTAATTAGTTTTTATTTTAGTTTTAATTTTAGAATTAAATTTAGGTTTAATATAGTATTGTATATATGAAATTTTCTTAAGGATCCAATAAATGAAATAAATAAATAAATAAAAAAAAAATATCGTTTTAAACAAAAAATGTTTTCGTCAATATGGGGTCTTTGAAAAATCTGTAAATTATTTGGATAAATGCCTTTTTGAGTCCCTATCCAAATATATTAAAATCATCCTGGTTAATTAAATTCAAATTTAAAAGCCATTTTTGGACAACTCCTTTGTTATAAATTATTTCTCACGCATCTAACGCATAGCTACTTCTTGACGCAGATGCTCTGTGTTTATGTGTAAAGTTAGTTAAATGTTCTCAGGTAAAAATAGGCAGTTTATCCGCTTTAAACGGTGAACTGATGTTTACTATCCTGTGAAATCAAACACTGTTTTATAGTCATTTAGAGCTCGCGTTAAATGTTCGCAGATGTGAGTTATGGCTGTATCCCACTGATCCCGTATCTCAAACTACTAATCCCGCTATGCATCCTGTTTCCAGTGATGCAACACTGACGCATAGCCTAAATCCGCGAATCGTATGGATCAGCCAATAAAACTAGTATTTTATAAACGAGATTTATTAGATTTTATACATTGTGACGACAATGCATCATATGTATTTATTTTATAAATAAAGGCTAATTACCTTTGGCAAGGCTTGATATACATGCGGCTAAATGTGGCTAATAATGTTCACCATGCTACTTTTTGGTTGGCTAATATATGCAAAACATCAAGTTTTACTAATTTCCTTCATCCAGAAACGAGAATCATTCGTAATGTGTGTGTGAATGCCTACATCCATAAAACAAACATTTTTATAAAACCTATTTTCTAAAAATTCCGTGGAAAATACATGGGAAAATACTAGAAAATCCAGGTTAAAAATTAGTATCTTATGTCCTTAGGATGCAACATAGCACTTTGCGATTTTTTTTGAAATCTTCAACTGATTAAATGTTTAGGCTTCCAGATCAGACTTCAATTCACAATGATTTCACATTTAAAATTAGCGTGATAGTAAATTATGTTTGTTTAAAATTCTCTAAAATATAATATAGAAATGTAAAATACTTGTTAATGTAGATATGTAGTTACATAACCCATGGGAAGAATACGGATGAAAATGCGAGATTTAAAACGTATAAATTGTACTTTTTACATAATTACACAGTTACAAATTATTGCACCTGCTAGTCTTCTTCTTCTAAATATATAAAAGGCAAAGGTGACTGACTGACTGACTGACTGACTGGTCTATCAACGCACAGCTCTAACCAATAGACGGATCGGGCTGAAATTTTGCACACAGATAGTTATTATCACGTAGGCGTCCGCTAAGAAAGGATTTTTGAAAATTCCAACCCCAAGAGGGTTAAATGGGGGTTGAAAGTTTGTATGAGTCCGTCATTTATCAAATTATTTTTCATGTAATGTAATATCCATGAAACTTTAATTTTTGGGCTTTCGATAAAAAAATAAGAAATACGTGTTTCGCAAATTTTGAAAATTCCACCCCCAAAGACTTCAAATAGGGGATGAAAATTTGTATAAAATCCAGATTTTTAAGCTTATTTTCAAGTAATATCCATCAAACTTGGTATTTTGGCTTTCAATTGAAAATAAAGAAGTACGCGTTTGACAGTTTTTAAATGTTCAACTCCCAATGGAGTTAAATAGAGGGTGAATGATTTTTATTAAGAGTGGGTGTGCGCTCGTTAACAGTAAACAGATTTTATTTTTACAGTAGTAGATCAAGTTTCAACTATCCGAAAAAAACACGCAAAAATTACATCATACTGCCAAGGGACGTGCTTGGGCAAAAACATAAAATGATGAAATTTGTTCGATAATAAAAAATCGCGAAATTAGGTCTAATTTTTAACCAATATTCATTTATTTTCAATGTGTTGCATATTACAGAGCCAAAATTTTTACATTAAATTCCGATTGATATTATCAAGAGAGTAGCCTAGTGAATTGAAAAGAAAATGAATATTTTACGAGTTACAAAGTATTTGGCGCTTACTACACTCCGATTCCGCGCAAAACGCTTTCTTTTGTCGCGCCTCACATGAGGTTACGGCTATGTTTTATTTCATCGCGAAATCTGATTTTTTTTTGGCGTTACACGCGTTCTTAATTCTGTCGTTTTTCAACATAAGTATAACCATGAAACTTGGTATGTTGGCTTTTTACGGAGATACGAATCGCGTTAAGTTGGATTTTAATTACCAATAATAATCTAACTTAACGTGAGCTAACCAACCGCTAAGAAACCATTTTTGAAAATTCAACCTCTAAGGGGGTAAAATAGGGTTTGAAAAATCGAACTTAACGTGAGCGAAGCCACGGGAAAAAGCTAGTTCTACATATACACGCATTTAAAATTGATTTATTTTCAAACCTAGGATTCTAATAACTCACTCGTAAGATTGTCTCTCTCTCGTTGTCTTAGGTCTAGTCAAGTTATTATTATAATAGTGAATAGTATATTAATAAATAGTAAAGGAATAGAAAGGGAATATTAGTAAATTATCCTAGGTACCTAGGTACCTACCTCCTAGGTATTGGACAAAATCTTTGTGGACGAAACATAATAGGTATTAATCTCGAAACAAGCAAATTGACGATCGATTTCACAGTTAGTAACCGGGTGTTGAACGAGATTAATAAATAGCTACCCAAAATATTATAGATCCAAATATTTTTATTATTATTCATATTTACGTATTTAGTATAAACTAGTGGTTCGCCCCGAACTGAGACCTCGCGGTAACGGTATCCCATGATTATTCATTCAATCGATACATGATAACCAAAACTGACATTATTATTATGCCCGTTTTCACCAAACATACCTAAATCATCCCCTAAGTAGGAGTCTCTTAACGTAGGTAGCTCCTAAATACAATCCTAAGTCCTAACATCCGTCCCAATATCCTTTTAGGTGTCCCGTACAGGATCGTGATGAATAAGTTGACAGAAAACATCAATCACCTAACTTATAGGTAGCCCGTAAAGGTTAGGGAACGTTAGTGAAAACATTGAATTATTTATCAAACATTGAATTTAACTCGTAGTTCCATGGGAATAGTTACTGACTGCGCCATCTATTAGCATTATTGTGAAGCTATGTTGATGCTATATGAATTACTGACGCCCATTAAAAATTAAATAATCTCGTTTCTTTATAATATTCATATAATTTTAGTATTTGTTGTTCAAGTACAGGATATAAGTGACCTAAAAACATAAAATCAGTTTGAAAATCCATAGCGGATTTTTCTAGAGAGCGTCTTCAAGCGAGCGTATAAAATCGCCACTTTGAAAGCCCCCCATTTCGTCAATTTTAAGGGAAAAATTAAAAAAAAATTATTTTTGTACTCAGTTCAAAATTATCTTTAAAATGATACGTAACAATTTTATGTAACGCGATATTTTTTTTTTTACTTCGCATTCGCTTCTATGAGAGCCCCCCTGAAATAAAGATTTTTATAACTTTTTAAGCCATTTTCGGCTGGAGGCCATCGGTTTACATATTATATCTAAATTTGAAGTAATTACGTTCAGTAATTCAAAAGTTATAAGGCTCTGACAGACGGACGGACGGACGGACGGACGGACGGACAAGTGCAAATCGCCCTAGTTAACTCAAAGACCTTCGCTTCGCTCGGTCGAAAACTATTTTAAAGAACTGACCTCAAACGCCCGCGTCACTAATAAGTATATAATTTATTGTTGATATTTTAAAAACCGACCACCTGGGAAGTATAATAAATACCCTTTGAAACACAAAAAGAATTTTCCAAATCGGTTCAGGCGTCTTCGAGTAATCGGTGAACATACATAAAAAAACTTCCCACGAATTGACCTCCTCCTTTTTTGAAGTTGTTTAAAACAGTATTGTGACTGACTGACTAATATACTGACAGACAATATGTAGACTACTCATTTAAAAGTAATACAAAACAATCTTTTAGTACTCTAGAGGCTTTGACAAAGTTACAGATATCAGTTATTTATTCATCTATTAACTCAAACTTAAATTGAATGTCAAAAATTTACCAAGTATAAAAACTATGCAAGTAGTAAATTAAAACTTTAAAGTTACGAAAGTTCCAAACGCTGAGACAAATCTACAACAAAATTAGTCCAGCATTAATCAAACTATTACTTACCAACAGTATTATGCTTCGAAATTCGTAGCACTGAACATTAAATTTATACATACCTCACGAGTAGCTATGTTTGACTATGTAAAAATTTATTTCTAGATGATGCACGCTGCATCTGCATCTGCGTTGATTTAGATTTTTAAAAACCTCTAGGGAACTCTGCGATATTCAGGGATATCAAAATGCTTGATTTTGGTTTAAGAACATCGCGTTTCTTTTTTAATTTTAAGAATTTTAGCATCAGGATTGCGTAATTATGAAGTATTTATACCGACTCAGTTAAAACAATACAAATTCCTAAATCCCAAACGTTTAAATTAAAAAACACTAGTTTCAACTCTTCAATCTAGACTCAGGATTGAGGAGTTGAAACTAGAGTTTTTGGGATTATCTCGCACTATCTACCTACTTCTGACAACCAATCAATTTGAATCTGTGACAGTCTCTAAGTACCGGTGTCATTGTTAGGTAATGTCTACGGAGCTTAATATTGATCGTACTTTTATCATAATTAAAATCCTTGGACCGCCATTAGTGGAAGATTAAAGACGGGGATAGTCAACACTTAATGGCACTCAGACCTTTTTACTGGAACAATTTTGAGGTACATTTGGTTAATTTACAATCACAATGAATTTCAATTTCAGGTGCGCTGAAAATTTATATTAAAGCTCGCCACAGACGTTGCTATAAATTTTAAAATAAATATTATCTTTCTAATTTTATTTCATCGCATTGTTATCACAAGAAAACTCATACCCCTATAATAATTAATTTTAAAGGTCATGATCCCCAGCAGTTTAGAATACGATACTGAAAGAGAGAGAGAGTAGAGTCGGAGTTATACGTGTTTAAGCAGTGAACATAACCTATCCTTTTTAATCTGAGAGCTGACCGGTACCCAGTTTTGGACCCGCGATGCCTTAAGAGATGACAAAGAGAAAAATAGATATCCTTTTTTTAGCGAGGTAAGTATAAGAAATAAAATGAAATTATTTCCGTTCTTTGTTGTGTAAAGTACACAGGTGTTTAGAATCTATGAACGATGACGGCTGAAAAAGTTAAAACTGCGTTCCAGCCGTCAGATACACAGGTTTGATCATAAGATGCTATTTTATTGCGAGACGCCATTTGGTTAAATGTAAGTCTGACATTACATTCTGAAATACATTTTTACTATGTAAGATTCGTGTACGCCTGTCTTTATGTGGCCATACAAAATCTAAGCGATGAAGAGGCCAGAACACATATTGCAATGAGTTGAATATCAAGATATTTAATAATATTATGTAGCCGGTCAACTGAGTGACTACGACTTTATCTAATATTGAAGTCGATATGTAGGTATTTGAATTGAAAAGACTTTCCAGTTCGGTCTCCAGTATATTCCATTCTGAAAGTACTTTATGAAATATATTTAATTTATGACGTTGAAACCACTAGGACAAATCTGATTTTATTGGCAATGTTAGCGTTCAAATAGATGTTCTATTTCCATCGGACGCCATAAATTTTGCGTCTCAACGGCCCCATTTGCAACTGAAAGCGTTTTTATAACAGAATACATGTACGACCAATAGCACGTTTACGAGCGGCTCCACATGCAAGTCGCAGTATATAGTCACAATAAAAACAATTGCGTAGCTAGTGCTTTATACTTCAAAGCTGTGGATTAACTAACATTTTCCACTCGATTTGTATAGAGCAGAGATTTAAAAGAATGCGAAAAGAACACATTCAGTACAATACAACACAATGCTGTCGTCGTTGGTCTTTACCTTTTCACAGACTAGACAGACTTCTTTCAAGCACTATCTAGGCCTAAGCTATGACCAGTTAATAAGCCGATGAATTTATATTTAAAATGCAATATGATTTATTTAAGTAAATTAAGTTTTGATTCTTAAGTCCAAACTTTACCACTAGTTCGGGATGCAAATTCAAAGAAAAAGACACTGATGGAAACTAAAAAGCTCTGCACGGATACAAGAGCTACCTGGGATTCGAAAAGTAATATTCGAAGAGAAGTGAAACTTTATTATTAAAACAAAAATAATAACAGCTTAGCTAAAAAAGGCGCGTGGCGGAGCATATAATGCAGTCGACGTTTAATCAATACTATGAGGTGGGCAAATTTAAAATTGTAAAGACCGGCAATCTTGAGTTTAAATCATAAGTTATAACCACGCGAGGTAACTATTAGGGCTGTATTAAATGACTTGCTCGCACTTGGGACGTGATTAAGGTTATTAGAAATTCAAGTGTCAGAACTTGGCCTTGTAGATGTTGTGGATAAAAATATAATTTATTGTATTCCGTATTGAGTAGAGGTCTACAAAATTATTATTACAATATTTTATTCTTTTTAAAATACAGGTGTAATAATAATTTTATTTGAAATAGTAGTTTAAGTTTCAGTTAAAACATAATAATTTAACATGATGATTTTTAGTTTGAATATACAAGACATATCATTCTTATTTTTCTAAAAAAATAATATATGTAGATGCCAGGGAGGATTAAGGTTTTTTCAAACCCCGTGGAATCCTACCATTTTCCGAAATAAAATGTTTAGCTTGATCACTCTTTGTACCCATAACTCTCTAGCTGCCTATCAAAGACAAGTCAATCAGTTCAGCTCTTCTGAAAACACGAAATTACAGTCATTTCAATTTTAATTTTATGTGTAATGTCTGTGCAAGTGTCTGTCGCCTACTTACTACCTCTATCACAGAGTAACGAGTCGACGTGATTTTTTGCATCGAAAAAGAAAAGAAGCTGTAAATTACTTTATTAATAGTTCTAACGAGGTAACCTAAATTCCGTAACCGTGACCTATCATTTAACAAATAATTTAATATAAAAAATTCTTTTTAAAAACCGACTTCAAACGCCCGCGCTACTACAAAGTATAATTTATTGATGATATTTTAAAAACCGCTCAACCGATTTCGATAAAATTTTAATGCGATCACTTGGAAAGTATACCCTTTGAAACAAAAAAAGAATTTTCCAAATCGGTTCAGGCGTCTTTGAGTAATCGGTGAACATACATAAAAAAATCAAAAAAATCTGTGGCACTCGGGGACTGCCGCGGTAAAGCTATTGCATAGCATTTTTTATCAACTTATGCAATTATAATATTTATGCGATATTTTTTTTGCATAATAAAAATTATGCAAAAAAATAATTAAAAAACAAACAAACAAGAAAAGCGCACTGTCTTTACTTCGCGAGTGAGATTCGAACCTGCGACATCATACACCATACGTTAAAGAAAGCGGCCGCTCGCCCACTGCGCCGAACAGAGCTACTTATGAACCTCTAAAATGTTGAACGCTTACTGAACGACGGTGTTAGGTTTATTTTCGTTACGGAATTTCTTGATTCGGTCGCCGCGCTCAAAGCCCGCGATAAAAGCTATGCAATAACTTAAAAAATATATTAAAAAAAAGATTCTGACGAATTGAGAACCTCCTCCTTTTTTGAAGTTGGTTAAAAACAAAATACAAATTTTTCATTTTACAAACAATGTTTGGAAAAATTCTTATGTGTCCTAATATTTTCATGTTTTCAAAACTATAGGTGTTAGCGACATTGCTTTTACTGAAAGTATAATTTTAAAATAAATAGATATTATGTGAAAAAGGAGGTTGTACTGAGAAGTCAAGTGGTTTTTGAACATAGAATCTTATTAAAAAATAAAGAATACTAAGAAAAATAAAAGGAGAATGACAGATGGAAAAGACGGGGCTGCTGATAAAAAGGGCTGATGGTTACAAAAAGGGTTTTCTATTGGGCTTTGCTGATGTTGTTGAAGGGAGAAGTGATGTTGAGTGCGCAATATTAAATAATAGATTTAACGTGATGACTATTAGCTGATGTTGTTGGTATTGTATTCTAAGAGATACTGGATTAAAAGCTGAATACAATCCGAGTTGAGTTTGAGTTTTTATATAGGTTCTAGTACGGAATCTCTTGCAACACACCCGTCAACTTGCTTTCCGTAGGATGTTTCCGGTAATTTACATGGATCTGATTTTATTTATTAGGAGTCCCTTATTTGACTGGCAACTGTTTTTGCTGGATTTTCATGCCATATATAATATAATAGATTGCCTACCTAGATAATAATATAAGCTGAAATGCGACGATATTTTGCTTTCGCCTCGCGTACAGAAAAGCGAGTCGAGACGTGCCAACTGAATGTTTATAGCATAGAGATTGCGGCAAAACTTTCATATTTCATAATAAAAGGATTTATACCTAGGAGATATATGCTTGACTTCAGGTACTTTAACGTATATTTTCATTTAAATAGTCAACCTTTCTCATAAATCAGTTACGGTATGACTTCAATAGCTCTCACATAAAAAATACTTCAACAGGATATCATTATTACGATATCTCAAACCGATATTGAAATAAAGCGTTGATGGTGGGCTCCTGAATTCTTTATAATTCATAATGCGACTACAATAATATAGGGAACTAATTTTTTGAGCTGTTATTAAAATATTCGAGATGCTATTATGATCAGTTCAAAACATATTGAGCAGTTATTTAATTTAATGGCGGTTGATTAATTATTGCGACAGTAAAACATGGACAGTAATAAAAAATTAATTAGTCGGTTATTTTATCATACAATGTCAATTCTAAAAATAATTGAGCAGTCCAATAACTGAATGAGCGGTAAAAATGATGGAATGAGCGGTTCGATTTTGGCAAAATCTAAAGTTAGGTTAGGTTGGGTTTATACATTTATACCCAGGTGCCCGGCCGGCACTTAGGTTGTATTGGGTCAATGTACCTAACTTAAGTTTAAAAAACCTGAGGGGCGCGGGAGGAGCCGGTGAGCGAAACAAAAGTACCGAACTTACACTTTTCTAACCGACAAATTCCGATTTATTACTGCCCACACGTAACCGCTCGTTCAATAATTTTTAGCGCCCATTTAATTATTTTCCTGCTCAAGTATATATTCACTGATCCATTTCATTTTTTATTACTCATTTTTGTTTACTTTACTGCTTAGTTTTAACTGCTGAACTAGTTATTAAACGTGCCATTTATAATTTTTAACTTACCAAAACTGCTATTTACAACTGCCTCTTTAAATCAGTGCCCAATATATATTATCAGTACCTTTGTTCCCACCTAGGAAGTAGGAAAAGTAAACACACAATCCACGTACATAAATCGTCATAAGGTATTATAATATATCATAAGATTAATATAATGATCAAGTATAAGATAAGTCATTTCGCTGGATTCATATAGGCGTAAGCTGAAAAATTTATTCACTGTTCATTACTTTTCTGTTAAACAATAGCTCTTGTAGTAACGAAACTGCCAAGCCACATATTTTGACTAAGGTGTAGAGTGTGTGAAGTTAGAGCTTGTAGAGTTAGGGCGTGTAGAGTTAAGTACATATATTTTACTGTATAGAGCATGGACCTATTATAGGTATAAAGTATATTTAATGTCATTATAAATTAATCGCATGATTTATCATAATACCTTATGACAATCTTTGATTGATTCAGATCTTCAGATCTTTTGTCAAAAGAATTATATCATAGCTGAATAAAGCATTTTGTTCGCTTCCTTCTATCCAGTTTGACTAATGTATTTTGAGGTGACTACCGACCCTCACAGGAATTTTCGTGCCTAATGAAGTTGCAAAGAATATTTTAATGGATCAAAGGGAGGGAATGAAACTCGTTTAGATACTTTTCAAAGGTTTCGATACGATTAATAACATTGAACGTTGTTTCGTAATTCGTTTATTTGAAATCCCAGATCGTTATTAAAATTACCTTTAGGTATATCAACTAGAACTTGCTCGAAAAAGAGCTTACATAAGTCGCCCAGAGAAAGAACTTCTTGTTGAATGCTATAGGTGCTACCTAGGGTGCTTATAAATTAAGCGTGGAAAACCTTTGGAAGAGCAAAATGGTGTTGGCCAGAGTTGAGTGACAGCTCTACTCATGAGTCAAAGGAAATGATAAGTCTAATATCATCATCATCAGCAACCCATCAACGGTTCACTACAGAGCGCAGGTCTCCCCTCAGAGAAGGGTTATAGGCCATCGTCCACCATGCTGGCCCAATGCAAGTTGGCAGACTACACATACATTTGAGAAAAGTATGAAGAACTCTCAGTACAGTGTGCAGGTTTCCTCACGATGTTTTCTTTCACCGTTAAAGCTTGTAATATTTAATTTCTTAAACGCACTTAACTTATAAAAACCAGAGGCGCGTGCCCGGGATCGAACCTGCGATCCCCCGAATAGGAGACCGCAGTCTCTCATATTATAATAAAATGTAAGTGTAATATAATACTTATTAATATTTGTCTTATTTGTTTTAATAAAAGTAGGATGATTTTGAGGTGTAGTAAAGAAGAATATTATCGCAAAACTAACTACTTCCAGGGAACTCCGCATTGATTAGGTCACGTATTGGAAGGATCAAAATTACTGATCTTGGGTATATTAGATCCAAACTTTCTTATAATTTTCTTTTAGAAGAATAACCTCCGCTCCACCCTGTAATCGTTATGAACTCTGCACTCGAAATTGTGGATGAGTATATATACCTAGGACACACAGTCCAGCTAGGTAGGTCCAAGTAGGTCGGAGTATTCCTGCGAGATCAAATCAGAAATGAGGAGATCCGTAGGAGATCCAAAGTCACCGACATAGGTCAGCGAGTCGCGAAACTGAAGTGGGGGGGCCACATATTTCGTAGAGCATTACATAGAGCTGATTGATGGTTGTTGGGGTCTCAAGGTGCTGGAGTGGCGACCTCTCACTTGGAAGAGCAGTGTTGGCAGACCCCCACTATGTGGACCGACGACATCAAACGATCGACGATTTTATAAGTTTATGTCACTTGAATTTACTGCATAGAAGTGGCGCAAGCTTAATCAAATGTGTGTTATAATGAATGGTTAAAGCCTGGACGGTCGATGCCATAAATTACAAATGGTATGGTTATCCCACTCAGAATATAAATCAAATACACCATGAGATAGGAGTTCAATAGTCTCCTTGGTACACGTTAAATCGCTC
The DNA here is from genome assembly GCA_029955525.1 of Oeneis ivallda. NCBI lineage: Eukaryota > Metazoa > Arthropoda > Insecta > Lepidoptera > Nymphalidae > Oeneis > Oeneis ivallda. The sequence continues at coordinate 9,126,196 of JARPMR010000011.1, forward strand.
AGAACTATCGTCCATTTTGTTTCATCAAATAACCATTACTCCTAATGTATACTTATAAAAAGACTTGTCTTTTTATATGGAACTGAGATTTTATTGAATATTGACGCGCTGCCAATATTTATTGCTGGGACCTTATTTCGAACTTTTGATATTTATTCTATTCTGGATAATATTATTTAGAATTCATGCTTTCAAGTCAAATGCTGTCTGAAGTAAATATATTTAAATAATCCTAACCTCTCTATATATTTTCTCGAATGCAGCCATCGTTTGTTCACGATCAAATCACGTATGATGGTTGATTATTACGAAAGGTTGAAATATCTAAGTACCAAATTAGATGATATTGTTAACAATGACAGTTATCTATTGGTTGTTTACAAGAAGCTTAAATACCTTCAGCACTATAAGCTTCTTGGTTGTGAACAGTGAGCATGCAGCAAGCTTAAATATTGTATAAAATTCAAAAAAGAGTTATAGCAACGTGTACAAGGGACGCTAGACTGAATGGAAGTGTAGCAAACAGTTTTGGTTGATGGGTATCGATGCACACTTCCAATTAAATTTAATCCTCTGCATTTATATTGCTTTTATAACGGTATTGCAAATGAAAATACAACACGTTCAAATATTACTACAAAATGTACAAAACTCATATTGAATTGTGAATTGTTTTGAAAGCATTTAGTGTTAAACTTTTTGGTAAGCTGCTATATAAAGAAAGGTTGCATAGATATAATAGTAACATGCACAGCAGCATGCTATTTCAAACATTTGCAGTGACTTTAGCTGCGGGTGCTGTGTCATCCACATTAGCTATGTTGCTGCAATCTTTATACCACATTGCAAAGATACCTATTTTATTAAACATTTATCCCACGTCAATCCTATGTTTTCTCTAGAGAAAAAGTCTGTCACATTGAAGTTCTCACCCTATATTCATTCTAACAGTATTAATGTACATCAATCCGCGCGTCGCTCAGATACAGAGTTATTGTAGGACTAATCAACCTACAACTTTCACTTTCAATCACTTTCGCAAATATAAAACTGCATTATTTTATGTTGTAATAAGTTGACCGATACCGTAACCGCTTGACCGATTTGATTAGTACAGGTTGATTTACAGGGGTGGTTTAAAAACAAAAAATAGGGAACACCCAAAAGAACCGCTGAAAAATCGAAAAATCAAAATTGGTAATTTTGTATAGGAATCACCACTTCAGAATAGATGGCGGGAGCAAAGCCGCGGTTAAAAACCAGTATTCTCTAAATTCAGTAGTATAATACAATTTCGTACAAGAATACAGTATTAGTAGCATATTTTTAGGATGCCAAACGAGCGATATACCAACTTTACCTAAGTACTTAAATAAAAGTTAATTTATTCCATTAAACTCGCAGACCGCCAGACCCTTGCCTGAATAATGGATTTACACAGATCTCTGATTCATATTTTTCAATTTGGCGACAATTTACAAGAGTTTTACATATTTTTACATATTTCGTATAAGATTTTAGTCGAACTAATTTGGCACCAACAACACGCAACACCACACAAACCCTCCGAAAGTCTGTGACGAGCGCCGTCACATCACAGGCCTACACGTGCCGCGTGAATTATCACGCGTGGCCTGCGTGAACACGCGCGGCAGGGCAGTGACACCGACGGCGCGATCCCCATCGAGCCGCGCCGAGGCCCGCCAGTTGAACAAGGACGCTCACCGGCAGTTCGCCAGCGGCGCTCGTACCCACAGGGTCGGTCTGATTTCTCTGGATCGATCCTGGCATCGTCGGCCTGATTACCCGCTGGGTTGAGGATAGGTACGGGTCCATTGGTAGGACCACAGGGGCTGTTGCTCGCGCCTGGCTTCACGGCTCGGCTCGTCCAACCGCTCCGAGCGCCCGCGTTCCCCCCCGCGACCGCCGCGTCACCCGCGCTCCGCCGTGACTCCGTCATCCGTCTGTCAGCCGCCCGGGCGGTCCCGATCCGTGTAACATTGTAAACGCGTTTAGGCTCGCGTCGACGTCACTCTATTTGATCGCCTATGTCATGTAGTACGTAAGAGAATTGTAAATAAAAATCATTATTGTTCGAGTATTTTATTCTTTGTCCTCGGGAATATTGAAGAACGAGGTTCGATCCCTCTCATCTAATGAACGAAGTGGGTCACTCTGAGCTTCCACCGTTCCACTTCGTTACAAGTCCGAAATACATTCCACGTACGTTTCACTTCCATTTCCATCGGTTATAGACTTATTACAAGCTTTTATTTACTTTCACCTGTCCCGATGTTTGTCATCCAATCTTGCGAATTATTGATCCATTTCCCGGTTACCGATTGAGCTCTTTTACATACATGTGTAAATCGCGTGACAATGCAATATTATGAAAACATGGTGCTGATCTGATGTTGGAGCTGGAAGGTGGCCATAAAAACTTCGCAATAAAACGACGTAACCCCATGGATTTTGGGCTCGTTTGATTCGTCTTGACAAGTAGTCTGGTTCTAGGTGATAGCCAGGGTCTGACGATGTAGCCAGCTACTAAAAGCTTGTTTTTTTTAAAATACAATTTTTAATACTTATTATTATACTTTTACACTTGTTATTATACTTGTTATATTTATGCATTGATTTATGAACATAATTCTTCTAATAGTATTTCTTTTGGTTTCATTACATTTTAAGTTGGCGTTTAAGTTACATAATATTTTTTCTACTGGTTTTTAGGGTTCCGTACCCAAAGGGTGCCAAAGGGACCCTATTACTAAGCCTCCGCTGTCCCTCCGTCTGTCCGTCCGTCTGTCCGTCTGTCCGTCTCTCAGCGGGCTTTATCTCGTAAACCCTAATAGGTAGACAGTTGAAATTTTCACAGAGTGTGTATTGTTATTGCCGCTATAACAACAAATAATTAAAATAAAATAAAAATTAAAAAATATGGGAGCCCATACATGAAAAAGGAGTCAAAATAAAATTTTATTTTTTTACCCTGGCCTGTGGGGTGTCATTGTCTGGAACTCATTAAGTAAAGTTCAAATATATTTTTCATTATTTTTGAGCTACAAATTAAACAACAAATACTGATAATGCGGTTTGTAAGTTGTGACCAAAACAAACGAGCATTTTTTCCAAGAGAACTAATATATCTAAATATCTAGTTTTAAAAAAATGATTTGGTCATATTTACGTTCCCCTAAAAGTGCGAGGTTCGACTCGCACTTGGCCGATTTTTAATATACCTAATATATTTTATGCATTGTGGTTGGAGGGGGCTTTCAAAATTTGTACTCAACTATGGCAAAGCAAACGGAAGCGTTATAATTTTAGCAGTCTTTAAGTAATGTACTAGATGATACATGTCTAACGTGCAAAGTAGACGCAATTGAGTGTTCTCTGCTCGAAATAGTACTCATCTGCATTCAGACAGCTGTGCCACTGACGGAACGGTCCATTTCAAGAGCACGCTAGAGTGTGGATGAGTCCGAGGCAGGCCCCCACTGGGAAATTATACTGTTGCTTGGTATCCAAGCGTGCTTGACACGGGCTTGTTTGGTATTCAAATGAACCCCTTGTATAACCTATTGATAGTATAAATGTGTACTATTACGTTACCTTAACAAAATTCTTTACGAAATTTAATAATACATAATTGTAATAGTGTATGAATTTTAAAAACAAACCGATGGATTAAGTAGAATGATTCATTATAGGAATTTGTTCTTACTATATTCGACCGAGCGAAGCGAAGGTCTTTGAGTTAACTAGGGCGATTTGCACTTGTCCGTCCGTCCGTCCGTCCGTCCGTCCGTCTGTCAGAGCCTTATAACTTTTGAATTACTGAACGTAATTACTTCAAATTTAGATATAATATGTAAACCGATGGCCTCCAGCCGAAAATGGCTTAAAAAGTTATAAAAATCTTTATTTCAGGGGGGCTCTCATAGAAGCGAATGCGAAGTAAAAAAAAAAAAATCGCGTTACATAAAATTGTTACGTATCATTTTAAAGATAATTTTGAACTGAGTACAAAAATATTTTTTTTTTAATTTTTCCCTTAAAATTGACGAAATGGGGGGCTTTCAAAGTGGCGATTTTATACGCTCGCTTGAAGACGCTCTCTAGAAAAATCCGCTATGGATTTTCAAACTGATTTTATGTTTTTAGGTCACTTATATCCTGTACTTGAACAACAAATACTAAAATTATATGAATATTATAAAGAAACGAGATTATTTAATTTTTAATGGGCGTCAGTAATTCATATAGCATCAACATAGCTTCACAATAATGCTAATAGATGGCGCAGTCAGTAACTATTCCCATGGAACTACGAGTTAAATTCAATGTTTGATAAATAATTCAATGTTTTCACTAACGTTCCCTAACCTTTACGGGCTACCTATAAGTTAGGTGATTGATGTTTTCTGTCAACTTATTTATCACGATCCTGTACGGGACACCTAAAAGGATATTGGGACGGATGTTAGGACTTAGGATTGTATTTAGGAGCTACCTACGTTAAGAGACTCCTACTTAGGGGATGATTTAGGTATGTTTGGTGAAAACGGGCATAATAATAATGTCAGTTTTGGTTATCATGTATCGATTGAATGAATAATCATGGGATACCGTTACCGCGAGGTCTCAGTTCGGGGCGAACCACTAGTTATTAATTGTTCTTAATATATTTACTATATTTATTTTGAAAGCAGTGATAGCCTAGTGGTTAGGACTGTGGTCTCTTATTCGGGGGATCGCAGGTTCGATCCCGAGCACGCACCTCTGACTTTTCGGAGTTATGTGTGTTTATGCAATCAAATATGTATCACATGCTTCAACGGTGAAGGAAAACATCGTGAGGATACCTGCACACCTGTTCTCCATAAAGTTCTCGAAGGTGTGGAGTCCGCTAATTTACATCGGGCCAGCACGGTGGACTATCGCCTATAACCCTGGTGATGATACATATTTATTTGCTCTTTTTTTTTTGGAAAACATAATATTAGCACATTAGGTAATCCTTACACGTGTTTTTGCGTAGGTTTTGATACATACATAAAAACACTTGCAACACACGTTTTCCGGGTGAAGAATTTTATGTAAATTGTTTATCAGGTTTCTCGTTATGTAAATGTACATGTAATATTAATAAAATATGAGTGTAAGTTGGAATATTTCTAGTCCAAGTGACAATATATTTTGAGGCGCTTGGTGGGCTATTTTGTAAACCCTTCAACTCGCTTTTATCTAGCGATGAAAACAAGTATCACTATCCAATTTAGTAAAAATAATCTCTCATTAGTAAGGAAAGTACTTATCAAGTATACCTAAGGTCTAGAATTCATTCCTGGCAGGGGCAATTTGGGAATTGTAATTTTATTTCTGATATTCTGCACCCCGATTCACAACATCTCGATAACTTATCGTTTCGATAAGATGAGATATTGATCTCGTATTGAAAACTTTTTGTTGTGCGATTCAGAACGTTCGGTTAGATAATTCAATTCGATATCGACTAGTTACCGGCTTCATTGATACTTATTTATTAATTATTAAATTCATATTAGCACTAAAGAAATAGGTTTTGATGTTTTTCGAAGATAATTAAAGTAATTGTTAAAATGATAACTTGTTAAACTATTGACGGCCAATTTTCATCCTCATCGATAGATGGCGCTAAGTTCATGTTCACCCCTCTGGGTTCTTATTTTGTTTTGTTTTGCTGTATATAATATTTAATTATTATTTTAATGTTAAAATACCTAAAATATGGTAAGTAAACATTTGCATACCAAAATCATTCATCACGATCATTTTCATACGAAAAAAACAGTAAACGCAGTACGTAAACAAAAGGATACCGGATGCCCTGTAGCTTTCGATATGTAACCAAATAAATTATCGGACGTTCGGAAAATCTTATTCGATAAGGTTGTTGTGAATAGCATTTGATAGAAAATATCGAACGATATCTACGTCGGTTTGATTATTCTGAATTGAAATTCATCTTATCGTACAATAACAAACTGAATCGATCGATAATTATGATATCGTAACGTTCTGAGTATCTATGAGTACCGGGAAACGCTGCTGCTTCACTAAAATCTAAGTAATATTAACGAATACGGACGTTAGTATGTATGTTTCGTCGTCGAACTCAACGACGAACTCTTTACTATTTACTTTCACGGCTCACATGTTCAGCTTTAAATACATCAATGTCACGAAATATAACATGACGTATTGCCAATTGTGTTCACTCAATTGCTATGCAGGATAAATAGTACCTAAACGGATAAAGCCAAGTTTGTGTGAGGTGTCTCGGTGAATAGATTTCATACTGAATGTTAAAACAATATCTGAGAAAGTGCGGAATGTTCTTAGAATACCTTGTTTTATTTTAGTCAAGGTTTATAAAATAGGGACGGGCGATAAACTGAGCACAGTGTTTTACCAATGCAGCTTTATCAAAATGAACTGGTTTCAGGAAACACTTATTTTTTCATAATATTTTGTAATTATTGTATTTTCCTTAATTTTTTTATTGAATGAATAAATAAATAAATAAAAATAAATAACTAGACAATGCCTACGATACCATTAGATTTTCTGTTCTGTTCTGAGATGAAATTCTTGAAGTTATTTGGTTATTCCATTTCGTTTACTTCACGCTTTTATTTGATCTAAGTATACGTCAGAAAGTTGATACGGGAAAACAGTTTTTCGGAAAAGGGGAAATCTTTTAGTTCTTTGACGCCTTAACTCGTAGGTATCAGATCGTATCGCATGCAAAATGGATATTGGAATACTCCGCCCGCCCACAATTTCATTTCAAAGATACGATAAAAGGAACATACATACGAGTACACAAAAGCAATTTTTTAAGAATAAGAACACTTAATAATATTGTATTATAGCTGCAGACTCTTTTGGCGAACGGAGTACGAACTCAGTAATGTAAAGAAGAAAATTCGCGTAGCGTATAGACGGTCATAAAACTCTGATCGAGCGCTTTCTCTTCCCTTCTTCTTTATCAACCGTATTAACGTTTATTACACTACAAGTCCACGGCTGGGCAAAGGTCTTTCAAATTGCCTTTTTTGTTCTGAGATAAGCTTGCGCTTGATGGAAAACACTGATGAGGTCTAGGTTGGAACGTGCTTGCTTAGAAGATGCCTGTTCACTTTTGGACTCTACTTGGACTTCCACATCCACATGTCTCGGTTTTTCGCCACCTGTATCCAGCGGCTCTCTGTTGTTGTGCTTATTTCATTGACAGCACCTGTGACTCGTCTGATGTTGTCGGTCCACCTAGTCGGGCTCTGCCAACCTTCCAACACCACCACCTTCAGCTGTGCGGGCTCGCCACTTAAGCACTTTTGGACCATTTTCTACGTTTCGGGAGATAATTTTTAATAAAGGTAGGCAAATCATTAAACTAAGAATACTATCGAACTTCTATATCGAAATACTATACTACTAGACTTATCGAAGACAACAGCTTCTCAAACATTTTATCAAAAAAAAACTCAAAACTCAATTATTTATTTCAAACTGTCCAACCTGTGGCTCTTATGACATGTTATGACTCTACCATCGGTTCAGAAAGCGGATTCTGCTGAGAAGAGCCGGCAAGAAACTCAGCAGATGCTCTTTTCAAAATAATCATTTTACAATATTATTATGTAGCTATTACATTATTGATATTCGAACGGAATGAGCGATCGACAGCAGCAGAGAAATGAAAAGTCCCAAGGGGTTAAAATTAAATTTTGCTCCCGCTATCCTCTGAAGCCAATATTCGTTTTTCGAATAGGTATGATGAAAATGATATTTTATTCCTTACTTTACACTAGTGTGTACTTATTATCTACTGGTAATCTATATAAATAAAAATGAATGTTGGTAAGCGCATAACTCAAGAATGGATGGACCAATACGGTTAATTTTTTTTTGTATGTTCCTTAAGGTCCACGGAATGTTTTGATACTTAAAAAAAAATATATAATTGATAAGTTGGCGGTACGAAGTTCGCCGTGTCAGCGTTAAAGAAAAATGAATTGTGGATTTGATACTTTGCGGTTAAGCCACTATCCGTTAAAGTATCTGATATACCTATATCTGACAGATAAAAGATCTGTCAGATAAATCTATTTTTGGCAGTGAGTTTATCTGCTAGATTGTCTTAACGGACACTTGTGAAACAGAAATTTAAACGCAATCTGTCAGAATAGTTGTGGATAGCCTATCAGGCATTTTATCTATGTGAAACAGTGCAATATTATGCAAACGGTGAAACAGGCCCTTAGTGTCTTTCTTTTGCAAAACTTCGATCTTTACTACTAACCATAGTAATTTAATTTTAGTAGAGCCTGCGTAAACTATTCTAAGAATTGAACATGATATTACATATTTTTCTGTGAAAATTAATTAGGTTTCTACCTGTATCTACTCAAACTTTCTCTCAATAAATTATTTAGAAGCAAAATGTAATAGGGGAATATTAAACGACGGTATCTACAAGGTAACTTTACAAAAGTTACTAAAAAGCTAAAAATAAAACCTGAAACTTTGAGTAAGCAAGCGAAGTAGAGATGCTGTAAATTGGTTGAGTTGTTTAATTTTTGATACATAAACTAGCTATTGCCCCGCAACTTCGTCCGCGTGGAATTAGGTTTTGGGGATGATTTTTTTTAATTAAATTAAATTTTTCTTTATTTTTAATTGAAAGCCAAAATATTAAGTTTCATGGACATGACTTGAAAACTGACGGACTTTGATACAAACATTCGTCCCTTTGAACAAGTAATTCTTTATTTTTAATTGAAAACCCAATTACCAAGTTTCTAAGATATAACTTTTTTATTTTTAATTAAAATCTTACAAAAAAACTTATAGCTAAACTAATCTAATTACTATACAAATCATGCCCGCGTGGAATGGTGCCAAGAATACTGGCTGCATTTCCGCGCTGGACAGCCAGGCTGATCCTTTGCGCAAAAACGCAAGACATAACTTGAAAGATTACGGATTTTCAAACAAATTTTCATCCCCTATTTAACCCCCTTGGGGTAAAATTAACAAAAATCCTTTCTTACGTCGTATACGCGGTTTAGGCTGTGCGTTGAAGGATCAGTCAGTCAGTCAGAACGTCCGGACAAAGACTTTTTATAAACGTATAATAATTTGTAGATTACCGTACTGTAGTGAACCCTTTTTCAAATAGCGTCGTTTGCAAATATTTTTTCGAAAAAAATAGATGAATAACTTATCTTTGCTTTCTCATAGCGTCCGATTTTTTTCCTCAACATATAAAAGTCACCTAGAAAGTTATTTCAACGTTACCATTTTGCATAATAATAAAGTTTGTAGTTAATTTGTAATTCTACTACAGAAATATTCAATGTTGAAGTAAATAAATTATTATCATAGATAATATATTCTAACCTTAGTTAGCAATCTTATAATAATTACGTTATTGTTTTCTCAAAAGCCCTAAGTATTAAAGGCATAATCATAAATTTTAACCGTACTCATAATATTATTACATAGGAGTAATTTATAACACAATTAAGTGTATAAGTAAATTCTCCAAAAGACACGTGTAATTAATTTACTAATTTATCTATGTTATAAATAGTTACCTATTTGATTTATGCTAAGAAAGGTTAAGCAATAAGTGTGTACCTATTCTATACAATGTATTTAAGGGCTGTCTGTTGAATCTACATATAATAAAACTGTAACTGGAAGATTTCTGTACATTTAATAAATTTTGAAAATTTTAATTGGGGGATGCTTTACTATCGATACTGAGCCCAAAACAGATTTTTTATTTAATTTTTGTCTGTTTGTCTGTTTGTTTGTCCTTCTTTCACGTAAAAACTGCCGCACAGATTTCTACAAAATTTTATACCGTGGTAGCTTATTACTCGGGTCAACATCTAGGCTACTTTTTATCCCGGAAAATCAAGGAGTTCCCGAGGGACTTTAAAAACTAAGTCTTAAGTAAGGTAGGTAAGTAGACTAAAGTCGCAATCCACGCTTAATTATCACTCTGATGCCCACTTTCACCAACGACCCATAAGATTTATGGGACCCCTTAGCATATTTAGCGGCCAGTTAGGGGATAGTTTCCGTTTCACCATTTTTAAAGGGTCCGTTACCGCCTAAACGATCCCATAACTTTATGAGATGGATCATTGGTCCCATAAACCTTCACATAAGTAAAAGTAACTTCTAGAGGACAAGATGGACCATGATCTTTTTGATTTTTTTAGACACGACTGATACTATATTTGATATAAATCGTAGTCGAAGACCTAAAATATGTATATTGAAAACGACCAAATTATTTCAACGATTTCGATGAAATAGATTTTTGCCGAAGATAATTATAGGTTATCAAAATCAACAGTAATATATTTGTTGGAAAAATTGAACATTTTTTGTAATTTCCTGATAGAATAGAATAGAATAGAAATGTTTTTTATTCAAATAAACTTTTTTACAAGTGCTTTCGAATCGTTGATGAGTCTACCACTGGTTCGGAATGCCGTTCCTGCCGAGAAGAACCAGCAAGAAACTCGGCAGTTGCTCTTTTCAAAATAAGTTTACATTCAATAGAATAGTTAAACAGTTCAATTACCACCTGCTGTCTCATGAATCGCTGGAAAGAATTATGTCCACGCTTTTTTATCATCTAAATAGTCTTCAATTGCATATAATATGCTTTTTTCATGAGATTAGTTTTTACTGATTTCTTAAACTTGTGTAAAGGCAAGTCTAAGATCGACTGTGGAATTTTATTATAAAACGTTACGCCCATTCCCACAAATGTCTTTCGGACCCTCTTGAGACGACATCGAGGAATCACGAGCCTGTTTGGATTTCTAACTTGCCTATCGTGTAAATCACCCTTTTTTTTGTAATTCACGATGTTTTGTCTGACAAATATTATATTGTTGTAAATATATTGTGAAGCTACTGTAAGAATGCCTATTTCTTTAAATTTTTCTCGAAGGGAATCCCGCGGTTTTAAATTATATATTGCGCGAATTGCCCTCTTCTGCAATACAAAAATTTTTCCAATATCGGCTGCTTTACCCCATAATAAGATTCCGTATGACATAATACTATGGAAATATGCAAAATAAACAATTTTTGCAGTTTCTATGTCAGTTAACTATCGAATCTTCCTAACAGCGTAAGCAGCAGAGCTAAGCTTGCCAGCAAGTGTTGCTATATGGGTGCCCCATTGCAGTGATAATAGGTGAGTACCTATTTACATAGGTAATTATCAATTTTATGTGGTTACCATACCTTTTCACTTATTGGGTACCTACCTAGATGTTATACCTAGGTACGAAATAAAGGTAAAAGCATAAAAGGTTACTTACTTTATTGCTCTCCTAACAGTAACTTGAATGGAAAATGAGCCTGTATAGATAGGTAGGCCGTAGGCACCTGTATAGGTAGGTAGGCCGTAGGCACCTGTATAGGTAGGTAGGCCGTATGTACCTGTTTGGTGCTAACTTACCTACCTGGGTAAGTACACTTTCGCATTTCTTAAGGATCTCTAATTTTTTTGACAATAAATTATAGCCTATGTTACTTCCTGATAACTTAGCTTTCTATTGGTGAAAAAATGGTTTAAATCGGTCCAGTAGTTACAAAGCCTATTCGGTACAAACAAACAAACAAAAAAACAAACATACAAAAAATCTTTCTTCTGTATAATATTAGTATAGATTAAAATATTCACAAAATTAAAATATCTATCAGTCAAAATATGAAAGAGTTAAGTTCTTCATTAAAATAATACATGAATACGTATTATATCAATCATTTCCTATAAAACCGGGAACTACAACTGGGTATACTGGTACTGGGTACACTATCATCGTAAAACATCTGTCGCATAAGGAGGGGTCCGCTAGCTATGGGTTTGTTGCGTTCGTGAAAACAAATTTTAGTTATGGGTTGGTTTATGGGACCTTTTAGCTTAGCGGTTGTCTAACTATGTGATTGTTAAGGGGATGTTGGTGAAATTGGGCATGAGAATGAGAATGACTTAAGTAAGCCTTAGTCCACCTTGCAGGAAAGTATTATATGGTTTGGTGCGGAATAGTTAAACGGGAACTGTTTGGAAATGCTCGAATGCCAATGTTTCGTGGACTTTCTATTCGCATCGTGATAAGTCAGAAATAAATCGGTTCACAGTATATAGCCGACCAGTAGCCGGATAAATCGACTTTGCAAAATTGATTGCTCTAAAAGAGACGCCAGTTAATGAATGTACTTTAGCTCTCGTGGCGAAATTGTTTGATAGCAAATGGAGTGACAAACTGGTGGATTGTCACATTTGGATCGGGCCGCTGAATGTGCTCATTCAAATTCCGATTAACAGGGTTGAGATTTCTACACACGATGTACGTAGAATACTGCAGTTTCATGGCCGGGGCCATATTATCATATTATAATATCGTAGTTTTGCAGGTACACAGCAGTTGCAAACAGTTTTTATTTGCAGACATGCAGTAAATTACAAAAATGCTATTTTAAGGGTTTAATTTAAAAAAAAATGGCAGTCATAGGAACTGCAGATAAAAGTGAAACTAGATTTGCTAATAATAAAAAAAATAATAAAATTAAAATAATTTAAAAAAAGCACACTGTCACGTTTCGTGAGTAAGATTCGAACCTGCGACATCATACATTAAACGGTAAGGAAGGCGGTTTCTTGCCGACCGCGCCGTACAAGGTTACATGAGAATCTCTAAAATGTTGAACGCTTACTGAAATCTCCAGGTGACGATAGTGACGGTGACGATTTTCCAGGTGACGATAGTGACGGTGACGCGAATCTTTCACTTCAAAAATTTAAAAAAATTAAAAAAATTGTTATATTCAGGGCTGATTTCACCAACGTAAAATAAGTCTTATTCGAGCGTATGTTTGATATTTTGACAGATTTTCAATACAAAAACTGTCAGAACGCCTAATTTACGTCGAGTGACTTTTAACCGAGGAGCGGTTAAAAGTCACTCGACGTTGGTGTAATCAAAACTTAGTCTTTGATGATCATGAGAAATTTTCACGCTGGTCCGACGACATCATCAAGCTTGTGGGCAAACCTTGGATGAGACTGGCACAACACCGCAAGGGATGGCGTGCACATTAGGAGGCCTAGATGTGTCCAAATAATGAGGATGAAATAAAAAGATTGCAAAGAAGAAGAAGATAAGATATTTTACTCCCTCACTGAATGAAAGATCAATATGAAGCGATGTAACATCATTCTGCAGCAGTGGTTGAGAGGAAACAAGCAGCCACTTTGTGTACAGCGAGCGAAGTGAACATGCTTGGCATGACCTTAACATGCTTGGCAGACCAATTGAATTACTCAACCAACCCTTGACCAACCCAGCAATTGAGCAAAACACTTGACCAATTATTATTTATTGAAAATGAAATCATTGATAGATAATAATGGAATAATCATATAAAGGTCATACTAATATTATAAATGCGAAAGTGTGTTTGTTTGTTGGTTTGTCCCTCAATCACGCCGCAACAGAGCTACGGATCGACGTGACTTTTTGCATGGGTATAGTTGAGGACCTGGAGAGTGACATAGGCTACTTTCATCCCGGAAAATTAAAGAGTTCCCGAAGGATTTTAAAAACTAAATCTACGCGGACAAAGTCTCAGCATCAGCTAGTAATGGAATAATTTTATTACATCATCTTTCACTAATGTGATTAGTCCACCGAACACGATTTCTCGACTCTATTTGAACGGAATTCCTTATGAGTTGTGTGCATCGTCTAAAAATGTCATAAAAACCATACAAAATAAGACGTAGATTATTTGCTCCAAAAAAAGGGTTCGTCAAACAAGCGGTATATGAGAAGTTCATTCATTAACTTTCAAACTTTTCGCAATGAAGAGCAAAGTAGGTATGTAGCGGATGCTGGCTGGTATCTTTTGTCAGTTCTTCACAATGACCGAATCGCAAAGCTAGTAATTACAGAGGATAGGTATTACATTGTCGGAATCCATTTCGCTGTGTACACAGAGCTTAATTTTGCAATTTAAGTGGAGAGGGTTTTTGTATAAGAGTTAAAATTGTAGATTTTTTACAGCGTAGAACTTACAGCGACTTACCGGGCTTCGCATTTAATTACGCAGTTCTTTTAGTTCGTAGATATCTAATCACTAGATGATGCCCACTACTTCGTCCGCGTGGATCAAGGTTTTTTTATTCCCGCAGGCACTCTTAAATTTTCCGGGATAAAATGTAGCCTATGTGTTAATCTAGGGTATAATCTATCTCCATTCTGAATTTAAATCAAATCCATCCATTAATTTTTGCGTGAAAGAGTAACAAACATACACACCCACATACTTAAACTTTCGCCTTTATAATACTACTAGCTGATGCCCGCGACTTCGTCCGCATGGATTTAGTTTTTAAAACTCCCGCGGGAACTCTTTCATTATGCGAGATAAAAAATAGCTCTCCCGGTCTGAGGAACCACTACTACATCCATTACTATACCCATGCAAAAAATCGCATCAATCCACTGTTCTGTTTTTTTTTTTTTTAAAGTATCCTATGTCCGTCTCCTGGTGCTAAGCTACCTCTCCACCAATTTTCAGCCAAATCGGTTCATCCGTTCTTGAGTTATAAATAGTGTAACTAACACCACTTTCTTTTATATATATAGATTAGTGGGATATAGTGTGATTAAGGCATCTCATGCCAGGAAAGCTCTCAGGTAGTTAGTTTGAATTCTGACAACTATTAAAATATTATGGCGAATTTATACTTAACCATAATAAAATATTTATCGAAATCTTCCTGATGAAACGGTCCATCTATTAGTGAAAACTCGATGAAAATCTGTTTTATTTAGTTTCAGAGATACACCGTTTATAATGGTTTTTTTTTGCTTTACAGGAAAAAAATCAACCTCAAAGCATTAAGTTTGCACTTTCTTTACAAGTATTTAAGATTAGGTACATTAATATTAACAGCAATATTTAATTTTTATGGGTTGTTTTACGAATATTTTACAAGTAGTTTATTCCTGTGGGTTACTTCCCAACAAAATTTTGTTTCTTGCTGTGGCAGGAAGGATAATTAGTGAGATTGGTATCGAGTTCCTGTAATTGATATTAAATGAACCGTAGAAAGGTCAATAGGTACTGGAGCATTAACAATAGCAATACATTAGGCTGCTCTGTCATCAATTACGTCACCGACAACTCTCTTCAGTTATTGTAGTAGGTAGGTAATACACGTTGCTTAAAGTAATATATTATTTGATGATTTGATAGAAAAATAAAAACTTTAAATCTAGTAGAATATTAATATGCTAATATTACACGTATCTTAAATCCCCTTCAAGAACATAAAATCGTAACAGAAATCGTACATTTAGAAGATAACAAAACATTTTATAACCGACCTTGTTTAAAGCTTATAGCATTCCCAAGCGGCGACCCTTGAGAGCAGTATAGCGTAAACCTGGCCGTAACTCCGACAATCCACGCAACTTATTTATTTTAGCATCCACAACACACGGGACAAAATGTGTAACTTCTTATTCTTCTTCTTTATCAACCTATAGACGTCCACTGCTGGACAAAGGTCTCCTGCATGGACTTCCACAGGCTTCGGTCTTGCGCCGCTTGAATCCATGGTGTATGTGTATTTTAATGTGTAACTATCCACGTTCAATTGTGATGTTAGTCTATGTGTGTATCTACTTTTAAGTATTACTATTTAAGCCATGTATTAATTGTATCATAATCCAAACCTAGTGGTTGTGTTATCATTCACCCTGCTCCGAACCCTATATGGCGACCCTGCATGCGCGTGCGCAAGTCGGTGACCGGCCGTAAAAGGAAACAGTAACTTAAACTATCTTGTCATCATGTGAGTGAAATGCAGTTTTAAGAAGATTAAGAAGATTAGAATAATTAAAATATTATAGCCATGTTGTAATTGTGGGCAAACATGTTGATAAACTATCCAAAGTGCCATGGTGCCATGGTGGTGCGAGCGATCCTTATGACTTGCTAAGGTGTGGTGTTAATCCAAGTGTGTATCTAGCGTTAAGTATTACTATTTAAGCCATGTATTAATTGTATCATTATTATAATAAAAGCATAATCCAAACATAGTGGAACGTGTTATTATTCACCCTACTCCGAACCCTATACAATCCTGTAGCTATTCTACTGTCGCAGGTTCATTGATTTTGCCTTTCATCGTTAGCATTGCCACTGCTGTTTCAGTACTAAGTTTTTTTTGCTACATTGTGATTGACTATCATTGCTTCACTGGTACTATTGTTCTGCTTTCATATCTCTTGTCATTATTTTTTTCTCAGTTTTTTTTTGACAGTACTACCACTGCTTCCATGTGTTTGTTTGTTACTTGCACTCTGTTGGTACTAACATCGCTCCGCAGTCACTCATGCTAAATTGTCATCACTCAGCTCACATCTTCAAGAGTCACTGTCCGTCTCTCACCTCAACCGCCTCGTTATCACAACTCTGTTATCAACACCTTACTGTGTTTCCTGTTCATTCTTCATTCCTCTGCCATCAACCTATCATATCTAACGATATGTTAAGATGATGACGACTATGTTCTTGCTTTATCATTACCATTCTGAAACCTGATATAAATACGAGTAATTAATAAAATAATATGTATTAGATATTATACTTTTACGAAAAATTCACTTAGATTAAATTTATGATTAAAGTGCCCCAATGAGAAAGCTTTATCAACCCTTTACGTTTAGTGAAAATACAAATACCTGTATACTAAACTAGCGGCACGCTATGATGGCCGGTTTGACGTTTGTCCGCTCATGAAGTTCCGTATTAATTGATAACGACTTTGAAGGAAATAATTGTATTACTTTATTGACGATAGTGATGTGCAGAGATTCATAAATTTTATCGAATGTAGTTTTAGGTTTAGGACTCAAAATTTATTTATTAAATTGATTTCTAAAATGTATACAAGTGTAGAAAAATCAGTTTGCACCATTTAAGGGGTGAATGTACTTGTGAATATGAACAATTTTCACTATGTGGACAAACCTCTGAAATCGCAAAAAAATATCAGCTGTTTCATACAAAAGGTAAAATTTTTATTTTTATATGATATATACCACAACTCGGCATTTGGTTTTCTAAATTGAAAATTTTTAAAAATGGAATCTAATACGATCGTCACATAGGATCGCTGGCTAGCACAACTACTACCTCCGGCAAACTCGCGTCAATGCTCAATGCAAAACAAAGCAGTTTCGAATTGACGTTGCTTCGAAAAGTATAAACTGTCAGTGCAATGCGATTGTGATATAGTTTTGACCTGGCTTTGGATTTCAAATATTGATACTGCATTACTGTTGACCCTTGCTCGTTAATTTGGACTCTGTTCAAGCCCTTTGTTGTGGATTTCGTCGATATGACCGAACGTACGCAGAGAACTGTTCTAAATAGTCAGACACGTGAGTTCGTAATACGCCTTCGTAACTATTTCGATCGTGAAGCTCAAAATGGAGGGCCAATTTTACCTATAACGTCAGTGGTTGAACGCGTAGCTGATGCGCTTAATATTGGACAACGAACTGTTAGACGGATAACTAAAAAAAAATATGGCGAGACTGGCACAGAAGAAAATAAACTTCACACACCAAAAAAGAGAAAACGAGCAAAACCAGTCGTAGGCATCGATAGCTTTGATGCCGATGCTATCCGAAGACATGTTTACGGCTACTATTTACAGAAGGAGTATCCAACAAGAAAAAAGTTGGTGCATTCACTGAAGGAAGCTGGATTATTCTTCGGTGGGGAAAGTTCTTTAACGAAGATTTTGAAGACCATTGGATTTCGATACAAAAAATGTAACAAACGCAAAATATTGATGGAAAGATTTGATATAGCGATGGCAAGGTATACTTTTTTACGGCAAGTGAAAGAAATCAAAAATTGGCAAAATGTTGTGTTCTTGGATGAAACATGGCTTAATGCTAACCATACTGTAGGCCGTTCTTGGAACGATGACACAGCAGCATCTACTTCCAAAGTTCCTGTAGGAAAAGGATCGCGACTTATAATTTGTCACGCCGGAACCATCAACGGGTTTGTCGAAGGTTCTCTCATGGCTTTTGCGTCAAAAACCACTGGAGACTATCATGAAGACATGAATGGAGAAAAGTTTACTGAATGGTTTACCTCAATGTTGTGTAGCCTCCCTGAACCATCTATTATAATTATGGACAACGCCCCATACCACTCGATGCAAATTGACAAGCCACCTGCCCAATCCCAAAAGAAAGCTGATATCGTCGCATGGCTTCGTAAAAATGGCGTAGATGCAAACATGAATATGTTAAAAGCGGAATTAGTACGTCTTTTAAAAGAAAACAAACCAACCAAGATCCGATACGTCATTGACGAAATAGCATTAGAACATGGGCACAGAGTTATACGGTTACCGCCTTACCATTGTGAGTATAATGCGATTGAGTTGGTGTGGGCTCAAATTAAGGAATATGCTGCAAGACACAATACAGAACCCCCATTTACCACAAAAAAAATGCTAAAATTATTAGAAGAAGCTTGTGAACATGTGACTAAAGGAGACTGGGAAAAGGTTGTGAATAGAACTGTTAAATTAATAAGGGAAGATTATGAAAGAGATGTGAAAATAGATAATATTATAGAAAACGAACATATAATTATTAATGTAGGTGATGATAGCAGTGACGACAGTGAAAATAGTAGTATGGACGAATCTGATTAATTATGGCCTTTTGTGGCACCTTTTTTGGTATCTTTTGTATTCATATGTTTCTTGTGTGCATATAAAGTATGTATATTCATTTTCATTCAAATATTCAGTTCGTTCAAATAAATTAAATAAACATATACATTTTTGTTTTATTAAACCTATTTAATCAGGTACAAAAACAAAACTTAATTGTTTTTTGTTCGAGAATAAATTGACATTCCACATCACTATTGTAATGTGTCAAACCGGCCATCATAGCGTGCCGCTAGTGTAGGGTGCGTCGATTTTCAAAATTTTTTGTTAAAAATTGTGGGTAGGTATTAAAAGTTGCGTTATTGTCATACTATTACAAAAAAAATATTTAAAAAAAATTTCGATATACCTTTTAGCCCTCTACCGAAGCCCAAATAATCGAAAAAGTAGGTATTTTCCGCCTATTTTTCAAACACTTCAAAATACTTTAAAATGCTTCTTTCTACTTATTCTTGTTTTAGTTTGGTCTTATAAAGACAACTGCATCATAGAAAATCAGTTTTCTACATAATTCTAAGATTTCTAAGTGGGTACATTACAATATTGACGGTTTTGATAGTACCTACGCGTACGTAGAATACGACTAACCAAACCAACCTTTGCGTTATCATTGTTCTAGTGATTTTCGATACCTTATAACGAAGTTTTAGCTGGAATATATTACTTTTCCATAAAGTTAGTTTCTTTTTATTATTAGTATTATTATTTTGGGATTGTGTCGTAATACTTGCAATTAGTGACTTATAAAATGAGTGAGCGAAAACATCTCATAACACGAAGTGATGTGGACTGTCCTATATTTGGAGCACCTGTAGAAATTAATTTAAATATGTTACCCACAATAGCAGACGTAATAAAGTATATACTTCATGTGAGGCATGAGTTACTGCTAAAAAACTCAGGAAAACAGCCAGCAATAAGCAAGTGAAATCTTCGCTATTGTACTCCGCGATATCGAGAAAATTTGGGTTTCAGCTTCTATTCCAACTGTGCGTCCAAAACGTATTAAAGAACTTATGAAAAAGTATTATGATGAATATTTGAAGCTGATCCGATATCCACAAAGCAAGAGATCTGAAAATTATACTCAAAAAGTATCAAGTTTTAAAGATACTGCTTTGTCTCGACTTTTTGATATAGCATCATGTAAATGTCAAATTATAACATCGTGCAATTGGATTAAAAACCTATATATATATATATATAATATATAAATTTTGAGCCACATACCTGATACCAGTTTGATCGACATGATGCAGAGAAAATCTCCAATAGATGTCACTTACTCATTATTTCCCTGCCACACGCAGGCTGTAGAACGATCTGTCAAACTAGTAACAGGGGCTTCTATCGTTGCTGGTGAAAAAGCTCGAGATGGAATAATTCGAACAAAATTGCAATCCAGATCAATAATGCCTTCGTTTGACTGTAAGTCTGATTACAAGTGTTAAAAATAGGTAAAATAAGTATTAAATTTTTTTCTTGGCCATCATAGCGTGCCGCTAATATAATATAGTAGGCATCAATTTTTGTAGATAGGTATCAAGTTTTGTTCAAGATCAAATTGATGTTTCTGTATAATGATGGAAATAAACGATTTATTTTATTTTTTTTTATTTTTTAAATTTTTTTCTTTTTTTTTCTTTTAATATTGTTCGTTAAAGACAATTGAAGATCTTAATAAATGTTTTTTATCCTTAAAAGTGACTTTCTTTTTAGTAAATAACCATATTTTAATACAACGTTTTTTTTAATTTATGAAAACTTTGAACTCCAGTAGAGGGCTCAAAAGTTTATAAAATGAGAAAAATAAAAAAATAGTCTAATAGCTTATTTTTTACGCAACTTTTGAGACCCCCCCACTTAAAATCCAACACGATTTGAAAAAAAAACGCCCGAAATCGACCCACCCTACTGTATACTTATTTTATTGTGGAAAATTATGTGCACTATATAAAATCGCAAATTCTAGATTATTTTTATTTTAACAGTTCTTATATATTTTGTTTATAACTTCACAAATTACACCTGAAAATTAAATCTTATTATTAATGAAACCGTTTACAGAATGTGATAAAACGCATTTTGTACTCCAACGCACCTGCGTTAATCACATGTGATTTGTCGAGGAATTATGTTTGTAAGGAGATTGTTATCAGAGGAGCAAACATTAATAACGCGCTAAGGTGTTGTCTTACACAAGTCAGTGCTAAGATCTTACAAATTACGAGCACCGATAGGTAAGAATTCCCTGTGCGCCTTTTGCCAGAGTATACTGAGGATTCAGGAAGGCTATACATTTTTTTTTATAATAATATATTGTTTTATTTGTCAATAAATTTGTCTGGTGGGAGGTTTTGGCAGTGGCTGCTAAGCGACTGAGCGTTCCGGCACGATGTAGTATAGAAACCAATTAGCAGCATGGGTTTAAATAAAACTGTCATACCAAAGTTAGTCCACCACCAGCGTAGACTAAATCGTCACTTACCATCAGGTGAGATCGCAGCCAAGGGCTACCTTCTCACGAATAAAAAAATCACTTAGTCCATTCAATATTTGTCAAATAAGTACCTTCTTTGCATTTTGTTGTAACTTACTAGACAGATTACAAATATACATACAAGTTTCGTATGTTCAGGGCTTATTTCACCGCCGATAAGTAAAGTTTAACCGAGTTGAGACAGTTTGTGTAATGTATTGGCATTCTGTCAGAAAGTCAAATTTATTCGTCGGTTAAAAAGATGGCGGTGATGAACTAGGCCCTGAATATTACTAGTAGATATATCCCATTTAATAAAAGGTATCTATTGTTGTGAACTGTATAGACATAGGTGTGAACAATTTAGTTTGCAGTGACGACATTCATCACTGGAGTGCATAATTTAAATCCCTGACCGAAGCGGATCGTGAGGCTGCTCCGTTGACATCCTTCCCATTTCCTGCGTGCGGTTGACAGCACGCTCCGGATGCTGCTGTATCAATAAATTGTGATCTATGTAATTATACAAATTCGTATCATGAAAAAACGGAGATTGTATTATTGTACATTATTGATATAATATAGATCATGCCCGCGACTTCTTCCGCGTGAATTAAGGTTTTTTGATTCCCACGGTAACTCTTTAATTTAACGTAGGAACGTTTTAAAGGATAAAACGTAGCCTATGTGTTAATCCAGGGTATATTCTATCTCCATTCCAAATTTCAGCTAAATCCGTTCAATAGTTTTTGCGTGAAAGAGTAACACACATACACACACACACACGCACACACACACGCTCACACACACACACACACACACACACACACACACCCGAATACAAACCTTCGCCTTTATAATATTAGTGTGATGTGATGTGATGTGATAACAATGATTATTGTCTACTAGCTGACCCGACTGACGCAAAAAAAACCGAAAATCTAGGAACGAATCAGGTTTGAGGTTTAAAATTTCGAATACATAATTAATGTCAATTAAATACCAAATATTATCAAAATTTCCTGCGATCCCTAATATTGCTTTCCTGCTCAAAATTGAAATGATTTTTAGGATTCCATATCCAAAGAGTTCCGATGGGACCCTATTACTAAGGCTAAAAATAAAGTTATAATTAATAACAGTCTCCGTATAGCTGGTATTAAATCTTATTTATACCATATACCATATTTGACCGTTCCGTACCATCGGTCAAATATGATCGAGCGAAGTAACGGCTGGATCATGCGTCATGCTCGTGAACGGGTGCCACCGGCGGAAATGAGGGCTACTTTCAGTCTGCCCGTCTTAACGTGAATTGAATTGTAGTACCTACGCTTTTTTTGGAACTTCACCTCATTGTGGAAATATTATATTCTATTCTATTCTAACAAAGTTGCATTAAATCGGCATGTCATCCGGCTGCCCACAAGATAGTATAAAACACTTATTACAATGTAATAGTTATGTAATATTGTAAAATGATTATTTTGAAAAGAGCAACTGCTGAGTTTCTTGCCGGCTCTTCTCAGCAGAATCCGCTTTCCGAACCGGTGGTAGATTCATGACGTGTCATAAGAGCCACAGGTTGGCCTACGTGAAATAAATAATTTTGATTTTTTTTAATTTTTGGAACTATTCGTGTGCGGGTCCGACTCGTACTTGGCTGGTAATATTACTAGCTGACCCGGCAAACTTCGTACCGCCAACTTATCTATATACATAAAACAAATAAACTATCCTAATAAAAAAACTATCCTATCTTTCAAGTTGGACCAAATTACAGATAGTTACGAAGTTTGATCTAAATCGTTTCATTACTTTCATTAGTTTCAGAGTTTATCCCGAACATACATCGTGACACGAGATATTCATTTAAATAAGATGTGCTAGAAACTTTAATTAAAACAATAGCCAAAGCCTTAAGCAACGATACCTTCATAGAATAATATTGTTTCTGGGCTACTCAGTTATGGATCCGTAATTAAAAAAGTCTCGCTTTAATCAAGTCAAAATTTAAATTTCACAGAAAAATTTGATTGCGTATTGAGAGCGAAATGAAAGTAAAATAAATTTCAATGTCATTAAAATTCCATTTTCCGTTTTTGAAGAAGAGCCGGCAAAGAGATTTTATTGAATAAATTAAAATATATTTCAGGGGGAAACAGTTAGCTCATACCGCCCGGTTCAAAATTATTATTTTATGAACATAGTTGTTGTCTAATTTTGTAACTACTTAACTATTACGAATTCACATTAAAAAATTGAGACGAAAACGATTTTATCATTATCACTAAATTATTATCATGCTGTATTAAAAAGAAACGACTAAGTATTATTAATTTTCATTTGTCTTTTTAATAGTTTCAAAAGTATCCTTTTATCAGCTATAATAACACTAAAATAGTATTTTTATGTAATGTCGCACTTGCACATTGTACTTTGCTTTGCTAAGCATAATTTGCGATGGAACTTATGAATAATGATTTCGCGCAGCCCAACATTATCAAGTCAATTCGAATTTCCATCTGATCATGCCGTTTGACCGCTCATTATATCGATGATTCCAGTCGAACAGGACTGTGTTAATAAACATGTTATAAAAACAAAAAAAATAAAAATAAAATTAAGTGGCACTCGGGGACTGCCGCGGTAAAGCTATTGCATAGCATTTTTTATCAACTTATGCAATATTATATTTTTATATCTATGCAATTTTTTTTTGCATATTAAAAATTATGCAAAAAAATAATTAAAAAACAAACAAACAAGAAAAGTGCACTGTCACTACTTCGCGAGTGAGATTCGAGCCTGCGACATCATACACCATACGGTAAAGAAAGCGGTCGCTCGCCCACTGCGCCAAACAGAGCTTGTTCAACCTCTAAAATGTTGAACGCTTACTGAACGACGGTGTTCGGTTTATTTTCGTTACGGAATTTCTTGATTCGATCGCCGCGCTCAAACTGTTTGTCCTAGTTCAAAGCCCGCGATAAAAGCTATGCAATAGCTTAATATTATTTTAACATTTAAACGGATTAAAAATCACCTTGGATTCTTGGTTCTTCTTTTCTCTTCTTCTTCTTTGTCCACAGAGACGTCCACTGTTGGACAAAGTCCTCTTGCATGGACTTTCACAGGCCTCAGTTTTGTGCTATCGACTTGTCTGATGTCGTCAGTGCACCTAGTGCGGTTTTTCGAACTACGAGTATGTGCTCTGCCCATTTCCACTTCATCTTTGCGAAACGATGAGCTATTGTGTCGGTAACTCTGGTTCTCCTGTCGATCTCCTCGTTTCTCCCATTCTCAATTCTCCATTTCATTATTCCCATATCACCTCCAACCAAACGTTAAGCTTGTATGGGGATAAATACGAAAATAGTGTAACTGGTGAGGCTTGAATTGAACCTTTAATTTTTCAATCTGCCGAACTTATCCGCTCTTGACCGTTACGCTATTGAGGTGTAAAATAATTAATTAGCATTAGAAGATTTACCTATTTTCATTTTATTTATTTTGTATCAAACGACGCATTTAAATTAGAAAAGAACAAATGGCGGACAAGGAAGGACTTACCTCTCTAAGGGCCGATTTCACCAACGTAAAATAAGCTTTATCCAAGCGTAAGTTTTATATTTTGACAGTAATTTTAATACATTAACTGTCAGAATGCCCAATTTATCCCTCGGATAAACGTTACTCGACGTTGGTGAAATCGGCACTAAGAGATCTTCTTACAATATTTTTTTGTTAAGGGAACACTGATTGTGCAATAGCAATTTGCACTTCATTGCGTTTTTTGTGGTCCAGCTATTCATTCAAGTAAAAATAAATCACAAAAACTACCGCCAAATTATTTGTCACAAAAACAACCGAACAAATGTACGGACATTATAAAACGTGTTAGTCCGGCTTCTATACAATTGAAACAACGTTCGAATTTTGGAATTCTGAATAAAAATATTCAATTGTACAAACTAAACGGCTTAATAAAACCAATTTTACGCTATCATTAAGCTGTGCGGAAAATTGTTTCTGGCCAAATAGAAATGGTTTTAGAAACAATTTTCTACACAATTATCCTAAAATATTTTAAAGCTAATTTAGGTTTGTAAACATTGTTATAAATGCCCTTTAGATATCGGGACGTTCGGGTAGGTTCTAATAAATGATGGGCAGTGACAAGGGTTGCTCTATCCATTACTTACAGCCTGTTACTTATTTTTTAATGGTCCTTATGATATTTTCTTTTATTTTGTTACTCTAATATTATATCGTACAGCAAAGAATAATAATTATAAAGAAATAATATTATCATATCAAAATATTAAACTACGTAGGGATGTCCTGTGACCTTTCAATTCTGTGATCGCAGAAATAGCCTGGATGAGGTTGCGTAAGAAAATCGTATTCTTTTGACACCTTAAAGCAGTATAAGTTGTGATACATAATAACCAAATATCACACCAATTAAAAAAATCTATGACTTTTGACTAGTACGACTGTCTTACACAATCGCATGTTATCTTTGCATCACAATGTGGATGCGATTTGCATCGTTCGTTTGCGAACCTTTCTTTTTGCATTTATATACCTACCTAAATTCATGATTTATTCCCCGTTCATGTTTCCTTGAAATTATAGAGCTACTCCATGGATAAACAATAAGAAGAACAATCCTTTAAGAACTGGCAAAGCATCGTCAGCTCTTCTGTTGCTACAAAATGTTTATAGACAGCGGAAATCATCACGTGATCAAATTATTCATAATATAAACTTGCTTTAAAGACATTTTGGTAAAACACTTTACCTACACTTAACGCAATCCTGCCTATGTCAGCCTAGGTTGTCACTATTTAAAGCCCTCTAAATTTTCCAGACCGTTTTTGAACGAAGATGTTTTCCTGCTGTCACAGTCTGTTTCTTCCACTCGCTTACTTTCCAAGACTTTAAGCGTAAAACTTTACAAATAAATCTACGGTCCTTGTACAGCTCAGTGAAACATAACGTTAAGTAAAGTTTCTGGCTATCTGCCTACCTAAGAGTTAGATTTGGTCGAGGTCATGTAAAAATTTGAAGGATTCTAAAACAGGCTGAATGGAAAGCCAGCTTTAACTGATTACATTTCACAATTATTACATACTTTTACAGTGTACTTACGTATACTTACGCGCAGGATTATTCTCGACAATGTCGACTAGTATTTCACGGCATGCCACGTCATTGTGTAACCTGATTAGCCGCCCCATTAATGTTCATTAAATAGACCCGTTAAAAGGTAGTAGTAACACTTATGTAAGACACTTCAAGAACACTTACCTACATGTTTGTCGTATAAGTGGGCCAGTAAATAATAGGCCTTGCCTTAATAGAAAAATATATCATTTGCGATAAATCTACTGGAATCTCTGGATTCGCGGCCCACAGAGTCCCAGTAGTCTGTAGTCAGTAGGTTCAAGATCCCCATATCGAATTCAACTGAATCGTGCCGACGTTAAACAGTATAGGTGCATCTTTATTTTTCGTTATATGACCGACTGGGAGAAGGTATACCCAACACATTACTTATGAGTCACCTTCTTCCTCCTTGTCGTATTCAACAAAGTGGGTGAACGTTTTTTAGCCTCCTTCAGAGTAATAACTTTCTTGTAAAAGAAGGCCATACCAGACAGTTTCTTACCACGCTCGGTAGCGAGAGGTTTCATCCTGTTTTCAATGTCGTATGTGTCATTAATAATTCAACTCGCTCCACTGTGATACGTCGTATTAGACACATTTTTTGTCCTCAGGAACAGAAAAATTGTTGGATGTGAATGGTAAAAAAAGAGGCCAGGGGGACGTAAAGACACCAAGGTCTACTAGTACAAGGTATACTTCCACTAATGAATATTATAGGCCTCTTTTAGTGTACTTTATATGTCACGATCTTGCATCGCCTGTATCGCCTGTCGTTTAATGTCGTCAGTCCACTTAGTATGGGGGACAGAGAAGTGTTGCCAAAACTGCGCTATCTGGTGCGAGGTCGCTACTTCAATAGAAATAAAATATAACTCTGTCGCCTTGTCCCGGTAAGGATTATCCATTTTGTTAATTGACGCGTCAGCTCGTCCACGCGAAAAGCCGATTACGACTTACGGCTTGTCTCGGTGTTGAATTGAGTGGGGCTAATCACGAATTCGAGTGATGAATGCTCACGCTTCCCGCTTATCACTTTTGTCTGAAAAAGATTCCTAAAAATACGTGCAAAGAACAATAACAATACAAATAGAAGTGTTTTTAAAACTTTGATAGGGATATATGTAGTTGGAATGGCAAATTCATTTTTCTTTTTGGGTTTTGGGAAATTCTGGTCTTTTTGGGGTTTAAATTATTAATAATTTATTTAAGTTTAAATGTCTTTTTGAGGTTTAAATTTTTAATAATTTTTTTATCAATTCCTGATTTATCATTATCAAAATATCATCATCATCGTCACATTTTTACCCTCTTTTTATAGCCTGTCCATACTCCGTTGCTGAATCTGGCCATCGTATCTAAGACTATGCTTAAAATACTCGTATTAAGTATAAGTAATTCTTATTTAGTTTGCTAAAAAACGCATAAGGTAGGCGATCGAGATAACGCATTTGGTCTTAAATTTATTGTTAAAACCAACCTTAGAATAGAATAGAATAATCTTTTTTTCTTCAAATAGACTTTTTTACAAGTACTTTTGTATCGTCGATGAGTCTACCACTGGTTCGGAATGCCCTTCCTGCCGAGAAGAACCAGCAAGAAACTCGGCGGTTGCTCTTTTCAAAACAAGTTTACAATACAATAGATACTATGCTATGTATGCAGTGTTTCCACAATGAGGGGAAGTTCTAAAAATGAATACTACTTACAGTTTTACCTTACCTTACTTAAAGCTTTAACGCCAGAAAGACTAAAATATTATGTTGGCAATTTAACAGCTTAAATTTCTCTTAACTGCGAGTAAACGGGTAGATCGTGATTCGTGACTCTTTTCCGGAGGCGCCCTTCCATTTCCTACTCGATGTCTGCCTCAGCCATGCCTACGATACTTTGTCAGTGAACTTGAGTAACGATGCGATCACAGTTACACAGTCACAGTTAGACTAGAAGTTTTCCTTGGTTTCCTATAACCGGGATTATGTAGTATAGCGCCTTTCTTTCATAGCTTTTATTCGGAAGCTACAATTAATCTTCTTAAAGCGAAGGAATTTCTTAGAAAAGATACTAACGAAGGGGCTTATTGCGGCAACTTGAACTTTTCACAAAGCAGCTTTGAATAATGAACGAGTGGTTTTATCATGACATTAAAAATTACGAGTTGAAACTGGCTACATTAATAACTATCAAAATAAAATATAACGTATGTTTAAATGTTGACCACACCTGTGTAATGGCTTTTTACAGTAGTCATGAACATTTAAACAAACTAAATAATTTATTTATAAATGTAACAGACGTAGCGGTAGGTTTCCTCACGATGTATTCATCCACAGTTGAAGCAGGTGATAGTGATATTAATTCCGTAAAACGCACATTACACAAGAGATACATGCCTGGAATTCGAGTCCCTGACTCCCCAAAGGCCGAAACTAACCACTAAGCTAACCTCTTTTGTTATAATTATTTTGCTAATTATTATAATGCAATGTAATACTTTATTATAAGATTCTACCCTTATGATCGTAAGGATGTGATGCGGGCGAGAATCGACCCGGGATCCGGTGACCGGTTCCGGACCGCTTTGTCGGAACTGCCTCTGATCGGATTACTATAGTCCGAGGCGAGGGACCGCTAACGAGGCACAATGCCATTACCAGACGTCAATTATAGTGTCTCTGAGTACCAACTAATTTGCCATTTATTCCGGTTAGGATATATTGCAACATAATATTATTATTGTTACAGGTTACAGGATGTTATTTTGAGAACGGCCAATGAGGCGAAAATCCATAAATACTTGTTTAAAATATTAATTTAGCCTATTTCACCATCTTCAAGTAAACTTTAGCTGTAAAATAAATTACACGTTCTGACAGATTGACGGATCATACAAAAACTGACAAAAAGTCTTTATTCGTGGGTTAAAATTAGCCTCCCAAACTTCTAATACACTTTCTTTTATACAAACTTTAGTTATACTTTTTCTTCACCTATAGATATGATGTTCGCGTCACGTCATAATCTATGTTACAGCTGTACCTTTTGTTACATAATCCGTGCCTACAGAATCAGCACACAGCTAGATACATAGACTATTAATAGCGCATGCCCGTGGTAGGCAGATTAATTTGCATTCTCGACCAAAACGGATCGAGAAGCTATTCCGCCTGCATCCCTTCCATTTCCTCCCCGCCGGCTCGTTATTATCCGAACGGTACAAGTATCAGAAGTGAAGCTAATCACGTTAAGTTTGTGGTTTTATACCAATCCTTTGAGCCAGAATAAGTTGATTAATTTGAGTTTTCAGATTAAAGGAAAATGGAAACCTCAGATTACTCTCGTACCATCATCGTCTGTCACATATGGACGCTATTTTTATCGAGACCGCATTTGTTTCCGCAGTTTCTAGATTAAAAGGAAAATGGAAACCTCAGATTACTCTCGTACCATCATCGTCTGTCACACACGTACGTTATTTTATCTAGACCGCATTTGTTTCCGCATTGTAACCTAGGAATTTGAGTTTAGGTGGTGATAAAGAAATCATACTTCATATAATGGCTATGAGAGCAGTGATAGGGGGATCGCGGGTTGGATCACGGGCACGCACCTCTGGCTTTTCGGAGTTATGTGCGTTTAAGCAATCAAATATCACATGCTATAAAGGTGAAGGAAAACATCGAGAGTTCTTCATAATGTTTTTAAAGGTGTGTGAAGTCCGCCAATTAGCATTAGGTCAGAGTGGTGGTCTAAAAATAATAGTAGTCATTTAACTCGTGAGTAGCGATTAATTTCCTATATTAGACTTAATCCATGATGGTGGAATCGGGCTTTGAAAACCGGCTCATTTTCACTAGTACAACCGAATAGATGCAACAAGCGAAGCTTTGCGTAGGTACAAGCCAGTCCAGCTCGGCTGTAATTTTTGAAAAGAACTGTAGTTATTTAAGTAGGTATAATAATATAATGTGCAAGTAGATTATTCCTGGTAAGAAGGATAGTCACAATTCGTGCTCATTTATCATTCGCATTCGTGATTAAACTCACTTAATTCTACAATTCTTCTAGCCGTAATTAGCTTTTCGCGTGCCAAAATTAATCTTCTATTATATAAATATTGATTAAGGAATAATTTAATCTAGGCATAGCATTCAAGTGATTGTCTAGGGATCAATTATTAAAAGACTGAAGAAAAAACAGCACTTTCTTTTTAGCTCAGTTTCTAATTAATATATTAAAGCTAAAAAGAATAAGAATTTAATAACAAGATGAAACTCCCGACTTCGTCTGAACGGTTTAGGTTTTTAAGTACGTGGAAACTAATTGATTTTTCCGGTATAAAAAGTAGCCTAACTCCGTCTTCGAGCTGCAAGTTATATCTACGTCAAATTGCGTCAAGATACGTTCAGCAGTTCTCTATTTTATCAACTGTTTTTATTTGAAGTTACCATGAAAACTGCAGGATAAAGTGTAGCCTAAACTGGATAACTCCTTATGTAAACCTACGCAGATGAAAATTCTATCAAAATTGGTGCAGCCATTTTGTAAATAAACAGAAAGATCGACAATAAATTCAAAAATCAAGTGTTTGGGTTATACCATCTGTTAAATTATTTATTATAATAATATTATTACTACTATAATTACTATAATAATATTATTATTACTACTAAAATATGGTGTTTAAAAAGAGGCAGTTAATTACACTCAGACACTTTAATTTCAATTATTATTTGTATAGATTTTTATATTTTTATATGGACTATAATCCCACTAGCTGATGCTTGCGACTTCGTCTGCGTGGATTTCGTTTTGGAAATCCCTCGGGAACTCTTTTATTTTCCGAGATAAAAAGTAGCCTATGTCACTCTCCAGGTCCTCAACTATATCCATGCAAAAAATCATGTCGATCCTGTTGCGGCGTGATTGAAGGCAAACCAACAAACAAACACACTTTCGCATTTATAATATTAGGTATGATTTTAACATGAAGAAGCAGTTATTGTGGCATAACTGTAATAGTTACATTAATATGGTATTGCGGACTTTTTTTGTAGATATTGATAGCGTACGCGATATCCTCCTAAAAGCTATTTTAAGTAGACGCTACATTAATTCATTTTGTATTTAATTTAATATTCTTCAAAAATGCTACGGAAATGTGTACAAAAATGCACATTCAATCATATTATTCTGGAAAGTTTAGCCAAAACATTGTTAGATAGCTGAGTTTAAGAATTATTATGGGCCTCATAAGAAGGCTCAGGGTCACTCAGCGAGCGATGGAGAGAGCTATGCTCGGTATATCCCTGCGAGATCAAATCAGAAATGAGGAGATACGTAGGAGAACCAAAGTTACCGACATAGCTCAGCGTGTCGCGAAACTGAAGTGGAAATGGGCGGGGCACATAGTTCGAAGAGCTGATGGTCGTTGGGGTCCTAAGGTGCTGGAGTGGCAACCCCGCACCAGGAAACGCAGTGTTGGCAGACCCCCCCCCTAGGTGGACCGATATCTTACGAGTCGCAGGGAGCCGCTGGACTCAAGCGGCGCAAGACCGAAGCCTGTGGAAGTCCATGCAGGAGACCTTTGTCCAGCAGTGGACGTCTATAGGTGGATAAAGAAGACGAAGAAGAAGAATTACATAACCTGAAAGTTGTGTAGGACTCTATGTAATCGGTTTCTGGAAGTTTCTCTGCAGTTATTCTTCTTGCATAACATATGTTTGATTTTCTCACAGAAATGTTACATAAAATGACGATCTTAATAAAGCATCTAAGGCAACTTAGGCGGCTCGTAATCGCGTTGATGACACGCGCTACACTGTGTAACGTAGTTTTAAAATGCGCGCGGTTACGTAGCTGCCGACAAACTGCGCGCGGTTTGCCAACAGCGCGGGTCTATGCAACCACCCTTAACCTATTCTTCATTTTTCTTTAGCCTCATTTTCTTGATTATTTGGTGTTGACTCACTTCATCTTCCTACATTTTAAATTTCGACGTAGCAATTCAAAATACTGCATCATAGACGTCGCTAAATTCGTCGGAAAAGCTCCATCCGTTTGGTCGTACTGTCGACTATGAACAGGAAATAGCAGAGATACACATGGAATAGCCTACGGTCCGTAGCCGAGATGTAAATTAATCCGACGCCGCTTACAGCTAGGTCCATTCCTCCAAAACACTTTTTCTTTGGATTTTTATTAACTCTACGTACCTAAAAATCTACCAAAATCTTATATCTACGAGATCGTACATCTACATTATAATATTATAAAGAGAAAAGATTTGTTTGTTTGTTTGAATTGAATAAGCTCCGAAACTACTGGACTGATTTTAAAAATTATTTCACCATTAGAATCCTACATTATCCCTGATGAACATAGGCTATAGAATATTTTCAAAAAAGGTAGGTGAAAGGTATGAAAACTTTGATACTTTGAACTTTGATAATGTAAGGTGTGAAAAAAAACACAAAATAATCCTTATATAATATTTAGATTAGATTTTGGTCCTAAACCCTTCTTATTCGAGAGGAGATATTTGCCCAGTGGTACAGCGATGGGTTGAAATGAATGAATGAACCAAAATAAAGATCCACTTGATAGCTCGAAGCTGATCGCTAAAAGTATGCGGGTAGATGGTCATCGCATGGATAAGCGAAACCTTGCGAACGCCAAACAACGTTATATCCTATTTATTTTATTTTAAACCGAAGTTTCCCAATAAAAGTTCGAAAGGTAAAAATTTTCGCTAAATTTCAAATCGACGCGAACGGACACATTGCTAATGTGCGAATTTCATCTCACGGATGGACGAGCGATGCATATTTGATTTGTTTTGCATTTACACGAGGCAGTATATGTAGGTATGTGCAGTGAATCGTGACGAGAAATATTTAGGCCTATAAAATAGGAGTAACTGCCGCCGGTAGTGCGTGTAATTTGACATTTCATAAAATACCTGACTTCATGATGTTGCTGAATAATGCTTGACTCCCTGAGTAAACAAGGCAATACAATAAAATTTATATAAATATAATAAAATAAAATTTTCAAATCAACAGCAAGTCAATGTAAAATAAAATAAAACAAAGCAATATTCTTGAAAGAGAGGTTGACTTTGCCTCCTGCTTAATTCATCGCGAGCCATGCCATCTGGGCATGGGTATCCTCTCAAAGAGCAATAGTCTACCACGGTTGCTAAGTCCGGATTAACCGACTTCACATATGAGAACTTGCAGACATGCATTTTTCCTCATGGCATTTTCTTCCACCATTAAAACATGGAGGTAGAAATTTTAGCCATTTAGGTTAACATCTCTCTTTTAAGCACTATATTTTGCACAGATCGCTATACAAACCGCTATGCGACGGCAATACTATCCTGGTAAACTAGATCGAGCTATATTACAACTCACTACACACGGATGTTTGAACCTTGCGTTTGTAGATTAGAGGCCGTCAGTAAGAGAACCCCTTATAGATTAGCCGATTATACAGAGAACCTGATTAAATAGCCATATTTAGTCAGATCCAGCGCGTTTTGTGAAATTAAATGGTGCGGCAAGCGGATGGACGCTCGGCTTTCAGGTTGACTGGTTGAATGCGTTAATTCGCGCTGCGACTGGCACTTTTTACCCAACGCTTGCACATTGTATAGAACTGTTTTTGATGGCTGCTTTGATAGGATGACGTATTTGGATTTTTTTAAATATTATAATAATTTTGTCAGTAAAAAATAAAATTCTTTTGTTATACTCAAACCGCCAAACCAGATAAGTCTGTACTTAAGCTACAAAGTGCCACTCGCGCTGTACACTACAGTTCTTTCAGTACCGTAACTTGGGGTTACTTTGCACCGAATTTTGAAGTGAAACTTCTTTAGGCGTATTGAGCACTTTTTTTGGGTAAGCAAAAAACATGGATTTCGCGTCATCGTCACCTTCACAATCGTCACCTGGAGATTTCAGTAAGCGTTCAACATTTTAGAAGTTCCCAAGAAACGTTGTATAGCGCAGCGGGCAAGCAGCCTTCCTTACCGTTTAATGTATGACTAGACGATGCCCGCGACTTCGTCCGCGTGGATTAAGGTTTTTGATTCCCGCAGGAACCGTATGGCCTCTATCTCCATTCCAAGCCAAATCCGTTAAGTAGTTTTTGCGTGAAAGAGTAACAAATATACAGACAGACACACAAACTTTCGCCTTTATAAAGAGTAACAAATATACAGACAGACACACAAACTTTCGCCTTTATAATATTATAGTGTGATAGTGTGATGTGAAGTGTGATGTGATGTGATGTCGCAGGTCCGAATCTCACTCACGAAATCGTGACGGTGCGCTTTTGTCATTTGTTTTTAACTATTAGCAAATCTAGTTTTCACTTCTGTCGGCAGTCCCTGACTGCAATTTTTTTTATTAAATTTCATTTAGAAAGTTGTTTGGATATAGCGCTTAGTAACCCCAAGTTACCGGTAGTACTTCCAAGGTGTCTACACTAGTAGCTAAACCTTTGGGTGGTTTGTACTTCTGTACACTTTACAATATGCACTCTACGTAAGTTTAACTCCGACATCTAAGCATTTTCAGGAGATGTTGACTCCACAGTGCACAATAATTGCAAAGTGACTATATTGCACAAAATTAGCTAAATATTTTTGTTTGAATTTGAGTTGAATTGATGATACCTACAGCATACGACCTAAGGGCAAGACAGGCTTGCTTGATTAATTACTAAAATCAAAAATAGGAAACACTGAAAAGGTTTATGTTACGCGTGCTTACCTAGAAATTCACACTTACGTCGAAGGTACTCGAGTTACATATGGCAGGAAATACGGACGCCGGAAGAGCGTACCACTCCGTAGCGGTTCGTTTCAGAAACGTTGAACTAAAGCATTTCGTAGAAGTAGGTTTCATTTCAACCACATAAGGATGTCAATGCTTACTTCTAGCAGTTCTGTGGTAGAATGGTGAAGGAAGTTTATTTGGCATATATTATTACAAATTTCTTCAACGAATCGTTCTGCACGATTGGAAAATGCATTAGGACGTGGTATTATTTTTCTAGTATAAAGTTTCGAAGTCAATATGAATGAAAGCTCCGAATTTCCTATACAGCAATCTGTACGTAGAACGTATTTTATAGCTTAAAATCCTAACTAGCTTCTTGAGAAAAGTCGTATTATATAGTAGAACGCAATATGCAAATAAAACTCGGCGAAATCGTTTAGCATTTTAAGTACTCAGATCGATTTGAAGTCGCAAACTTCGTTAAAAACTTCACAATTCAATACGGCGGAGTGAATTACAGAATTGCTAAACGCGAATCGCGACTTGCTCCTCTTGGAAATGCTAATCAAAATTAATGGACTTAACCTTGACTACTTTTTATACCCGATTAAGAGCGCGTATAACGCCAAAAAAAAACAGATTTCGCGATGAGATAAAACATAGCCGCAACCTCATGTGAGGCGCGACAAAAGAAAGCGTTTTGCGCGGAATAGGAGTGTAGTAAGCGCCAAATACTTTGTAACTCGTAAAATATTCATTTTCTTCTCAATTCGCTAGGCTACTCTCTTGATAATATCAATTGGAATTTAGTGTAAAAATTTTGGCTCTGTAATATGCAACACATTGAAAATAAATGAATATTGGTTAAAAATTAGACCTAACTTCGCGATTTTTTATTATCGAACAAATTTCATCATTTTATGTTTTTGCCCAAGAACGTCTCTTGGCAGTATGATGTAATTTTTGCGTGTTTTTTTTCGGATAGTTGAAACTTGATGTACTACTGTAAAAATCAAATCTGTTTACTGTTAACGAGCGCACATCCACTCTTAAGACAAAGCCAAAAGGAAGGATTATGAATTTAGCAGTCTCTGTATGTATGTATGTTTGCATGTTTGTATCTGTTTAAGTAGGTTTTACCGTTCCATTGAGCCAGCGTGGTGGACCTATCATACTTCTCTGAGAGGAGACCTGAACCGGCAAGGCGTTGATGAATTGCTAATAATGATGATGCAGATGCGAGCAGTGATATCCTACTGGTTAGGACTGCGGTCTCCTATCCGTGGGGTCATAGATTAGATCCCGGGATTAGACCTCTGACTTTTCGGTGCTTTTATATGTTAAATCAATTAAACACATGCTATATAGCATAGTATTTACTGTATTGTAAATCTGTTTTGAAAAGAGCAACCGCCGAGTTTCTTGCAGGAAACTCTCGGCAGGAAAGGCATTCCGAACCAGTGGTAGATTCATTGACTATTCAAAAGCACTTGTAAAAGTCTATTTGAATAAAAAATATTTCTATTCTATTCTATTCTATTCTTCAACGGTGAAAGAAAACAACGTGAGGTAACCTGCTCACCTAAGAGTTTTCCATTATGTTCTGGAAGGTGTGTGAAGACCAACAATTTGCATTGGCCTAGCGTGGTGGACTATGGGCTATAAAATACTTCTCTGAGGGGAGCCATGCGCTCAGTAGGGAGCCGATTTTATGGGTTGCTGACGATGATGTCACTTTCCAAGTCCTCAACTACACCCATGCAAATATCAGGTATACGTTGCTCCGTTGCTACGTGATTGAAGGACAAACCAAAACCAAACACACTTTCGTATTTATAATATTAGCCAGGACTTCAAGGTTACGAGATAATATTTTAAGTAATGTTATTAGAATGTACGAAAAGTATGTTCGATGCTACGATGTATAGAGTGCAGCTACCACAAATCGTAGCATCATAGCATAGCGTCGAGGTTTCGTTAAGAATGCGGGAAGCTTGTCCGAAGTTTAGTTAATTTAGTTAGTTTTGCGGACTGGCCTTATGTGTACAAGCTTATAAAAGGACTATAGAATACTTAATAGTAGGTCTACTAGTACTCTAGTACTCGATAGCCTGTGTATTCGTACCTTAATGTTTATTTGTGGGACACTTTTATGATAACAATCACGACATAACAAATTGAACATTGCATGCCAGAAAAATATTAAATGTTGCAACACTGACGGATATTTGTTTTTGTTAGCCGCACTTCTTGTTAGCGAGGATAGAGCGGAAGCACGAAAAGCCATGAACGGCTGATAGAGAAATATGGTCCCTGATTGGTTCTTTTCTCTACAGATATTTATTTATCATTCATCAGGTATCGTGATTTTAAAGTCAATATTCTTTATGCATTGATCTGTAGGTATTAAAAGCATAATCCGTACACTTTAACCTAACACCTAAGCTATTTAAGATAATATTTCTCTACGATACCTAATAGATATTCATATAATTAATTGTAAAGAAAGAGATGAAAAAGGGGCTTTTTATCGGCGAAGTGACATGAGTATTTTGTTCTTATTTATATGTTTGATGCTTGGGTATGGGTTGGGTATTTGTATGTTTGGTTCAATTTTCAGCTCTACGGGAATTATGCGGCAATTGCATGTTTATTATGACCGAAAAATAACTTTTCCATGATTGCTTTATTAGCCAATTTATATTCAGTAAGATTCAAGTTTAGTGTATACAGAAATTCAATTTCAAGCAATATTCTGAGACGATTAAGCTTGTTTGAAACTTGAGTGTGGATTGGTAAATTGAATCATAAATTATATTAGTATCGGAGAGATATTAGAATATATGCGCAATTAATAAGCTCATTACAGTGTGCAAGTACATGTGGGCGCAATTGATTTCCGTTTAATTTATATTAATTATTTAAAAGTATTCCGTATCCTTTTATATATTGAAATTAGTTTAATCAAATTGACATTTGACTTTGACAACGCGGGTACCTTTCCTCATTGCGCAACAAATATGTCTTGACCTTGTTGCCGACGAGGATACCAGCTCCGACATACACTTAGTTAAAGGTGCTGAGTAGTATGACACATAATTTAATACTACAGACAAGTAGTTCCAAACTACTTGGTGAAGGTAAACTTAAAATTGATATATTTAAAACCATAATGATAAGGTATTTAATGATGATAATATTGTGTCCTAATCCAATGGAAAAATGGTTGGTCTTAGGACGGTACCAGATTAGAGTTTTCTCGGAACTTATAAGCTCGTTTTTGGAAGTGCGTGTAGGCGCGTAGGGAGAGGACAGACTGGCTACGTTTAGTGGCAGCGATCGCGCGTTTGTATGACCTTAAGCGATTTTATGGCCTTTTGAAGCACAAAATGTGGCGCGCGTGTAAGCACGTAAGCTGATACGAGCCAAATTGCGATATGCGCAAAAAATACGCTAGTCTGAAAGTCAAACTTCTAATTAAATTAGATATCTATTAAATTTAAATATAGCCTGTCAATATATTTTGAGATGAAAAGTAGAAAGTATTTGTTTTCAACTGTGTAGATGGATGTTAAATTAATATCTACACTCAAAAATTCCCTTAAGTGTGGACACACTGGGTGGTTACTGATGGGGCAGATGGGTATTACATCAACATCATTATCAACCCATTCATCGGCCCACTACTGAGCGAGGTTTCCTCTCAGAGAAGGGTTATAGGCCATAGTCCACCACGCTGGCCCATTGCGAATTGGCGGACTTCGCACACCCTCGAGAACATTATGGAGAACTCTTAGGCGTACAGGTTTCCTCACGATGTTTTCCTTCACCCTTAAAGCATGTGATATTCAATTTCTTAAAAGTTAGAGGTGCATACCCGGGATCGAACCTGCGACCCTCCGAATAGGAGACCACAGTCGTAACCACTAGGCTATCACTGCTTTTTGATGGGTATTTGCCCCACCCCAACTTGAAATTATATAGAAATTGGTTTAATAATATTTTCTCATTACGAAAACGACAAGAACATTCGTACATCGTTCACTTTCGATTTCATTTTTTCATCCCTTAAAACCCTGATTGCGAGCAACAAAACGTACATCGCTTTGTATACTTCACAAATAAATCAAAAAAGATAGGCGGCAAATTTCAAAAGTTTGTGATTTATCATAATCCGGGATTCCCATTTGGTAAGCGACTACTCCATTATTCTACGTCAGAGACATGGCATAGGGTGCGTGCGTGGCAAAAAAAGTTCTCCAGTATGAGAACTTTTTTAATAAGAATAGAGAAATACGCTTAAAGGGTTTTGAACTGACTCAAAAAACCCGGATATTTTTTTGTCAGCCAGTACACCAGTGAGATGTTTTAAATTAAATTGTGTGAGTTGTTTTTCCACGCACAAGTTTGGAGTGGAGAAATAAAAAGCTCTCTTAAAGATGCCATAACACGATATGTTAAGTTATCATGATAATAATTAGCTGTGGATATATTAAGTATGATTTGCTAAAATTGACATGAAAAGATTTTCTAGAAGGTCTTTTAGGACTTCTTGACTTCTTACTCTTAGGAACGATGAAAGATAATAAGATACCTTTAATGTGAACTTTATACTGTGGATTCCAAGACGACGCGTATTCAAATTGGCTACGAATCATCGAATTAAAAAGTAATTCCATCGTGCTGATGTTAGTAAATGTTTTACATTGAGGTTTATTAAAACTGAGCGTTCTGGATGATTTTTTAACTCTGCTATCCACATAGTAGCTAAAGATGAGCTTGGAGTCCAGCAGAACACCAAGGTCCTGCAAGAGATTGACCTCTTCTAAAATTATGTTCTGGCAAGAGTATAGGTAAATTGAATGATATTATGTTTATTATTGGATGATATTGGATGATATTATATGGTCTATGGCACTAGGATACAAGTTAAATAACTCTGCGGAAAATTGAAAATAACATCAGTCATATTGATTTGTCACCCGGATCATAATAATAAATAGATTGACACTTCATTCGTCAAAATCGGCCTAGTGGTTTAGGCGCTACGATGGAACATACGTAAATAGTCACATGCATACATATGGAATATGGACTCTGGAGTCATATACATTACTTTTAGCTTTTCCTTAGTCGGGTAAAAAATAGGGTTCCGTTACCAGAGGGCACCCAGAGGGAAAGATGCAAAGATGCGAAATTGTGTTTGTTCAAAGTTCCTTCAATCAAGTAGTTACAGAGCGACTTAAGACGTAGAATTTTTAAAACGAAATGCTTACGATTTGTGCGCAAAAGCTAAATATACTTATTTTGTTATAAGCTAAAGTACAACTGGAATAGTCCACTTAAATCTCCATAGATGTCATAGTAAACCAGTGGTTGCTTAAATTATAGAGCATATGAAATATGCGTTACCTCGGGGAAATCTTGCTTATATAGAATGTAGTTGGCTCGTAAACCCATCTAACGAAGTTCCTCTGAGAAAACAGTCCGGGCTTTTGACAGGGACAGTTACGCTAGTTCATGCATGACAGGTACAAATGATGTAATATTACACTCATTTGTATGACTTTGCTATGAAGAAAAAGAATAAATTCCATCGGAGCTGGACTGGGAACACAGTACAGTAGTTATAAATTATTTATTGTTCTCTTTATATACTTCATGCATGATATTTCATTTTATATGCATGGTGTAGAGCTATGAACATTACCTTCGTTACTCTGTGGTAGAGCCCTGAGTGTACATTTCAATGGCAACACTACTGTTATCATGTAGGTGGAAATAACTTTGACGAAAACGTTAGGATTTGAAATTTCCATTATAAAATAAATGGCAGATAGCACAGTTTACGTAAACATTAACAATAAGTTAAAGAGCTTTTGTTAATAAATATCTATTACAGACATCAATATAATATGACCATAATTATTTATAAAAAAATTGGTAATAGCTAAAATTGCTGATTTCCTTTTCGAAAAATTCATTTGAGGTATTTTTTCAAATGTACAGACTGACGTTACGTTCACGTTATCATAAAAATAATAATTATACCATCACAATGCCCTACAAATTGATAAAAAAATAAAGAGAAACACAAAACATGTTGTTTCAGTTATTAAAATTATTATCATAACCAAATTAGTATGATAAGCTCAGCGCATATTTGCAGTTGTTCAGTGTGCTATGGAAATGTATGGAATAATGTGTTTCGGAGGACAAATCAACATTGAAAGTACAATCCATCTTTTGAAGCATAGTCTTCGAGTGTAGACCGCGTTTTAGAACAGTGGATGCGTATTGGCCCGAAGATGATGATGATGAAAAGGCTTTGTAATGATAATATGCAATATATTTCATAAACATAGATTTTTAAATTTCCTGGCGCATCTGTCTGTTTGGAAAGTGCAAACTAAAATAAAAAAAACATTAAAGTAATTAAACGATTAATGGACATAATATATTATCTTATGGAAGAGTTTTCTATGAAACTGTCGGGTACAGTCAATAATAAAGTCAGTAAACATTTAAAAAGCTAATGCTGCTCCATTCATCAAAATTTGACTATTCAATGATTCCATCCTCAGGTCTACCAGTCCTTTCAGGGTGAATCCATAATGATGTACGTACGACCTTACCAAATCGTTAATGACATTACAGCTGCAAGCTCTCGATAATGTTGCTTGTCGGTACACGCCCCAGTTGATGTGTTGATTATTGCGACATGAACAGGGATATGTCGATACATGAGTCAATTTATAACTACGTAGGTACTTTCACTTGGAGAATATCAGGAATAATATTATTATTTTGAGGGATTTTTAGCGTCGATGAGTTTTTACGATTGGCGAAGAAAACGGGTCTTTCAAACTTACGTCCTCAGTCCTGTTTGCGGCCCTCGTGGATGGACCGATTTTGGTTCGGCTTCATTTTTTAAAACAATTATTGTTTTTCTAGTGTCGCATAGTGAAATGAGATCCTGGTAAGTAGTAATAAAGTAAGAGGTAATTAAGTGCCGATTTCCCCAACGTCGAGTGACGTTTAACCGAGGTATAAATTGGGCGTTCTGACAGATTTTGTATGGAAAATCTGCCAAAATATCAAAACTATCGGATAAGACTGTTTTAATACGTAGGTGAAAGTAGTCCTAAGTGGTTATTTAGAAGAGGATTTATAAAATTATTGGATAATAGAAGGAATTGGATCTACCTATCTATATTATGGAGTTCTAATTGTGTACAGTGTACACTACATGGTATCCTTAGTCTGTAGAATGTATCCTACGACAGCCCAAGATAAAGAGAATTACAAGGCATACAAGACATTCTATTAACTCGTTCCAGTCAATTGTTCAGGTTCAAATAAGGATTGACTATCCTTAACACAGATCTAAAAATCTAGCTAGGATAGCCAGTTCTTGATCTTGTACTTTTTGTAAACTTCTCAATTAGTAGTAGGCATCAATTTTGTAGATATCAAGTTTTGTTCAAGATCAAATTGATGTTTCTGTATAATGATGGAAATAAACGATTTATTTATTTTATTTAAATAAGGATTGAATTTTACACAATACACAATACACAATATCTACAGAAAGAAGCAACCTTACAGATTAATCAGTTGCTAATGACGTAACGTGTGAGGATTAATATGAAAGACGCGAGCTGACTCTGTTAAAATTTTAACGGCTACGCGGAATGAATATATTAAAAGTATGAGTTTTCACACGCCACTCGTTTTATATATATTTATTTTCAGATTCTGTTGTGCTCAATCTCTAAGCTAAATTTATTTCACAGGTCTATATCGTGCTATCCCATTCTTAATGTTACATGCAGAAAAGGTAGCACCATATTTAGACCTGTCAAATTTATAGGTAGGTATAGAAAATCGTTGTGTAGGTATAGCAAAAATGTACTTACCCAAATATTGACAAAACATTTTACAGCACCATTAAAATTATTTGTGTTTTATTTGATTGTGTTTATGAAGTATGAATTTTCGGGTATGTTGGCTCCAGTTTTATGGCTATTTCATTCAAAAAAAATCAGGTGGCAAGTTCCTTTTTACTGCACTCTACCTACAATTTTATTAAATAATATTACATGGGACCTCTTTCACCATCGCCATGTGAACTTTAACGCTTGAATAAACTTGATGTTTTGACAGAATGCCAATACAAAACCTGTCAAAATGTAAATTTATTCGTCGTTTAAAATTTAGATAGCCATGGTGAAATAGGCCCTAAGTTAAACGTAACCTTTGCTCGTATTTCCTCGTAAGATAATAACCGCTATGTTATAGTTGCACTAATTACGCAATCTATGATTGGTCAAGCGTATATTAAACACGATCAAGCAGTCGTGTTATGCCTTCGCAACTCAAAGCTTCGCGAAGACAAAAAAACTTGAGAGGTGTCAAGGGAAACCCGGATGGAACGCAGTTCCTTTCGATTAATTAATTTGGCATTGTGTTAAACATTTTCACACTACAATATTAGAACTCCGTAGCCTTGTGGTTTCGACAGTCGCCTAACAGCCAAAGGTCGATGGTTCGAATCCCAGCTCGACAGACCGAATTTTCCATTTTCAATTTTATTTTGAACTTATTTAGATAATATTTATTTAGAAATTATTTAAAATAAAATTGAAAATAGAAAATTCAGTCTGTCGAGCTGAGATTCGAACCATCGACTTTTAACTGTTAAACGACTGCCGAAACCACAAGGCTACGGAGACCCAATATTGTACCGCGAAGATACCGAACACAATGCCA
Source organism: Oeneis ivallda (assembly GCA_029955525.1). Lineage (NCBI taxonomy): Eukaryota > Metazoa > Arthropoda > Insecta > Lepidoptera > Nymphalidae > Oeneis > Oeneis ivallda. The sequence goes on from JARPMR010000011.1 coordinate 9,170,276, forward strand.
AATTCACATTCAAAAAAGTGTCGGTTTCAAAAAAGTGTCGATCCGTCTAGCCCCCTTCCGCACCGCGCGATAAGGAACTACGTTCCAAAAGCATAATAAAGTATTTTACACATTATTTTACATCAAGCGCGCGTCAATCACGCGTGTGTCAAGCTTTGTCAAGTGAAAGTGACTTGTCGTATGGCAAGAGGCTTGACTTAATAATCAAGCAAACATTTTAAGCGATCAATACATTCTTGACTCAAGTTAAAATCTGCGGGGTTGATTCTAGCTGCTTGCCCGTCTCGGAAACACAATCTCGTACTGTAAGGTAGAGTCTCATGGCAGACATAGCACTTGCGCATCTAGCTAACGTAAGTGGTGCTTATATCCGCCTCACTTTATCCGCAGCCACAGTCAATGCTTGTCTGAATAAAAAAAAATATTTTTATTCGAAGACAAGATAGTCCTTGACTGCGATGTCACCTGATGGTAAGTGACGATGCAGTCTAAGATGGTAGCGGACTAGCTTGGAAGGGGTATGGCAGTGAAAATTCAACCCATACTCCCAATCGGTTTCTGCACGCCATCGTGCCGGAACGCTAAATCGCTTGGCGGCACGTCTTTGACAGTAGGGTGGTAACTAGCCTCGGCCAACAAAAACCTCCCACCATACTAGACCAGAGACAATTCAGAAATCATAAATTCCCAAATTGCCCCCGCCGGGAATCGAACCCGAGACCTCCGAGTTATAAGACCACAGCGCTCACCACTGCGCCATGGAGGTCGTCAAATGTTGAACTATTTTGACGTGATAACGTCTAATAAATCGATGAACACCGACAGCAAGCTAACATGTTCCGCCTGAGCCTGTGTGTGCAAGCGAGAGCGCTGAACAAGCGAAAGAGAGTCACGATCGGCCCAAGCTTTGGCTTGTGACTATAGCCCGCCAGTCATTACTGTAATTTTCAATTTACTCCTTCTTTGCATTATACAAAATAATGATAATTCAGTGATAATAATTCAATTCAATTCATAAAGTATGCAATTTTTCATCAATGTTTCTTAATGACGATATCACGTAAAACTATCGTCCGTAAACCGACTTTACAGACAACCAATTTTTTTATATTTTATTTAGTAATAGTGTACATCTTAATGTTTACAATTCTTTAGAGGGCAGTTGAATGAATCATCTTTAGTTTAGATTAGTTGGTACTTGGTACATAGCATGTACCAACGAGTACGTAGACGTACCTATCATTGCATCAGATAGTATAACGCGTTCGTTTGAAGTTGAGTCCTGCACCATAGAGTAAAGTAATCGACGTAGTCGTAATTCCTAGTTCCATGCCGACAGTACGGACACAGTATAGGATATGCAGTAGTTTGACACCTTTGATCTAGTGGTACTACGCGTTACAAATTTCCCCTAGCTCTCTCGCGCTTCCCCGCACCGCACCTCAAGTCAGACCCACTTAGTAAACCGCTCGCGAAGCACCGCTTATTAAAAATAAATTTCAAATTCAAATTATTTATTTGCACAGATTGAGTAGTACAATGGTGTTACATTATAATAAAAGTCCTTACAATCTGCCGGATAGATGCAAAAATAATATTTAATAATAATTCTTATTCTAAGTTTACGTATTAAAAGCTCAATTTATTAAATTGAACTTTGGATATTAGGAGTTTTGGTAGGTTTGGTAAAAAAAAACTAAGAATGTTTTATATCGTAAAGCATTAGAAAAATGAACACTTTTTTTTACATATTTTTTTATTATTTATACCAATTCGAATTCAATATTCATAGTTAAGACAGGTCACCTAGTACTTAATAAATAAAACAATAGATAAACTATTATACTGCATCTTCTCATACTGTGTCTTGACTGTGGGTCCGACTTGAGGTGCGGTGCGGGTAGCGCGAGGGGTGAAGATTTCTTTACTCTATGGTGCAAGGCTCAACTTTAAGCGAACGCGTAGTATGTCTGTTTCTTTAAGACGCCTTCTTAGGCCAGGCGCTCATTGTGAATTTTTGTCGCCGTGAATTTTTGTCGCTGTCACCTTCTGTCGCCACGATGCGCCCACTGTTTTAGGCCAACTATATGTCGCTGGGCGACAAAACGCGCTCATTCTTAAAATGGATTTCAAGTGTCGTCAGTTGCTGGAACTATTTGTTGCCGTATTGTCTCGTCTCTACAGTGAGCGCATTTCCATTAATTATCTTCATAGCACTCCACTTGGCGACAAAAAGTCACGGCGACAAAAAGTTACAATAAGCGCCTGGCCTTAGCATCTCAGTTATTCAACCGGTTAAATACTAGAGGTACCTAAAGAAGGGAAGGATTAAGTCACAGGAAAAAATAAATAATATATTCCTTTGGGATCTAAAAAAAACACTTTAATCCTGGACCAAGTCGAAGTTTAAAATTTAAAGTGACATTTGTTGTTTTTGGAATCTGCATTATAACTGCAAATGCCCTGTCGTCTACTTTTATGTACTTATCTTAAATTTCTGTCCATGTAGGTAAATGAATACTAAAGTAAGAAATAGATTTTATAATTATTTTTGCCCTTCTACCGTTTTATTTCGTTTTACGCCAGGAACAACAGCTATTAGGTATGGACTTAATGTACATTGTACACATTTAGCCCAAATAATTAAATGGATACTTGGGATAGTTTTAATTATAAATTTTTAGGCTTAGCACGACAATATTATCACCTCACCTACGTAAACTAAAAGGCATGAAAATTTAAATAAAAAAAAACTAAATTTTGGTGAACCCTCCACCAAACCTCCTTCAATCGCTACAGACATTTTTCTTTTTACTTATTCATAAGTAAAATGGACTGGAGCTACTCGAAAAATACGTGACGGTTTTATCGTAAATATTTTATTTGACTCACCCTGAAAGTAGTAAATAGGTAGGTAAATAGAGTGGGAGGTATTGCAACTTTTTTTTGCAAACTTATCTTAAATATTTGACTTTAGCTGACTGAGTTTCTTGCCGGCTCTTCTCAGCAGAATCAGCTTTTCGAACCAGTGGTAGATTCATGACTCGTCGTAAGTGCTAAACTTTGGCCTAAGACATGAAATACATGATTTTGAATTAAGATTTTTTTTTTATTTTAACTGTCCGTGGCTTACCACGGGTAGCTTGTATGATTAATTAAAAATATAATATAATAACTAACTTTTGACCGCGCAATTTCATCCGCGTGGAATTAGGTTTTGATGTAGAATTCTAAAAAACTGTGAAGCACGTAATATTTTTTATTTTTAATCGAAAGCTACATAGTTTCATATGTATAATTTAAAAAGATGGAATTTCATACAAAAATTCATTTCCTATGTAACTAACCCCTTTGGGCGTAGATTTTCAAAAACTGTGAAATACGTCCTTCTTTATTTTCAATTGAAAGTCAAAATACCAAGTTTCATGGATGTAAATATTAATTATTTATTGAAAATGACGATTTTTCGTACAAGCTTGCATCTCCTATTCGCTTTTGGGTTGGAAAATTTGTAATCTAAAATTCAAATAGGATAGGATATATTTAATTGAGCATTTTTACATCAGCATTTATTCATAACTTTTAACATTATTAAAAAAATATTAATTTTATCTCATAAAAAAATTTGAATTATGATCTAAAAACAGAAATTTGGTGACGCTACGAACTCGTTTTGAACTTCCAGCCCATTACTAAGCGTCTTTAGAAATGTATGAGATATTATAAGCGTATTAATTAGAAGAGATCACGAAGCAGTCGCGACTAAGCACCATTTTGGAGGGTGGCTCACATCTTAATGATCATGTGATCCCTATTCGCAGGAGATTTGGGACGGCAAAATTACCCGACTTAATGGAATTTTGTTTTTTGAACCGAACTTTTCCGGTAAAACGCTGGTTTTTTTCGAACATAAACCATAACTTTTTATTAAGGACCTGGTGCTAATTGCTTACTTTATTGAGGCCTTTGTCAATTTCGTCAGCTCGTACTCTTCGTACCTCATGGCAGTTATCAACGTAGAATATAATATGATGGCATGCATAAACTCAAAGAGTATTTATCTTAATTTAGGAACATTAGAACCATAGATTTAGGAATGGTAGCTCTCCCACGCAGCGAAGAACAATCCTAAATCCATGATTAGAGTTAAATTCACAGTAAATAATTTAATATAAAAAAATTCATTTTGAACAACCGACTTTACTACATTACACACACACTATACAAAGTATATCATTTATTGTTGTTATTTTAAAACCGCTCGACCGATTTCGATAAAATTTATATGGGACCCATAGGACCAAATCGGTTCAGGCGTCTTTGAGTAATCGGTGAGCATACTTAAAAAAAACAAAAAGATACCCAGGAATTGATAACCTCCTCCTTTTTTGAAGTCGGTTAAAAATGAAGATAATGAACTATGTAAAATTCGCTGAGGTTCCCGAATTCCCTAATTTAGCAATCATTTACGTACTTTATTGGTTTTAAGTAGTTTTAATCATTACACTTGATTGTTCTTTTGAGATGTACCAACATCTCGTTATACATCGACCTTCACTCATCGGTTCTAACTTCTACTTTTCATTCGGTTAACGGATTGGTTGGTAGGTCGATGCGATGTGGATCTTAAAGCAAGAGCTACTTGTTGAAGATGAATGTAAATAAAGCAAGTAATTTCGTGTGTCAACAGCTAATGACATCTCTGCAGTCCACATGTAGATTTATACGAAAGCTTCCTCTGTTGAAATTTTAATGAGAACAGGAAATGTTGGAATTTTAGTAAGGGGTTTTACTCTCTGAATACATTACACATATTTGGATGTGCATTTTAATAATGCAAGTAATCTTATGCGATGTGACACGGCCAACATCAAATGAGATCACAAATACATTTGCGTTGAATAATACGTAATAAATAAATAATTATTTTACAAATACAAAAAAAATACAAATAGTTATAATATTAATAGGATAGGTATAAATTTAATTTTAAAACAAGTGAGCTAAGATCAAATTACTTGATACGTATATGCACTAATCTCATCCCATTCCATCGCATCATCGTCCTATCGGACTATGATGATGAGGGAATTATAGAGAGTACACCTGTGTTTGCGTACACACTTGTGCACTATATTATATGGCCTGTGTCTATGGCTGCTGTGACCAGATTTATGCGGTGATCCTTGATTCTTATTAGTCTTTGAGTGTTAAAGTTGGCTTAATACTCAAAGCCATGATTAAAATCACTAATTATAATTGAGTTTTATATTTCAATAGATGCCCTCGTCTTCGTCCGCGTGGATTAAGGTTTTTTAATTCCCACGGGAAATCTTTAATTTTCCAGGATAATGTAGCCTATGTACTAATCCTGGGCATGAACTATCTTCATTCCAAATTTCAGCCAAATCGGTTCATTCGTTGTGGTGTTAAAGAGAAACAAACATCCATCAAAACATCCATACATCCTCACAAACTTTCGCATTTATAATATCAGTAGGATTAATAGGAAGTAGGAAGGATAGTAAGATTATTGCTAGACTTTGGTCTTTTATTTTTCACTTTGGTCTTCACTAAACTTAGGCTGCTCTTCCACCATGGACGTAACTTAGCGTAGCGAAGGTTTTTTTGATATGGTTTTCTTTATTAGCCAAGCTGTCAAACGATAGATTTAAGAAAGCTTTAATTTAAGAATAGATTTATTAGTTTAAGAGTAGCTTTAGTGGAAGCGGATTCAGCACGTCACGTCACGCAGAATGTTAAAATGCATCTTTTTAGCTCATGTTACCCACTCCGCTACCCCACTTGGTTTTGGTGAAAATTGACACTTTTTTTGTTGCTTTTGAACTCGCTCACCGCTTCGCTCTCGTCCTCGCATATCTCTGGTGGAAAGGCATCCTTATTAAAAATATACACCGACGATTTATTAGCATTTGGCATACATTCATATCCTTCATGTTCCTTCAAGTTTTGTACAAGCGCATTTGTTTTTATGGCATTGATAATACATAATTCATTAGAAAAAAAAAATTGGCAGTCATAGGGACTGCCGATAGAAGTGAAAACTAGATCATACTAATATTAAGTATAAAATCCTGGGCCTACTGTTTCTTTATTTGTTTTTAATTATTAGCAAACTAGCTGATGCCCGCGACTTCGTCCGCATGGATTTAGTTTTTAAAATCCCTAGGGAACTCTTTTGATTTTCCGGGATAAAAAATAGCCTATGTCACTCTCCAGGTCCTCGACTATATCCATGCAAAAAATCTCATCGATCCGTAGCTCTGTTGCGGCGTGATTGAAGGACAAACCAACAAACACACTTTCGCATTTTACATTTATACTATAAATAGTATATTGCGAAAGTGTGTTTGTTGGTTTGTCCTTCAATCACGCCGCAACAGAGCTACGGATCGATGAGATTTTTTGCATGGATATAGTCGAGGACCTGGAGAGTGACATAGGCTATTTTTTATCCCGGAAAATCAAAAGAGTTCCCTAGGGATTTTAAAAACTAAATCCATGCGGACGAAGTCGCGGGCATCAGCTAGTTTGCTAATAATTAAAAACAAATAAAGAAACAGTAGGCCCAGGCATACATTTTCGCCGCGCCGTAGAGAGGTAAGTAACCATAGTAACCATCCGTCTTACGCTTTTTCGATCAGGTCACGTGTCCTGACGCGAGTTTAAGATTTTATACCCATTACAGAAAAAGTGCTCAACGCCGCTAAAGAAGTTTTCACTTCAAAAACAATTCAAATTGCTTAAATAATTTGTTAGCGAGTTGAATTTGTCATGTCACGCAAACCCAAGCTGTCATTGAAACAGACAGTTCGCTAACTAATTCTGTTGTTATCAGCTCCAACCAACACTAGTTTGTGTTAAATATTAATTATCTTAGTTTGAGTTTAGTTAGTTTGATTTGATAAATACTTGGTTGAACATCAAAGCAGTTTAGGGTTCAGTTCCCAACGAGTGCCAAACTCTGCCAAACTGCAGCATAATGTTTTTATATTACTAAACCGTCGCACTGCAGTGTCTTTCTATTCGTCCATTCGTTTGTCACAGTCGTCAACTTCTTCACGTCTTTAGTTGTACCGAACAGGTAGACAGTTGAAAATTTTATAGAAAACCTTTTAGGCCTTTATCACGGCAAATTCTACTAATATTATAAATGCGAAAGTTTGTGAGGATGTATGGATGGATGTTAGGATGGATGTTTGTCACTCTATAACTCAACAACGAATTAACCCATTTGGCTGGGAGATAGCTCATACCCAGGATTAACACATAAGCTACTTTTTATATCGGAAAATTACAGAGTTCCCGTGGGAATTAAAAAACCTTAATCCACGCGGACGAAGTCGCGGGCATCATCTAGTACTTAATAAACTGAAAATAATGAATCGCAAGACGATAAAGACACCTCAAAAAAATTCCCCACTTTGTGTAACGTTATTAGTTTTATGTAAAACTTATAAATTTCTCAGTACCAAAATTCAGGAGCATGAATTTATTTTAAAATAGTATTAAAGCTTAATGACTAAAAAAAAGTTTTGTTTTCACGCTAGGAACGCCAAACATGATAAGATATATTTGTTTAAGAAATCAAATTGCCTTATTTATCATCACCATCATCATTAGCAACCCATCAACAGCTCACTACTGAGCGCAGGTCTCCTCTCAGAGAAGGGTTTATAGGCCATCGTCACGCTGGCCCAATGCGAATTGGTGGACTTCACACACCTTCAAGAACATTATGAAGAACTCTCAGATGTGCAGGTTTCCTCACGATGTTTTCCTTCACCATTGAAAGCAAGTGATATTTAATTGCTTAAACGCACTTGACTCCGAAAAGTCAGAGGTGCATATCCGGGATTGAACCTGCGACCTCCCGAATAGGAGACCACTGTCCTAACCACTAGGCTATCACTGCTACGCTAAATTGCCTTATTAATGAAACTAAATTAAACGTTTTTTCTAACTTCATCTGCTGCCTAGCTTTTATAATTAAGCCGAGGATGGTACTCAACAGGTAAATAATATAGAAAATTAATATTGTCAGTATTCTAATAGAGTGCCACGTGCAGGTTTTTGCTACAAAGGAATTTATGAAAAATTTGATAAAATATGTATCTGCTCGTATTTTGTTGATTAGGACAGGATATACCTGTAAAAACTGGTCCCAGGACTCAGTTCAGTAATTTAGATTGAGTTGTACGGAACCATAAGTTAATTAAATTAAGCTATTTGAAGTTTTGAGTAATTCTAGAGATATCAATTTAAAACGAATACTTAACGTTTTGCTTAATAAGTGCTTCACAATTATCCTACATACTCTTTGGTTATTATTTATATTCTTACGGAAATGTGCATTGATATGAAACTATCTTTTTAACATTAAAATAAAAATCCCGATAAGAAAAATCAAATTCTTGATGCCAAAGGTTGTAAAAGGTTTTTCCTATAATGTTTTGGTTTTGAAACGTGAGAAAACCTGGTACCATCCTTGTTCAAGATCCTTTGGAATGGGGATACATTTTATCCCGAAAAATTAAAGAGTTCCGTAAAAACCTTAATCCACGTGGACGAAGTCGCGGCCATCATCTAGTCTAGTCTAGTATAGTAATATTTTATATGCGAAAGTTTGTGAGGATGGATGGATGTATGGATGTATGCATGTATTTATGTATGGATGCATGTATGTATATCCATGAAATATCTATCAATATCATGAAATATCTATAAATATCAAGAAAAATATATGGCGTGAATAAGTATCATCTATCCGGATGGATGGATGGATAGATCTCTTTCACGCCATAACGAATGAACCGATTTTTTGTTGAACCGGTTGAAATTTGGAATTCGATATAGCTCATACCCAGGATTAACGCATAGGCTACTCCGCGGGAATGAAAAATAAAATCGCGGTCATCATCTAGATTCTAGATAATTATAATAATTTATAACGCTTTATTTCGTAAAAGTATCGCGACAAGACGCGCTATGTGCCTTGCGATGATAGCTAAAGTGTGGAAAAAATACACTTACCATTATTATAAGAGAAAAATTCGTGTGAAAATAAGTGTCCTTCATGTCGTATCTTCTAAGCACGTGATGAATGGCCAGTGGTCACGCAGAAGTGTTGCACGCGACGCCTAATTCTTGAGCCACCTTCCGATAATTTGCCTTCCAGATTACGGACATAAAAATTCCGACCGAGCCTCTTCATTACCGACTACTTAATTTAATGTAGCCGTTGTTTGCATTTTAATAGGAGGTAGAGAAATTTTTACGTGTTTTGTGTTTGGCTTTGTTTTTGTTGAAGCATCAAGGTGTAGTATATACTGCCATAACCCTTTCAAGTTAGCCCGCAACCATCTTAGACTACATGGTCACTTACCATCTGGTGAGAGCGCAGTCAAGGGCTATCTTGTCTTGATAACTTGTCATATCCTTACTATTCGTAAATTATTATAAATGCGAAAGTGTGTTTGTTAAAATACATACGAGTATAAATGAACTTATACATTTATAAAAACGTGGATTAAGTTTTAAATCCCGTGGGAACTATTTGATGTTACAGGATAAAAAGTAGTTTATATCTCTTTCGAGTTTCGAGGTCTTCAACTATACCCATGCCAAAAAATCACGTCAATTCCTATACAAAATAACTTCAAAAATTGAAACTTTTATACAAACTTTCATTCCTATTTAACTCTCTTGGGGGTGGAATTTTCAAAAATCCTTTCTTAGCGGATGCCTACGTCATAATATTTATGTGATGCCAACAGTCCGATACGTCGAGTGTGGTTTGAACTGTGCGTTGATAGATCAGTCAGTCCATCAATCAGTCACCTTTTCCTTTTATAATTATAAATAATTAAATATATATTATAAAATATAATAATTATATATATATTATAAAATATATTTCTTCTTCTCCTTCTTTATCAACCGATAAACGTCCACTGCTGGACAAAGGTCTCTTGCATGGACTACCACAGACCTCGGTCTTGCGCCGCCTGAATCCAGCGGCTCCCTGCGACTCGCTTGATGTCGTCGGTCCACCTGGTGGGGGGTCTGCCAACACTGCGCTTCCCGGTGCGGGGTCGCCACTCCAGCACCTTGGGACCCCAACGACCATCAGCTCTTCGAACTATGTGCCCCGCCCATTTCCACTTCAGTATCGCGACTCGCTCAGCTATGTCGGTGACTCTCGTTCTCCTACGGATCTCCTCATTTCTGATTCGATCCCGCAGGGATACTCCGAGCATAGCTCTTTCCATCGCACGCTGAGCGGTCCTGAGCCTACTTATGAGGCCCTTAGTTAGCGACCATGTCTCGGATCCGTAAGTCATCACTGGCAACACGCACTGTTCGAAGACTTTAGTCTTCAGGCACTGAGGAATTTTGGACGAAAAGACATCTCGGAGCTTCCCGAACGCTGCCCAGCCGAGTTGGATTCGGCGGTTGATCTCTTTCTCGAAATTGGACCTACCTAGCTGGACTGTGTGTCCCAGGTATATAATATACTCGTCGACAATTTCGAGTGCAGAGTTCTCAACAATTGTGTTCCGTGATCTCGTCCTCACTTTTGTACTCTGTAGTATGCACCACTTGCAATACTGCGCTGCCACAATCTTTAAACGTAAGACCATTGATAAAGTAAAAAAACAAAGCACCCTAGTCTATGCTTGCGTAGTCTTTGGTTCGCGGCGGCAGGCCGCTATGTTCGCCTGACACCTGTCAATGTCATTGTACTTTTTTGTGCATTGCGCTGTTCACGTCTGCTCCTTTCCTAAATTTAAATTTATTTTTTCTTGTGGTTTTATAGATATTTCTTTCTTTAATTAAAACATAGGTAAGCGGAAACGCAAATCTAGAGATGATTTTGATAGAAGATTGGAAAAGATGTTGTACTATCGAAGTCGGCGCAACTTATAGCACGTGTAAGAAAATCTTATTTCGTGTCGATATTATGTCAAATTCTGGTCAAGTCTCTAGAGTTTTCACGAGAGGTTAACCACGAGAACGTTTAATGACCATACTTTCGTAAACTGAGTAACACTACACATGAGCTTTCACGAGAGGTTAGCCAGTAGTAATTACAATATGTGCTCACTTTACGAGAGGTACATACATACTATTTACGCAAAGACGGCGTTGACTGTGTCAATATTATGTCAAAGTCTGGTCAAGTCTCTTAGAGTTTCCACGAGAGGTTAACCACGAGAACGTTTTAGTGACCATACTTTCGTAAACTGAGTAACAACTACACATGAGCTTTCACGAGAGGTTAGCCGGTAGTAATTACAATATGTGCTCACTTTACGAGAGGTAGATACATATTATTTACGCAAAGACGGCGTTGACTGTTTCTTCTTGAAGCTTTCACGAGAGGTTAGCCGTAGAATTTCCACATACATAACAGTCCGAATCGTAAAACTGCCGAATTATTTTTGGGTGATGAGTAATTTTCCAGCGCCAGTAGGTCAAGCCGCCGTTAGAACCGTCACTACCTGTCATCTTCACAATCACCCTCGCCTGCTGATAACAGCGACGATCTTGTTGAGGAAACGGGAGGGGGGCATATTGAAGAACCAGTGCCTTTAGGAAAGGCAGCAGTGTCTGGAGAAGTAGCCACGCCCTCCTTACCAGCCAACATTGAGGCAGTCCTAGCCGCAGCCATCGGCAAGGTTTTAAACGACATGGTCTCATCGAGCCAAAGTAATGCTGAAATCGAATCCCTTAGTGTTTCCGCCAGACTGCTATGTGGTTTATACCATAGCCACACAGAAGCTCGCAGGAGTCTTATTCTCCCCGGGCTCAACAAAGATGTTAAAGATACAAAGACACAGAGCCGATTTCAGAATACCTCTATGGGGATAAGCTACAAGATAAATTGAATGCATGTTAAGCCGTAAAGAAATCCGCAGAAGACTTGAAAAGTACGCCAGCCCAAAAGCCGCCAATAAAAAGGCTTTAAACTTCAAGGGCCCACAACGATCCTAAATGCCACGGCCGAGTGGGCAGAAACAGAAGCTCAAGCAACCAGCGCACTGGTCCACGAAGCCAACCATGGGTCAAGCGAGGCGATCCCCGCAGAGGCAGCGGCATTCGCGGCGCCTGGATCATCGTCGCCGCTGATGCAGGTACAGACTGGCAGACTAAAATATTATTTTACTGACCGCTGGTCTAGTATTACTTCTAGTTCTAACCCAACTATACATAGGTGTCTCAAAGGAAACATAATACCTTTTTTTTTTTGAAGTCCCTATACAGGATACTATCCCGAGAAATAATTCGTTCTCACCTAAGGAATCTGAGCTGATGCAAAATGAAATTAATAAATTATTAAAATTAGGTGCAATGGAAGGTTGTTCCTCAATAAATGGTCAGTATCTACCTAGCATATTTTTGCATCCGAAGTCAGATGGGACTTGGAGATTTATACTTTATCTCAAAAAACTCAACAAGTTTGTTAATACTGTTCACTTTAAGTTGGAAGATGTAAGGACTGCAATAAGACTTATGACCCCTGGGTGTTTCATGGCCACCATAGACCTAAAAAATGCTTACTATTTGCTGCCAATAAATAAGTAAAATAGAAAGTATTTACGTTTTCAATTTCAGGGATCTTTATTTGAATTTACTTGCCTTCCTTTTGGACTCCCTTATGTTTTTACAAAAAATATGAAGCCGGTCATTTTACACCTGAGATCAAAGGGTTTTTTGTCTGTCATATACTTGGATGATATCCTCTGTCTTGCTGACAGTTACGAGAAGTGCTTACAAAATGTCACCACTACCGTAGTCTTTTTTGAAACATTTGGGTTTCATAATTAATACAGACAAAAGTGATTTGGAACCTAGACAGAGTTGCCAGTACTTAGGTTTTGTCTTAAATTCAGTCCAGTCTTCGATTTCATTACTCCAAAAAAAAAAAAGAGAATCTATCCATAAGTCCATTCTTGAGTTGAAAAGAAAACAACACTGTAAAATTATAGATCTCGCTAAATTATTAGGCCAGTTAGTAGCAGCATGCCCAGCCATAAATTATGGATGGCTCTATACAAAAATCTTAGAAAATCGTAAAACTACAGCATGACAGTACCTTAACTATAACAGTACCTTACGATTATCGAAGGGGTGCCTATTAGATTTAGAATGGCGGTGTCTCCATATTCTAACTGATTCTACTGGTCTTTGTAGAATTAAAAAAAAAAAAAATACAGTTTTTAAATAGAGATCTTTTCAGATGCTTCCGCAACTGGCTGGGGTTAAGTCTGTAATGACATCAGAAATGGACAGTGGACTGAGGATGAAAAACTTTTTCATATAAACTACCTTGAGCTATTAGCAGCATTCGTAGGACTTAAAACTTTTGCATCTTAACTATTAACTAAGCACTGTGAAATTCTGTTAAGAATCGACAATACAACAGTTATTGCTTATATCAATAGAATAAAAAACCCCGTTTTCTGCATCTTATCAGTTTAGCAAGGGCTTTGTGGCAATGGTGCGAAGACAGACACCTTTGGGTGTTTGGATCTTACATAACTTCTAAAGAAAACAGTATCGCAGATAAAGAGTCAAGGCGCTCACATTCTGAGATTGAATGGAGTTTGAGTGATAAGGCCTTTCATAATATAATAGATGAGTTAGGGCCTCCTGAGATTGACCTTCTCGCTAGGAGCTATAACGCCAAGTGTCTGAATTATGTGTCTTGGCTTCCAGACCCTAATGCGAGTGCTGTAGATGCTTTCACTTTAAGATGCGATAGCCCCTTTTTTCTATGCATTCCCTCCATTTTCACTTCAGTCCACATCCGCTGCACAGGAGCCTCAGGTTGATAGCGGCCACATTATCAGGGTAGCATTCATGAAGCGAGGAGTACCACTTCCCTCGATAGACATTATGCTGAATTCACTGTCAACCAAGACACGGAAACAATATAAGTGTGCCCTTAGTCAATGGCTCATTTTCTGTGAGAGTCAGGAGAAGGATCCTCTTGCAGACTTGGTACCCACAGTTATCACTTTTTTAACTAACAAATTTAATGAAGGTTTGTCATATAGTTCACTCAATAGCATAAGGTCAGCAATATCTCTGATTTTAGGACCTGAACTAGGAACTGATGAAAGAATGACAAGACATTTTAGAGGAATTTATAGATTAAGACCAAAGCCTAAATTTGAGGAAGTCTGGAATCCTAGTATAGTCTTAAATTATCTTTCAAACTTATTTCCCAATGAGTCTCTTAATATGGAGCTACTTACTAAGAAGTTAGTTACTCTGCCGGCTCTTGTCACAGCACATAGAGTCCAAACATTGTCTCTAATATGCTTAGACAGTATAAGCATTAATGATGACAATATTAATATCAGGATTCCAGCCCCTATCAAAACATCAGGCCCCAATAGACCTCAGCCGAACCTAATCTTGCCATTCTTTATGGATAATGTCAGTATATGCCCTGCAACCACTCTGGTATATTGTCTTTATGCAACCAAGGACCTCAGACAAAATTGTAAAACTCTCATTCTCACAACAAGAAAGCCCTACCATGTTGCCTCATGATGATGCTGATGGATTAAACAAACCTTATGCGATAGTGGTGTGGATGTCACTAAGTTCACAGCACATAGCACCAGATATGTATCCACTTCTAAAGCCAATTTGGCAGGTATTAATATAGAAGTCATTAGAAAAACAGCAGGTTGGACCAACAATTCGTCTACTTTTGCTCGTTTTTACAACAGACCCATTGTTGTTGACGATGTTTATAGTTTTGCGAAAGCAGTGTGCTCTATCTGCTTCCGCAAAATATATAATATATATTTACTTATAAGTAATAATACTAATAACAATGATGAGTAAATGAGGGTTTACTTAATTATTAATTAATTATACTCAATTAATGATATCAAGTTTACAATATTTTAATTTAACTGTGATTTGAAAAGAGGAAAGTTAATAATTTGTTTGAAATATGTAATATATACTGTTGATTTATCAACACAACTTTCTTCTTTGAACATCTACAGAGTACAAAAGTGAGGACGAGATCACGGAACACAATTTAATAGATCGGACTAACTTACCTATTGACGTCCGATCCCCAATTGTGTGAAGTGATCTCGTCCTCACTTGGTCCCAACCCTACCCGTCATGGGCCCTCGAGACCCATTAGGCATTTAAAGTCACCCCAGTGAAAGTTGTGTCTAGTATTCTTTGAAATAATGACATTGACAGGTGACAGGCGAACATAGCGGCCTGCCGCCGCGAACCAAAGACTACGCAAGCATAGACTAGGGTGCTTTGTTTTTTACTTTATCAATGGTCTTACGTTTAAAGATTGTGGCAGCGCAGTATTGCAAGTGGTGCATACTACAGAGTACAAAAGTGAGGACGAGATCACTTCACACAATCGGACGTCAATAGGTAAGTTTGTCCGATCTATTAAATTACTGGGTGGAGCGGTGCATGAGCATTGGACATGATTTTCGTCTTGCTCATGTTCATTTTCAGGCCCACCTGTTGAGAAACCCTGCTGAGATCGTTGAGCATTGTATTGAGGTCTCTCAGAGTCTCTGCCATGACTACTTTGTCATCGGCAAATCGCAGGTGAGTGATGTACTCGCCGTTTATGTTGATGCCAAGCCCGTTCCAATCCAGAAGCTTAAAGACGTCCTCCAACGCAGCGGTAAAGAGCTTCGGGGAGATAACGTCTCCCTGTCGCACTCCACGCTGCAAGTGGATTGGCCTCGTAGTCTGGTCCTGTATACGTACTAACATTGTGGCGTTTTCATACAAGCACTTCAACACTTGGATATACCGGTAGTCAATTCGGCATCTCTGCAGCGACCTCAACACAGCCCAAGTTTCCACCGAATCAAAGGCTTTCTCATAGTCCACAAACGCTAAGCAAAGTGGCCGGTTATACTCTTCAGTCTTTTGTTTAACCTGCCGCAGCGTATGAATGTGATCTATGGTACCAAAGACTTTTCGGAATCCGGCTTGTTCGGGAGGCTGGAAGTCGTCGAACCTACGAGCGAGACGATTCGTAATGACTCTCGAGAAAAGCTTTTAAACATAACTCAACAACGAGATGGGTCTATAATTCTTCAACAAGGTATTATCACCCTTTTTGAAGAACAGAACCACCACGCTCCTGTGCCATGCTTCCGGCGTTGTGCCCTCTTGGATGACGGAATTGAACAATCGCTGAAAGATCTTAAGTACCGGTTTTCCACCCGCTTTCAGGAGTTCCGCAGTGATTCCGTCATCACCTGGCGCCTTGTTGTCCTTGAGCTGTTTGAGAGCCATTCTAATCTCGTATAGGCTGACGTCCGGGATATCTTCGGTATAGTGTCGGGTCAGTTTGGCTCTGGGATCTTTCGCCAAATCTTCAACAGATTTTTGTGTCGTGGTATATAACTGTCCATAGTACTTCTCAACCTCTCCCAAGACCTCAGGTCGAGAAGAGACGAGACGGCCGTCATCAGTTTTCAGCCGCGTCAGCTGGCTCTGTCCGATAGACAGATCTCTCGCGAACACTTTTGAGCCTTTGTTCCGCTCAATGGTATCTTTAATACACTTGGTATTAAAGACACGGAGGTCGCGAGTTTGTGCCTTAGAGATCTGCCTATTAATCCGCCGGTAGGCAGCCGCGTCTGCCGATGACTGCAGCCTCATCTCTTGTAACTCCTTCATTAGCTTGAGAGTATGGTCAGAGAACTTTTCCGTTCTTTTCCTGCGATGGGTCTTAAAGAATTTAGACCCCACAGTATGGACAGTTTCCACGAACCTGTTGTTTAGATCGTCCACAGAAGCGCAGTCTGCTAGGCACTCGAATCGGTTCTGCAGTTCGAGTTGGAAGTTTTCGGGATTTTGGATATGAGCACGAGAAGGTCGGAGAGTGGACTTCACCAGTCTGGCCCTTTAAAGCTTTACATTAATATTCAACGTGCCTCTTACCATCCGGTGATCGCTACTGGTTTTCACCCTATTGATCACAGAGACATCATTGAATATATGCTGCTTGGTTGACATAGTGAAGTCGATCTCATTTCTCTCGGAACCATCGGGACTCAAACATGTCCATTTTCTATGTGGCCGCTTCCTGAAGAAGGAGTTCATCATAAAGAGTCTTCCTTCTCCATGAAGTCGGCCAGCATTTGGCCCCTTTGGTTCCTTCGCCCATACCCAAAATGCCCCACTCTCGTCTCTGCACCGCTTCGTTCGCCCATCCTTGCATTGAAATCCCCCATCACAACACTGTAATGAGTGGTAGAGGCGTGTATGGCTTTTGATATATCCTCATACAGCGCCTCTACCTCCTCGTCAGAATGTGTCGATGTCGGTGCGTAGACCTGTATAACCTTCAGCGAATACCGTTTGGTGATTCTGAGTATAAGGTACGCTACCCTACTCGACACACTCTTGACTTGTACATTGTACAATGTTGTTGACGAGGGACTTGTGGACGATGAACCCGACACCAGCCTGGGACTGTTGATCGCCCTCCCGGTAGTAAAGTAGTAGGAATTCAGGATTATCGAGTCCTCCCCCTCTCTTCGGACTTCAGACAATCCTATAATACTCCAACGCAACTTGCTCACTGCTTCTTCCAGCTCGATGATCTTTTCGGCGGTCCTCAAAGTGCGTGCGTTATACGACACCAGGTCGTCGGGGTTGGCAGCGGAATCTCGTCCGAAGATTCTTAGCACCCCCTGCCCCGCCATTACCGTGACCGCTGCCAGGGTCAGGAATAGCGAGGCCGCCGGGAACTAGGGGCCATGGCCTTGTGCGAATATCCATTTCAAAGGTTTAGCCCGTAATGACCACGCTGGGCAGGCGTGTTGGTCATCGCAGGGCTAAACTGATCGCACCCGTGTCGCTGCTGCCCGACACAGGCCTGCGCCATTTGCTCAGTTTAGCCAGTATGAAATGGTTATACCGCCATTTGTCGGTCGTCATAGCCTCGTCAGTTGACTAGCAGGGGGCACCGCGGGCAGGTGAGGTTGACGTTTGGAGCGCTAGATGGGGATGCGCTCCCTTACCCCCCTTTAATTATAATATTTAGATAAACATTATTATGTGTTTGTTTGGTTAATACGAAGAGACTATTAGATATCACTCTGAGCTTTGTAAGCGTGCTGTTTATATTACCTACACTATACTAATAATAATTATAATATAATTAGTGCTTAACAGGCAATCAGTTGTGCCTGTACTAATATATGCCACTTAGTGGGGTCAGTAAATGCTGCTTTGTCTCGTGATTAACTAGATAATAGCCAAAGTTTTGTAGGCTTGAAATCTTTTTTGGTTAACTATCTTTTATAATATCTTTGATTAACTTTTGTATTAAAAAAAAGAAATCAAGAGAATCGTTTATTAAAAAGGAGGAGCTACATAGGTTATTTACCTCGAGAAGCCTCTTTTTTTCCAGGATCTTAGGAAATCAGGATTTAGCCTATGATAATCTCCAGGTTCGTAACTATATCCATGTAAAAAATAACGTCGAACCATTGCTGCATGATAATACCACTAGAAACTAACACTAGGCCAACCACTAGAACAGACCAAAAATCAAACTCACTTTCGCATTTTACATTATTATTTCTAAGGATTATTCACCACGGAAACTGATGTAAGTACGTACTTTTTTTTTTGTTTAAAAAAAATATTCTGCTCTGGATTCTTCGGGCACGACATACAGTGGGAAAAAGCCATTTTAAAATCTCATTGACATTAGCTTATGGCCACGTAGCGCGCCAACCCGTGGAACCAAGCCAAAACGCCGGCCTAATGTTAAAAATTAAGGGAAAAATATGTAAAAGCATCCCGATAGATAAGTGCTACTAGAAATGTCTATCTGGAACCTTTCTTTTGAAATTAGTTTTGCTTTTCGTAAATTTTTGGTGGCAAATTGGTTCTTGAATTAAATCCGTTGAAATTTGGTGCATAATTATTTATTATTATTTTTTATTTATTTGTGAAGGAATTGAAAATTCTTTCCTTATTAATAAAAAAAATGTTTAATTTTAAAATGATTAATTATGATAAAATTTTGTATTATTATACATAAATGGATAGGTTACAGACCCTTACTAATGAGGAATATATAGCTCGGAGATAGGGATAAATTGAAAATTACGATTCTGTGAAACCTAGTCACAGATAAATTCATGATTGAAAGTGTAGCTCTGGGGAGAAATTATGCGCTGCTCGTTAACCCGTCGAGAAGGAGTAATGAGATTATTCTACGTATCTCAAATGCAGTTTCAATATGATCTGGTTGAAGGTAATTCTGGAATGTGGTACTTAATATCCCCACAAAAGGGAATATGCGTGTGGTTCAAATTGGGTTCAAATTCTTCTTTCTTCTTTTATTTAAAAACTGTTTAATTAAAACACATAGGGAGCGCTCAGTAGTGAGACGTTAATGATGATAATTAATCATCATTAACAACCCATCAACGGCTCACTATACTGAGCGCAGGTCTCCTTTCAGAGAAGGGTTATAGGCCATAGTCCACCACGCTGGCCCAATGCGAATTGGCGGACTTCACACATCTTCGAGAACATTATGAAGAACTCTCAGATGTGCAGGTTTCCTCACGATGTTTTCCTTCACCGTTGAAGCAAGTGATATTTACTTGCTTAAACGCACTTAACTCCGAAAAGTCAGAGGTTGGTGCCCGGGATCGAACCTGCGACCCCCCGAACAGGAGACCACAGTCCTAACCACTAATAAAAAAAAGTAATTAAGGACCGATTTCACCAACGTAAAATAAGTTTTATCCAAGCGGGATATTTTGGCAGATTTACAAAAACTGTCAGCACGCCCAATTTATTCCTCCGTTAAACGTCACTCGACGTTGATGAAATCGGCACTTAGTAAAATAAAGGCCAAATTATCCGCGGGATATTCAAAATTGAAAAAACGCACACCATTTGTAAGAACAAAATATTATGTCTTCAAAAAACCTACAAACAATAATTGTCAGCTAATTACGGTAGTAAATATAATTCGTCTATGGCTAATTATAATCGTAAGCATATCGTAGGATTCCGATACGTAACATCATTTATTTAACATAATATTGTAAACCGCAACCAAACCGTCAAATCATACGAATCGAATGGCAGTTTGAGATAATTATTTTTAACTAGCTGCCCGGACAGACTTCGTTCTGTCAAAAGTTAAAAGTAAAAATTTTTTTTTTGTTTTTTTTTTTAAAACCTTCCGTGGACCTTAAGGAACATACAAAAAATAAATTAACCGAATTGGTCCATCCATTCTTGAGTTATGCGCTTACCAACATTCATTTTTATTTATATAGATGTAATACATTATCATTTTCATTTTTTCTCTGCTATCGTGATGTAAAGAAAAAATATAATAAAAAATACATTCACATCTATTTATAATTTTAGTGAAATTTGTGTAAGAAATATATCAAAAGATAGTACCTACGCAAGTCAGCAATATTGTTGACAAAGAGAAGATTTTCAGCGATTTCTATAAGATGGTCAGGATAAAATTTGCTTTGTGTTCGTTAGAAAGTTTCCTCTTTTACCTCAACAATTTTCCTGATGAAAAACTCAAGATTACTTTGAAACATAATACTGAAATATCTTATATTTACAAGAAGTTTGAAAGAAAAATAATATTTTACTGTTGTTGAAGTTAAAAGGTATGTACTTATATTCAGGCAAGATTTCGGAACCCACTGCATTCCTATAATGTTTTATGCTATTTTAACAAAAAAAGGCTGTTGAAAACTACTAGAAAATACCAATTTATGTCTTTAAGTTTAAAAGTATATAAAATTCATCATCATCATCAAAAACCCATCAACCGCTCACTACTAAGCATAGGTCTCCTTTCAGAGAAGGGTTATAGGCTATAGTCTTTGAGCATATAAAAGGCTATAGTCCACCACGTTGGCCCTATGCGAATCGGCGGACTCCACACACCTTTGAGAACATTATGAAGAACTCTCAGATGTGCAGGTTTCCTAAAGATGTTTTCCTTCACCGTTGAAGCTTGTGATATTTAATTGCTTAATCGCACATAACTCCGAAAAGTCAGAGTTGCGTGCCCGGTATCGAATCTGTGACCCCCGAATAGAAGACCACAGTCCTATCACTGCTTACAGTGATAAGGCACATAATATTATTGTCTATTAAATAAAATTAATCGTATACGGTATATTTATTTAAAAAAATACCAGGAAAACAATTAAAGAAGTGTTTGACAAAATAAAATCGACTCGACGAATTTAATTGTTTCTAGGAGGTGCTAAGTGATGGCTGTCAGTTAGTAGAACAGTGAATATTTTAGTTCGGGCGAGCTCTTCCATAGCTAAAGTCCGCGCTACGAAAGAAGTCCCGTGACAATTAGTGAAAAAAAATCTATTGATCTATTGATATTACATACACATAAAAATCTATTGATTTTACGTACAATAAATTGCACATACATACGACTACTACCACTACTACTACTTCTACTAACGCCACTTCTACGGGACTTTTTTCGTGGCGCGGACTCTACCTATAATATAAATTTTAAGAAATAAAAAATAGATAAAAGGATAATAGTAATCTCAATTTGAAAAAAGATCGCTTTGAAGAATGGGACCTATATAACTTAGCTATAGTAATAAATAGTTGAGAGTTTCAATTTGGGAAAAAATATCACAAAGAGTTCGTAAGCTACTGCAAGATTGCTTACAAAAGAACCAAATAGGGGATTTCTAGCGATATGTACGAGATGGTCAGGATAGAAATGTGCTTTGTGAACGTTAAAGGGATTTCCCCTTTTAACTCAACGACTTCCCGAGTAAAATTACTTGAGACATTAAATTGAATTTGGACATAGGTATTATAGATATTATTATCTTAGTGCTACGGAAGATATTCATATACCTTTGTAAAAATAATATGAAAACATAATAATTATATTTTGTTTATTTAATTGATAGGTTTATTAGATAGGATAGGTTAAAATATATCGCTAAGTAGTTACACACGACCAAAACGGTCAGTTTTGGTCGGTTTTAACTCCAAAATATACAAATTATTATCAATCATTAATTGACGTATTGAGATTTCTATCTAAATTAGATTGGATAGATTTATTGGATTAAATATTTTTATGGAAACCGGCCGAAAGAAGCTTTATCAGTATAACTACATAGCAAGTTATACCTATTCCTTCTACACAATATTTGATCAGTTCAGTGTAAAGTTATCTTAATTTTTAACATTAAATAGACATCTGGCAAGTTTCCACGATCAGGGGTTTAATGGCTGCAAGCATATTACATGATACTGGATACTGTAACTGGAAATTATCACAATTACATGGATATATAGCCAATTATTGTCTTGTTAAACATTCTGTATCAGTGTACATTTACTTAATTATTACACCGTAAAACATAAACTAAAGTAATTTAAAACCAAGTGATTTTATTTAAATAAACTAGTGGTTCGCCCCGAACTGAGACCTCGCGGTAACGGTATCCCATGATTATTCATTCAATCGATACATGATAACCAAAACTGACATTATTATTATGCCCGTTTTCACCAAACATACCTAAATCATCCCCTAAGTAGGAGTCTCTTAACGTAGGTAGCTCCTAAATACAATCCTAAGTCCTAACATCCGTCCCAATATCCTTTTAGGTGTCCCGTACAGGATCGTGATAAATAAGTTGACAGAAAACATCAATCACCTAACTTATAGGTAGCCCGTAAAGGTTAGGGAACGTTAGTGAAAACATTGAATTATTTATCAAACATTGAATTTAACTCGTAGTTCCATGGGAATAGTTACTGACTGCGCCATCTATTAGCATTATTGTGAAGCTATGTTGATGCTATATGAATTACTGACGCCCATTAAAAATTAAATAATCTCGTTTCTTTATAATATTCATATAATTTTAGTATTTGTTGTTCAAGTACAGGATATAAGTGACCTAAAAACATAAAATCAGTTTGAAAATCCATAGCGGATTTTTCTAGAGAGCGTCTTCAAGCGAGCGTATAAAATCGCCACTTTGAAAGCCCCCCATTTCGTCAATTTTAAGGGAAAAATTAAAAAAAAAATATTTTTGTACTCAGTTCAAAATTATCTTTAAAATGATACGTAACAATTTTATGTAACGCGATTTTTTTTTTTTTACTTCGCATTCGCTTCTATGAGAGCCCCCCTGAAATAAAGATTTTTATAACTTTTTAAGCCATTTTCGGCTGGAGGCCATCGGTTTACATATTATATCTAAATTTGAAGTAATTACGTTCAGTAATTCAAAAGTTATAAGGCTCTGACAGACGGACGGACGGACGGACGGACGGACGGACAAGTGCAAATCGCCCTAGTTAACTCAAAGACCTTCGCTTCGCTCGGTCGATTAAACTTTTAGTCTGTGATTTCGAAATAACTGCTTATAATATGATCGATTATAGTTTATATTAGAACGATGGCTTCACCCAAACACAAGTTATTCGAACATTTGTTCGCCAAGTTGGGGGTCTGTCAAAGTTGTGCCTCGTTTTGTGGGGTAGCCATTCAGCACCTTGGAACCCCAAAATCCATCCGTACATTGCTCAAGAGCGTCCTAAATATAAGTTCCATAGTTATGTACCACATCTCAGTGCCCTAAGAGTATGTTATCGCTGGAACACGCATAGAAGAGAAACATTATTTTTTTGCAAGCTCGTCACATATACATACATAATATGCAGTGAATTGCTTTCCTTTGTGAGAGATTTGCGAGCTTCATGAAATTATATTTCAAAATGAAAGCCATACGCACATTTTCTCTTTTGAAAGTATTTTTATATACTTGAATATCATCCATTTCTTCAATATCATAATGGGAATTTGATTTTGCTTGGCTTCTACGCCCTAAACAATGTATCAAAATATAGTTATTTGAAAAAGTTAAGCTTTACTTTATTTAAATAATATGTCTACTACTTACGAGTACCTACATATTGTGATGCCCACGATTCTTAATACAATTTATAAAAAAAAAAAAACATAAAACTTGGTGGAAAAGGTGCAGACTGGAACTGAAAGGTAGCTGTTTAATCCCCACCCGTTGTACCTACCGATGTCGTACCCACAGTACAAGCTTTATGCTCATTTGGAGGGGAGAAGGCCAAGTTCAGCTTGGCTTCTTAAAAAAATTACTCATGGGCTACACTCTACACTGCATTGTATAAATCCGTCGAAAGGAGTCGCTTGTAGGAGCCTCGCTGCTGCAGTCCCAATCCATTGCCCTAACGCTCGTCAGAAAGATGTTCTTCGTACAAGTTATGATAAGCTTCGAATGTTCCTTGTACCTATTATAAATCTATAAGAGCTTCTGTCACAATGCATCACTGATTTCAAATGTTTAGGATGACGTCTGAATATAAGCTCACCATGCTGCTGCCATCAATCGTCTGTGTAAATTTTTATCTGTGTTGTACTTCGCCTCTACCACTAGGCTATCTATCTATCTATCATAATATTATCCTTAGTAAAGTGGTTAAGACTTCGTTTTCGTTTTTGGGGAATACTTGCAATAACGTTGAAGGAAAACATCGTGAAGAAAGTAGAAACCTGTATGTTTGAGAGTTCTCCAGAATATTCCCAAAGGTTCGTGAAGTCTGCCAATATGAACTTGTATTGTATTGTTGTTTATTCCTTCGATTGAGGCTTACAAAAGCACTTACGAATGTCAAAAACGTTACATCATTCAATAAATTAAAAAAAGAAAATTGGTTGTCTGTAAAGTCGGTTACGGACGATACGGTTTAGTATTTTACGTGATGACGTCTTATAGAAACATTGGCGGGCGCTCTCTATAAACGCTTGGGCCGATCGTGCCTCTCTATCACTTGTTCCGCGCTCTCGCTTGCACGCGCAGGCTCAGGCGGAACGTGACACTTTTTCCGGTGTTCATCGATTTATAAGACGTTATCACGTCAAAAAAGAATTATGATACAAAAATAAAAAATCTACAAAATACAAAATCAAGCATTTACACAATAATGTTCACTTGGCCAGCGTGGTGGACTATTTCTTAAACCCTTTTCATTCCAGAGGAGATCTGTGTCCAGTTGCGGACAATGGGTTGTAATAATAATGATACTGTGATTTAACCATCCATCAATTTTCGAATAACCGCACTATACTATTAAAACTGAAAATAGTTCGCGTAGTAAAATTATCCCGTTTATCTCTTTTAGGGTTACGATGGTATTGCGTGACAAGTGACTAACAAGACTGGAATCGCTCGTAATCAAATTATGTAGTCGTTTGGCAACCAAACTTATCTTTTATCGTGGGACTGTAGGCAGTAAACTTCTCTATCAACGTTTATGGGTTACCGGCTTGTTCGTTTTATAGGGTGCTAAAAAGAATAGTGTAGTACTCGAGAATACATAAGTTCACGTATAAGGTGTTCCCCGCATGCGTCTGAGTTACACTAATAAACGCGTGCGGGAACATGTGCGGTTTGTCGTGCTCCACTATAAAATTACCGATCCAGTATTGTTATTAGCACGTTGATAGTTTTTAATACAAAGGACTGCTATGTACTACTTTGTATGAATGTAAATCGATCCACAGTTTTGTTATTGAGTTGGTGGTGTTGAGAGTTTTGATTAAAATCCACAAGAAAAATTTGGTCTCAACTTTTCCAACGCTACAAATAAAACGTCCCGCGGAATTTTGTTTGATGGGACTTATACACATTGTGAACAAATTACGACAAAGGCCGACAAACAAAAGCAAGACTGATTGTTATTAATTATGGGCTCAATTTATTCACACAATATTACAAAGAAAAGATCGCTCGCAAAAGAATAAGAGATAGAGCATAAAAGTTGCGGTCAAGGTAAAAAACGTACTTAGCAATGCTGAGAGGGATTTTCTTTTAATTTGCTCAACTTTTTTTAGTCTTGAGATTTTTCAAAAGTAAACTTCGTAAATAAATTGTGTTATCCACAGATCAATTACAATTAAGTCTTTGTTAATATCAAATTGCACATGAGCCAATGATATACTATAAAGACTCTAGACACAATAGACGCCGGCCTGTTCTATTAACCCCGACAAAAAAGAGGGGTGTTATAAGTTTGACATGTATATCTGTGTATCTGTTTGCTGTGTATGAGTGCATCTGTGTGTTTGTCTGTTCCCTCGTAGCTCCCTAACAAATGGACCGATTTTGATGCAGTTTTCTGTGTGAAAGCTAAAGAAATCGAGGTGAATTTTAGCTTTAATTTATGAACATCTGCAATCTGAAATTTGCTTTACTGTTACTTTGATTTATTTTCAAACATGCCTTGGTAATTGGTAACTTTGTGCTGTGTAATAATAAGGAAGAATTAAAACTATGATAAAAAAGGCGATCGAATTAAATTTTCGAACACAAAAGCTGCTTAAATTGTGGCTTAAATATGATAGTACATAATTTTTATGTATCATCAATAGTTTCTCAGCACACGCCAAATGTATTTTATAGGCAAAATTTTGCTACTTTGGGTTACATTATTGCAATTTTTTTAAGGATTTCTAATGTTTTTGAAAATAAATTATAGCCTATGTTACTTCATGATTACATTACTTTCTATTGGTGAAAAAAATTATTAAAATAGGTACAGTAGTTACAGAGCCTATTCGGTACAAACAAACAAACAAACAAACAAAAAATCTTTCCTCTTTTAGTTTATAGTTCAATAGTATAGATGTAGTATTGTTACAAGTGACATGTATGACAGATTTTCAACGCAGTGATGCCGTACGCATTGGTTTTATGCAGCGCATCATACAATTGTAACGCATAGAAAGGCAGTAGCCGCGTGCGGAGTGTAACACTTTCATGGAGGCCTTCAAAGGCTCCTTACGCCTATCGGCACGCACGTGTTGGCGAGCGAAAATAACCCCTTTCATGGTAGCCTTTCGCATACCGGCACGCACACTAGTGCACGGGTCGGCGAGCGTAAATAAACGACGCCTCTTAGCACACATAGTTTGAAAAGTGGTTACACGTTAAGCTGGTCTCGTTGTATGGAACTATCGGTCTTTGCGTTATTTGTCTAAGCAGCGCATCGTATGTGAGTTGTGACCGCTCTCGTGGGTACTCAGTAGCAGCACGTGAGCCAAGATCATATAAAAAGGTTAGGAAAGGCCACAAGTTGCACAGAGATAGAATACATAAAACGTCTCAGTATAATCCAAACTTATTCGACACGGGATCTCAAGAAGGTCTATCCAATTTAGATAAGCAACAAAGCACTGAGTGCTAGAAATGAGTGATTCCAGATTAAACACCTAAATTATAACTCAGTGAGCAATGGATAGCTATGCTCGAAGTATCTGTACGTGATCAAATCATCAGTTATGTTTTTATCATACCAGTTTCAACCACATGAAGAAGCAAATAAAGCTGAGTTTGAGTTCTTACAAAAAAAATTGGTTTTCTGTAAAGTCGGTTTACGGACGATAGTTTTACGTGATAACGTCATAAAGAAATATTGATGAAAAATTGCATACTTTTATGAATTGAATAGAATTATTATCACTGAATTATCATTATTTTGTATAATTCAAAGAAAGAGTTAATTGAAAATTACAATTTTCTCTAGTTACAAGCCAACGATCGTTCCTCTCTATCGCTTCTTCCGCGCCCTCGCACGCGCAGGCTCCGGCGGAACGTGACAATTTTTCGTGCGTGCAGCCGGTGTTAATCGATTTATAAGACGTTATCACGTCAAAAACGCTGTGCCTGGCCTCCACTCGTGAGTTTTGGACCTGAGATTTTAATTTATTTTCATGATAAAACTATATACCCCACCTTAATGATTATACAATTCAACGAAGAAATCTTATCCCTTTAATAAATTACGATCACGTTCTACTCAAAGTTTAAGGTTAAGTATTCTGATTACAATGATTAATGTATTTTAACAAGATTTTAACTGCGTACACAATTTCCAAGTTGGGTCTCTTTGTTGTGAGTTTCAATAAGCCTTATCTGTGTATTTTGACCTTAATTACACTTGTCCATTGCTTTTCTCCAACTTTTGTCTAAGATAAATAATAAGGGTAAGTACTGGTACATAACAAATAACAACAATATTGTTTAACATTCAAATAAGGGTACCTACTAGTAGGTTTGGGAGAGCGGCTAGAACTAGTCGGCCCCAAGAGTCAAATTCACAATTTTTTTCACCTCTACGTTTTCTTTTATATCACAGAAAGTTAGCGTTAATGGGGAAAATTCAAAATTTAAAGCAATTAAACAGACCGTTTTCCCTATTTATAATATTGCATCTGGTTAGTTGAAGCAGGAACCTTTTCAATGATAAACAAAATTTAAATTCAGTTTTGAAAGTTTCAAAGCCACAATAATATTAATTTTTGTTTTACTCTCATAATAAATTCCCATGTGATATAAACATGAGAGCATGGAAGCTTTTGAATGAAAAATCTTTCACGTAAAACAACGCGGTTGCAATATTAATGAAATACATAAAACAGACCAATTTAACGAGATCTCTTGTAATGTTTATGACTAAAGCATAGTGGCGAAAACCTGCTTACGAATGAAAAGTAGCTGGTTCAAATCTGAATGGTTAATTCGGAACGTGCATTGCGTGTTATTTGCTGTGGTCACGCAAAAGGGTGTAGACATTTTCGACGTGTCACATGCCAGAGCAACGCGCACATAATTGCTTTATGATTTTCAAAGTACCCATTTGGCATACATTCCGAAGGGAGGCCAAAAACGGGAGAGAAAAATACCTAAGGGCCTGTATCACCACTATACCTTAAAGTGTCTGATATATATCTAACAGATAAAATAGCTGCCCGATAAATCTGCTTGATATTTTTAAGAGTTTATCTGCTAGGTTGTCCTAATGGATACTTGTAATAGAAATTTGAACGCTATCTGTCAGACAAGTTGTGGATAGATATCAAGCACTTTATCAGCAAGTGGTGAAACAGGCCATAAGGATTGCATTATAATACCTGAAACCGGGATCAGGAATTTGGTTGGGTCGAGAGTACTCCGTAAAAATTACTTTGCTACCGCAAGTACCTTTGTGCAATTCAACTTCTGCTTTATTATTAACGTAAGATGTGAAGCGTGGATCATTATAGATAGAGAATCTCAAGAAACGCATAGAAACTATCGAGATGTGGACCTATAAGTAGTTACTTAGGCGAATGTTGGCTGCTAGCTGGTCGATGGTGGTGGTGACATTATGACGTCATGAATGAAATTTTTCTGTGAGGTGTCAATTAAAAACACGTTTTGCATATCATCAAGATGAGAAAAGTCGCATATCTGGGGCACGTGTTCCGGCATGCAAGATACAATCTCATACATCATCATTATAGAAGAGGTTGCCGAAAGAAGATGCATTTGTGGCAGAAAAAATTTCTAACCTCGTAACATCCGTGAATGGACGAGCATCACACTTTTTCTGCCACAAGTCTAAATATAGCACAAATATTACCTATGTCGAACGTTTAAACTGTACAATAGTGAAATCAAAAGGTCGAACAAACAGAGGCACGTTTTGTCACGCAACACTAGACTAAAAGGGACATTTGTTGTCCTTTAGAATAATATAATATAATGTACCTGTTATCTTTTATACCCAACTAGGCCATACCCTATGTTTTACTTTGTCAAAGTGTCACACGTTTAATTAGACAGTAAATATCACAGTTCAAAGTTAATGTTATAGTGAGCGAGCGATATTTGAACAATGAACATTAATCTTTTTTACTCAAACTACTAGATTTGTGTAAACTAGTAGAATATGATTATCTACTCTTTCAAGTTATTTCCAATATTATTAACTACACAAAATAAAGTAAATACATCGTTATGTAATGATGAAAAACAGTTAAGTTAATTTTTAAACCATGCTATGTAAAAGTTAGCTGCTGAAGCGTAGCTAAAGTACCAATTCCATTAGTAAAACTGTACTTCTACTTCCATTCTAAGTCCATTTACCTAGTTGTTTTGCATGCATATTATTTTGCATGGATAAAATACATGTGGGGTCAATTATTTTTACGCGAAGTGGGCTATAAGGACTTCATGAGAAGAATAGTTACTAATTCGTGAGTATAGACCAATTGGGTATTTGACTGATATTTTTTATTTATTTAAAATTCTTCTTCTTCTTCTTTATCAACCTATAGACATCCACTGCTGGACAAAGGTCTCCTGCATGGACTTCCACAGGCTTCGGTCTTGCGCCGCTTGCATCCAGCGGCTCCCTGCGACTCGTTTGATGTCGTTGGTCCACCTGGGGGGGGTCTGCCAACACTGCGCTTCCCGGTGCGGGGTCGCCACTCCAGCACCTTGGGACCCCAACGACCATCAGCTCTTCGAACTATGTGCCCCGCCCATTTCCACTTCAGTTTCGCGACTCGCTGAG
Source organism: Oeneis ivallda (assembly GCA_029955525.1). Taxonomy (NCBI): domain Eukaryota; kingdom Metazoa; phylum Arthropoda; class Insecta; order Lepidoptera; family Nymphalidae; genus Oeneis; species Oeneis ivallda. The sequence continues at coordinate 9,200,768 of JARPMR010000011.1, forward strand.
CTATGTCGGTGACTTTGGTTCTCCTACGGATCTCCTCATTTCTGATTTGATCTCGCAGGGATATACCGAGCATAGCTCACTCCATCGCTCGCTGAGTGAACCTGAGCCTTCTTATGAGGCCCATATTTAAAATTACTTTTTTAAATATTATAACACAATGCCGTCTCTCTTTTTTAAATATACTAGTTTTATTTACTAGTCTCGGAATTATAAGCTGTTTTACTGCGACTGTATCTGTCTCTTTCTAAAAAAGAAATTTTCTATGGAGCGTGTATGGAGCTGGTGAAGTTCACTAGCGCTCTCTGTCTAACAGGAAACTTTAAAGCTCTTTATCTTATTTGTTTTCGGACCGATTTATTTTCTGTCTATACAAATGTTATTCTAACATGTTACATTTTCGAATAAAAATAATGAATATCAACATTTTGACTACAGTCAAATACCCAATTAAATTTTAAAAATAACACGATTTTAACCACAATATCCCAAACAAAAATAACCCAGATAGCCTAGCGGTTAAAACTCCAAACGTCCTGTTCAAGGGGGACACTTCAACTTCACTTCGCATTGGGGCGAGGGGGACTGTTAAGGAGGAGGGGGGAGGGGATTTTTAGAATAGAATAGCAATGTTTTTTATTCAAATAAACTTTTACAAGTACTTTTGAATCGTCAATGAGTCTACCACTGGTTCGGAATGCCGTTCCTGCCGAGAAGAACCAGCAAGAAACTCGGCAGTTGCTCTTTTCAAAATACTTTTACAATATACTTAATAGATATTATTAAATGTATGCAGAGTTTCCACAATGAGGGGAAGTTCCACAAAAGCATACGTAATTATTTCTAATTATAATTCAACACATGTCAAGACGGGCAGACAGAAAGTAGCCCCATTGCCGCTGGTGGCACCCGTTCACGAGCATGACGCATGACCCCGCCATTGCTTCGCTCAACCATATTTTAGGATTGAACCCAGGCACGCATTGCTGACTTTCCTGAGTTATGTTTTAAGCAGTTAACTTTGTGAAGGAAATATCGTGAGGAAACCTGCGTGCCATCATATTTTCAAAGGTGAGTGACGTCCGTCAATGCGCACTTGGCCAGCGTGGTGAATCACTGTGGCCTAAACCCTTTTCTGTGACTTATGTTCAGTAGTGCATTGGATTAAGATGAATGAATAAAAATTGCTAAGAGTTAGTTAAATCTAAAAAATATAAAAAAATATTAATTTTTCTTCCCCAAATCTGCTTCCCTTTTGAATTGGAAATTTTTATATTTCGTGCCAATGTCACCATCACTGTAAAGTTTAACCGACGAATAAAATATGTGATGCTTTGACATCGGCCAAGTGCGAGTCGGGCCTCGCTCTTTTAGGGTTCCGTTAAAAAAAAATTAAATAAAAATATTTCCATGTACCCATGGAAATATTTTAATTTAATTGTTTTAATTTAATTTAATTTTTATTATTTGTTGTTATAGCGGCAATAGAAATACATAATATGTGAAAATTTCATCTGTCTATCTATTACCGTTTACGAGATACATAGGTAATAGGGTCTTAGTAATAGGGTCCCGTTGGTACCCTTTGGGTACGGAACCCTAAAAAACTGCCATACTCGAAAGTTTCGCTGAGTTAAATGTTACTCGTCGAGGGTACTTACTTGTACATAATTATTATTCTATAAAAATTATTATCTATTATCTATTATCTATTTCATAAAACGTACCTAAAGTCTCACCTAAAACATAATAAAGATGTAGATTAATATCAAGTTATTTTTCCTAGGCGTCGCGTGACCTAGGGCACTTTAATGATGTTTAAGTTCAATGTAACCCATTTCGTACAATAATATTTTAGTGCTGGCTCACGTAATCCACTGAATGGATTGTGCACCGATAAATTAAAATGGTTTTTGCCCTTTACGAATAGGTTTTTTATCCCTCGTAAATGTTTTATAATTACACCTAACCTGTATTTTCAACAATGAAATTACAGAACATTATAATTATTATTTAGGGCCATGCTACCCCAAAATGATACCAGGGCTTCAAGACATGATTCTAGTCGCTTAAGTTTGGAATTTGTCATGGAATTTTTTATGACTTTGACTTTTTTTATGTAATTCATCACATTCACATCATCAAATTATCTGCTTGATTTCAGTTGAAAAATAACAAATGGCCAATTATTTAACACAAAGCAATGTAAATTTCCATAAACGCGATCAGTTGCTTATCATCTGTTCAAAGCAGTAATTGACTTGCTCTAAGTGCCTATGTAGCTACGAGTATGTACTATTAAAGGATAAACCGCCGCCGCTTGCGATGCGCGTATCGGCGGCTATCGGCGGTCGTTGATCGATTATAACGAATCGCATTGTTCGCGATACATTGCGTACTCAAAAATTACAATATCAGTAACCTGTAACATATTATTATAATTTTTGAGATAAGTGGTATTTTGTAATTTAGAAGTGTAACTTCCTCACAAAGTTTTCGTTACCATATTCCTCACAATCCTGTATAACTTTAAAGTTGTGGGGTTAATATAAACAACAGAGATTATTACTAGAGTAATTGTTTGAATAAAATATCACTTTGATTTTTCACAATATTTAATAAATTAATTAAGATTATACATATGATATGAAATTCAGTTTTAACATTTGCAATAAGTTACAATAAGTACTTACAAATTTTCGTTTAATGCCTTGTACATATTAATACCTATGCAATATATTAGATACAAAACTGATCTCTTATTTACACCATTCATGTTAAACTTATTCTAAGAAGGCGTCCCTAAAATTGTATTTACAAATAACAAATTTTGATTAAAAATAAACTTTTGAATTCAATACTCATTTCTTAAACAATGAAAATTATAACATTATAATATTTTTGTTTTAAAAATATAATTATAAAGAATTTTAGCACGCATAAAATGAGATACCTACGTATAATTTTAAGAGGATTGTCTAGTTGAAAATTTTCATACAAAAAGCGATAACGTTTTGCTACCCGTAAATGTTGTCCAATGTTCATAATTTTTTGAAATGTTGCAGATACAATGAAAAACCATGCCCGTACGTTTTAATTTTAAAGAAATATTATGTTAAAAGTTATTAGTGACTAAATATCCATATTTTTGACTAAAAAACTTCCTCGACCAATTATATTTTTTAAATTTAACTACTCTGAAATACTAAAAAAATGAAACGTACGAGCCTAGATTAAGGTGTACTGAATCTAATGAGACCAAAATTGTCTAATTTTGTAAACGTTTAGGGGGGTAAAAACGTTATGACCCGAAACAATATTTCAAGAGCCCTTACCCTCCGCTGGCCACGGCCAGCGAAGACGACCCTCGCAGCAACAGATAGCATTTTGGAAAATACCTACTCGCGTCGCGTTTCGTCACTAGACACTACTCTTAATCCGTCAATCTGTACTAAGGTTGCTATGGACATAAATCTTGTGACCAGCGACCGTCCGTAAAGTTGGTCTAGATTAAAAAAAAAAGCCGGCCAAGTGCGAGTCGGACTCGCGCATCGAGGGTTCCATACTCCAAAAGTAAAAGTAAAACGATAATTATATTAATTTGCTTATTTATCGTTTTTAACTTTGTTTGTAGAGGTTTATTGTTAATATAAAAAAACTATGATAGTTAGAGCGTTGGTTTTATTTTTCCTGTAAAATATACATAAACCTCTATTGACCATAATTATTTCAGATTTTTCGATTGGTAAACTTCGGAGATAAGGGGGGGGGGGGGAACGGTTTTTTTTTCGACATTTTGGCCGATTAATCAGAAACTATTATATCTAGAAATAAATAAAAAACCGTTTTAGAATGCACAAGTAAAGGCCTTTCATATGATACCCCACTCGGTATAATTATCTTACTTTGAAATTTCAAACCCCTGATTTTCCCCCTTTTTTAATTAAACTAAAATAATTTTCGCGTTCATTTTATTTTTCCTGTAAAATATACATAAACCTCTAATGACCATAATTATTTCAGATTTTTTGATTGGTAAACTTCGGAGATAAGGGGGGGGGGGGGGGGAACGGTATTTTTTTCGACATTTTGGCCGATTACTCAAAAACTATTATATATAGAAATAAATAAAAAACTGTTTTAGAATGCACAAGTAAAGGCCTTTCATATGATACCCCACTCGGTATAGTTAGTTATCTTACTTTGAAATTTCAAACCCCCGATTTTCCCCCTTTTTTAATCAAACTAAAATAATATTCGCGTTGCTTTTATTTTTCCTGTAAAATATACATAAACCTCTATTGACCATAATTATTTCAGATTTTTCGATTGGTAAACTTCGGAGATAAGGGGGGGGGGGGGGGGAACGGTATTTTTTTCGTCATTATGGCCGATTAATCAAAAACTATTATATATAGAAATAAATAAAAAAGTGTTTTAGAATGCACAAGTAAAGGCCTTTCATATGATACCCCACTCGATATAGTTATTTTACTTTGAAATTTCAAACCCCCGTTTTTACCCCTTTTTTTATTAAAACTAAAAATAATTTTCGATTTTTCTTTATTCCAATGATTTTGGGCCACTATTATACACAACTATGCTAAATTTCATGTCGATAGCTTTAATAGTTACTGAAATAATCGACTGTGACAGACGGACGGACAGACGGACGGAGAAAGTCTCACCATAAGGGTTCCATTTTTACCATTTTGGTATGGAACCCTAAAAACAGTGTTTTCATTGGGATAACTGCTAAAATTTATATCTATCAAAGTAAAAACAAAAGTAAGTAAATACCTATAATTATTTTCTTTGATAATATTACAAATAGGTACATCTGGTACAAAAACTTTATTTTTTAAAAGCAAAACTCTACGAGATTGAACCCAAACAAATGAGGCGTTTATTCAAAATTTACAGACGCATGTTTTTGACATAATAGGTAGGGAGCCGAGGCCTTTTCTGACCTTCGTCCGTGCCTTCGTCATTTTATAAAAGCTGAAAATTTCTCTGCATGTGCCCCTATTAAGGTAAGAACTATCCCCGACTATGAAGTTTGGATCATGGTGGCTTTGGGAGATATCAGGTAGCAAAGGTTTATACACCTTTGCTACCTGATTTGGTGAATCATGGATTTTTATGGGATAAAAAGTATCCTGTGTGTTAATTCAGGGTATAATCTATCTTCATTCCCAATTTCAGCCAAATCGGTGCATTAGTTGTGGCATGAAGAAGTAAAACGTGAATTTCGGTTTTTCAAAATTCTGCAGGAAGGGGAACCAGGAATTATTACGGGACAAAAAGTAGCCTAAGTGTTAATCCAAGGTGTAATCTATCTCCATTCTGAGTTTCAGTCAAATCTGACCAATTAATTATTAAAAATTTAGTTATATGTTTGTGTGTATGTTTGTTACCCTTTCACGCAAAAACTTCTGCACGGATTTGGTGAAAATTTTAAATTCAGATAGATTATACTTTGAATTAATACACAGGTTAGTTTTATCCTGTAAAATTTTATTGTTCCGTTAGGATTTAGAAAAACCGAAATTCACGTGTTACTTCTTCACGCCACGAGTAATGAACCGATTTGACTGAAATTGGGAATGGTGATAGATTATATTCTGGATTAACACATATAGGCTTCTTTTTATCCAGTTAAAATTTATAATTCGCGCAGGATTTTGAAAAATCGAAATTCACGTATTACTTCTTCATGCCACAACTAATGAACCGATTTGGCTGAAATTTGAAATGAAAATAGATTATACCCTGGATTAACACATAGGATACTTTTTAACCCGTAAGAATCCATGATTCTCCAAATCAGGTAGCAAAGGTTTATACACTTTTGCTACCTGATTTGGAGAATCATGGATTTTTATGATATTTTTACGATATCTCCCAAAGCCACCATGATCCAAACTTCATAGTCCGGCATCATTCTTACCTTAATGGGGGGCACTCGCAGAGAAACTTTCAGCTTTTATAAAATAACGAAGGTCTGAAAGGCCTTGGCTCCCAGTCTATAATATTTTTTATACTTTTTTGTTGGATTATTTTATTCGTAAGAGTTCTTTTGCCATTTACAATAACGCAACAATTGCTTTGTAACAAATGAGAGCATTTTTAGATAGTTTATTTCGATAATAATTTGCTTAAGTTATATCGTAACTTTAACTGTACCCACCGAAACAAACTTCACAGCAACACAATTCAAAATAATTGAATTTTTGCTTTTAACCTTTCACTCAAATTGCTTATAGACTGGTAGGTATGATACACATCTAAAATACTATTTTACAACTCAATAGAAACTGAGTCTTGAGAAACCATAAATTCTAAACACTATAGTATACCTAATCACTAGAGGGCCTTGTTTATAATGTTATGTTAAAATAATATTGATTCTTGTACATATTATTGGGGAAAATCACTGTGAAATTACTAATAATTAATTAGTAATTTCACAGTGATTTTATGATTTACTGATATATTATATCAGACAATACATAATAATTACTATTATTGTACCTTCATTTTCATAATTTTCATTAAGTAAGTATAATAATTGACGATATTATTTGTATTAAAATGTATTTCAATCTGAACAAACAAATCATTTTAATGAGAACAAAATATGCTTATAATTATTATGAGATTATTATTTTGGCAACAAATCGTAGTTTAACACGAAATATAAAAGAAGGCCCTAAAGTATCATTGCGACTATAAATACGTACATAAACTAAAACGATCGCCTTTCAAGCGAAGGTTAGTCCTGAGTAACGATGCCTTTTAAAGAGAGACCAGAGACAATTTATCACGTTTCCGATTCCAACAAAGTACTGAGAACTCGAAGCACAGAAAGTGTTAACAAAATTACGCTTAATGTAGACACCGGGCTCGAGCTTCGCACTGAAACAAACAAGGCTGTTATTATTTCAGCTAATGGTTGTACTTTTGACGATGTAATGATGATAAGCTGTTTAAAAACTTTGATGTTTCCCCTGTCTCTTTAAATTTTCATAAGTTTTGGCGTTAAAAGTTATTACAGAGGAGTTAAGTAAATTATTCTAGTTTCTAACTTTCTAATGTTTTCAAGGATGTATAAGGTGAAGGAAGGTATGATTTGTGGTATTAATAAGTGAGTCATTTACGAGAAATTGCAGGTGTTGAGATTTCTTTCATGTTAAAGGCTGACAAATGTGGTAAAAAGATAAAAGGTACAGTTAATTAAACAAAAGGTTGTGAGTGGTGCAGACAGATAAGCCTATACTAATACCTATCTTCTCAGTCGGAACGGTTTTCCGAATCAGTGGTAGATTCACTTGACGATTCAAAAGCACTCCGTAAAAACTTATTGGAATAAAAAACTTTCCTATTTTATTCTATAGAGTTATAATATGGCCTGAGCAGGACTGGTGGTGCTTACACCACGTCACTATAAGCCAATCATTCCTCGAAACTGGGCCGCGTCAACAATAATAAAAAATTCCGTCATGTGTTGAATGCTGCATGCAGCTTAAATTATATTTTCGTCGCATGCAGCGTTCGATAGAGACAATTTATTAAGAGCTGAGGAAACACACGAGAATTGCTGCTTCGGTATAGAACTTTTCACTGAAACAACCCTCAACGTTAAGTTTGATTTTATTACGTGGTTATGAAATTATTTTCTGTCGCATTAGGTCTCCTGTAATAATAGACTACTGCCTGTTTCACCAACGTTCCCTACCTTTTATAGGCTTTTTAAATTTAAACTAAGTTAGGTGAAGCTTTCTGTCAATTTCATTTTCACGAAACGTTAGGTGTTAACCTAAAGGTGGAAATGACATTCAGTAAGGATTCTATTAAGGGACTCCCTATGTAAAGAGACTCCTTTTTTAAACGGGCATATGTTTTGTAAATAAATAAATAAAAATTATCAATTGTTTTAAGTTATTAGTAACTCTAGTAAAGTAGTGTTCTTGAGGATTCTGACTATGTTTAGATAACAGCTGTAAGCCAAAGCTGAAATTATTGCCTTAACTTAGGTATCATGCCAATCTGTATAACAGTATATAGACCAGGGTAGAAGCCTTAAAAAATAATAAAAAGTGAAAAAAAATAATAGTATAATGAAACCCATTGGAAAAGGAAGAGAATGCAACAAAAATGAAAGGAAAAATAAATTACGGGCGATCTGAGGTCGGGAAGTGGGGGGAGTCTAAATACAAAAGTTGTAGATCTTTTTATTACCTACAACTTTGCCATTTAACTTTTTTCCATAGGACTTGTAGTTTTTCCGGAAATCGAGATAAACCGTTTTTTACCCTTAAACCCCCCCTCCCCCCCACTTCCCGACCTCAGATCGCCCGTAATTTATTTTTCCTTTCATTTTTGTTGCATTCTCTTCCTTTTCCAATGGGTTTCATCCTACTATAATTTTTTTTGTTTTCAAAAATTATCTACCCTGGACTAATAAGCATATTTAACGCTCTAGTCCTTTCAGGTTTGAATCAATATAATTTAGGCACTCCTTGGACAGACTGAAAACTTTTATGGATGAAAACTGCTTTAGCGCTCTCGGTACTCTTTAAGATTGCCTAGGCCAAACATGATCTTCTGGCGTTTCAGTTTTGGTCTAAAATAAAATAAGACTTACCTAACAACATGGCCTCTTTGCTGTCCGCAAGCTGGCCGCTACCGACCACCGCTTCGCTGCCTTCTCGCCACGCAGGTGCGACGCGGGCCGTGCATCGCACCTGCATCGTGCGACCAGCGGGCACCCTCAGGCCCAACGCTGACGACAGCAGGCCGTGCGCGTGCTGCACTGTTGGGTATTCCACCAAGAGCGTTGGGTCCGTGACCTATGAACAAATATAAATCCTTACTGATATTATAAATGCGAAAGTTTGTTTATTTATTGGTTTTCTTCTCAATCATGCAGTATCGGAGCAAAGGATCGACGTAATTTTTTGCATGGTTATATTTGAGGATCTGAACATATTATTAATTATGCTACTCGTTCTTTTTATATCGGAAAAACAAAGGTTTCCGCGAGATTTATAAAATGCCTCTACCCACGCGGACAAGATCACGGACAAAACCTAGTTAAAGTATAAGGTATTAAAGTATCATCCCGACGATCCAATTAGCGCCCTGGGATTGGAGTCGTCTAAGTACAGCGCCCTTTTTGATAACAACTAAATTCAGCTCAATTAAGTCTTCTCGTCTTTCGCGAGCGGTCCTGAGAGCTGCCCATACAAACGAAATTTTATTCTTATTTTTATTATAACCAATCGAACTCTACGAAATTTAAAACGCTCTAAAATTGGCATCCGTGCTTGTGATTTGTCAGAATAACGTTAAAATATCCTACATAGTTTTAAAATTTTCTCTGAACCAATGAAAAATTTTATTGAGTTTGAAAGAAAAACATATAATTCAAATGAGAAGTAAACTTCATTTGTATGGGGTGCGCCCAGGATTGACTCCTCAAGAGCCTCAGTTAGTCCTTGTCTGGTCCTTACGTTTAATTGAAAAGTATCCAATTAAAAAGCCTCAGTTTGGCTCAGTTCTGGGCTGCACACTGCTCAAATGGATACGAAGCTAAAGACGCCATAGTTCAAGATTACGTTGGTACTTAGGAATGATTTAAAAGTGGAAGCTCGGCTAAAAATGTCGCAATAGGTATATAAATCCTGCGGTATTAAGAAGATCGATTGGCTCGATTTTAACCCTCTACTGGCTATGTGTACAGTACAGAATCGAGTCGGTAAGAAATAAATTGATTTTGGCTTCCTACGATACACTTGCTTATTATAAGAAAAAGATCGAGGTCAACTTTTTATTTACATCGATATACTTAGGTACTCCTCTGAAATTAACTGAAACCTAAAACTGAAAAGTGAGGGTTTCCTCACTCATTTCACTGTTGTTATGCCCACTTCCAACACACGCTTTATGTCAAGTTCAGTATGGTTTATATTACTTATTATATTCTTTAAAAAAAGTATGTGATAAAGAAGAAGAGCATACGTCTACCCTCCCGTATGCGTCTGTAGCTAATCAATGCATGTGGGAAATGTGGTGACCCATCGTACATCATACGTTGCACGCCCCTGTCTTTTTGTGTAATAGAGCAACTTAAATATTGAACTGCAAAAACACGTAAAATATAGAAAAAAATATTTGCTTATATCCTTATTGCTGTTAAAATTTAATATTTTTATTATAAAAGCAAGAAAGTCATTTTTAACCCTTAAGTACCGGCTACACGCTCCGGTCTTACGTGACGGCTTACCTGCACAAGTACAGTTTGCCCATTTAAGCACGTCCGTGTGGATGGCAAGACTGTATGCCGTGCAGTTCGTTGATTAGCGGAAGTTTGAAATGCGCAGTTCTCGGTTAAAACTGCACAGGCAATAAGGAGCGTGTAGTTACATAATTTATTATTTTAAGCTTTAGTCAACCCAGATGTAAAATACTTTACGCATTTAAATAACAAAAGGATTTATCAAACTTCGAATAAGAACCAAGAGGTCGTAAGGATTTGCCCGAACAATAGAACTTCGAAAGATCATAGCCATTATCAGATTGTTAATCAGAAAAGTATTCAGAACTTCTTAAAAGATAAATTCAAGAAAAATTCTAAATTAGCTTTTTTACTTCGCGTTGTTCGAGTTTTTACTTTATAATAATTTTGGGGCTGTTCGTTTTGATGTCCCTGTGAAGCAATATCATAAAGAAAGAATGTTTGAAGCCTTTATCACTAGATATTGCAATGGTTATATTGAAAAAAGTTGCCTTTAATAATTTTATCGACCGAGCGAAGCGAAGGTCTCTGAGTTTACTAGAGCGATTTGCACTTGTCCGTCCGTCCGTCCGTCTGTCAGAGCCTTATAACTTCTGAATTACTGAACGTAATTACTTCAATTTTAGATATGATATGTAAACCGATGGCTTCCAGCCGAAAATGGCTTAAAAAGTTATAAAAATCTTTATTTCAGGGAGGCTCTCATAGAAGCGAATGCGAAGTAAAATAAAATTTTTTACATTTCATAGGGTTGCAGTACATCATTTTAAAGATAATTTGGAACAGAGTACAAAAGTATTTTTTTTTAATTTTCTTTCTTAAAATTGACGAAATGGGGGGCTTTCAAAGTGGAGATTTTATTCTAGGCTAGATCTCTAAAACCACTTTATTTTAAAAATTGAAACTTACACATAATTTGAGTTATATTCTGTACTTGAACAACAAATACTAAGATTAGATAAATATTAAAAAGAAACGAAATTATTTAAGTTTTAATGGGCATCAATGTTTTTAACAAAACTTCACTATACTGTTAATAGATGGCGCTGTCTTTAATATTGTAAATACGCATCCCATCCACGAAAGCAGATGACGATTGACGTCATCAGATTCAGCGCGTTTTAATTACAATTTAATATAGTTAAAACTACCTTATGGGAATTATGGGATACCGCGAGGTCTCAGTTCGGGGCGAACCACTAGTTAGTTGTTATATATCCAAAGAAAAGTGCTGTTGCAAATTTGTTAGAATTGAGTAAGCAAGTTACGTATACTTGCGATCTCAAGCTGGTTATCTCACATTTGCATTTCAGTGTTTGGACCCCTGTCGACCTAACTCAACCGTATAAACTTTTAACGTTCCCAATTTTCCGACAAAATAAACCATTTTCTTTTTCAGAATTTATAATGTTTCACCCTTTTTTATCAAGTGACCAAGTATTAAGAGTTTTATTTATGGGCGTTTATAATAATAAACTAGAACATACATAATTATTTAGATATCTAAATATACTAAATTAGCTCCTTTGTAAAGTTGGTCACAACTTACAAACCGCATAATAAATCGGTGTTTTCAGTATTTGTTGTTGAAATACACATATACATTTATAGCATTGAATATACAGAAATTTCAAATTCCTAACTAGTTTAGTTTTAGAGATAGACCCCGTAAAAAAAATGGTCTATAACCGACAACTTTGACGGCCCCCCATTTCTTCATTTTTTTAGCAAAAAAATAAAAAAAAATACTTATATATTTGAACTCCACTCAATGAGCTCTAAAATTTTATTTAGACTCCTTTTTCATGTATTCATTTCATTCCCCCTTTATTTTTTAATTTTATTTTATTTTTAATATTTGTTGTTATAGCGGCAATAGACACACTGAAAAACTTTCAACTTTCTACCTGTTTCGGTTTACGAGATACAGCCCGCTGACAGACGGACAAACAGACGTACGGACAGCGGAGGCTTAGTAATAGGGTCCCGTTGGCACCCTTTGGGTACGCAACCCTAAAAATGGAAATACACACACTACCACGTTAGTCAAATAAACCGTCTCCGTTCCGTAGTAGATAAAAAGTTTTTTTCAGGTTTTGTCGCTACCTTTTCACCATCGATGTCCCAACTCAACACCGCTGCAGGATAAGACCTGCCCGAGGTGCAGTTGAGAAATAGAGAATCCCCTCGTCTATTCATTTGATCGTTGCCTGTTATCCTAGGCGCCTCGCGTGGCAGATCTGAACAAAACAAATCATTTATTTCATCAATTTCATCAAAGAAACAATAACAAATTGAAAACAATTAAAAACAAATTATTGGGATCAAAACTGGTTCTTGATTTTGTCGATCTGTGTTGAGCCCTCTCTCTCATAAATAACACAATATGCTCCAATTGCGAAGGTCTTTTTAGAACATTACAAATCACAAAACAAAAACTTATATAAAAACGGAAGTAAGTCGATGTTTTGGTGAGTGTATGAGTGAGTGTGTGGGATAAAACAATGGTTTCTTACATTGTTAATCCATATTGAATTAAAAATAAAAACCATTGTTTAATTGTAATTGATTGTTTGTGGGAAATCAAAATCAAGAGTGAATAGGCATTTTTAGAGACGAGCGCGCTTCATCTTATTTTGCACCTTCATTCCTTGTGCCGTGTGATCACAGTTAAACCGTAGTCTATACTTTTAATAAAGTAACTAGACCGGCTTAGATTGAGTTTTCACCAATCATAGAGCAAGATGTTTTTGGGTGGGTATTATCAAAAAAAAAAAAGGCTTCTCGCGGGACTTCGTAAATACCTTACTACACGTAGACGAAGTTGTGGGTAAGAGCTAGCAAATCGAAGCAATGGCTGGGTCATGCGTCATGCTCGTGAAAGGGTACCACTGGCGGGAATGGGGCTACTTTATGTCTGCCCATCTTGGGATATATTGTATTGTTAGTATTTGGTAGTATGCATTTTAAAAACTTGCCTCATTGTGGAAACACTGCATACATAGCATAGTATTTATTTTATTGTAAACTTGTTTGAAAAGAGCAACCGCCGAGTTTCTTCTTGGTTCTGCTCGGCAGGAAGGGCGTTCCGAACCAGGCAGTGGTAGAGTCAGACGATTCAAAAGCACTTGTGAAAAGTTTATTTGAATAAAAAATATTTCCATTCTATTCTATTCTAATTATAATGTTCGTTTCTGAGACGTGTTATGTAACTTAATGTAAAATTACTTTAACTTTAAGATAATAATATAATATATTATGCCGAAATGTAAACTTTTTGCATGGGACGTCTTGTAATTTGTAAATATCAAATAAAATATGTATGTTTATTATGTTTTCGATTGTTTTATATTGATTTTTTGATTGATAGTTTCGATTGTTAATATTTCTTTAGTGTGTAGGAATAAAGAATTTCTATCTATCTATGTATCTACATGGATGCAAATAAATAATAAAACGTACATATAACTTCCATCCTGCCCTCTCCGGCTGTTGAAGCGAAGCTCGGCGCCTCCGCGGATACTTCGCAGCGGTACAAACCTGTTGATTTCAGTGTCACCTGGTGCAGGGCGACTTTTCTATCGTCTGATTTCGATATCTATTGAAAGATATAAAAATATTTGAATTAGTGAGCGTGTAAAAAGTACCTTTTATATTTAAGAGCCAAACATTCCAAACATTCAGTTTGCCACTAATAAATAATAGGTAATTTTAATATTGTGTGGCTACACCTCTATAATTAGTTAATCAGCATCAGGTAGACGCGCTTTAGTTAACTAAGTGCCGATTTCACCAACTTAAAATAAGTCTTATCCGAACGTGAAGATATTTTGGCAGATTTTCAATACAAAAACTATCAAAATATTAAAACGCGCTCGGATAAGACTTATTTTACGTTGGTGAAATCGGCTCAGTAAACAAACTTCTTCCAAGAAATGCGTAATTAAAGTGATATGGTGTAATGGATGTTTTCATCATCATCATCATTAGCAACCCATCAATGGCTCACTACTGAGCGCAGGTCTCATCTCTGGGAAGGTTTATAGGCCATAGTCCACCACGCTGGCCCAATGCGAATTGGCGGACTTCACACACCTTCGAGAACATTATGAAGAGAACTCTCAGATGTGCAGGTTTCCTCACGATGTTTTCCTTCACCGTTGAAGCTAGTGATATTTAATTGCTTAAACGCACTTGACTCCGAAAAGTCAGAGGTGCGTACCCGGGATCGAACCTGTGACCCCCCGAATAGGAGACGACAGTCCTAACCACTAGGCTATCACTGCTTCTTAGATGTATCTTCTTGATAGATGTTTTACTGTAAATATGATAACGTAAGTGCCTGGCAAAGAGTTACTCTCAAGTGTCTCTAAAAGGTTTTTGCGGTCAGATTAACGTGATTAGGCACTTCATAAGTTTAGAACTTGCTTGACATAATCTATAGGTATAGTATAATTATATAAAAAGTCATTTTACATAGTATTCTCTATAATAGATTTTATCCAAACCTTTTTGGTGATACATCGTCGCTTTGCTTGGGTAATAACAACAAAACAACTGACAAAAGACTCTTCCTACTTGTTGGACCCTGAAACGGTCCACAAGAGGCTTAGAAGCTATTACTATTATTATGGCAATGAATAGACTCGATATTTAATAGAGTACAATCACAAAAGGGACCCTCCAAGAAATCTGGCTTCCAATTCCGCACCTAACAATGCACGGATTTTCAGTTCATTAATCAGGAAATCGGCCTCACTAAGCATGCTCATCGGTGAAAATTGACCTTCTTAATTGGCAAAATATTCTTTAGTAAAATGTTTCAAAGGAATGATACTTACATCCACTTTGACCCCATCGAGTTTGTAAGCGTGTTTCGGAGGGTCGTATTTCGGCATGAATCGATAGAACTCTTCATTATCTCTGTACCATTTCACTGAGTAGAGTGTGTCGTCGCCTAACTCGTAATTGCACTCCAGTAGAGCGGGCTGACCTCTCACGCGGTACGATGGGACCGTTACATGAACTATCCTCAGTAGAAGGGACTCTGAAACAAATTAATCTCTTTTAGGGTTGTTCAATATCATGGTAAATCTCAATTAACTGCCTCGTTGCTCTAGTGGTTATCATTTTCGACAGCGGGTGATGAGGTCCCAGGTTCGATTTCAGGGTCGGGCCAAAAAATGTATTGACTTATTATGCGCTGTTTTACAATTGATATGAGCGTTTCGTTTCCCTAAGAATATAGGGATCTCTCTTTAGTTTTGCTATTTTAGTTTATTGGTCTACGTAGCAATCTTAAAATTACTAAGCTTAGGGATTAAAACGTTGTGAAGTAAGAGATAAAATGAACTACCACCTAGTAGTAGTACTATAGTATCTAAAGGACGCATATCGTTATGAAAATACTATGCTAATGTAAGATCCCCTAATTTTTCTTATACGGAAGTGCTACCTCTCCACACAGTTATACATCAATTAATAAAGCCTTACTGCCTCTACACGCCTATAAACGCTACGCGACTACAGGCGTTGAAGACGTAATAGCTGAGTTGATTTATGACTATGTGAGTATACCCAATTAGTGTTCCCAAGCAAATATCTATTACCTTCAACTATCACAGAGTACCTTTTTAAATGTTCTAGATTTTTAAACATACAAATTAGTAGCTGCATGAAAATCGAGGCTTCAATAGTACACATTGTGAGTAAGGTAACTTCTCCTTTTTCTTCTTCTCTGTCAACCGATAGACGTCCACTGCTGGACAAAGGACAATTGCATGGACTTCCACAGGCCCGGCGGCCGGCGGCCGGAAAAAAACACCAAAAAAATCCATAAATCGCGTACGCTGCGGAAACTTTTCACGATAGAACAAAGTGATGTACTACAGTTTTATAGAAGACATCAATATCTACATAAAAGTACGCAATACTATATGTGTAACTATTACAGTTATGTCACAATAACTACCTTTTCATGTTAAAATCATACTTAATATTAAAAATGCGAAAGTGTGTTTGTTTGTTGGTTTGTCCTTCAATCACGCCGCAACAGAGCTAACGATCGACGTGATTTTTTGCATGGGTATAGTTGAGGACCTGGAGAGTGACATAGGCTACTTTTGCCCCGGAAAATCAAAGAGCTTCCGAGGGATTTCAAAAACTAAATCCTCGGGGACGAAGTCGCGAGCATCAGCTAATATTTTAAACAATTCACCCTTAAAAGCGTTGATATTTTTACTTTTTAAATCGCCCAAAGTTTCACAGATAAGCGGCCAAATTATTGGAAAAACTGGCGTCGGGGACAAATCTACATGAAAGTGCAAAACTGGCAAA
The DNA here is from genome assembly GCA_029955525.1 of Oeneis ivallda. NCBI lineage: Eukaryota > Metazoa > Arthropoda > Insecta > Lepidoptera > Nymphalidae > Oeneis > Oeneis ivallda. Next base: position 9,217,401 of record JARPMR010000011.1, read on the forward strand.
CTTTTTGTAAGATAAGCCGAACCGAACTTCAAGGGGAATAGTTGGGATGGTGATTGCATAACTTTGCGATAATTAGCACAGCTGACGTAGCCAGTTTGGTAACTTCATCGATTTCCAAACTTATTCCGTACAAGTTTGAGTTCATTAACTCGTATGAATACCGTGGTTCCTACCTACATTATTTTAAGAGAAGTTCTATCTAGTTTATAGCTTAACAAAGCAGTTTTTAGATATAATATGTAGAAGAAATTCGAGAGAAGATTAAGCTCACTTTACTAGAAATTTGTGAATACTAAAGAAATAAAACAATGTGTATATTGTCATTATTTGGTATATATGTTATTTATTCAATAAATATCAGAAAGAAAGGAATATTAAGCTTCATATCCATAAATAATGAACTCAGGTCCCAGTTCTATGACATTTTAGCTTGCTGGTTAGTATTTATATTATTCTCTATTATTTCCCCTGAGATCAAACAATGGATCCAACAGTTTTTTTTATATTTCGGCGAGACAAACTTTACAAGTATGATCAACTTAGCTAATTATGTAATTTTGTTATATAAGTAAGTAGCTGGTTACCCACTTAATAAGTTCTTTCACGGGTTGTTATGTAATAAAATACATAATATTTTATTGTTATACATACCCTTTGACAATTCAACCTCTAAATATCATTCGTCTATGTACATACCGAACTGATTCTAGCATCCGTATAAGGAAACTATAATATATTATTACTTTAGAGAGAGTATTTAAAGAAGGACTACTTGAAACGAATGTATTTGAGACAATTGAATTGACATTTGAGAACGGGTGCCGCCGGCGGGGCTAAGGCTACTTTATGTCTGCCCGTCTTAACAGGAATTGAATTGAGTACTTTTTTTTGGAACTTCCCCTCATTGTGGAAATATTATAATTTATTCTAACAAAGTTGCATGGGTTTAATCGGCTTGGCATCCAGTAGCCCACAAGATAGTATAAAAACTTATAACAATGTAATAGCTTCATAATAATATTGTAAAATGATTATTTTGAAAAGAGCAACTGCTGAGTTTCTTGCCAAGAGCCTTCTCAGGAGAATCCGCTTTCCGAACCGGTAGTAGAGTCATGACGTGTCATAAGAGCCACGGTTTGGCCTTCGTGAAATAAATAATTTTGAATTTCGAATTCAAAAATGAAGCTTACCCCAAGGGAAGAAAACCAACCTTACCTTGTATTGTTGTTACCATTTTTTTGTATAGAAAACATAAATCTTTGAAGTCAAGGAAGTCTTTTTCACTTCATTTTATTTCTTCAAAAACTTATCAAGTAATCCCTATATTATAAGTAATCTTTGGACATGATAATAACAGCTGTTCACTTCTGATCATAAAAAATACAAATAAGAAGAAATAATACGAGAACACAGCAATAATAATAAAACACAAATACCCCATGATAAATGAGACCAGTTACAAAGCTTATGACAGGACGATCTGCTGGTAAATATTTCCATTCTACGTTATTTCCCTTGAGGTATGCCTGGGTCGGACTCGGACCCAACAGTCATTTAAAGTGAGTAAATACAGCCAAGAAACCCGAGGAACTCATGATAAATTTAATCTTTAAGGCGAAAACTTGAAGACTATTACTTCATTGTCTCGATCCATCGACGGCCTACTTCTGGACACTGGTCTTCACTCAGAGTTCGAAGAGTTTAGACTATAGTTTTCAACGCTGGTCACGTGCGAACTAGCAAACTTCACACACCTTCGAGAACATTATGGATAACTTTCAGGTTGTATATTATAGGTTTCCGAAAAGGTAGAGGCGTATCTAGAATTCAAGCCCTGGACCCTCTGAAAAAGAAACCGAAGTCTTAGGGTACGTTTTTGCACATGCGGGGCGTTGCGCGGCGTGTGGTGCGTCGCGACGCGCGCTAAACTCAAACATATGACCAAGTATGAGAGCGTTCACGCGGGCATCACATACTTGGCCATAATATTATTATGTTTGAGTTTAGCGTGCGACGCGACGCACCACACGCCGCGCAACGCCAAGCGTGTGCAAAAACGTACCCTTAATCACTAGGCTATCACCGCTGACACAGAACAACAGACACATAGCTAATAATATTATCACAGTATAAGGAGTAGTTGAAAATGACCTAAGCAAATAAGTAAGTAACCTCGTTTAAGTAGTTTCATAGATGAAACAAAATCATATAAAATTGTACAACGATCGAAAATGAAATATACCTACTACCTACGCTTCTTCTTCCGCGGTTTCGATATTCGCAAAGGAAAAATTTCTACGACTCTCTGGATTCAGCTATCTCATATCAATTTTGGATTTTAATAACAAGGAAAATCTGCAACCGAATAATATGGTTCAATTACGTAAATACGCTTGACTTGGCAGCTAATTGAATCAAGCCATTCCATTGATGTTTTAATTAATGTTAAATTGTAAATTTTAATATGAATTTCAAAGAAAATAAGTTATTCCGAGTTCTTTGTGGATTATCTTAATAAGAAAGTTTTCTGAAGTCACTAGTATATTTATTTATATTCAAGGTAGAAAATATACGTATTCGCTGGTATTGAATAAAATATGATCGCACACGTAATATTTCCAATCTGTAAGTATGGGTCTAGAAACTTACAGAGATTTTTTCTTATACTACGTAGACACCTACCTACTGAGAAAGGATTAATTATAGAAATTCAAAGCAAATTCGGAGCTTATCACCAAGAATATAAAAGGAGTTTATTACTGACTGATGTCTCAGATCGCTGGTTCTAGAAACTTGAGAGTTTACATAACCAAAACGTACAACCATAATAAGAAAGGATTTTTAAAATACGCACGAGAGAAGCTGGGGCGGATCAGTTAGTTACACTTTAGAAAGCACATAATATATTGTAGCTTACGTGCAGCACATGACCAGCATGCGAAGTGACGCGAGTGTTGGCTGTTAGTACCCTCAGTAGGTAAGTTTCATAAGAATTTGATTTAACACAGATAAATATGTTTAATGCCATAATGGAAAGGACCATTTTTGCTTGGAATCTCATTTGTAATCGAATAGAATAGAACAGAAAAGTTTATTGTTAGTTATCCGTGTGATGCTGTTTGTTACGTTCCCTCAAATATGGTGGAGTGAAGCAACGGCTGGATCACATCGCCATGCTCGTGAACGGGTTCCACCAGCGAGAATGGGGCTATTTTCGTCTGCCCGTCTTAACAAGTATTGAATTGTAGTATTTGGAACTTCCCCTCATTGTGGAAATATTCTATTCTATTCTAAGAAAGTTGCATTAGTTAAATCGGCTTGGCATCCAGCTGCGCACAAGATACTTAGTATAAAAACCTAATTACAATGTAATTCAATACTTATAAAAAGACTTGTAGCTACAAAATTATATTGTAAAATGATTATTTTGAAAAGAGCAACTGCTGAATTTCTTGCCGGCTCTAGTCAGCTGAATCCTCTTTCCGAACCGGTGGTAGAGTCATGACGTGTCTTAAGAGCCACAGATTGGCCTACGTGAAATAAATAATAATGAATTTTGAAAATTTTGAAATTTAATTAAATAAACTTTTAGCACTTTGATTGTAATATAAGAATAGAATATGAATTTAATGTCATTGAAATCATGTTTCCTTTCCTCTAAACCAGACTAATTTGTGACGTCAAATTTTATTAGACACTAGCTGATGCCCGCGACTTCGTCTGCGTGGATTTAGTTCATAACATCCCGCGGGAAATCTTTGTCACCCTCCAGGTTCTCAACTATACCTATCCAATAAATCAAGTCAATCCGTAGCTTTGTAGCAGGAAACATTTGATCGTCTTGCTCGCGGCATTGTTAATGATGATTCAAAGAGAAAACATATTACTGATGATATTATCAATTACGTTAAACTATAATTTTTATAATTGTTTTTACCATAATTAACCAAATACATAATTACGTTTAGCTGTCATTTAAGTTTTGTTCTTCCACTGTCATTTTCGTTTTTTATTCCATGTCAGATGCATTTTTGTTATACCAGGTTTTATATTGACTTGACGGAAACGCGGTCGAACGGGATAAAAAGTATCCTATGTCCGTCTCCTGGTTCTAAGCTACCTCTCCACCAATTTTGAGCCAAATCGGTTCATCCGTTCTTGAGTTATAAACAGAGGTCGGAATTAGGTAGAGTTATTTATGTACTTGCATCGAAATGTTGATATTAATGTGGACCTTCCCGGGATTTCTAATGGACAATCCCGTGTGATCAACAATATTACAACTAAATAATAATTAGAACGTCAGAGATAGACAAATAAAACAAAGATAATTAACATACAATTTTTATTAGTTTACATTAATTCACAATACAAATTATTATTGATAGTCTTAAGCAAATTCTCATACGCATATTTCGCCTTTTTTATAAATACGAGCGAATACTTTTGCTTCTAGCCTAGACTCGTGAGGTTTTGCTTATTCAAACGGCCCATCAGAATCATTTTCCTTGTGCGATTGATTACCAGTAAGATTTGAAGTGTTCGCTTCCGACATTACTGTATAACTTTTGTGAGAATTAAAATATATAACCAAAAGCTTTTCAATATTTTTTGGCTTCAATAAATTTCTCCGAACGTCTAAAATCCATTTGTTCATTGAAAAAAATCGCTCTACGTCAACTGAGGTGAGGTTAGCAAAATACACTTCCTCCTCCTAAGGCCAAATCAAAGTCCGTTAATGCGTGCCGAAATAGTCGTATTAAGTAGAGTCCAGAATCCAGTAAACGAGCCAGGGTCAAACAGGATTCACCACACAAAGCACAATAGGAAACAAGTGAGCGCATTCGACGAACCGACGTAAGCGAATGAGCTGAGTGAATGAGTAAACCGATTCATTGCTAATAGATAGTTTGTATGCGGTAGAAAGAGACACAATCTAGTACATTACGTTAAGCGGGGAGTGCTCCGCATTTGCGCTATTGTATTCTTTTTTCTCACAATCAATGTTGTGCGAACTACAAATGTGGCAACATTGCGTGTATTGGTATTTTGCAACTTTGGACATCCAATGTCAATTTATGTAAGTTTGGCAACGTCGTGCGTGCAGTAGTTTACATTGTGCAAAAGTAAATAACTTTTTATTTAAAAAATCACGGTATTTTTTCTGCTCTTTAAAGTAGGATTGCTCAGGATTTGAGGCATATCCATTTTATTCTTTCGCAGTATGAAATCAGTGTAAGTACATGAATAACTCTACCTAATTCCGACCTCTGGTTATAAATAGTGTAACTAACACCACTTTCTTTTATATATACAGATTACTGAAATCGAAAGGTACTTATTTTTATTTCATAACCCTACCATAAATGCACTTCTATATCAGATCAGCTCAACAACCAAAATCATTTATTGGTAGACAAACAAGAACCTGCAAATTTTCCTATTGATCGGTTTAGAAATAAACCGTCGCACAGAAAAGCAAGACACGAGCAAGTTTAATAAAAAACTTTTAAAAATCTGTACCCAGGCAGTTAAACTTGAAGTCAAATAATTTATTAGAGGTAGCATAGCATCCAAAGCTTCCATCATAATTGAAACTTTCAGCATGAACTACTTTTAATATTCAAAATGCGTGCTTCAATTTCTTACGTAAGCTCTTCGTCTACTCCTTGAGTCACGATACCTCGTCGTAACTACGGTTTTATTCCGTCTGCCGAGTATTTTTACCCGTAGTTCAAACGAGCCAAATATCTTTGTTACAGAATGACCTAGATAATATACTTAAATAAAGAAACTGAAATGGTTCAACCAGTGTAAACTGAAAAATTAAATCAACACGTCAATACACAAACTTTTTGCTCATTGGACAACAAACAAATCGTCTTAGTTTGTAGTTACTCAAGGGGAGAGTAACTACAAACTGTAATCTTAATCGTAACTTAATCTTAATCATAACTTATCATAAATTATGTTTTTTCGTGTTTGTTCTGTAAGGTATCAATGGATCGACACGATTATGTGAACGGATATAGTTATAGAGCATACGATTTTTATCCGGAATATCAAAGGGTTCTCAGTTCTCCCGGTGTCATGATTTTAAAAATAACTCAACTCACATGAAGCCGCAATACCTTATGACTATGAAGAATACAGTGGCCTATCAACTAGAATTGTTATTCTAGTTGATAGGCCACTGTATTCTTCATAAGTAGTAAGTAAGCGTAGTCTGTAGTATAACGTAGACTAGATACCTATCATTAAAAAATCTGAACTTGTACTCATCTCTAAAATTCATTATTAAAATTACTAGAACAACTTTCTAAAGTAACAGACTCTATTTAATTTAAGCTTGACCTGGCTTCTTATTTAAAAGGTTATCAAATTATGTCATGTTGTTAATAAGCGAGCTGTTGAATTTAAGCCAATTAAATGTTGTCACACTATACCTATATACGTATATGTTATGGAAGATAGTAGGTATTATACAGCTTTATCATGAATAATTCTTATATCCCATTAATGTCTTAGCTTCCATATTAAAATATTGAGGTTGACATTAAGGTCTTCTTTGACATCGAATATTTGCGGCATTACACCGCTGTCTTATATTTCAAAGCCGGTTTTAATTTCGAACACTTCAAAAGACGTTCAGCTTCTTTGAAATTGATGTTGATATTTTAACCCCTTCATCATGATCGCAAAACAGTGAGCACGGTGCAGTAAGTCAGAATTATCATGTCATAAATCAACAATCTGTTTGATTTGCAAAACACGTCTTCATTTTTCTTTCAAAATATTTCCTTGTATAATTTATAGTATAATATAATTTACTATAACGTTTAGTAAGTTATTAGTAATTTTCACTCACGTTTTGTAACTCAGTAACTCTTCAACTAAAGGTCAGAGAAAAGTGCGGAGAAAGTCTTCATGTGTCGCAAAATATACAAGAAATTTAAAACTGCGTACGTTAAGTACTTAGTTTTAATCTAGTCTAAAACGAAACTAAATAGTTCAACTCTGCATCTATGTCTGACTTTTCTTCAATTGGTCTAGGAACCGCACACGAGGCTGAGTAAAGCGGAGATGAGGCAAGCGAAGCGAGCCCTCGATTTGAGTAAGCATAGCGAATCTTAGATCGAACAACTGAAGACCGGATGGCAAAACAAGTCTTCAGGCATAGCTCATGAAAACTCTCCGTCGCATTATTACACTGACCGTACTTGATTCAGGATACAGTTAATGTATAGTTGAACCGAAAGAAAGAGAAAATCGCTCTTATAATAAAGTTTAATACTTATTAAATTAAAATATTTGATATGATTTATCTTATTTATTTATTTTATTTACAATAATTTATACATAATTTCTTTATTTCTTTAGCGCCCTTAAGCGTTGCCGGCTTGTCTGGGCGCTGCACATTCCTCTAAAAACTATATTGTATTCAACAAATATTTACATCTGTAAAAATCTATATGCCCTATCCACCTCATTAATTGTTTAATACTACTTCTCAAAGAAAGCAAAATTTTCAATTCGCTCTATTATTGCAATCAATCTGATGCATAATATAAAAGCGTCTGACTCATGATTTGGGGGGGAGGAGGGGGGGGGGGGGGGGTGGAACCTAACTTCTAATTTGACTAAGCAACGGAGAAAATAAATAAAAATAAAGCTTCTAATAAACTAACTCGGCTTTTTCTGTAGCCACTGCACGATCGGTAGGTATATCTACCAAAATCTTAGGTTAGGTTGGGATTGTACATAAACAGTTAGGTTCTATTGGGTAAATATACCTAAGTAAAAACAAATAATTATTGATGGTATTATTATTTGTTGACCTATGACGAGAACCTCGTGAGAGCTGAGCGAACTGATCGTTTTGAATAGCTAGTTACTCACAGTTTTCCCAGTTTACCGATTTTAATATTTGCAGTCGCTCACGCACTGTCGCCCATTTATTAATTCAGAAGTTGTAATTCGATTTCCTTGAAACCATTAATTTGGCTTTGAATTCGCACCTTTAAATACGACCCTTAATAACATGATGATATACTTTATGTATAAACAAAGAACATAACATAGTGTGGCTCTGTTTAAAAAGCATCGAGACGAGACTAGACTAGAATCAAGAAAAGCTTTTTTATTTAATTATATTATCTTTCTTCTATCTATATAAATAAAAATGAATGTTGGTAAGCGCATAACTCAAGAATGGATGGACCGATTCGGTTAATTTATTTTTTTGTATGTTCCTTAAGTTCCACGGAAGGTTTTAATACAAAAAAAAAACTAAATTCACGCGGACGAAGTCGCGGGCATCAGCTAGTAATTATTAAAATTATACAAAAGTAATAAAGTATAAATATTTTTTGTAACTTTGCTGTTAATGGTTTCCATATTGGCGCCCAATATGGGACTCTAAACAATTACAAAAATTTTAGAAAGTTTTATTCCCGGAAACGAATATTATGTACCACAAAAACAAGCGAATAAAATATACTGAAATAATACCTTTTATAAATAAACCGAGAACTGCTAGTAAAACAAACATGCTCTTCAATGTATCCAAATCGTCTCATCACATATCACTTGTTTATCGTTCTTATACAGTTTTGTTACACTTAACACTCGTCTAATAAACTATTATACAAACATGTCAATACGTAACATGCATTTCAAGGAACCGTATCGTGTACGTGTATCCCCATTGATATTTGTTTCTCAACTGAGCGGTTGTGCAGGCAGTTTTCGCGACCGCTCGCCCCCGCACCATGTCGGGGTCACAAATACCCTGTTACATTTTCATGATCTTACAGGTTGAGTTGATACAGTTTACTGTTTGACCAAATGGCCGGTCTTTACTTACACAAACTGTATACTTACCCTTTGTTGTTCTAATTGTTTGTTGTCTCTACATTGCCATGAAAAAAAAAACTGGTTCTCGTAACTTTGGAAACTATAGGGTTTTTAATAATACCGTGGTTGATGCAGTTTTTGAGCTTGCTTTTAATTGGGTCAAGTTGTATGAATATCTCGAGCTAGAGTCGACCGACCGATTTTATCATAGATGGAGACGTTTTTATTTTTGATTGGATATCTACGAACTAGATGAATGTTTAACTTCTTACGAGTATTGTTATGTTTTTGAAGGGGAAAGTTATGTTTCAGCAAAAATGTTTAAATAAGCTTCATTGCATTGTTAGTAGGTATGCATTTTTGGAACTTTCTCTCATTTTGGAAACACTGCATACATAGTATTTATCTCAAGCTTTTATTTAGTTTCACCTGTCACGATGTTTGTCATCAAATCTTGCAAATTAAATTTGATCCACTTCCCGGTTACCGATTGGGCTGAAATTTTGCATACATGTGTAAATCGCGTGACAATGTATTATTATGATGACATGGTGCTGATATGATGATGGAGCTGGAAGGTGGCCATAGGAACTTCGCAATGAAACGATACAACCTCATCGAGTTTCGGCTCGTTTGATTCGTCTTGACGAGTACTTTGTTTTTAGACAGATACCAGGGTCTGATCTGATCAGGGTCTTATGATGAAACTGGAAGGTGGTTTTGGTAATTCTGTAATAAAATCACGTAATACCATCGAGTTTAGACTCGTTTGATTAGTGTTTACAAATAGTCTGGTCCTAGATGATATTCAGGGTCTCATGATCAAGCCGGAAGGTGTTTTGACAACTCTGTGATAAAACGACGTAATCCCATCGAGTTTGGGCTCGTTTGATTCGTCTTGACAAATAGTCTGGTTCTAGATGATAGCCAGGGTCTGACGATGTAGCCAGCTACTAAAAGCTTGTTTTTTTAAAATATAATTTTTAATTTACACTTGTTGTATTGTAAACTTGTTTTGAAAAGAGCGACCGCCGAGTTTCTTGCTGGTTCTTCGAGGCAGAAAGGGCATTCCGAACCAGTAGTATAGTCAGACGATTCAAAAGCACTTGTGAGTTTATTTGAATACAAAATATTTCTATTCTATTCTATTCTATTAATTGCGTGATGTACACACCAATCAAACTTATTTACCACCATCCGTTATAGAATAGAATAGAATAGAATTGAAATATTTTTTATTCAAATAAACTTTTTTACAAGTGCTTTTGAATCTTGACTTGACTCGTCTGATCGAACACAATGTGACAAGACTTCCATAGAAACCAAAATCAATACACAGTTTATTGTTGTTTTTTAATTTTTTAAGTATTATCTTTTTGAGGATTTGATGGTTGGCAGAGGTTTTTTTTCCTTACACTTACTTTAGTATAAAATTAAACGCCAGGCTAAGCAAATTAATTAACTATCAAACTTTGTACTTTCTTTGACTTTGAGTTTTCTGCGTTTTTTACCTCGCTTCAAAAATCGAAAAGCCTATGAACCACTATCTAAGATGTAATCCTAAATACTGAAGTACCAACAACTTGCTTCAAATGTAGTCTTTAATAAAGTAATAAGTAGTAAGTAGTCAAAGAGACTGTCAATATTATTTATTACTGCTTGAGATATTTCATCAGAAATATCTGATACTTTAGGTAAATAAATTGAAGAGATTCGCAGATCTGCTTTATTATATTACTAATCTAGCGATCCGCCCCGGTTTCGTACGGTTAGTAGAGTATAAAATATTACGCCTATGCTTTGCAAACTCCTTGGAATGTTCCGTAAGTTATACCTTGAACAGCATATTGAACAGTACGTATAAAAGAAGGCTTGAATTTATTTTGGCGCGCGATCGTTTTTATTTTATGATAACTCAAGATATTTATTTAAATTATATGGTGTAAAGGATTATCATAGTATGCATGAAATGCTTATGGTAAATAACGTATTTAAGTTGATAAGGATTAATACAGTATCTGTCTTAATAGATTTCCAATTACCTCATGGTATAGTAAGCTATCCTTAAAAGATAGATGTATACCATCGCGAACTTTTCTGTAGAGAGTTATCCCACCATACCACCACCATACATTGTTTTGAGTAGGCAGTGTTTTCGATGAAAAGCTTGAATTTTTCCGACGTCGTCAACAATTATCGGCATATTTCAACTAATTTACACAAAATCTTAACAAATGATATACTAAAACCTTCCTCATGAATCGCCCTATATATTGATGAAAAACCGCATGAAAATCCGTTCAGTAGTTTTTGAGTTTATCGCGAAAAGACAGACGGACAGACTTGCTTTATAACATGTAGTGATGTAGTGATAGTGGTAACTAATTTCGCTCAAGTTATAAGTTGAAAAAGTTACGATATTCGATACGAATTCCTCACATTACATTTATTCCTCTTACAAAAAATAATAAATTATTATATCCTAATATTTTTCTTTAGAAATAAATAATATTACGAACGTGTACCAGTCTATAGAAACTCGTCTTCAGAATGTATTGGTAGCATTAGTTTAATTGGAAGCTCATAATATAACATGACGCAGAGACTTCGTATAAGACTGATATCATCTCTCATTTCACCAAGTTATTAAGATGAGATATCAACGTCGTGCGTTCTTGTGGTCCGAGAGACCGAAGATTTTTTTAAATGTTGCTTGATAAAAAGCTGGAGGTAGAAAAAATATTGTTTACTTACATGTACGCGTCGCGAACGTGTGAGTGACACAATTGACTTCTAGTTTTTATTTAAGGTGCAATATCCACAGGTATTATAAGTTATTACATATTACAGGTCCTTAATACAATTCATGACATTAATTATACGCAAATTCATCCCATGTTTTTTTGTATGTTGACGCGATGAAAGCCTTTCGCAATCAAACGTTTCGAAGACGTACACTCGTCTGTTCTTAGTGACTGGTGCTTCGAAGATTGGATTACAGCAAACCAAAACACAGGTTACTATGTGTGTGTGTGTGTGTGTGTGTGTGTGTGTTGTGTGTGATTAGTTACAGACACATTAAAGTCTGCAACTTAAATTTTACCAAGCATCGCTTAAAAATTTTCTACCGGCTCTAGGGCCATTAAAATAAATGTTGTAGCTTCTATATGGTTTTAGAATCGAAACGTATGTTCCTGTGACAATTTGTCTTTTTCCCTTTTATACTCCAGGAAAGTCGTAACACTTTAACGTTACGATACCATATTCGGGAATTGGGGAGTATCATAAAATCATAAACAGCATTTTATCCCTTACAAACCCCTGTTCACCCTCAATGGCCGATAATGAATATCGTCCTTAGCACGTGATAGTTTTGTTAATCGCATAAGTTTAGTTTAGTAATTTTGTCTTATTATTATTTCAGTTGATTTCTCCCTGGATTGTTTTATTTATCACTAGTATATTTTTTGGAAGACTTTCAACCAATAATTCTATTTGTGAGATACGTGCTTATATGCAGACTGACAGATTTAGATGGTACTATATTCTTTATTTCTTTTAATAATTTACGATGCTTTTACCTTCTAAATATTAATATTGCATTAAAGTAGAGAGATTCTATTACCTACTTACGTTATCGTAAGGTCCGCTGGCAGAGACGCCGGGTTAGTTAACCCAGGAATAAATTTGTAATTTTGACAGAAGCTTTATACGAAATCGATCAAATCTGTCCTTTTAACCCAGAGTTAGCAGCTAACTCTGGGTTAAAAGGGCAGATTTGATCGATTTCGTATAAAGCTTCTGTCAAAATTACTTTATTACCTGGGTTAACTAACCTGGCGTCTCTGCAAGCGGGCCTTATTCCTATAATCCTTACACTAATATGAAAATTATGAAAGTGTGTGTTTCTTCGTTTTTCCTTCAATCACGCAGCAACGGAGCAACGGATCGACGTGATTTTTGCATAGTGGAGGAGTGGAAGAGTGACATAGGTGAACTACCTACTACTGCGGGATTTTTAAAACCTAACTCGTCGCGGGCAAAAGCTAGTATAATACATTTAGTATTATTCTGTGCTAATAGGTCACCCCTCTCGTGGGGTCTCCGCGCATTACACGGTGACAGGACGCAGACGCCATTCTCCCAACGCTTTATCACTTAATTTGAATCGTGCTCCGAATCCAAAATGCCCTGTATTGCCTAGAATCCATTACGGTGAACGAAAACGAAATCATCACTGGATGATTAATTTCCCTGGCTCACGATGAATACAAAATAACCCCCGAAAATAAACGTAAAACGTCTTGAAAATGTTACGTAAGTATCCTTCGTGACAACGGTAATTTTATAGGTTCCTTCGTGAAGCGGGTTCACGTTGATGCCTGAATAGGAACGGTATATTGAACCTCATATTGTTATATCGAAGTAAGTAACTTACCATTGTAGCTACTACATGAATAATATTTTATTAGAAACATTTATGTGTTAATAATGGATAATGGATAATAACACAATGATATATTATAAAGCATTTTCTTAAAGGCAATTACTGTAATTTAGGTTTAGGTTTCTTAAATCAAGTTAGCACTTAGAAAATAATATTCGCGGGCCACAGAATAATATTATATTTATGATATTAAATAAATATATAACTTTATAATTATAACTTAAAATAATAATATATTCATTAAATAAATAACAATTCTATTAAATTTATTGATATATATATATATTCAAAGAATATTTAATTATTAATAGAAATTTTCATATATACAATACTATAAACCTAAATTTAATTCTAAAATTAAAACTAAAATAAAAACTAATTAAAATCTAAAACCCCATCCAAGCCACCGCAGTGTGGCATAGTACCCAAGATGCTGGCAGCATTACCTCTTTGGATGGCCAGGCTAATCCTTTGGCCAAGGTAGCTGCCAGCTCTTGGATCCCCGGTAGACTCGATCACCTTTTTTGATATCTCTAAAAAAGTGCGCGAGCCTCCGGGCCCCACGGCCCCAGGGTCTCTACACCTAAAGGCGCAAATATGAAACCACTGTCAAGTTTCTCATATTTGCGCCTCTTAGCCTGTTCGGCGCTAGTAGCCGCTGCACCCGCCACAGAGGAGGTCGCATGGATGTGGGAAGCAGCTAGAGTATCTACACAGGTGGCATCCCACACAAGCGACCTCCCTGTCCTCCAAGGAACAAGCGTCATACCATCAGGTCTCTTGCCATCACTACGTGCCAAACCAATAGGTTCTAATACTAATTCTAATTCTATTAAATATAATATAACATTAAATAGAATTGTTAGCTATTTAAAGTTACATTCATTTTTTTTCTTGATAATTAATTATAGGGTTATATTATCGTCCAAGTACTTTAGGCTGAATCAAAGTGTTTCATAGAATTTATCAACCCTCGCCTCGGTGGCATGTATAAATCCACACCGCTTCCCTTCACGCTATTATGTCAACCGAAGCGATTTATGATCGCATCAAAGAAATTTTCACGAGGGATGTTATCTCTGGGCAAATTGTTCCTACTGGGTTTAACTCGAAGGATAAAATTTACCACATGTGTCAAGAAAGTAGGTATGATATTGTACCAAATTTTTCAATAAGCACTTAGTGATTACCTATATGACACTTGATATTCATTAATAACCATCTTTTGCCCATAGATATAGGATTGGTAGTCGCTTCGCTCACTACTAGATACCATCGGCGTAAAGTTCGGCCGTTCAGAGAATGCGTTCCTGACACCTATCATAAAATATTGTTTACCAAGTTATTTGACACTCAGTTTGGTACAAAATTATAACATTAATTGATTATTGATATAATAATGTTGTTTTAATGCTCATCAATTGTTAAAACGGTAAACAACCAGCAATAATATTTTTATCGTAACTGCAACGCCATTACAAAGTTACGTCGTCAGTTCAATCGCGACGTGTCAGGAACGCATTCTCTGATCGGCCGAGGTATAGTACCTAGTAAATTGCGGCAATTCATGTAGTATGTCTGAACTGGCTTTACTCACATAGTCACATAGCAACCAACAGACGTTTTGAAACAAACTTTGAAATTATGTTGCTGCACTTATGGAGCTATTGATTGTAGGAAGGGCGGTATCTAGTAGCGATTAAGTCACCAATCCTAAATCTATGCTTTTGCCCTAGCTTGAGGTTTTTTTTTAATCCGCGAGGACTAGAAATGTATAATAAATATAAATGTTGACTAAATGTAGCTTCACAGTACATTTATAATAATATAGTCTTTGTAAGACAAAATTTTCATCTGTATAAACAAATAGGCGATACACACAACCGACTTATTAGAAATCGTCATAAACTAAAAATACCATCATGTCGCCTGCGCAAAGTGCAAAAATCCTTTGTGGGGTTGAGCGTACTCTTATATATTATGATTCCGAAGGAATTGCTAGATTTGCCACTGCACAAATTTAAACAATGCGTAAAAACTCACTGAGTCGCGGTTATTACAAAGTTGATGACTTTCTTAATGACAAAGTTGCATGGGATCTTAAAATGAGTATTTGAATAATAATATTCAATTCTGGGTAACCTAAGTATGTCACGCTCATTGTCATTTTTTTCTGCCAACCATCGCTGCATTTCAATTTTTTTGGAATTAGAATTTGGAGCTCTGTCATTTTGAACATTGTGGTATGAAGCATTATCAAGCACAACCACAGAGTTAGGTGGAAGATTCGGTACTAGACGTTCTTTTAGCCACTTTTCATAGTTTTCTGCGTTCATGTTAGAGTGGTAATCACCAGAAACACTATTTGCTTTGTATGCCACAGAGTTAGGTGGAAGATTCGGTACTAGACGTTCTTTTAGCCACTTTTCATAGTTTTCTGCGTTCATGTTAGAGTGGTAATCACCAGAAACACTATTTGCTTTGTATGTCAATAGTGCGTTAGGTACGAAACCTTGTTCTGAACCAGCATGCACAATGATGATTCTTTGTCCTTTCGACAGGTTTCTCTTTAAAGGCCATCTTTATCACCCCATCCTTTGTTTTGCACATTAATTTTTTATTGCACATTAATTTTAGATTAGTTAAGATATAGCTCTCATCTGTATATACGATACACCGATTTTCTTGACGGTATCTGAGTAAATTTTTCAGGTAAGAAAATCGTAGTTTTTGGATGTCATGCCGCTCTATAATAACTCGTCTGTTATCCACAGTTTTTCGCCATTTGTATCCCAACTTCAACAAAGCTGTACGCAGAGTCGAAATACTTCCATCATAATTAAGTTTCTCTTGAAATATTCTTTTCAACTTTAGCAAGATAGGTAACTCGCGATGTTCTAATTGGTAATTTTGAATAGTGGAACGAATAACATCAACGTTGAAGTTGTCTAATTCTAACTTCTTTAAACGTTTTTTACGGTCTTTATGCGGAGATTTCAATTTAGAGTCAGATTCTTTTCCTTCAGCCAATATATTAGTTATTGTTCTTTCTGATACCCCCACTGCCATTGCTGTTCTTTTCCGTACGCTGTTTAAATGTTCACTCAATTTCGATATTAAAATTGGACTTGCAAACTGGATCACTTACTAGTTCCAATATATCTCTCGCATCTTTTTCAGTAATTCATGTACCTTAGCGATGGTTTCTCGAGTCTAAAACAATAACACGTGAACTTCAACAAGAATATATTTTTTCATATAATCATAATAAATATTAATTATATCTAAATTTAAAATTGAAAATATTTACCTGACTCCTTAGACATTTTCTCCGTGAAGAACTAGACAATTTTGTTAACGCCTGTACCCGTATAAAAAAGCGATAAGAACACGTCTTGCTCGGATGACGACTGCCGCGTCACTGCCACACAAATGAAAGATGTATATTTACAAGCGCACACACACATAGGGCCGTGCGCACAACTGAGTTGAACTATCTGTACCTACCTACGCTTTTTTTGGAACTTCACCTCATTGTGGAAATATTATATTCTATTCTATTCTAACAAAGTTGCATGGGTTAAATCAGCATGGCATCCGGCTGCCCACACGATAGTATAAAAAACTTATTACAATGTAATAGCTGTATAATATTATTGTAAAATGATTATTTTGAAAAGAGCAACTGCTGAGTTTCTTGCCGGCTCTGCTCAGCAGAATCCGCTTTCCGAACCGGTGGTAGATTCATGACGTGTCATAAGAGTTACAGGTTGGCCTGCGTGAAATAAATAAATTTGAATTTTGAATTTGAATTTAGAGAAGACAACTTTTCGGAATAAAGCTTAAGTCAGTCTCTAGGTGCGCAATTATACCCTTGCAAAAAAATTACGTCAATCCATTAATTGCTCTGATATCGCGTGATTGAAGATACAAACACTTTTCCATTTATAATGTTAATATAGTAAGCATTTTCCCACGATGTCATTGGATGTTGAACCCTTTATGTATGGGAATTTCAAGTAATCTTTCCTTACTCAAGGACTTTTATCCGCTTTTCAAACCTCTAGGTTAACTGGATAAGACTATTCTGTTTCTGTCAGCTAGTCTGTCAGTCAGTTGAGTAAATGTTTTATAGTAAAGGTTTAATAATAATTTTAATATTTTTTTATAATCTAAATCTGCATCTAACTCCAGGTTAATTCTCCGAGAAAGGCGTTAGAAAAGTGTGACCCAATGCTTGTAATAAAGATTTTTCATGGATTTTTCATTGTAGGTATCATGGTTTTATTGTTAGACTGTACAAGTGAGAAATTCTCAAACGCCGGGCAGTGTTTTTATTCGTTTCTGTGGGACAATAATTTGTTTGTTTTAAAATGTGATCTGTTCTTAGATATTGTGGCATTGAAAAGTCTAAGGGCCTATCACCCTTACCACGTAAACTTTGACCGACGAGTAAAGCGTGATAGTCTAGTGGTTAGGACTGTGGTCTCCTATTCGGGGGGTCGCAGGTTCGATCCCGGGTAAGCACCTCTGACTTTTCGGAGTCATGTGCGTTTAAGCAATTAAATATCACTTGCTTCAACGGTGAAGGAACGGTGTTCTGGAAGGTGTGTGAAGTCCGCCAATTCGCAGCGGGCCAGTGTTGTGGACTATGGCCTATAACCCTCCTCTGAGAGGAGACGTTGCTAATGATGGTGATGATGATGAAAGCGTTTTAACAATTTTGTTTCGCTTAAAGTTTACTTGGCCATGGTGATAAAAGCCCTTTTTTATATTTTTATTACACAAGATGAAATCCCTGCTAGCCTGAAATAGTACATTATTTATTTTATGAATAGAGAAGGTATAAATTACTATTAAAATATATTAATATTCTTGACGTTATTTCCGACTAGCTTTGATAATGGTTTTGTGAACCGCGATTGGAACTTACAAACTTGATTATTAATTAATTTATTTATTGATCAGTATTCTGTTTAATTAATTACGAAGTGAATAGACCCTGTTAAAATTAACCAACCATATTTGAATTATAAAAGGTCGATGATATTATGTGCCTACCAATTGAGGCTTAATCTCACTGCAAAGGGCATAGAATTCAGAGTTTTGGGTTCCCCTTTTGCCCAATACTGCCCTTTATTTATTTATATTTGCTTATTTGCTTATTTAATCGTGGGATTATGTGGCGCCATCACCACTGGGCGACTAATTTTCATTCCGGTAATTTTTTAGATCAATTCTCTCTTTAATTCTTTACGTATTTGAACTATGTCCCCGTTATATATATTTTATATATATATATATATATATATATATATATATATATATATATCCATAATAGGATGTCAATATTTAAGACAAACCGCTTTTAGAGGGAAAATGGAAGGCAGAACTCTTAACTGTTAGCAAATTAAAACTAGGTACCACTGCTTAATGCAGCAATGTTTGAATTTTGTTTTGATAATAAATATTGACAACCATATAGTAATTACTTACCATAATAATATAATATACTGTGGGGTACAGTTCTTTGTGGAGGGTGATAAATGATAAATATATAGAGATGCAAATGGACTGTATATTCTGACGTAATGATGTAATGATATGATGATATGATCTGATGCTATTGATGTTATATTGATATGAGTACGACCCGCGCGGACGACCGAATTGTACTGTCTTTACCGCCCTCACTCGCGAGCATGAAGCCGTTGCGTAAACTGCTGAGTACGCGGTGTTCGGTGGCACGCAGTGACCCGAACATATACTGACAACCATAATGTAATTATATATTAAAGTAATTTTTTTCTGAGATATCATACAAGGATAACCTTAGAATAAATACTTACTTAAACTTTCAATTTTGTTTTGAGATATCATACTTATTCAACCATAAAGTAATTAAGACTTTAAGGTTAAAATTGTGTGTTAATTATCTCAAAACAAAATTGAAATAAGCGTTGGTAGTTTAGGCTTAAACGTAGCTTTAAGCGTTAGTGGTATAGTCCTTGAAGGCTAAACAATAGAAACCTGTTTTTATTAAAGTATTATGTAGAACAGGTAGTTTGCTGAAAGCTCATAATATTCAAGAATAGACATCAGGGGTAGGTATATTATGTAGGTGATTTATTCTACGATATTACGCACCCTGGTTTGGCTTGAATAGCATTACCTTGACAGCTTATGAGCTCCTTTATATAGGTTTGATTTATGTAGAGAGAGCTACGTAACTCCCAGTTGGGACCATGTTTCCTGTTTTCAGTCAATAAAATGCTGAAACCAAAATTGAAATCGAAAAAAATATTATAGGAATAACATTAAAAATTAGCTTTTGCACGCGATTTCAACCGTGTGGGATTAAATTGTAAAATGTGTAGATAAAGCAGCAGCAGCTGCTTGCTGCAGCGAGCGCCGGTCACAAGCGCGATCCGCACACTCAACATCGTCTCGGAGCACATTGATTTGTTCAGTTGCTCGTTGAGCGAGTTCGCAAAAGTCACTATGTATATTCTTTGTACATAATATAAGGTAATAAGTTGGTTGTAAGTAGTTAATATAAGGTAGTAATTAATACATATTAGGAATTTTTAAGTCATTTATAACTTATCTGTCGCATTAGGTTTCCTGTAATGATAGATTAAGTTATTTGTAAATAAATAAATAAATAAATAAATAAATAAATAAATAAATAAATAAATCAAGTTTTTCTGAAAAAAATTCAATTTCTAATTCTTTGCCTATGAGGCTCTGTATAATATGTATTTTGGTCTATAATGTTTATTTTACAGAGCTGCTCCGTTGTATTTAGTTTAAACAAGTACAACAAGTACCTACAAAATTATCAAAAACAAAAATATTAGTACTAGAAGTACCTACACTTTGTAAAAGGGTCAAAAGACATACACACACAGTACACACCATATCACGTTACACAGCATACCTTGTTACTCTTTAAAATTCTATGCTAATAAAAGCGTTACGTAGCGTACACTTTCAAGGCAGATACCTACTTAATTATTTGCAGTCAATCTAAACTTAGAAATAAAGTTATTTGTGTCAAAAAAATAGCATTACTCTAAAATGAGTATGTTTCAATACAGTTATGCCAAATGCAACCAAAATTGCATATAGAAAGTTAGTTTTTAACCTAAGCTCTGGGGTCTTTCAGTGATGTTTTAAAATAAATAATTTACGGCATAATATACATATTATATTATGGCTTGTGTAAAATGTGAAGGCGCGCGTCGAGGGAGCATTATTTCAAAGACTCGCTGAACAGGGTCGTAAACCACTAACGACTATGCGACCGCTATAATGAATTCACTCTACACTCCAACCGACATTGCATTTGATTTTAACGAGGTGCGCAAAATATTTGAATACACGTATCGTGATTTCTAAAAGGACCTTATTAGAATATTTTATTTTCGCTACCTATAGGTACTTCTAAAAAGTCCTTGTCTATGTTTTTATTAAGAAAAATTTTAAGTTTGTTTAACTTTGGTTTCATCTTTTACATACCTCCTATTGTTTATGTAAAACTTTTACAGTTTTTTAGTAAGATAGAGTAGATAAAGCCACCTACTCCCACAAACGTAGTACTGAAGGCAGAGGACTAGTTTAGAGTGCTCTTGCCTAGAAGATGCCTATTAACTCTTGCCTTTAAGGTACTGTTATAACTTCTAGGTGGCAGGAAACACGGGCGCCGGAAGGGCGTTTTTCACCTTAGCTGTATAAGGCCCGCTTACAGAAACGCCGGGTTATCCTTTTAATCCAGAGTTAGCTGCTGCTTTGACAGATTTCATATGTAGCTTCTGTCAAAATTACAAATTTATTCCTGGGTTAAACCTAACCCAGCGTCTCTGTAAGCGGGGTCTTATAGAAATTAGGAAATACCAGTAGATTTAACTAAGGCCAGTGACTTTTGTCTTCTGTAATGTAAGTATAAGTTTCCGGAAACCTTCCTTAATTTTATTTTCAAAAGAATTAGAATTCTTATTCAATAGAAAAAAGATTCTACCTTTTTTTTAATATATTCTACCTAATATCTAGGCATATCTTACTATTTCATATTAAAAAACAAACTATATTATCAGTTTTCGTTACTTACTTTCATAGTTAACCGACTTCAAAAAGGAGGATGTTCTCAATTCAACTGTACATTTTACAAATATGAATCGATTTTTCAGAGGTTATCCCATATAAATTTTATCAAAATAAATTCAGTACTTTTTGAAAAAATCTTTACACTTTGAAGTGGCATTTGAAGTCGGTTTTTTGAAAAGAAATTTTCATTTAAAATTTTTTTTATAATCCGGTCCGGTCCGGGTATGTTTAGGTCTTTGGGAGTTTCCGGAATTTGCATGGTTTTCTCCCGCGAATCAAATGCAATCAACCTACGTCAACCATGATTACATTTTATAAGAGAACTCAAGTGAATTTGAATAATAGATTTTCGTTTTCCTTATGTGAGCGACAAAGAAAAAGGTAGCAATCCATAATAATTTATTGCAAATGCGAAAGTTATTAATCTGACTGTCTGTTACTTTTTCACGCGAAAACTACTAAACTGATATCAATAAAATTTTAACATAAAGAAAGATGGTTGAAGGATACTTTTACCTCGGTATCTGAGATTCCACAAAATTTTTAAAAACTTAAATCTAAGCTGATACTTGTTTTTGAAAAAATATTACTATCATAAAACTGCTGTAAAAAACAAAAACTGAATCAGAAATTGTTTCATCCAAATACCTGTATATTAAATGACGTAAACACAGTAATTTAATATGAAATTGAATTTACTTTGATTATTTTATACATTTTAAAACTCGACAGATCAATTCCAAGCGATCTTTTAAAGAATTTCATTAATTCATGAGCTTGTAAGTAGAGAAAAGAGATCTCAGTGCAAATGGAATCATTAATCATGAAATAACAACCTTCTTTCTTCTTCTTAACGGAGGAGGGCGAGCATTTCAAGCTTTATTAGAAACCTACTTAGGTTGGCCGACATTATTTAATTGATTATTTATTGATAGAATATATTTTATTACCAATATACTTGTACTACTACATAAAGGTTTATTTATTTAGGACTAGATGTGTTTATGACTGCGCGTATTTAAGTTTTTAAATATTCTTTGATTTGATTTCCTGGAGTAAAAGTAGCCAATGTCCTTCTGCGGAATGCAAGCTATCTTTTTGCTTAACTTTACTGGGATCGGTTAAAGTATTTTATTGTTTTAAGAAGTATGTACCATGAACATAGTATTCTTACGGTAGTAAGGAATGCTATCTCTGTGCTAGGTACGTATTACGTACGTATTGTACCTAAGTTCCTTTTTGTTAATCTTTCTATTCATTCACATTATATCACATTAAATCAGTTAAGCAGCCCGGGCAGCGTATGTGCATTTTCTCTTGATCTTATTTGTTTCCTTTTGAGAGCAATCTTATAAATTCAAATAAATAATATTTGTTATGCATTATTAGTGTATCATTAATTATCTATATAACGCACAATAGCTTTCATTAAGCTAAAATTTGGTGCAGAAATATTTTGATTCCTAGTTGTTGAGAATTTTACTAAAACGGTTGTTAGAGAATTTTAATCCCCGAAAAGACTTTCTCCAAAAACGAAGTTATGGGAATTAGCCAGTGGTCAATGAAAAAGCTTTAAACAAAAAAAGTAAAACCACAGGTTACCTGTAATAAAGAAACTCCCAGGCCTCATTTTATGAGCGCACTAATAAAATACGAACGGCTTTGTTTAAATTTCAGAGGGTCGTAATGAATCAAAACACTTTTGGCGGCCGCTCGTTATGAAAAGTTCATGTACTTAAACAAATGCCTGCCTAAAACAGTGTTCCCGTAATCATACATTTAATGGGTTCCATAACGACCTCGTAAAGTGGTACCAGCAGAGTTTGTTCATAAATACCGAACTTCCTTTTTTTCACGGAAAATTAAATTTTTCCGCCGTGAATTATGGTTTCGGTTGTGTCAGAAAGTTTAGCACAAAAAAATATCTAAAAAATGCTTACAATTAAGAAAACATCTTTTGCAATTTACTATGAACATGTATTTTTCCTGAGCTGTTTGAAAAGGTACACAAAAGATTTCTCGGTAAAATCCATAAGCGTAACTAAACTAGCGGCACGCTATGATGGCCGGTTTGACGTTTGTCCGCTCATGAAGTTCCGTATTAATTGATAACGACTTTGAAGGAAATAATTGTATTACTTTATTGACGATAGTGATGTGCAGAGATTCATAAATTTTATCGAATGTAGTTTTAGGTTTAGGACTCAAAATTTATTTATTAAATTGATTTCTAAAATGTATACAAGTGTAGAAAAATCAGTTTGCACCATTTAAGGGGTGAATGTACTTGTGAATATGAACAATTTTCACTATGTGGACAAACCTCTGAAATCGCAAAAAAATATCAGCTGTTTCATACAAAAGGTAAAATTTTTATTTTTATATGATATATACCACAACTCGGCATTTGGTTTTCTAAATTGAAAATTTTTAAAAATGGAATCTAATACGATCGTCACATAGGATCGCTGGCTAGCACAACTACTACCTCCGGCAAACTCGCGTCAATGCTCAATGCAAAACAAAGCAGTTTCGAATTGACGTTGCTTCGAAAAGTATAAACTGTCAGTGCAATGCGATTGTGATATAGTTTTGACCTGGCTTTGGATTTCAAATATTGATACTGCATTACTGTTGACCCTTGCTCGTTAATTTGGACTCTGTTCAAGCCCTTAGTTGTGGATTTCGTCGATATGACCGAACGTACGCAGAGAACTGTTCTAAATAGTCAGACACGTGAGTTCGTAATACGCCTTCGTAACTATTTCGATCGTGAAGCTCAAAATGGAGGGCCAATTTTACCTATAACGTCAGTGGTTGAACGCGTAGCTGATGCGCTTAATATTGGACAACGAACTGTTAGACGGATAACTAAAAAAAAATATGGCGAGACTGGCACAGAAGAAAATAAACTTCACACACCAAAAAAGAGAAAACGAGCAAAACCAGTCGTAGGCATCGATAGCTTTGATGCCGATGCTATCCGAAGACATGTTTACGGCTACTATTTACAGAAGGAGTATCCAACAAGAAAAAAGTTGGTGCATTCACTGAAGGAAGCTGGATTATTCTTCGGTGGGGAAAGTTCTTTAACGAAGATTTTGAAGACCATTGGATTTCGATACAAAAAATGTAACAAACGCAAAATATTGATGGAAAGATTTGATATAGCGATGGCAAGGTATACTTTTTTACGGCAAGTGAAAGAAATCAAAAATTGGCAAAATGTTGTGTTCTTGGATGAAACATGGCTTAATGCTAACCATACTGTAGGCCGTTCTTGGAACGATGACACAGCAGCATCTACTTCCAAAGTTCCTGTAGGAAAAGGATCGCGACTTATAATTTGTCACGCCGGAACCATCAACGGGTTTGTCGAAGGTTCTCTCATGGCTTTTGCGTCAAAAACCACTGGAGACTATCATGAAGACATGAATGGAGAAAAGTTTACTGAATGGTTTACCTCAATGTTGTGTAGCCTCCCTGAACCATCTATTATAATTATGGACAACGCCCCATACCACTCGATGCAAATTGACAAGCCACCTGCCCAATCCCAAAAGAAAGCTGATATCGTCGCATGGCTTCGTAAAAATGGCGTAGATGCAAACATGAATATGTTAAAAGCGGAATTAGTACGTCTTTTAAAAGAAAACAAACCAACCAAGATCCGATACGTCATTGACGAAATAGCATTAGAACATGGGCACAGAGTTATACGGTTACCGCCTTACCATTGTGAGTATAATGCGATTGAGTTGGTGTGGGCTCAAATTAAGGGATATGCTGCAAGACACAATACAGAACCCCCATTTACCACAAAAAAAATGCTAAAATTATTAGAAGAAGCTTGTGAACATGTGACTAAAGGAGACTGGGAAAAGGTTGTGAATAGAACTGTTAAATTAATAAGGGAAGATTATGAAAGAGATGTGAAAATAGATAATATTATAGAAAACGAACATATAATTATTAATGTAGGTGATGATAGCAGTGACGACAGTGAAAATAGTAGTATGGACGAATCTGATTAATTATGGCCTTTTGTGGCACCTTTTTTGGTATCTTTTGTATTCATATGTTTCTTGTGTGCATATAAAGTATGTATATTCATTTTCATTCAAATATTCAGTTCGTTCAAATAAATTAAATAAACATATACATTTTTGTTTTATTAAACCTATTTAATCAGGTACAAAAACAAAACTTAATTGTTTTTTGTTCGAGAATAAATTGACATTCCACATCACTATTGTAATGTGTCAAACCGGCCATCATAACGTGCCGCTTGTTTAAGCACAGCACGTATGACGTTCATACCACACTGACAATAGGCATTAACCAAGAATCAATGAAATTATGAATTTCACTAAATGAAATTATTAAAATACTATATTAAATTAATATAATTAAATTATTTAAATGAAATTATGAAATGGCTATATATATACATGGATTATAAAAAAACATATTTATTTTTCTATTTTGAGTGAGATTGATAATATAATTATTTTGGTACTTTGACAAACTACTATGAAAAAAATAGGGATGACCTTACGAACAACGCCGTGACACCGTCGAGAGTTTTTGTGTATATTTTAAAACTTAAAATTGAAATGGCAATTTTATCTACTGACCTTATTTTTTTGATGAAATAAGATATTTTACGAAATAGTACATAGTTCTGAACATCATCCAAAAGTTTTTCAAAATCAGCCATCATACCTATGTATTATTAAATCGTGCTACAAATGAAATCCAAACTCAAGAACGTCGTAGCGACCGATCAACTTCGTCAGTTATGCGTTTTTTCGAAACGTTTTTTGCACTTTGTTTACCTTTCATGACATCTGAAGAAAAAAAGATATATTACTATCTGCCTTTACTTCACTTTACGGTATTTTCCTCATCATACGGCAATAATACTGTTCTGCACTCTAAAATATTATTACTGCAATTTAACTGATACGCCAAAAATATTAAGTACTAGCTGATGCCCGCTACTTTGTCCGCGTAAATTTAGTTCTTAAAATCCCTCGGGAACTCTTTGATTTTCCGGGATAAAAAGTAGCCTATGTCACTCTCCAGGTTCTCAACTATACCCATGCAAAAAATCACGTCGATCGCCCTGTTGCGGCGTGATTGGAGAACAAACAAACACACTTTCGCATTTATGATATTAGTAAGGATAATGGTACTTTTAGATGCGTAGATAGTTGTATACAGTCGACATGATAATTAATGTAACCGACAAACATCTTGTTAAGTTATATGATATCGCTATTGGATTAGAAACCTTAAAGTTACACAATGTTTGCTTTCAGGGTCTTGTTGATTACTTTGGAACTGGTGATAGTCGGGCTGTGGAATTCGGAATGTACATCACGAATAGGGTTGCTAACAGTAGAACCACTACAGTGCTACTACACTCAGAGTAGCTTAGTCTTGTTAGCATAGATTTAAAAATTCACTTTCAGAAGCGGTTAACATTACATACACATTTAATGATAACTAGCTTTTGGATTTAGGTACTAAAAATCCCTTGGGAACTGTTCGATTTTCCGAGAAAAAAAGTAGCTGTCACTTCTCAGGTTCTCAACTATACCCATTACGCATGCAAAAATCAAGTCGATCCGTTGCTCCGTTGCTGCGTGATTGAAGGACAAACCAAAAAACAAACATAATCTCGCATTTACGATATTAATATTAGGGAGGGATTATTATATTAAAATTTTATAATGCAGCGATAAATTTCAATTTTAAATTAATTTGTAAGCCTCACCAATTTTGAAGTTAATTAATGTAATTGCATGAGTTTCGAATAATATTTAAACATAATTTAAATACATGAACATCAATTCAATGTAACCTCAGAACGTGTCATTTCCATGATTTTCCAGTAATTAACGAGCAATGTGTATGAGAGTGATACTGCTCTAATTGTAATAATAGTTCGCTACAGTTTGGCGGTCCAAAATAATTGAATTTAAGGGCCTATATAGACTAATTTCTAGCACAACTAGTGGCGAAATTGTGTATGTGAATATCATTGTAGATGATAATATGAATTCTTCAAACGGTTCTTGAACTCATGTATTTCCATTCAGGCTTAAAACAAAACCTTAAAACAATAAGCTATATGGGTGCTTATATAAATATTTTTGGAACGAAGTTCCTTATGGGGCGTTGCGGAGGGGTACCCTAGCCGGCAAAAAACGTCTGTAACGTTAAAAATAAAAGCGTAAGATTTTTTCGTCACAGTCCTTGTTGTCTTCGTTTATTTTACACATTCCATCAATGCTTCGATGGCGCAGCGGTAAAAAGAAGGAGTGATGCTATCGGTTCAGAGGTTCGAATCCTGACTTCAGATAATTATTATTTATTTTATTTTTATTTATAATTTTTGGTAAAAAATTAAAAACAAATTACACTTGTATATATGTATATGTATACACTTATATATTTTTATAAATCATTGTAAACAAAATAAAGGTGGTAAGATAATTTTGTAAAGTAGTCTTTTTGATTTTTATCGATAAAAAAATCATGATAAAATATGTGTACCCGAATAATTATTTTCTTTATACCTCGAATAGAACTTTAAATTAATATTTTTATAATAAGGAACTTCGTTCCTATCTGGTGTCCCACGACACCACATGACTTGTTTTTTATTGCGGTGTGGGGGACGAGTTCTTTTCGAGTCTTTTGCGCAAGACGTACTTAAACAGCAGCTCTAGATACCTACTATGGCTAGTGTCTGGTGACTTCAGTTTGTCCGCTTGAAAGTCGCTCGGTCACTCTATAGCAACTGTATAGTTTTTCAAGGCCCATTTAAACGAGTTTCTTGTCTCTGAGAAAGAATATTATACACTTGCTTCGTGTACAAGCTTTAATATCCTAAGGGTAGATAATGATAGCCTTTCCATCGTCCGTGTTTCTTGCCACCTATAATAATTTGAGTACCTTAAAGGCAAGAGTGAATAGGGATATTCTAGGGTAGCGCGCTCTAACCTAGACCTCATCAGTGCTTTCCTTCATTGATTGTCGCTAAGCGCAAGCCTACTTCGCAATTAAAAAAAGTTACCAGTCTACAAAAACTTACTAGCGCACTCCTATTATTTTGTAATACTTTAGAAACCAGTACATGGGTAACATAGTTTCTTTATTGCGGCGGCAGGTTAACCTCTTGGGAAATTAGCAATAGATTGCAACGTCAGAAACTTGATCACATATTGTACTCAATCTCCTTCAACGAATGCTCCGAGTACACTCAAAGTAACGTAATTGGGTGTAATTACACTGTACTTCTTTAAAACATACTTGTAATAATAGTTACAATATAAATGCTATACGAGCAAGTTTTTCTTTAATTATTGTTCAAAATTTTATTTCACCACTTTGTTGACGTGATTAATATATTTTATACTCTTGTCAAATTACAGATTTCTAGTACCAATAGTCTCTAAGCTAAACCGAGGACGGACCAACGGACAGACGGACGGACATGGCGAAACTATAACGGTTCCTTGTTTACTACGGAACCTTAAAAATTGCTAAAACATATCAACTAATATTGCAAAACTTATTCCAACAACCAAAATTTCCGGTGAACTATTCAACCCCGTTTTCATGAATATTGTGAACACTCGTATTCGTGAAAATCTCCGTATTTCCGTGTCGTATTCAAATTTCAGATTTGGATCATTTTCATTTTTCAAAACGAGTACACATACACAGTCCTGTTACCAGTTACCACTGGTAGCGAAGCGGTAACGAAGGCATTGGTATACTGAGGCATTACTTTTTATTTTTGTCATAATATTATTCTATGACTATCTTATCTTATTGACTGACTAATATTCCACTTTCCCCTCCCAATAAATGTAAAGCTTGTGTTATTAGTGGGTACGACGAAATTGCAGCGGGTGGGGATAGAACGTCAACCGTTCCACTCAATCTGCGTTTTTACAAGCTCTTTACAAGCTTTTATTGAGCTTGACCAGTTTATTTATTTGTTTGTTTGGGTTAAATCTTGCAAGATGAATTAGAACCACTTCCCGGTTTCCGGTTGAGCTGAAATTTTGCATGTATGTGTAAATCGAATGTAATGCAAAATAATAATATTGTGACATGGAGCTGATCTGTTTAAGGAGACGGAAGATGGCTATCGGAACTCTGAAATAAAACGATGTAACCCCATCGAGTTTGGGCTCGTTTGATTCGTCATGACAAGAACTCTGATCCTAGATGATATCTAGAGTCTAATGATGTAGCTACTAAAAGCTTGTATTTAAAAATAAAATTTTTAATTTACACTTGTAACTCTTGTGCTTGTGCGATGTCTCCTTGAACTTAATCAAGAGCCTAAACTATGACGTACCTACACTTGGTATAGTTTTGAAAAGGGCGGTATAAAGTGGTTTAAGTGTTTCAAATTTTCTACCCTTTCAAAATAGCAAAATTGCGGTGAGCAAACCCAGACGCGTAATTTTTATCGATTTCTCATGTCTGGCTAAAAGGGCTCATTTGGCCATATTGTATGAAATGGATGGAAGTGTAATTTGCATTGAATCGGTGGTCACGCACGTCGTGGGGAGTTACCTTTTTTATTGTTCGACTCGCCTTAGCCGTAACTTTAATGTAGGGGGGTGGTTTGGATCCCGCATGACCGCTATAGGTCATAATAATATGCACAGAACACTTAGCTCTACATATTTTCTCGGTCTGTTTTATTTTAGTTCATGCAGTATTCATTTCGTATAGATTGTGGTCAAGCTTGGTCTATAAAATAATAAGAAAATTATAAGTTTCTTCATCGATTTTCGAAGGACGTTAGTTTTGAGTTGCTTTATTCCATAAAAATATGATTTGGAATTACAGACTGAAATCCATTAGAAGGGTAACTTTCAAATCCTTTTAACTGTAAGTGAAGGAACATCTGCTCACAAAATTGGCCTAGTAACCTCTCTACTCTTTCGTTCTCTTGTTCTGTTTTTATATTATTATTATGATTTTATATTATGTAATTCCATATTATTTAAACATAATTATATATTTGAGAACATTATTACATTTATTGTATGTATTAATTAATAATAATAATAATCATCTTTATTTACTTTTACTCATATTATTTACATTTTTAAATATTTCATTATAAAACAAAAATAAAAAAAAAATATTTAAAAATATAAAAAATAGCGGTCCACCGGTCTCGGGAACAGGGTCCAAGCAACCGGCGGTCAGGGCCCCAGAGAGAGGAACCTCCTGACGATGCGAGCCGTGTCCAGGAGTACAGCCTTCTGGATCTGGCCCTTGACCCAGCTACCCAACGAGAGCCTCGAAAGATGTTGGTCGAGGCTCTTGGCTATAAGACCATTAGCGGTTATCACTATCGGTACAATGATTGCTGAGTCTACATTCCACATGGCGACAACCTCGTGCGCTAAGTCGAGATACTTGGTGAGTTTCTCTTTCTCGGCTTTCACGAGGTTTTCGTCATGCGGGACAGCAACATCAACAATCATTGCACGGCGCTCTGATCGATCTATCACCACTATGTCAGGCTTATTGGCTACAATAGTCCTGTCTGTAATGATAGATCGATCCCAGTACAGTGTGATATGACCATTTTCAAGAACTGGGTCGGGCACATACTTGTAGTACGGTACCTCCGATTCCACAAGATTGTATTTCAAGGCAAGTTGCTGGTGGATAATCCTGGCCACTTGGTTATGTCTGTGTAAGTATTCGCCGTTAGCTAGATGAGAACAACCAGAAACAATGTGACGGATAGTTTCTCCAGGACGGCGACATGCCCGACATATGTCTACCGTTCCATCCTTCACTATGTATTTTCTGTAATTGTTCGTCATCATGACCTCGTCCATAATTGCACACACAAACCCTTCGGTTTCCCCAAAGAGGTCACCAAAGCGCAGCCAGGCCACGGACGCTTCAAAGTCAACATCAGGCCCGTGGAGGGCCCGATAAAAGCGTCCGTGAAGCTCCTTACCTTGCCATACAACCCTGCGGTCATTGGTACTGAGCACCACAGGTATGCGCCAGTTCTCTTTAGCCGAGGAGAGCGGCGTCAGACCCCTGTCCACTGCGACCACATCGCGGTGCATCTCCGTCTCGGCGTGGAGAAAGTACTCCCTGAGACTGCACACCTCGCGGTTGTGGAGGGTTTTGGCATTCAAAAGGCCTCTTCCCCCACACTTCCGCGGGATGTACAGCCTCATCACCGAGGAGCGCGGGTGATGCATCCGATATGCGGTCAGCAGCGTACGAACTTGTCTGTCCAGGGCGTCAAGCTCAGTCTGAGTCCACCTGAGTATGCCGAAGGAATACATCAAGACCGGCATGACCCAACCGTTGAAGGCGCGCACCTTATTGCCGCCCGACAAAAGGCTTTTCAGCACTTTCTTCAGACGGCCAAGGAAACGCTCCCTCACCGACTGCCTCATGTCGGCCTCTCTGATACCTAACGCCTCCGCCATGCCCAGGTATTTGTAGGTTTCAGTTGGGGAGAGCGATCTGAGGTATATGGAATCCGAGAGCTCAACACCCTCAGATTCCACAATCCTCCCTCGCTTTACATGCATGACCGCACATTTGTCCACACCAAATTCCATCACTAAAGGCTTTAGTTACCTTTAGTAACTCTAGTAGATGTGATTTGTTGGGGGCAATGAGTTTTAGGTCATCCATGTAAAGGAGGTGTGATATAACCTGACCACCTCTCCTCAACCGGTAACCTAGCCCTGAATTCTCCAAGAGAGTACTCAGAGGATTCAGAGCCAGGCAAAACCACAAAGGACTGAGGCTATCGCCCTGGAATATGCCTCGCTCAATCCTTATAGGCTCCGCGCTCCCCAGGGTCCGGCGACACCCTGGATAGTGAAGGACCGTCCTCCACTGCCCCATACACGTCTGTAGGAAGGCGCGTAGTACTGTGTTTACTTTGTACAGTTCCAGCACCTTCATGAGCCATGTATGGGGCACAGAGTCGTAGGCCTTCTTATAGTCTATCCAACATGTCGACAGATCCTTTCGGGAGCGCCGAACCTGTTGACAAATGGCCATATCAATGAGGAGAAGCTCCTTAGTACCACGGGAGCCATTCCTACATCCGTTCTGAGAATTAGACATGATGGATTTAGTATCGATGTGATCGTTAATTTTCGTTCTCAGAATGGATGTAAGAAGTTTATACAATGTTGGTAGGCACGTAATCGGCCTATAATTTTTGGGCTCCGTGGTACTACCTGATTTATGGAGCAGGAGGGTAATACCTGTTGTCAGAAACTGGGGTAGCGACTCTGACTCTAGAGATGATTGGAATTGGGATGCCAAACGAGCGTGCGAGCTGCGTAGCCACTTTATCCAAAAGTTGTGCAGCCCGTCCGGCCCAGGGGATTTAATAATATAATAATAATATAATAATAATATAATAATAATATAATATAATAATATAATAATAATATAGTAATATAATAATATAATAATAATATTATTATATTATTATATTACTATGGTCTGCCAATTCGCATTGGGCCAGTGTGGTGGACTATGGCCTATAATTTATAGCCCCTTCCTAAAAGGAGACCTGTGCTCAGTAGTGAACCGTTGATGGATTGCTGATGATGATGATGATATTGCTATGAGTAATATGTATAAGTATGTTATTTCATTTTTATAAATATTTTTATTATGGTATCTCTACGGTATAGTATACATTAGTATACATTTTATTATAATTAACTTCTTACACACGTACACGTGATGTCATGGTTTTTTAGGGTTCCGTACCCAAAGGGTACCAACGGGACCCTATTACTAAGCCTACGCTGTCCGTCCGTCCGTCCGTCCGTCCGTCCGTCCGTCTGTCAGCGGGCTGTATCTCGTAAACCGTAATAGATAGACAGATGAAATTTTCACATATTATGTATTTCTATTGCCGCTATAACAACAAATAATAAAAATTAAATTAAATTAAAAAAAAATAAATTAAAATGGGTAGGTGGGTAGATGGAAATCTTTTAATTTAATTTTTTTTAACGGAACCCTAAAAGAGCGAGGCCCGACTCGCACTTAGCCGATTTTTAACTCCCGCGGGAACTCTTTAATTTTCCGGGATTAATAGCTTAATTAATGTATTACGCTAGATTTATGTCTCTATGCCCAACAGCCAAATCGGTTCGTTCGTTGTAGCGAGTAACCAACGTCCATCCATCTATCAATCCATCCTCACAAACTTCGCATTTATAATACTAGAAGTATTGAAATATAATGTATTTTCATTTCGAAATCAATCATCATCAGTAAATATTTACCTAATTTATCTTATTAATGCATCCTTTATTATTGCGAACTTATGGATTCATCGGAAATTTTTATTACTGTTCATTTACTCTGCTCTTATCGCAGCATTAATCAAAGTTATTTATAGCGTAATTATCGTTTCGCGGTGTACATCGGATGGCTTTGTTCACATAAGTATATGTTTTATTACTCGGATATAATAAGCTTTTATTTCCAACGGATTTATTTATGTTTTCCTTGCATAATATACAGCCAAAAATTATGCAAGTCGATGGTCTAGAATCTAGATGATATCATGTTTAGTGCTTAGGGCCTAATTCACAACTATCACCAGGTAAATTTTAATCGATGAGTAAAGTTGAGTTTTTGACATTTATTTTATTGATAAATAATGTGTCAAAATGTTAAATTTATTCGTCGGTTAAAGTTTACATGAGGATCGTGAAAGGCCCTTAATAAAATGTAGAGCGGGCGAACTTTAAGTATTTAAGATGAACTTATAAATGTGTCCCAAATGCTCGAGCAAGATAGAACACACATGGAAAATCACAATTGTAAAATATCATAAGCAAATTGATTTTGGCTGTAATAATTACAATTGCTTATAGCAATTGGATAAAGCGCTGCTATAGGAGCGAGTCCTGTGAAAGTTCATGAATGATGCCATTCTCGGTTGATAAGAATAAGTTTTATTGTAAAATTTTCAAAAGTTTAACTACGAGTAGGTACCTATACCTAAGTGGTGAATAAAATCCAAACCCAATTATTATGGGCTTATATTCCCGCTGGGGCAGAGACAGTAAAAATAATATTTATAGGAATGACCCTAATTTGGTGTAATCATAAAAGTGTGGGCATCTGAGGTAAAATATTCATACGTGTTCATTCCAACTTTTATGGTTTGGAAACGAAATGACGAAGGGTTCAATATTAATATGACTCACGTTCAAATATCAGTACCTAATTTTAAATTATAATTGAAATTGAAAACATTCTTATCCTTGCTAATATTATAAATGCATACCTAAGTGTTTCTGTTTGTTGGTTTGTCCTATAATTACGTAGAAACGGAGCAACGGATTGAAGTGATTTTTGCATGCCTATAGTATTTTAGGTTTTGGAGAGTGGCAGAGACCTTTTATTCCGAAAAATACAGGATTTTAAAAACCTAACTCCACACGGACGAAATCACGGTTGTATTCCGTCGAAAAGTCAGAGGATTACATGGAATCGCACCCACAACCCCC
The DNA here is from genome assembly GCA_029955525.1 of Oeneis ivallda. Lineage (NCBI taxonomy): Eukaryota > Metazoa > Arthropoda > Insecta > Lepidoptera > Nymphalidae > Oeneis > Oeneis ivallda. The sequence continues at coordinate 9,252,387 of JARPMR010000011.1, forward strand.
CCGAACAGGAGGCCGCAGTTATTACCACTCTAGGCTATCACTGCCTACAAACCAGGTCAACGAGGACTAATTTCAAATCAACCAAGAATAGAGATTGGGTTATAATACAATGATACGGACGGCTTTTCCACTTAACACGGCCATTACAGCAGCAATCAATGGTCCTGTGGGTCATAATAGTAACAATTAATTATTTAGGACCAAGGAGTAGGGTGCTTTGAACAGGCATTTGTTTAAATGTGTAAACTTTTGGTAAACGACCCATATCCATGAGTAATTTCACTTCATTACGATCTTCGTAAACATTAAAGAGCACCGCTGCCATTTTATTACTTCGTAAAAATAATTTATGTAGTCTCATCTTTATTTTTATTCATACTTAAAAAAGTAGCTTGGACAGCTCAACATCAGAAAAGCAGGCTAAGAACGAAAGTAAATAAAAATAAATGTTTATTTCATAGCTGTGCTACGCATACATAATAATATTATTTAATTCAATTTCGATTAAGTATAATATTGGTATAATTAGTTGTACCTATTTGAAAAACTGGCAGATTATATAATTGCGACGTAATTATTATCGCTACGAAATAATATTGTTCTTCATTCGCTTTTCCTAACGATGCTTCTTCCCGACACTGATTCATATATTTTCCGAAGTCGTGATATAAATAGGAACCGATCGAGAACCGCAGACTAACATATATTTTTTTGACAAGAATTTGCCTTTTAAAACTTAGTAACAATATTGTGGTCTATATGGCTAAAAATATGGTGTATGCTTATTACCTTATTTTTATTAATAAATAATTAATTATTTACGCTACTAACTTTAATTACATTTATACACCAAGTAAGTAACTTCCTGTTGAGTGTACTTCACGACTTTGTTTTACTAATTGAATCATCATCTGCTTTAATACACCCTAATTAAATTGATTCCATTATAAAAATAACTTGAAACAAATTTAAATTATAGTATCTAGTTTTAGACTTTTTCAAACAGACCAATCTCAGAATCTTAGCCTGTTGGATTTTTGTAAGACATTTCGGCTAATATCTATGCCACCACGTCGAAGGTCTTACTTACTTATTATCCAAGGTAATTTACTTGTAGAAAAATATCAATATAATGACGATATAATTGACAATTATTTATTGCTCATTAATCTTCTTATATATATAAAAGAAAGTGGTGTTAGTTACACTATTTATAACTCAAGAACGGATGAACCGATTTGGCTGAAAATTGGTGGAGAGGTAGCTTAGAACAAGGAGACGGACATAGGATACTTTATATCCCGTTCGACCGCGTTTCCGTCATGTCACTATAAAACGTGGTATAACAAAAACACATCTGACATGGAATAACAAAACGCAAATGACAGTGGAATAACAAAACGTAAATGATAGCTAAACGTAATTTTGTCTTTGGTTAAGTATGGTAAAAAATTTGACAATTATAAAAGGGTTATAATAAAGCATTATTGTTATTATAAATGCGAAAGTGTGTTTGTTTGTTGGTTTGTCCTTCAATCACGTCGCAACAGAACAGCGGATTGATGCGATTTTTTGCATGGGTACAGTAATGGATGTAGTAGTGGTTCCTAAGAACGTGAGAGCTACTTTTTATCTCGGATAATGAAAGAGTTCCCGCGGGATTTTTAAAAACTAAATCCATGCGGACGAAGTCGCGGGCATCAGCTAGTATTATTTAAATATTATTATATTTAACATAAAATATACGAAGTACATAAATTATTTTTGAAGAAAGGATACAATCATCAACATTATAATTTTATATTAGTCAACATTCTCTCTTTTAAATATATAGAGAGAAAATTATAATATTGTCATATTAATTTTGTAATACGTATAGTCTTTGTTGCAAAATTGCTTACATCGTCAATGAGTACGTTTGCATAAAATAATCATTCGTGCTGAATTATTTCTCTGGTAAGGGTATTCCAAACCAATGGTAGATTCATTTGAATATTCAAAGCACTTGAAGACTTCACTAAAAAAAAAACATTCACACTCATGTCATTAAAATTAAATTGTAATTTAGCAAGAATTTATAAAGATACTTTCTATTACCTATATTATCTTTTAAAAATCCTTCAAAGTTAGATCCTTCCGCTACCATCTTAGACTGTATCGTAACTTACCATCAGGTGAGATCGCAGTCAAGGATCATCTTGGCAACCAAAAATAATTTAGAATTGTTTTAGCAGGAATAATATAATGTTATGAATGAACTTTAGATTTCATCTTCACACGAATACATGAGAAGCAGTGATTGCCTAGTGGCTAGGACTGTGGTCTCCTATTGGGTGTCGCAGGTTCGATCCCGGCTCTGACTTTTCGGAGTCATGTGCGTTTAAGCAATTAAATATGACTTACTTTAACGGTTAAGGAAAACTTCGTGAGGAATCCTGCACATCTAAGAGTTCTCTATAATGTTCTCGAAGGTGTGTGAAGTCCGCCTATTCGCATTGGGTCAGCGTGGTGGACTATAACCCTTCTCTGAAAGGAGACCTATGCTTAGTAGTGAGCGGTTGATGGGTTTTTGATGATGATGATGAATTTGAAGAAGGGTCTTCTTTGAGAGGAGACCTGCTCTCAGTAGTGAGCCGTTGATGAGTTGCTAATGATGATGATATACGAATGAACGCTGGTCTCCCTGTAGAGAAGGGTTGTGGGCCACTGTATACAATACTGACCTAAAATACGTAAACAAGGTAAGGGTTCCTTTTTACTATTTAGGTACTGAGCCCTTAAAAGAGAATGACATAATACGCGCACCTACTTTACGTTTGTTCTAAAAACACGGGTTTTAAAACTACATTACATTTTCAACGAAGCTCCACCGGCGAAGTGCAAAACAGTGTTAAAATTTGTTTCACTGTCTTATCACTATGAAGAGGTAAGACTTTCCTTAAAAGCGAATTTTAAAGGCAAAATTAGCAGCAAGGTACCTATGTAACTTCGCATAAACTTTGACGGGCATGTGTTTAAACATTAATTTCATAGGTTAGGAAATAGAAAGTCTATCTTACTAAATTCGAACGTGTGTTGTTTTGTTGATTTATTGTCCAATCACGCTACAACAGAGCTTACGGATAGACGTAAATTTTTGAATAGGTATCGTTGAGAATCAGAAGAGTGACTTATGCTACCTACATTTTATCCTTGAAAATAAAAGTTTATAACTCTTGAGGGCTACTTTTTCACGCGGACGAAATCGCGAGAAAAACTTTCCTGCATACATTTGTGTGAAAACGACAAAGAAGTGTAAATACACCTCGGTTTTCTTCTGTTCTCTTGAATTTTTTACAATCAATATGTAAATGACATGGTGGATGATGAAGTTCTGTTCTCGTTTCAATACACTTCGCTTATTCTTCTATAATGACGTGCCTTGAGCCTATGGCTACATAATTAAAAATTTAATTATTTGCCATAAATAAATTAAAATATTAATTATTGTTAAATGATTTTTCTGTTAAAAAAAAACATAAAATATTCGTAACACAGCGTATCAAAAAAAAGTTTACATTTGATATAGCAAATGTTACTATTTTAAAGCCTGGCCAGATTCAAACGAATTCAATGACTAAAACATTTTACCTTGATTGACCTGGTAGATTATTTTGATTAAACGCGAAAATTAATATATTTAATTAATATATTAATATATATATAAATTACGTGTCACGTTGTTTGTCCGCCATGGACTCCTAAACTACTTAACTGATTTTAATCAAATTTGCACACCGTGTGCGGTTTGATCCAACTTGAAAGATAGGATAGTTTTTTTTGGATTAGGATAGTTTATTTGTTTTTTATGTATATAGATAAGTTGGCGGTACGAAGTTCGCCGAGTCAGCTAGTATTAATATAAAAAATAATAAAAAAATGTACGTACGTATTCAAGTAATTCAATTCAGAATAACTATAATTAGAAACTTAGACGTACCAGAAATTATTTAAATATACTCCATAAAACTTCTTGACAATAGATTGATTATCTCAGATTAGGCTATGGTAAAAGCTAAATATTATACCTAGTTAACCCTTGGTATTTACTACTACTAATCTTATCAACTGAAGTAAGAATTTATGTTTGTTAAATTGGAACTACCTAAATGAAAATATTTTAATCAAAGGAACTTTGTGTTAGTTTTTTTTAATGAAAAACTTGCCATTCTATTCCTCATTTTGTAGAAACGTAAAAGCATTCATTGACGAAAATAATGTGAGCTAAGTACCTATATTAAGTATAGGTTTCTTTGACGAAAATATAAGTTTGGACTTCAATTACGTCATGTACAATATCATGCGAAATCAAGCATTGCCTCAAATCGTGAACAATACGTTATTATTTTTGATGTTGCAATCTAATGCTAATTTTCCGGGAAGAATAACTACTAGTTTTAATAAAAAATTGTATTACTCGTCTCTATAATTACGATAACAACTCGTCGGATTTTTTTTTTATTTATGTTCACCGTTTACTATAAAACGTCTGAACCTTGAACTTTCAAAGGGTATACTTTCCAGGTGGTTAAATTTTATCCAAATCGGTCAAGCGGTTTTTAAAATATCAATAATAAATTTTATACTTTGTAGATAGTGGCGCGGGTATTAGAAGTCGGTTTTTTAAAAATATTTTTTTTTATTAAATTATTTGGTTTAGCTTTCTATTAAGAGACTTAAACTAATAAATATTATAAGCAAATCTTTAAAAATAGGCAACAATAGCTCAATTTTCCCTAGTCCGCATGGAGTTAGGTTTGTATCATAGGATAACCCTCTGTTTTTCTGATATAAAAAATTAGTCTTTGTCACTCTCCAAGTACTCAACTATATATACTGAAAAAAATCACGTTGACCCGTTACTCCGTTGCTGCGTGATTGAAGGACAATCCAACAACCAAACACACTTTCGCATTTATATTACACATAAAACAAAAAATTATTAATTCTGATAATAAAATAAAAGCCGCATGGGACATCATCGGCACTGAAATGGGAAACACAAGACGCATAATAATAAATTGGAGCTCAAAATTAATAACCATATTATTGACTCCGACATAGACATTGCAAATACATTTGAGAACTTTTTCAAAAATATTCCAGTTACCACAACTAGTTCTCTAAAGTCCTCGCCAACAGGAGCCTATAATCTTTTAAAGAGCAATGTTTCTGAGTGCAGTAAACTATTTAAGTTTGAACACGTTACCCCATATGATATTATCAAAATATTTAAAGCTTTACAAAATAAAAAAACGGGAGATCTATGGGGAATTTCAGTTAAAATAATCCACAGTATAATTGATATTATTGCGCCATATCTTGCCTTAATTTTTAATAAATCAGTTGATTCTGGATCTTTTCCAGACCTTATGAAATGTAGTAAACTAATACCTCTTTTTAAATCGGGAGACAAAAGTGACCCGAATAACTACAGACCAATGTCAATTTTGCCAACCAGCAAGATATTCAAAAAAATAATGCTCAACCAACTGCTTCTACACTTTAATTTAAATGGACTTCTTCACCCTGAGCAGTATGGTTTTACTAAGGGTCGATCAACAACCGATGCAGCCGCAAAGCTGTTACAACACATATTCGATGCATGGAAGAACTCACAGAATGCCATTGGTATTTTCTGTGATTTATCAAAAGCATTTGATTGCGTTGATCACGAGACCCTTTTGCTTAAACTGAGCCACTATGGTATTAAAGGTTTTGCACTTAGTCTCATTGCGTCTTATCTCAGTGATCGTGTTCAGAGAGTATGTGTCAATGACGTAAAATCATCCGGATCAGCCTCAGTAATGGGTGTACCCCAGGGTTCTATTCTAGGTCCATTCATGTTTTTGATTTACATAAATGATTTACCACATTTTGTCCAAAATACTTGCGATATTGTACTATTTGCTGATGATACGTCTTTGATTTTCAAAGTCGATAGGAAAAAAGACAATTTTGACGATGTAAATAATGCATTATCTCAAGTTTCTGAATGGTTTACGGCAAATAATTTACTTTTAAATGCTAAAAAAACCAAGTGTGTTGAGTTTTTATTGCCTAACACCAGAGCTGTCAGTAATAATCTAAAGATAAATAATGAACCTTTGAAAACTGAGGACTCCACAGTGTTCTTGGGATTAACCCTGGATTCTAAGCTACAGTGGGGCACCCATATAACAACACTTGCTGGCAGGCTTAGCTCTGCTGCTTACGCTGTTAGGAAGATTCGGCAGTTAACTGACATAGAAACTGCAAAAATTGTTTATTTTGCATATTTCCATAGTATTATGTCATACGGAATCTTACTATGGGGTAAAGCAGCCGACATTGGAAAAATTTTTGTATTGCAGAAGAGGGCAATTCGCGCAATCTACAATTTAAAACCGCGGGATTCCCTTCGAGAAAAATTTAAGGAAATAGGCATTCTGACAGTAGCTTCACAATATATTTATAACAACATAATATTTGTCAGACAAAATATTTTAAGTTACAAAAAAAAGGGTGATTTACACGTTAGGCAGGTTAGAGATCCAAATAGGCTCGTGATTCCTCGACTGCGCCTCCAGAGGGTCCGAAAGACATTTGTGGGAATGGGCGTGACGTTCTATAATAAAATCCCACAGTCGATCTTAGACTTGCCTTTACACAAGTTTAAGAAAACAATTAAAACTTCTCTCATGGAAAAAGCATATTATACAATTGAAGACTATATTAATGACAAAAAAGCGTGGATATAACTGGCTCCAGCGATTCATGAGACAGTAATAATCAACCTGTGTAACAAAATTATCCTGTGCTATTCAGTGTTTCTACTTTATTTGTGTCTAAGTGATGTCTTAAAATTAGCATTTGAATATTAGTTTTCAGTTTGATGCCTTGACATGGGTAGCATAAGTATGTCACGCACTCTTTAAACATTTCTGTGGTGGTGTCGTGTGATGCGGGTTGTTACGTTCCCTCAAATATGGTTGAGCGAAGCAATGGCTGGGTCATGCGTCATGCTCGTGAACGGGTGCCACCGGCGGGAATGGGGCTACTTTATGTGTGCCCATCTTAAGATAGAAGTTAGTCTGTATGCATTTTTGGAACTTTCCTCATTGTGGAAACACTGCTTATATAGCATAGTATTTACTGTATCGTAAATCTGTTTTGAAAAGAGCAACCGCCGAGTTTCTTGCTGGTTCTTCTCGGCAGAAAGGGCATTCCGAACCAGTGGTAGATTCATTGACTTTTCAAAAGCACTTGTAAAAGTTTATTTGAATAAAAAATATTTCTATTCTATTCTATTCTATTCTATTATGTATAAGTAAGTATTGAGAACACGGTATTTGAACAGTCGGCGTCTGCATACCTACTGATTGCTTGGATTAAATTCTATTGCAGAATCTATAGCTACATCGAAATTGCCGATGAACCGTATTTAGCGTACTGTTCGCTGTACTGGAATTTCACACCAACTGTGTCAGTCGAAAGTTGCGCTTACTGTAATACTACTAGAACTCAACATAATATACAGTCCCTCAGTCTAATGATAAGACTACACTATCGCTTCAAGGCATCGAATGGGTCTGCACCGCTGAGTACGTAGTTGGCATCCCACGGACGCGCAATGCTTTCTCTTTCCAGCCCCTTAGATTTATTTATTTGGAATGCCGTTCCGGCTTCCGTTTTGCTGACTTACTTTAATTTCAGGCAAGTGCATTCCATATCATCTTTACATGCCATCTGATGTAATCGCAGTGCTACTCTACTCGTATACTCGTTTATATAATATTATCAAAAAAAAAATACATACTTCTGGCAACATAATATTTAACGACCCGTCCTAACTTAAATAACACTATTTCGCATTACTTCTAATATTTACTTGTACTAACAGAGATTATTTAGTTACTAACAAGAATAAAGATTGTATCTAACAAATTGTATGAAATATAAACTTGTTACTTGTAAGACCCTCTTAGTTTGTGTAAGAACTTCCAAAAAGTTTTTATTGCGTGCGGTACGGTTTCCGAGCCCTAATGGGCGATAGCGATTTTGCTGACAAAAATAAATATGTACCGTACCGCTTTTCCGACGAGATTGATGTGGCCATAAAAGGGTAGATTGTATTGGGATTTCGATATTATGGATGAAGATAATATTGCGTATATTTTTATAAAGTATACGGTCTAGTTGCAAAGATGTTCTAGTCAGGTCTGATATTTGATTGTGACTCTACTTTAAGGGTGTTTTTCCGATGCTGCTGTTACCAAAACACGAAAACGAAATTGAAATAGTCATTTCAGCGGAGTTCCGAGCAACGAACGGCTATTGTGTCTACGGCACCGATCTCGATGGTTCAAACTCGCTCTTGTTGTTGTGAGCCGCACTTGACCAGCGCGCAGCGTGGTGAACTACGACCTAAACCGTTCTTCCCGGCAATGCAATGGGTTGAAACGAATGAAATGAATTAATGAATGAAATGATGAGCGTACAATCATTATGAGCAACACAATTCTTATGAACACGCTCTAGAAACTATTAGTTAATGTATACCTACCTCGTTGCTTTAGATTTTATTATACTCATCGATCGGAAGTTTGTGTAATGAATGCGTGAGTGCCATGTAATTATTTTACGTACGTACTGGTACTGTTAATTACGTTTTTGATGGTTATTGTGATGAATACACAGTAACAGTATGTTATTTTTTAATAAAAATTGCTGCGCGTTCGTGTTACTAACGCGAAGATACTGCGTAATCGGCCTTTAAAGGCTTACTAAAAAACGGCTTGTCACCGCGTCGACTATTGCGTTTCTAGAATTATTCTAAGATAGTTGCATAATGCAAAAGGCTCAAAGATTTGTACAAACCTAAGGTCTTTCCATTCAGTGTGCTTCATTACCGCTGAGCTACTGAGATTGATAATAATTAACTAATTAAGGGCCAATTTCAACAACGTAAGATAAGTTATTCGAAAGTTAATTTGATATTTTGTCAGTATTTCCAATAAAAAAACAATCAGAACGCCCAATTTATTCATCGGTTAAACATCATGCAACTTTGGTGAAATCGGCACTTAACCTCCTTGATTTAGCTAAAAACTTTAATGAAACTTGGGTCGCTTAACAAGTTTGAAACTGACAATTATTAAGGTCAATACTCAATGTAAGTTGAGTCTGTGTGCGGTCTCAGTATACTCTTGGGAAATTAAAACCCAATAGAGGAAGGTCAAAGGTTTGGGGCAATGCTGGGTAGGTACTATGAAATGTACACCGATGTTACCTGAACAAATGTTTGCAGTTACAAAGAGTTACGTTATACTATTGGTGTAATTCCGTACCTATACATATTAAATGAAGTACCTGGCTACACACCGCAGCTACGGATTGACGTGATTTTTGCATGGTATAGTTGAGGACCTCGAGAGTGATATAGGCTACTTTTTGTCCCGGAAAATCAGAGTTCCCAAGAGATTTTAAAAACTAAATCCACGCGAACAAATTTGCGGGAATCAACTGGTAGTAAAAATAATTAGAAGAAAAATCTGTAGCCATGGGCTAGTAAAGGTTGTTTAGAGAGCAAAACAAATGGAAACTTTGGTGATCTCAAGGAAGAGTTTACCTGTTAGGCGCCCAAATCACAAAACAAACGAAGTTCGACTCTTATGGCATACACGACCGCGTATGTGCGTGTGACTGTATACTGTGTATGGATTTTGGTCGCGACCTCGTCTGCTTGGAGTAAGTTTTTTAAAATAACAGGCTTTTTCGGGATAAAAAGTAGCCTAGGTCACTTTACTCTAGATCCTCTCTAGTATAGATACCGCCAATAAAGTCTATTTCATTTTATCCTCAATTATTATAGTCATTCTAAAGCCCTGTCGATATGTAGATCTGTTGTGGCGTGATTGTAGGACAAACGTAAGTTTATCTTATTATAATTGCAACACCTCCTACGTCTTCTAATTGTATTATATTTCTTATCCATAAGGTTGTCTGGAAGAAATCGCTTTTTAGCGATAAGAACACCTTGTTGTACGTAAAATGTCCTTGCTTTTGTTAATCACTGTTTTGTGTGCAATAAAGTAATATATAAATCTATATATATAAAAGAAAGTGGTGTTAGTTACACTATTTATAACTCAAGAACGGATGAACCGATTTGGCTCAAAATTGGTGGAGAGGTAGCTTAGAACCAGGAGACGGACATAGGATACTTTTTATCCCATTCGACCGCGTTTCCATCAAGTCAATATAAAACCTGGTATAACAAAAATGCATCTGACATGGAATAAAAAAACGAAAATGACAGTGGAAGAACAAAACGTAAATGACAGCTAAACGTAATTTTGTATTTGGTTAATTATGGTAAAAACAATTATAAAAATTATAGTTTAACGTAATTGATAATATCATCAATAATATGTTTTCTCTTTGAATCATCATTAACAATGCCGCGAGCAAGACGATCAAATGTTTCCTGCTACAAAGCTACGGATTGACGTGATTTATTGGATAGGTATAGTTGAGAACCTGAAGGGTGACAAAGATTTCCCGCGGGATGTTATGAACTAAATCCACGCAGACGAAGTCGCGGGCATCAGCTAGTATAAAATAAATAAACACACTTTCGCATTATGATAGGTACCTATGGCTAAGGATATTTAACTCACAAGAAAGCTCGGGGACACTCAGAGGGCGATAGAGAGAGCTATGCTCGATATATTCCTTCGAGATCAAATTAGAAATAAGGGGATTCGTAGAAGAACCAAAGTGACCAACATAGCACAGAGGATCGCGAAGTTGAAGTGGAAATGGGCGGGGCACATAGTTTGAAGAACTGATGGTCGTTGGGGTGCCAAGATGCTGAAGTGGCGACCCATCGCGTGGACCGATGAAATCAGACGAGTTACAGGGAGCCGCTGATTACAAGCGGCGCAAGACGGCGGCCTGTGGAAATACCTGCAGGAGACATTTGTCCAGCAGTGGACGTCTTCTGCTTGATAAAGTAAAACAAGCAGGGTGTAAACTAATTTTTAATAAATAATAAAAGGAATCCATATTTAATTTACAAAGTGAAATGACTAAAACAAATTAGCTAGTTAGTACATCGCCTATACTTATATCGTGTTTTAATGTAGAAGTTTCGTGAAAGAGGACACCGCAAACGGCGTTACCACTTCAGCGAAATATCACGTCATGTTGGAAGTTTTTAAAGTTAACTAGTTTACCAGCGCTACGTAATTTTATAACCTGATTCGTTTAGTATTTTTTTCCTTATGCACCACTCGGAGAGCAATCTAATTCTAGTGACGATGAAAATTTTTTACGTGGATTTCAAGGGTCTATGAACTGAACTTGTTATAAAAAAGTATGAAAAAAATATGTAAAAAGTAGGGAAGATAGGTGCTTACATCAAGTAAACATTAAAAAAATACTGTTCACTAAATTTTGCCCGTGACTTCGTCCGCGTGGAGTAGGTTTTTAATATCTCGCGAGAACCCTCTGTTTTAACAAGCGTTTATTTAACTTGCAATGTATGTATGTATGTATGTATGTTTAGGTCAAATCTTGCAAGATGAATTAGAACCACTTCCCGGTTTCCGAGTGAGCTGAAATTTTGCATGAATGTGTAAATCGGATGACAATGCAATATTATTGTAACATGGAGCTGATCTGATGATGGAGCTGGAAAATGGCTATCGCAACTCTGCAATAAAACGACGTAACCCCATCGAATTTGGACTCGTTTGATTAGTCTTGGCAAGTACTCTGGTCCTAGATGATATCCACGTTCTGATGATGGAGCTGGAAGGTGGCTACAGGAACTCTATAATTAAATGACGTAACCCCATCGAGTTTGGACTAGTTTGATTTGTCTTGAAAAGTACTCTGATCCTAAATGATATCCAGGGTCTGATGATGAAGCCGGAAGAAGGTTTTGGCAACTTTGTAATAAAACGACCTAACCCCATCAACTTTGGGCTCGTTTGATCCGTTTTGATAAGTACTCTGGGCCTATATGATAGCCAGGGTGTGATGAAGCTTGTATTTTAAAAATAAATTATTTAATTTACACTTGTTTTCGGAATAAAAGGCCATCAAGTTCTCAACTGCAGCGATGCAAAAAATTACATCGATCCGTTACTCCTTTGTTGCGTGATTAAAGGAAAAAGCAACAAACAAACTATAGAGATACAAGTTATAGTAGGTAGGTACTTACAAATTATTAATACACTTCTTTTTAATACAGTTGCTCAAAAAGTGGCGTATTGCAGGGACGTATAGCGTTCGGGATGTGGGCTATTACACACTCGTGCTTTTTTTTTACCTTTCCCGAACTCGTGCGTTCTCTTTCCCAACTGTCAAAATAATGTCTACTAAAAAGAAAAACCAACCATGAAGTTTTTACTAAAAAAATTCATGGAAGTTTTCAAAAATTCATGCAAATACGTATATTTCTAAAAAGAACCTACTAATTTGTTTCAATATCAGATTTAATGATTTGATTGAATGAGTTTGGTTAGGTTTCATTTTATTTCATCTCATTAAATTTCATTTTCATTTCATATCAACAAAAAAATTCTACTGAAGACTTGGCTGTATGGGCATAGCCCTTTGCCTACCAGAATGGGTGAAGAAAAAAAAAACTCTGCTTATATTCTACGGTTGGCGCCATTTTTCAGAAATTTTCTTTGCGAGTTTAGTTGTTTGTTGCACAAAATGAGTAATTTCGACCCTAGTTTTTTTGAATTAACACCACCGGAACTCAGTATAATTGCACAAAATGCTTCGGAGAACATTTTACCGGAAAAGTCAAAAAGTCGCTACATATCTACATACGATGAATTTATTGCGTGGAGAGAAGAGAAAAAAGCAAATAGTTTTTCAGAAAATGTTATGTTGGCATACTTCTCCGAACTCGCAGCAAAATTAAAACCTTCTACGTTATGGTCGAGGTTTTCGATGATAAAAAGTATGCTGAAAATAAGGAACAACGTGGATATAAGTGAATACATCTACCTTCGTTGATAGTGATAATTCATCAGATCCAACTCCATCAACTAGCAAACGCCATTGTATGACAAATATACATGAACAATCATACGAAATTAATAATAGTTTGTCTCAAACAGTAAATATGGAACCTAAAACTTCCCCAGTTAGTATAAAAAACTGTACCAATTTCAATGTATATGTGAATTATAACTTTTATAAGAAATAAACGTTAAGTTAGTTGAGTTTATTGTGTTTTTATTATTTTATTAAATTGCTTCATTTTTTCGCAACTGTATTAAAAATAGTCGTTCAGTACACGTGCGGAACCGTCATTGCAACTTGTTCCGACTGTCAATCCTCGCCTTCGGCTGCGCCTCGGCTCGGGTAGACATTTGTCGGAACTCTTTGCAATGACAGCCTTTCCGCACTTGTAATGAAATATACTATTTATTTTAATATTGTTTGAAAGTTGTAAGATTAAGTAATTAGTATTGGCACAAATCAAATAAAGAGGTCTTTAATAAAACTGTACCTACTTATCACAGTTTAATCTCAAGTTTCAGTTTAATCTCAAGATTTTCTATCAAAACTTTTTCTTAATATAACATTTTTCTCGTGCGCTCGCTAATGAGGTATCTTCTTGCTATAGAAAACTAAAGTTTTTTCCGTTTCAAGTCTTATCGTTCGGAGGGAGAAAATGACCGCAAATATAAATAAGTTCCGATGTACGAGTAGGTACAGTTCTAAGTGCGATATACGAGTAGACATATATAGAATTTGATACCATACATCATCGAGTCACTGGATACAGGCAAAGCAAGACCGAGGCATGAGGAAGACTGTGTCTGTCTAACATTTATTCTACTAAGTACGAGATGATGCCCGCGACTTCGTCCGCCTGGAATAAGGTTTTAACTCCTGCGGGAACTCTGTAATGTTCCAGGATAAAAAGTAGCCTATGTGTTAATCCTGGGTATGAGCTATCTCCATTCCCAAATTTCAGACAAATCAGTTCATTCGTTGTGGCGTGAAAGAGTAACAAACATCCATCCATACATCCATCCTCACAAACTTTCACATTTATAATATTAGTAGGATAGTAGGATATTAGTAGGAAGTAGGATAATTCTGTGACCGAAGTAAATAATAATTTATGAACGTTGAATCGGTTTTCTTGCTTGGATTAATACGTTACGTTTTACGAGGGAATTTACTGGTTTTTTTTACGTAGGAATTAATAATAAAACGAGCTACTTTGCTTTGATTAGAGAGTTATTATGCGGATAACTACTAAATTAAAAAAAGCAACACTTTGAACTATAAAACGATAGCATATAATATTTATGTTGCAGCCAATGTAATCAATCTGGATATTATTTATAGTACCTAACTATCCAGTACAGTATATAGTACCTAACTAATTTACATTATCAATGAGTTACACATTATTGTGTGGTAGCATGAGTCCCTATTAATTTCAATGATTGTGTTTAGTGAATCTTCCGTACCTTATGTATTCTGATATCTGTGCCATGACCAAGTTTACCCATATCTTTATAATGTCTAACTATCTTAGTCCATCTGTTGTATGGGAGTAAGTATTAATATAGCATATAGCATATAGCATATAGCAGCACTTGCTGGCAAGCTCAGCTCTGCTGCTTACGCTGTTAGGAAGATTCGACAGATAACTGACATAGAAACTGCAAAAATTGTTTATTTTGCATATTTCCATAGTATTATGTCATACGGAATCTTAGTATGGGGTAAATCGGCCGATAAAGCTGCGGGATTCCCTTCGAGAAAAATTTAAAGAAATAGGCATTCTTACAGTAGCTTCACAATATATTTATAACAATATAATATTTGTCAGACAAAACATTGTGAATTACAAAAAAAAGGGTGAATTACACGATAGGCAGGTTAGAGATCCAAATAGGCTTGTGATTCCTCGACTGCGCCTCAAGAGGGTCCTAAAGACATTTGTGGGAATGGGCGTGACATTCTATAATAAAATTCCACAGTCGATCTTGGACTTGCCTTTACACAAGTTTAAGAAATCGATTAAAACTACGCTCATGAAAAAAGCATATTATATGATTGAAGACTATATAAATGACAAAAAAGCGTGGATATAATTCGTTCCAGCGTTCATGAGACAGTAGGTAATGATTAACCTGTATATCAAAATAATTCGATTCTATTCAGAGTTTCCACTTTATTTGTGTACAAGTCATATTTTAAAATGAGTATTTGATTTGAATATTAGTTTCAATTCGATGCCTTAAGATGGGTAGCCTAAGTATGTCACACTCTCTGTAACATTTCTGCGGTGGTGTCGTGTGATGCGGGTTGTTACGTTCCCTAAAATATGGTTGAGCGAAGCAATGGCTGGGTCATGCGTCATGCTCGTGAACGGGTGCCACCAGCGGCAATGGGGCTACTTTCTGTCTGCCTGTCTTGACATGTGTTGAATTATAATTAGAAATAATTACGTATGCTTTTGTGGAACTTCCCCTCATTGTGGAAACTCTGCATACATAGAATAATATCTATTAAGTATATTGTAAAAGTATTTTGAAAAGAGCAACTGCCGAGTTTCTTGCTGGTTCTTCTCGGCAGGAACGGCATTCCGAACCAGTGGTAGACTCATTGACGATTCAAAAGTACTTGTAAAAGTTTATTTGAATAAAAAACATTTCTATTCTATTCTATATAAACATGCATACGTTACACTCAATTATAGGTATATTTTGTGAAATAAGATTTTTTTTGTTATTATTTTAACTTACTCTAACTACCTAGTTATGAATACAGTAATTAATTTATCAATTTATCTACTCAACTTAGTTATCATACATTATATCTAGCTATTATGGATATTCGCTATTTAATCACATCGTCTGTGACATAATATACACAGTTTGCGTGACCACAAGGTATGATTACACATGCAAATTATACCTTTATGCTTTCTTAAATAAAACCTAAATGACCACATAAGGCGCGACATGGGGAATCGATTGGCTTATTTGAAGTAGTGAATAATACTTGAAATCTTCTTATTCCATAATATAGGTAATTAATGTGTTAATGTAATGGTGTAATAGCTGATTAGCTTACATATACTCTGAATGAACATAGAGGTTACATTTTATCCCTGAAAATGAGAGAGTTCCCGCAGTAATAAAAAAAACCTTATGCATCATCTAGTAGGTACCTAAATAATATTTGAGGCTCAATAGCCCAACGGTTAAACATGCGGACTGAAAATTGAAAGGTCGACTGTTCAATTCCCGCCCGTTGCACTATTGACGTTCCCACTAGTAACACAAGCGTTCCTCTTATTTGGACGGGAGAGGAGAATATTAGTCAAGCACAGGGTACCAGTTGTCTAAAAGTTATTCCATTGATCGTATTCGTATTCGATGACATTAGCGTCAAAGTAAAGTAATCCTTGATGGTATTGACACAAATTCACACACTATATATTATTATTATTATTATTCACAAATTCAGTACAAACAATTTTAACATGGAGCTTTATGGAGCGTATCGTACACACCTAAACGTATAAGAATGCATACACGAAATTGAGCTCTAATTCTAAATGCTGTTATTGTTTATTTTACTTTGACGCTAATGTCATCGAATACGATTACGATATATGGAATAAATTTAGACAATCGCACCTCAGCTCGGCTAATATTTAAAAATATATAAATACGAAAAAAAGGTACGTACTATTGGTATATACTAACGTTGAATCCGTTTGTGTCAAGTAGGAAAAAAAGGGATGAGCAATAAAACTTACTGCAGAGTTACTGGTGAGCTACTGGGTAAGTAGAGCAGGCCGTGCGCTTTTAAAGATTCAACGTTTCCCCACACCGGGGACAGATATAAATACAGGTACCGCACGACCATGTTTTAATATGAAGAGTTGAAGGTAAAAAAAATTATGGGACAATCTCGCAAGTCCTCTGTTAATTAAAAAAAAATCACGTGGATTGGTCCAGAAATCCCGAAGACAACGGTGGACATATTTGCATAAAAAAAAAGATACCGGTCGAACTGAGAAGCTCTTCCTTTTTGAAAGTTGGTTAAAAATATTTTGAATCTCAGTAATAATAACGAGACTTCACTGCATATAGTAGTTTTACAATAAAATTCCACAGTCGATCTTAGACTTGCCTTTACACAAGATTAAGAAATCAGTTAAAACTAATCTCATGAAAAAAGCCTAATATTATGCAATTGAAGACTATTTAGACTAGTGGTTCGCCCCGAACTGAGACCTCGCGGTAACGGTTTCCCATAATTGACGATCAAAATTGACATTATTATTATGCCCGTTTTCACCAACCATACCTAAATCATCCCATTTGTAGAAGTCTCTTTACATAGGTAGCCCCTAAATACAATTCTAACATCCCAATGTCATTTTCACCTTTAGTTGTCCCGTAGAGGTTCGTAATAACAAAGTTGACAGAAAGTGTCAACTAACTTAACATAGGTAGCCCGTAAAGGTTAGGGAACTGTTATAGTGAAATCCTCAAGGCCTCAATCAAACTTAGGTATAGTTTTTTGGAACATTCAAATTAAATTACTTGTACACAGCGTCAACTATTGACACGATCAGAAATATGTAAAAACAAACTGCAACGTGAAGTTTTATTGATGTTTGCTAAATGACTAAATAATAATCTTAATTGAATAATAGGTATGTTACATAAAGCTGCATTTGCTATATGAGATGAGAGCGCCATCTATTGACATCATTGTGAAGTTCTGTTGTTGCTGCTCATTAAAAGTTAAATAATTTAGTTTCCTTATTACATTTATCTAATTTTAGTATTTGTTGTTCAAGTACATGATATTACGCTAAAATTGTAAAACTTTCAAGCCCCAGCTTTCAATGGTTATTCCGTTCTGAGGTCAAATATAATCTCCACTTTGAAAGCCCCCCATTTCGTCAATTTTAGGAAAAAAATTTAAAAAAAAATACTTTTGTACTCTGTTCCAAATTATCTTTAAAATGAGGTACTGTAAACCTATGAAACGCAAAATTTTTTTTTTTCTTCGCATTCGCTTCTATGAGAGCCCCCCTGAAATAAAGATTTTTATAACTTTTTAAGCCATTTTCGGCTGGAGGCCATCGGTTTACATATTATATCTAAAATTGAAGTAATTTCGTTCAGTAATTCAGAAGTTATAAGGCTCTGACAGACGGACGGACGGACGGACGGACGGACGGACGGACAAGTGCAAATTCACTCAAGTAGACTCAAAGACCTTCGCTTCGCTCGGTCGATGATAAAAAGCGTGGACATAATTCGTTCCAGCGATTCATGAGACAGTAGGTGGTAATTAAACTGTATAACTATTCTATTGAATTGTAAACTTGTTTTGAAAAGAGCAACCGCCGAGTTTCTTGCTGGTTCTTCTCGGCAGGAAGGGCATTCCGAACCAGTGGTAGACTCATCGACGATTCAAAAGCACTTGTAAAAAAGTTTATTTGAATAAAAAACATTTCTATTCTATTCTATTCTATAGGATGCTGGTTGTGACGTTATACTATTTTTCCGGTTTTCCAAAACAGATTTAATTTGGCACGTATCTTTGTGGTATTGTATACCAGCTGTGTAGATAACCCCTCATCGCCTATTATTTACATTAAGTAATAATTATGTATTTTCGATTTGTGCGTGCATGTATTTCACACGTTTTGCTATTATAACCATTATTAGTTTAATCGATACAACGTAAAATATATGCTTCATTGATTTAATGTGTATTAGCGAACAAGCATTACACAGTTAACAATTTCGAATTTTAGGCTCTGTCCACACAAGTTACTATGATTATTTTCTTCGACTCCAGCCACTACAGCAGTCATCAGGGTGCCTACCCGCTGAAGCGAACTCGGTTTGGTGAACCAATCATGATCAATGATCTTGCTGTGCATGTCTCCGATCCAAAACGTTTCAGTGGGCGGGCACCCTAACGCTCGCTCGAAATTACAGCTGCTAATTTTTTGCTGCGTGGCTTACTGCAAACGTGCTCTAATAGCTATTTATGCAACTGCATCGTAATGAGGGTCATTTTAATTCGAGTGCTGTTTTTTGATACGAGGCTTGCCGAGTATCAAAATAGGATAGTACGAGAATTAAAATGACTAATTACGTTCAGTTGCATACATGATTTTATCTACGACAAGGAAAATAAAATCATTAACATAATACGCCGTAGGCTCAATAAAGTAACAAAAAGTAACTCCGTAAGCCGCCACCAGCCGCCTGTGGCGCCTCTGTCAACAAAGAGTAACTCCGTAAGCCGCCACCAGCCGCCAGTGGCGCCTCTGTCGTATGAACGGTACAAAAGTGCCAGAACTCAGAGCCTTAGCTTTAGGTATCCTATTTTAAGAAGATAACCATTTCGATTCAGCTCCCATACAACGAGCTGCATCGAAATGAGAAGCAAAACCGAAAGAAGGTTCATTTCGATTCAGCTGTCAAATTCGAAATTGGAACTTTTCGATGTTGGAGTAGATAAACATTTTAATTGTTTCCTATTTTATAATTAAACTTACTTTTGCCCGTGACTTCTGCATGGCATTAGGTTTTTTAAAATACCGCGGTAACCCTCTATACTTCCCGGGATAAAAGGTAGCCTATATCTCACAAGTCCTTACCTACCCATGCAATAAAACACGTCGATCCGTTACTCCGTCGCGTTGCTGCGTGATTTAAGAAATAACCAACTAACAAACACAATTTATAACATTAATAAGGGATAGAGAGCATAAATAGTCTTACAGTGAGTAGTGCAACTACATGGTTCAGCCCTCCGGTAGTTTGCGTTGGCCTTAGGGCTTCAGAGTTCAACGCACAGTATTCGGTCGGGTAATAGACAAATATTTGCGCCGTTTGGGGTATTGTGTAAAACCGAAAATCCAAAATGAATCGCCCAATGATAACATCAATTATTGTGTTCCATTTCGGCGGGTAATCTGGTTATTTTCGAACCTAGATAAATAGCTAATTTTAAACAAATTTTCAGCTGCATTGTTGAATAGAATAGAATAGATTTTTATTTAAATAAACTTTTACAAAGTGCTTTCAAATCGTCAAGTGAATCTACCACTGGTCCATCCACACGGAATGCCATTCCAATCGAGAAGAATCAGCAAGAAATTCGGCGGTTGCGGTTACTGCGGGCCTGTACTACCAACACATAAAAGCATTTTTTTTTACAAATATATTAATTAATCTATGGCAAAGTTGTAAGAAAGATGCTCCGATAGATTGATACTGAATAAATTAAATGACTTTGTTTTACATTAGATCTTACAACTTATTTCAGTATGAAATACGTTGCGAGACTTGTACGTGTTATATTTTTATGGGATATACCTATCTATCCATTATGTTTCAGAACATTCGCGTAAATGAACAGACAAACAAATACATTTTAATTCTTAAATGAAAAAAGATAACTTTGTTGATATTTTTTAAATTCATATTTAAATATCAAATTAGATTATTTATTTATACAACTTAATAGGGTCACAATAGTTATTTGTGTTATATGGGGCCAAAGCAATTTTTTGTTCCCCGAGGGCGTTATTATGAATTCAGAGTGAAGTGAAGGATTCTATAGTAGAATCCCGAGCGCAGCGAGGGATTCTTAAGTAGAATCCTGAGCGTAGCGAGGAATTCAATATACGCCGCCCGAGAACAAAATATTTTAGCCCCGAATGACACACACTATTTTTCATCATTACCTATGAGAAAAAGCTAGGAGTATCAAGCTACTATGTATAGACATCGTATATTTAAAATTTAAATAAAACACAAATAAATAATTTATTATTAAATAATTAAACATAAATATTTATGTTGGATACAGTATGGGCGTACATCCGATCGACAAATTGATCACGTGACTTATCGAACAGCTTCACAAACATATTTGAATTTCGACACATACTAAAGCACGAACGCGGACCAATCAGAAGAGAGAAATGAAAAGTCCCATGGGGTTAAATTAAATTTTGCTCCCATGGGGTTCAAATTGAATTTTGCTCCCATGGGATTAAAATTAAATTTTGCTCCCGCTATCCTCTGAAGCCAATATTCGTTTTTCGAATAGGTATGATAAAAAAATATATTTTTCGTACCACTTGCTCAAAAAAGTGACATTCTGTGCCACAAAAAGCGAACATAATAATAGTCATTTTTAATCTGTTAAAAACAGGGAAAGAAAATTGTACTGAATTTCATTCATCCTCTAGGGGGAGAATGTGATTTAAATTTGGAATACTTACCGAAATTTATACCGAACTAAATCTGTGTTTACACCATTGAGTTTGTATATAAAGCAATAAACATCTTTTTGAAAAAGGAATACGCATTTATTATGCAGTTATGATTATTAAATAAAATTACGAAAACCGACGAGGCCGTATGAGCTTGATGCCTTTGCTTTTCCGACAAAAAAATATTAGTCTAGGAATTTTCCGCGTTTTTGTTTTCTTCAAATACATAAACGTTAAGTTTATTTTAATTTATTTTTATAAATAAGTTAATGTTCTAAAAATACGTTACGATGTTAAATCAAAGCGACAGTGACAGTGAATTGTCGGATTCCATCAGTGCAAAATGCTCAGACGCAAGAACAGAGAAATACTCAAATCAACTCATCAACAATATAAATGTACCAAACAAAAATGTAACTCTCTCTATCAATAATTGGACCAACAATGTTTCGAATGTTAACTTTTACTTTTAATTGTCATTATTTTTAATAAATACTTATCTCATATTATTATTGTGTTAATTTTTTCGCAAATAGTACGAAAAGTAGAGTATTTTCCTCGGTGATAAAGCTGTCTTAGTCTTGGGTGTACTTAAATCCCTCGCTACACTCAGGACTCGTCTTAAATCCCTCGCTTCGCTCGTAATTTAAGTTTTTCACACCCTCGCTACGCTCGGGAGTAAACCTCGAGTCCTTCGTTACGCTCGCGATTTAAATCGTCACCCGCGACAGAAGACTCTGCTTTATCCCCTTGGTTAATAATCTACTAATTTATGTAAAGAAACAATTTAATACAAAAGGCGGCCTTAACATTTATATTAAGCTAAAGATTTATTAAACACTTAATTAGTGGTTTAACGACATAATTACAAACAGTAAAACGAGTGAAATTAATGTTTCCTTTCCAATATTACAACAATCCTGAGGACTTGGAGACGCCACGTAACCGGTGTGAAATATCGACATTTCCATCAAAACCATCGTGGGAGGACTATGATAAAATTTATGAAAAGCAAATTCTACTGCTAAGAAATTCTTTTTACTCGAATTTCTTATCTCTAATTTAAGAAAAAAGAATCTTATCTATTCTTCTCAAAGATAAGAAATTCGTCCATTTACTATATTTTCCTAAAAATATGAAACAAGTCAGTTAAGAATAAGAAATTGAAACTAAGCAAAAGAGGTCTAGGTAGCAAAGTAATTAATTATTGAAAGACCAAAAATAAGAAAGATGAGGTGATCCTTACTTCGTTATCCTTACTTCCTTATCTTTACTAATTTATAAATGCTAAAGTATTTGTTTGTTGGTTTGTTCTTCAATCACGCCACAACAGACCAACGGAATGACATGATTTTTTGCAAAGTTATATCCGAGGACCTGGAGAGTGACATAGGCCACTTTTTATCCCGGAAAATCAAAGAGTTCCCGTAGGATTTTAATAACTAAATCCACGCGGACGAAATCGCGGGCATCAGCTAGTTTTAAATTATTATAACTTAGAGTTTGCCCGCGACTTTGTCCGCGTAATCAGCTAGTTTTAAATAAATTGGTCAAGCTATGGCTAAATCCAATGTTATGAAAGCAAAAATTAACACTGCTTTCCACCGGTTTAAAAATGAAATTCGGTGGAAATACTCCCGATTAGCGGGAATTAACCGGAGTCTGTTGCGCAACAAAAGCCTTGATTTTACAGGATAAATGTATTAGCGGAACGATCCCGGGGCCCATTTCAATTGTCTATTTAATGGCACGCTGTACTGCGGCAAATAAACGTAGGCAGGTGTAAGTGATGTATATAATATATACACTTGCGAGCAAAACTATGGAATCACCTACTTGTGATACGCTACGAGCGATCTTAAGACCTGAATGACTAATGAAGATTATTGAAAGTGGTACCATTTTAAAGGCTATACTTTAACCATTAAATGAATACCATATTCATTTAAATTACACCCGTATTTCAGGAGATATCCTGGTTAAAGTGAAAGAATAAGAAAAAAAGACTGTTTCAATTTCTTGATTCCTGGCGAGTTGTGTGACTTTGACACCCTGTAAAAGCGCATGGTACCGGAATTTTCGTATCAGTCGGTTATCAAACGTTTACCGATACACATCTGTGTCAATTTGACCTGCGACCTTGGAAGATAATGGATACAACATCTGCAGAAGCAGCACAAAATGTTGCCCTATTACCGTAAGATTGTAAAAATCGTTAGTTTAAAAACAAACTGGTAAGATTGTAAACTGTCGAAAAATTGTGGACTCTGCAAACAGTATTGCTACTTTATAACTTAACGTTCGTAAAATTATAAACTCATAGTCTGATCATCTGATGGGATGGATATCTGACACTCGGATCTCCGATGGGATAGTTAGCATAGGTACTTACAGCTTAGGTACTTAGCTAACTTAACTTTAGGTATGTAACTAGCCTTTGCCGGGGACTACTTCCACGTGGAGTTAATTTTTAAATATTGTTTTTTTTTGGAAGTAAAATATAGCCTATACTACTCTCCGGGTCCTCAACTACACGCATGTGAAAAATCAAGACGATTCCTTAGTCGGTTGCTGCGTGATTGATGGATAAGTCTATAAACAAAGACACTTTCGTATTTATAATATTAGTAGGGATAATACTTTTTCTATTTAAAACTGTGGGCATTTTTTATAAGGAAAATCTGTACAGTTACTTTACAAAATCAGACGTGTAACTTTTTGAATTAAATACAATGAAAATACTCGCGATTAGCACGGATTTGCTGAGGTCTCTGGGGAAACAAAAGCCTCGGATTTACAGGATAAACGGATTAGCGAGATTATAGGACCCATTTTGATTGTCTCCTTAATCACATCCCATTCTACACTGAAATTCATGGCTCCAAACTTGCACATGACAGATAAATGCAGGGAGTTCAGCAGACATAGACGTAGCATGAGTAAGTACTAAGTAGTAAGTTCGTAGTATACTTTGGAACTCGATTCGAGGAGGATTCCATTTCGATCCTGAGTATAAATTGGTAATCTAAAGGACACCTTTATGTTTTGAATTTAGTAAGTAGATCAGCTCAAAGTTTATTCACGTCGAAGATATTGCTCTCATTTCAAACTAAAAGAAAAAAGAAAGCCAGACTGGTCCATTAAACTCGTAGATTTTTGTAAAATAATAGGTATTACACTCAGTTTGTAAGGTTCATTAATTTCACAGAACCTCTCACAAAGTTTTTCTTTACTTGATGAAGTCTTGATTTATCATTACATAAGAGCCATGAGCTAAAATAAATCATTTTGAATTTTATACAATGAATTTTTCCAATCGCGCTTGAATGTAAATTCCAATTAAGGGTAAAAATTTTATTGAAAATTCAGAGCTCAATCAGGGCTTTGCACCCTTGACCTAAGCTTATAGCTGAAGATCACGTCTCGGCTGCCAAAAACGAATTCATTTAAGTACCCATTATTTTTTTAGTCATCTTTAGATAGCAGTATAATTTATCATCGATTTAAAATCGATGACATAAAGCGTTTCAATTGAAGATTTAAATGAGATAATAATGTTTTAAAGAATATTTATTATTTTGAGCTGGGACATTCACATCAGGACTTCAAAAAGCAAGCATTTTTATATGTAGTAAGTAGGCTACAACGCTTTCACATTTCACCATATCGTAAGGCAGAATTTTTCACTAAAAGTCGCCGCCGCAGAAGCAACGCGACGCCATGACAATTGACACCGCAGCGGTGCCGCAGAAGTTATGCAGATACGTCAAAACGTGCGGATGACGGGGCTTTGACGTATCCTTACTAGAATAACCGCTGTATGAGCGTTCACACTATGGAGTCTCAAAAACGACCGTGTAACGTCTTTTATACAGTTGCTGTAAACAAAAGTCCTTTTTTAATTATCAACAAAAAGATCCATACTTACGTACCTACGCACTTTCGATAGGATGTTCTGAAGCTCAAGCACAATCAGCAAGAAAATGCTTTCCCATTTTTGCTTTTTCGTATTTATTTTAGAATTTTAATTTGTATAGTGGCTGTTTAGCTGAGCCTGCAGTCGCAGATTTAAGGCTCTACTTAAATAAGCGGTTAAGTTTAAGCCTGCCTCACTATAACAATTACGTTTTTATGAGATCATACCTGAATAATTTACATAAAGGCGACGGTATGACGGAACTCGGTTAATCTAGATACATTAAATAGTATCTTGCAGAGATTTTGGAAGCGACGAGACAATAGACAGTTTGCCTTTGTAATTTCCCTTGAAGCTGTAGAGCTGAAGCTCTTCATTAATAATGCAAGGCTTTCATTCAATAAGTTACGTGGTTCTGTACTAATTGGTACGTGCGGTGTACGCAGGAAAACGAAGTTTGGTTCAAATGGAGCGATGAACTTCGGTTCGAAGTACCAAAGCAACCCTGCGTGTCTTTACGTATAAATCTAGTTTGTGAACCAAATTTAGCGACAACATAATACGTATTACAAGCCAGTCATTAGCGGCTTAATTTTTTTTAATCCAATGATGTTGTTGTTGATGTTGTATAGTTAAACAATTATTCCAAATTTCATGTCGGTAGCTATAATAGTTACTAAAATAATTGACTGTGATAGACGGACGAATAGACGGAGAAAGTCGCACCATAAGGTTTCCATTTTTACCATTTTGGTGCGGAACCCTAAAAACAGAGGGTAATCGGGAGATTTTTAAAGATCTAACATCCCGCGAACGAAGTCTCGGACAAAAGCTAGTTTTTATAAGTAGTAGTATTGTTGCATGCTCAAGTTCCATAGAGCTTTGCACTGTCAGCATAGCTTTTAACTGTGGAGTCGCCAAACTACATCATCCGCGCCCACAGTGGAAATGTCAAGGGGCACTCGTTCAACGGATCGTGTTCTATCTTGTTTATGCTCCGTAATGGAACATATTGCAGCCGTTGCCTTGTTCTCCACTACTTTGTTAACTATTCGTTGGAAGCTGCCACCGATTCTGTGGAATAAACGATTCCTTTCAATTCAGTGAGTGCTTCGCTCCATCTTTTGTTTAGAAGTGAATTCTCCATGAATAATTTATGTAATTTTCTTATTTTCTGTGTGTTGCATTTTATAATGATTATATCCTCGCGATAGTATATACATCTAAAAAAAGCTTTCTAATAATAATAAAAAAGTCTTTTTAAAAACTGACTTCAAACGCCACTACAAAGTATAAAGAAATTTTAGTTCGTACAGGTATATTGAAAATTGAAATCGGGCTAGCGTTGCGCATCAATTTCATCGTGTCTGTTTAGGCCCGCCCGACTTCAACATACCTGTACAAACTAAAATTATTTTATACTTTGTAGTGGCGTTTGAATTCGGTTTTTTAAAAAGAATTTTTAATATTACTAGCGTAGCCACACTACGGAAACCCATTATTGTACCGCGAGTATACCGAACACAACAATGCCAAATTCATTAATCGAAAGGAACTACGTTCCATCCGGGTGTCCCTTGACACCTCTCAAGTTTTTTTTTACAAATCTGGGGAAATACGCAATGCTTCGAAAGAATTTTGAAATTTTCGTCCTTCGCCATAGCCAGGTAAAAAATATCACTATAATCTTTAAGCGTTAGGCCAAATTTATAGTGTACTCGTAGAAATAAAATACTTACTTATAAGAACTTTATAAAGTCTTTTTTACTATTTAATTTTTAACCACCGACGCAAAGAGATAATTGTAACAAAATGACAAGTGTAAATTGAAAATTTGAATCACCCCGACATTCACATGTCGGGGTGATTCAAATTTTCAATTTACACTTGTTTAGTCGTTTATTTGAAGTGACCTTTCTTAAATAATTTGACGTGACTTTTACTCTGTTGTTCAAAGCTCTGATTCGATTTATCATCATCACTTCAAAACAGAATTTATCTCTGAATCTGACTTTTTGCGAGAGTTTTCGAAATTCGATTTTGCGAATAAAAACTAACAACTATAGTTCTAGCAGTCTAAGCACGACTGCACTACCCAGTGGCGCCTGTTTACCTAATTATGTTTTCCCTTACTACCAGTGGGTAGTGGTAGTGACCTGGCGTTCATCAATGCACTGCACTGCCGAATCAAAGGCTAACTTTTCAGGTTTTAAAAATAAGGGTCTTAGATTAAAGCCGACTTGCACTAAACTGCTTGCTTAATCATGTTTAGTTAAACTTTGTAATGCTGTTCTTCTCATGTCAACTCTAAAATAGTATTGTCAAAAAGTGTCAGCATTACAAAATTTAACTAAACATGATTAAGCAGTTTGGTGCAAGTCTGTTTTTAATGTCATGTTTTTAATTTTCGAATATTTTGTTTCAATCGGTGCATTAGTGATACTGAATTCATACATCCACAAACATTTAGGAACACTATGTACTCGTTTAATATTATGTATAATTTCATACCTAATCAATGTGTCATAACTCATAAAGTTTAAAGAAATGTTATCGATCATTCCCCACAGAAGTTAGTAGTTTCCAGTAGGAACTTCGATTAGTGGTGGCTTTCAATAGGGAAAACTTAATCCCACTAAGTTGGGAGTTTCACAAGCATTAAGTATTTACTATACTAGCGGCACGCTATGATGGCCGGTTTGACGTTTGTCCGCTCATGAAGTTCCGTTAATTGATAACGACTTTGAAGGAAATAATTGTATTACGTTATTGACGATAGTGATGTGCAGAGATTCATAAATTTTATCGAATGTAGTTTTAGGTTTAGGACTCAAAATTTATTAATTTATAAATTTTAAACCGGCCATCATAGCGTGCCGCTAGTATAAGTTGACTTAAGTTAACCACTACCTCCAACACTGCAAGTAATTGTTTTTGTTCCTCTTAAAGCATGTATTACGAAACCAAACACTTCTTGTTTGGTTCATAATTCTATTTCTTACTAGCTGACACGGCGAACTTCGTACCGCCAAAAATTTTTTTTGTTTTTTTTTTTTTATTAAGTATATTAAAACCTTCCGTGGACCTTAAGGAACATACAAAAAAATAAATTAACCAAATTGGTCCATCCATTCTTGAGTTATGCGCTTACCAACATTCATTTTTATTTATATATATATATATATATAGAAGATTATATTTGATCAATACCACCTCTGTTTAAAGACGTTTTATACGTTTCCCAAAGCCTATCATACGAAAACGAACAAAATCGTAATAGGTACAAGCATTGCAAGCAGAAACACAAAGCTAAATGTGGACACAGGCTTTTGGAAATCATGTCTAGGCGCTTGGGCAGGGAAACACTTTGATTCACTGTCTTTATTCGCAAGAGCTACTCCACTTATCCTGAGTGTCTATTGTAGTACAAGGATTTAAACTGAAAGCTTTCGAGGTTTAATTATCAAAGAACCTTGTTTTCGAATAATGAAAATGAGTGTATCAATGATTTGACAGTGGCGCACTCAATTTGTGTGTGTATTTGGCGTGAGTGCCACTTCGCTGACTTAAACGAAGTTTGCACGTTTTATGGAAACGAATAGAACTACTTATTTTTTATTTATTTTTGAAAAGAATATAAGCCAATCTGAACTTGACTATAATTCTCCTCTCCTTTCCAAGTAAGCGGAAAGCTTGAGTTAGGAGTGGGTACGAGTGGGTAGCGGTTTAGGATCGAACCGTCGACCTTTCAGTTTTCAGTCCGCACCTTAAACCGAGGCTATTGAGGCATCACATATTTGTCACATATAGATCCTTTGAATTAATCCGTTTTTTATGCGTTGAGGTGTGAAAGTTGTACCTTAATTATAGATGCTAAAGTTGTCTTGAATGACTAAACTAATTAAATTCTGAATAATAATTTTTCTAATATCCATTTTCCAAATAACCAACAAGTATCTACTACTTGTGGGTATTACCTGTGTATATTATGTTATGTTGGATACTTAAGAAGGCCACAGGAAGGGTTCATTTATTATTATAATCCACGTACCCTTAAATGCGTACTTGTAGACTTGAGAGACGTTCAAGGGACTCCAGTCAGATGATTAGGATATTTTATTTCCCTTTTCTTTTCTCGAATATTTCCAGATATCAAAATATCGAAGATAATAATACTAAGTAGATATTTTTATTTTGTCCTACTAGTATGTCCAATGCTCATGCACCACTCCACCCAGTAATTGTTGAGAACTCTGCACTCGAAATTGTCGACGAGTATATTTACCTGGGACACACAGTCCAGCTAGGTAGCTCCAATTTCGAGAAAGAGATCAACCACCGAATCCAACTCGGCTGGGCAGCGTTCGGGAAGCTCCGAGATGTCTTCTCGTCCAAAATTCCTCAGTGCCTGAAGACTCAAGTCTTCGAACAGTGCGTGTTGCCAGTGATGACTTACGGATCCGAGACATGGTCGCTAACTAAGGGCCTCATAAGTAGGCTCAGGACCGCTCAGCGGGCGATGGAGAGAGCTATGCTCGGAGTATCCCTGCGGGATCGAATCAGAAATGAGGAGATCCGTAGGAGAACCAGAGTCACCGACATAGCTAAGCGAGTCGCGATACTGAAGTGGAAATGGGCGGGGCACATAGTTCGAAGAGCTGATGGTCGTTGGGGTCCCAAGGTGCTGGAGTGGCGACCCCGCACCGGGTAGCGCAGTGTCGGCAGACCCCCCACCAGGTGGACCAACGACATCAAACGAGTCGCAGGGAGCCGCTGGATTCAGGCGGCGCAAGACCGAAGCCTGTGGAAGTCCATGCAAGAGACCTTTGTCCAGCTGTGGACGTCTATCGGTTGATAAAGAAGAAGAAGAAGAAGTATGTCCAGTTCGGATATAAAACTTAAATCGCAGTTACCCAAAGAAAATTATCATAAATACCTACCTCAATTTGCATTGTGGAGTCAAGATCTCTTGAAAATGCTCCGGTATCGGAGTGAAATGTACGAGTGTATTGTGGAGAGTTTATGTGGTGTTGCGGGTTAGCGTTTCGGTGTTCCTTTGTTTGTTCTACTACTAGAAGAGAGCCAGTGTAGAGCGCGAATAGTATAATATTGTACTATTTCTGGTTTAGCGGATTAGAATTTTGTTTATTCTTGTGCATAAATTCTTCATGAATACATGATACATAAATTTCGTACATGATTTGTATCTTTCGGTTTTTCGCATTATAATTTTTAGAGCCATGCCACCCTCGCGTGTTTCCTTTTCGTAATCGTATTTTGTACCGACGATGGTTCTTAGGTCTTACATAATATTATTTAAATTAATGGATTTGTTTCGTTTCCATACTTAGTATAAATATAATAACGTCTTGCGAGATTTTTTTATTCGATATAATTATTATATATTTAATTATTATACGACTTCCCCGATTACTACTCGATTCCCCGCCTCCCCGCGGTGCAGTGCAGACGTGCGCATAGTTGAGTGTTAACCAAGTAATCTCAATACCTAATTAATTTCACAATAAACTCACAAGTTCTTGTACTAATATTATCTTCAAGATACAAGTTCATCAAATTCTGGTGTGTAACGAGAGCTAATCACAGTGTGTGTATTTATCAGAAGAAATAAGTAATTTGCGCCGGTAACCGCGTGTACGTGCATCTCGATCCGTAAGGTAGGCGTTCAGTTTAACAGCGCTGCGGGTCGTCGACCGCGCGGTACTGAATCACTTCACATACCTACTTTGCGCGCGACGAGCTTATTTGCTGGTTGACTCATTTTGGCGAGTTTTTTTTATTAATAATCATGCCTATCGACCGCTCGCCCCTATCTAAAGCATACGATTCCGACCCTAACCTGTCGTCCTGTATGGAACGAGAAAAAGATGCATTGTCTTCTGGTGTATTGGATCGCATAAAAAGGAAGAGGGATGACACGAGAGAAGATGACTTATGTTCGTTCATGGACGAAAATAAACTGCTATTGGCAAACGCAAATAGTAGACAGGAGCAAAAATTCACAGCTTTACAAAAAAGTCTTCAAAAAATTGAACGACAAAATGAAGAACTAAGCCGATCCATGGAATTTATATCGTCCCAATATGAAGATAACATGTCCCAATATGAAGGCTGGAGAACATGGAGGCGGAAAGAAAATCAAACATATGCTACATAAGGGAGCTAGAAGACAGAGTCGATAAATTAGAAAAAAATGCCCGATCGGCCAGCATAGAAATCAGAAATCTGCCGGCGAGCCCGAGCGAGACGAAGGAGGATTTAATAAATATAGTTA
The DNA here is from genome assembly GCA_029955525.1 of Oeneis ivallda. Lineage (NCBI taxonomy): Eukaryota > Metazoa > Arthropoda > Insecta > Lepidoptera > Nymphalidae > Oeneis > Oeneis ivallda. Next base: position 9,283,941 of record JARPMR010000011.1, read on the forward strand.
AAAAAATTGGCTCCTTAATAAAATCGCCAGAAGACACGGTCATAATCAAAGACATATTCCGTTCGAACGTGAAAAGTGGCGCAAAACCCATTATTGCAGAGTTCACTACGGTTATAAAAAAAGAACAGTTCATTTCATCAGTGAAAAAATACAAGAAGGAGAACAATACATTGACAACTGGCAAAATAAGTAGAAGTGGCCCGGACGTGCCGATTTACATCTCGGAAAATCTTACAACCAAGGCAAAACGATTGTTTTTTAACGCACGCCAATTCGCACAAAATAACAACTATAAATATTGCTAGACATCTCACGGCAACATATATATTAGGAGAAAGGACAGTGAATCCGCAATACGCATCACCTGCGATGAAGACATAATTAAGTTATCAAAAAGTAAATGACTATTAATTTCTTTAGCAAAAGTTTCAGTACTATGTATACAGTATAAGCGATAAAAACATTGTATGTAACATTTTTCTCAGTAAAAAAATAACTCAATCATTCGACACTACTAATACATACTTATTATACACACACAAACTCACCACAAACTCCTCGATACACAACAACCACTATCACTGGAACAGCGTCCATTTCACCACTATTCGTATTCATAGTCAAAGCCACAAGAAAATACCTGACTATAAATCAACCCTCTTATTAATTACAACACCACGCTTCTATGAGTTAATACCCTTAATATTATACTCATATAACATTCAACGATAACGAAAAATTAATTCAAGACATTGACCAAACGTGCTCAATTCCTTGTCAGCAAATAAGTGAATTAAAAAATTTTATTATTGATGGAGAAAATAACTTTAATATTATTTCATTTAATATAAGAAGCGTAAACAAAAATTTAGATGATTTTTTAATCTATATTGCAAATTTGAAGATTCACCCAGATTGCATTGTATTATCGGAATGCTGGTGTGACGACACCTCAATTCCACCACAAATAGATGGATATAATATGTATTTCACCGACCGAAGCTTCAATCAGAACGACGGAGTTGAGGGGAAGTTGGGATGTTATTAGAAACAACCGTCCTTAGTCGAGTACAATTTATTACTCATCTTAATTCTAAAAGATACATCTTAAATACTAATCATAACTACGTCATACTATTACTACACCTCACCTCGGGGGTGAATGAAAAAAAAAATAATAATATACACATTTGTTATTTTTTTTTTAGATACATACAAGTTAATATTACTTATGTTTTAAATGGTTTTGTCCTATCTTTATGTAATATATAATCTTTATTATTTTTTAAAATTTTGACGTTAACTCCTAAATCTTCCGTAACAATATATGGACCATCCCATTGTGGATCTAGTTTACTTGCTGTTTCATTCTTAACTAATATTAATTGTCCATTACTATATGAAATATTGTTTAAATTCTTATCATATGATTTTTTACGCTTATTTTTGCTTATAACTAAATTATTGCGAGCATCCTTATGTGCTACTTGTAGCCTATATTTAAGATCTAAAGAATAATTTTCGGGATTATATAAGGGTTCTATACATTGACTTACTCTAGATGGTATGACACTAGGTCTTCCAAATACAAATTCGAACGGTGTGTATTTTGTTTCCGTGTGCACAGTATTATTAAAACAGAAACACCAAAATGGTAGCCACTGACTCCATGTTTCTTTTTGACCATTGCATTGTATTCTCAAATATGTGCCTAAATTTTTATGAGAATTTTCTAATGCTCCTATTGTTTGATGGTGATATGCTGTTGATGTTAATTTTTCTATTTCCAAAAGCTTACAAACCTGTTCCATTGTTGATGAGATGAATTCTTTTCCGCAATCTGTGCAAATTACGCTAGGAATTCCGTATCGTAAAATAAACTTAGTAACTAATTCATTAGCAACACTTACCGTTTCCTTATTCTGTAAGGGGTATGCTTCGACGAACTTTGTCAATTCGCATTGTATAGTTAAAATATAGCAATTACCTTGTAAGTCTTTCTGAAGAGGACCTACTAAATCTAAATATATTTTTTCAAATGCATGTGAAGCTGTTGTAGTTATTTCCATTGGCGCCTTGATATACCTACATTGCTTCATTTTTTGACATTTTGTACATTTTTGCACAAATAATTGTATGTCTTTATATATACCTGGCCAGTAAAATTTTCGTCTTATATTGTCAGTCATTCTACGCACACCTGCATGTCCACTGGTGGGTAGATGATGAAAATCATGTAAAATAAATTGTTTTTCTTCCTCATTATCGATTTTTATTACACCTCTTAGTATACATATTCGTGGACTAGTCCAATCCTTTGTCGACTTTATTTCTTTTAATAAATCTTTAATAAATACTTCATTTTCTATATTTTTAACTATGCATAGTTCTTTTATATCATTTTTCCTACAAAATTCTCTTAACTTAGTCACAAATTCGACTCGCGTAAAATGTGCCCTAAAGTCAAGGTTAATATAAATAGTATTTTTATTTTTACTGAAAATAAAACATTTGTTTTCTACGTTTATATTATTTTCTTTCCTTAATTTGTCTAACTCATTTTTTCCTATGAAAGTCATTTCAATAGATTCTTTTGGCATTTTCAGCAATTCCACAACATTCGGTTGATCAGGCCTTATGTCGGTGGCTTTACTGCTAATGGGTGAATCATTTTTGTCATGATTTTGTTCTTGTAATCGTTTCTTCTGACCTCTAGTTAATACTGTCACAATTTTGTTATTCATTTCTTTTAACGTATCTGATGTTATGCAAATCCTAGATAAAGCATCTGCAACGCTATTTTCTTTTCCTTTCACATACATAATTTTAAAATTATACTCTTCTAATGCTAGTCGAAATTTAAGAAGTCTGCTTGATGGATCTTTCATTGAAAATAAATATATTAAAGGTTTGTGGTCAGTCATTATTGTGAATGATTTACCGTAGACATAGGGTCTAAAGTACTTCACAGCCCACACAATAGCAACTATCTCTTTTTGAATAGTCGGGTAGTTAAGCTCAGCTTTATTGAGTGGTCTGCTAGCATAAGCCACTGGTTTCATATTTTTATTGCACAAGACAGCTCCAATAGCTGTTCCCGAAGCGTCTGTTTGAATGACAAATTCATTATTTTCTGAAAAATCTAGGAATTCTAGTACAGGTGGGTTTATCAAAGCATGTTTTAATGTTTCGAATGCTTTTTGACACTCATCAGTCCAAATAAATGGTTCATATTTCCTAGTTAATTTATTTAAAGGACAGGTTATTTCTGAAAAATTTTTAACAAACTTCCTATAATAATTACAAAATGCTACGAACCTTTTAACTTCATCTGTATTAGTTGGTACAGGATATTTTTGTAAAATTTCAACTTTAGCTGGGTCGGGTAGAACACCATTTTCTGATACTAAATGCCCTAAATAAAGAATTTCTTTTTTCAAAAAATTGCATTTCTCTGGATTTAATTTTAAATTAATTTTTCTAAGTCTTTCTAAAACATCCGTTAAGTTTTTATTGTGTATATCTAAATTTCTTCCAAAAACTACCAAATCATCTAGATATATAAAACATTTATCGTACGTTAACCCAGACATAGCAACTGGCATGACTCTACTAAAAGCGCTTGGACTTGTTTTGAGTCCCATCGGCAACCTTTTCATCTGATATTGACCCGTATTTGTAGTAAACGCAGTATATTCCCTACTCTTTTTATCTAAAGCTACCTGGTAATAACCTTGATTAAGATCTAAATGTGAGAAATAGATTGAACCAGAAAGTGAATCCAAAATTTCTGTAATATTTGGCAAAGGGAACTTATCATCCACTATGCAATCATTGAGTTTCCGATAGTCAACTACTAGTCGCCATTTTTTATCGCTTTCACTCTTTTTTGGAACCAATAATATCGGACTCGACCATTCACTTTTTGCTTCTTCTATAATATCACTGTCAATCATTTTTTGAATTTGGTTATTTACTTCACTCTTTAAAGAATGAGGCAATCGATACTGCTTTACATAAACAGGACTTGTGGTTGGTTTCAAGGTTATAGTTTGCTCGTAAATGTTTGTAGTTGTTAATTTATCGCCTGGTAAAAAGAAAACATCTGTATACTTAGTACATAAATCCTGAATAGATTTTCGCTCTTCCGAATTTAAATGATTTAATTTTAAAATATTTAACAGAAGTTTTGACCGCTCTAAACTGTTCTTATTAGATTCAAAATTGCATAAATTATAATTTTCAAGAGAAAATATCTCAGGTTGAAACATTGGTAAAAGAACATCGTGTTCATTAGTGTTTAAAATTTTGACAGGTAATCTGTTATTTTTAATTTTTCCTATACATCCCGCTAGAAAAACATTTTCCGCCAATTGCTTGCTATGGATGACGCAATAGTTCAGATTGGGATTATTTACAAGTAAATAGTGAATAGACTTCGCGCCGAAATGTGTAACATTTCAGTGGAATAATCTATGAAGTCGCGAAGTTCTAAATAATATTCCACTCCGTATTTAGATAGAGTGATGATATTTGTGCTCAAGTTGATATTCGATGCATAGTTACACAGAAAGTCTAAACCTAATATTCCATCCGCCTTAAAGGGTATGTTATCAAAAACATAGAACTTGATATTAAAATCTACAAAACATTGGTCATCACGATGAGCCAAACAAGTTTCAATGAACCCTGATGACTGAATCTGACCTGCAATACCATTTATGATAGTCTCATCTCTTATAAGTGTACTATTACTGGGTAATGCATCTCTCTTTATTACAGACAAACTTGCTCCAGTATCTACCAAAAAATAATATTTTCTATTGCCAAAGTAAAGAGCTAAAAATTTTGCTTTGCCCTTTAGTGCCAAAATGTTATGTTTAAGATCGAAAAAACTGCATTTCGTTTAAATTAGAATTTACTGTTTTGTTTCTATCCGATTCATTAGTATAAAACACTCGATGTTGGTAACCACTACCACGAGTTTTATAACTCGAACGATTCTCGTTTGAAACTTGGTAATTTCGTCCACGAGTTGAATTATTATAATGTGAACCTCTACCATTCCCACGAAAAGGATGGAATGGTCTACCACGAGAGTAGCCGAAATTTTCTTTGCCGTAATTATTTGGATAATGGTTAAAGTTATTCGAATTTTGAAGATTATAATAATACTTACCACGTGAGCGCTGATTATATGATCTTCCTGAACCCCTAAAATTATTATTTTCAGGCTTACCTCTACCACGACGGGAAAATTGCATGACATTTTCACCTGATGAAGTCGATGCCGCTGTCAACTCCTCGTCTTTTGCTGCTTGGATTGCATGCTTTAAACTATCGTAATTACGTGCTGCAATGATGGTACTTAACCGGGTATCCCTTAGTGACTAAGGGATACCCGGTTAAGTACCATCATTGCGATCCATCTTAGTCCATCTGCGAACCGTTTAATCGCTAGCTTTTCATTTAGGGGTTTTAATACTGAATAATTTTGATGATTACCATCTGCTTGCGCTATTGTCAGATTGGTAAATAGTTTCTCTAATTCTGTACCATACTGGTCGATCGAATGCCAACCTTGTGTTATGTTTTGTAAACGCGATTGTATGGCAGTAAACGATTTTTTAGGTAAAAGAGTTTCACGTAAATCTCTGACAAAATCGTTAGTAGATGTATAATCATTGGACATACGTAATTTGGCATTTTCGGATAATCTACTTTTCAACACAAATTTTATAAGTAATTTTTTCCCAGCATCTGACAACATTTCTGCATACATTTCTACAGAGTCAATAATGATTTTAATATTATTTTCATTACTGTTCATTACAGGGATCAAACTACACGCCGTCTTTAAGTCGAACTCCATAATTAATTCTTGATTTGAGCTAGTTTCACAATCACTGTCACTATCGCTATCTGGTTTAATATTATAAGTACATAAATTAATTATATGTAAATAACAAGATTTTATGTCATCATTTACTCAATGTAAAGATGTCAAAAGTTCCGATTTTAGACCTTTCTTTGTAGATAAGAATTCTATTAATTTTATACTTTTTTTATAAATAATTTCTGTCTCGGCTAATTTATTTTTTATAACATTACCTTTGTAACGAGACTTTCCTTTTTTAACTAAATATTTCCTTATTAATGTTAGTTCTTCTAAGCATTGCAATAGCTCATTTTCCATTCCTTTGTATGAAAGAATAATAAAATCGTAATAAAATACATACCATTTCGAAAAGTTACCTTGGTAGGGGACACTGGCGTAACATGATAGAGTGTAATGTGATCAACGCAAACTCAAACAAACAAACTCGACTAAAACTACTTAATTAATTATTTTAAAAATTTGAGTACGTAGATCATATTATAGTCTTTAATGTCTATTTTCACATAATATTTAAATTTCAATTGTCTTTTCACGACGCGACGTAGTCCGCACCGATTAAAATGTTATTTTACGCACATAACTAACCGCATATCTCACTTTTTAGTTCACATAACTTATTTCTTACACTTTACACAACACTCAAACACATACGTGCCACATCTAGTTCATTTCAAGGTTTACTTGTTCATCTCCGCGAACAGCTCGAGAGGTCCTGCTGAATGATCTCCGCAAGCTATTTTGTACGATCTGGTCCAGTTTTCCAATTCCAAGACCCAGTTGACATATGGATCTTAATCTCCTCCATAATATGTGTGTTATTGGCACCAGCCGCATTTTTATTCAGAAAAACTGTCTCTTTCTCAATGTTAGAACGACACATTTTAAAATTCTATTATATTATCATTTTTATTTATTTAAATCGTAAAACCAATAGTTCACTTTATTTGGAGCCGTAACACTACACGGGTAACATCGCGTCGCGCGCCCCAAATATGGCAGGCAGGGTCGCCATGAGGGGAAGTTGGGATGTTATTAGAAACAACCGTCCTTAGTCGAGTACAATTTATTACTCATCTTAATTCTAAAAGATACATCTTAAATACTAATCTTAACTACGTCATACTATTACTACACCTCAGAGTAATTATGTATATAAAAGAAGATATTACAACAAGTGTTTATGAGGTCAATATAACGGAAGCTAATTGTTTGGCAGCGAAGGTTGGGAATATGACAATCTTAGGAATATACAGACCCTTTTGCTTTAAAGATGTAAACCCTTTTTTAAATTCACTGGATACCAAAATTACTACAATACGTACTAGAAATATAGTAATAACTGGTGATATAAAGATAGATATATTAAACACCAGCAACAAGACGACCCTTGACTATCTAGATAATATAATCGCCAGTCACGGACTTTCATCAGCCGTATATTTGCCAACTCATGACAAAACATGTCTTGATCACTTTATGTGCAAATTAGGAGGTAAACCGAAAAGTTATATATTTTTGACAGACCTCACAGACCATCTACCTATACTACTGTGCATACCCGGCTGTCCCACAAAAAGACAATCTACGACTGGACCATACATACGAACTAAAATAAATCATGAAGCTATAAGAAAATGCATCGAAAATTTTGACTGGCAAAGTTACCTGACTATTATGGACACAAATGAAGCAGCAAATACATTAACAAATATTCTACAGGAAATAGTCACTAGTAATACAGAAACATTTACACTAACACGAAAAAGAAAGCCGATAAAACCGTGGATTACACCCAGATTACTTAAATCTTTCAAAAAAAGAGACTTCATAAACTTACCAAAAAACATCCAGAAGACTTGACTTTGAAATTAAAATATATAAAGTACAGAAATACATGTAAAGACATAACGAAAAAACTAAAGATATCGTACTACAATAGCAAACTACTAGAACAGAATGGAAACAAAGGTGGAACATGGAATATATTGAAGGATATTTGCAATTTAACATCGAAGAAAAGCTTAGCTAGCGAACTACTTAATTTAACACCTACACCTGTAGAATCACTTAATATAGTCAATAACTACTTCACGACTGTTGGGAGCAACTTGGCAAAGGAAATCCTAAATACATTAAATAAAAATGAAAAACAGTTAATTAAGCAAAATAAACAAGATTCACGACAACTACACTCAATGCCAATGTATCCGACAAATATTACCGAAATTAAGATATTGGCTAAGTTGAAAAGCAACTGTGCTCCAGGACAGGATAACATCCCAGTGCATGTTTTAAAAAATAATCGAGATTTACTCTGCTATCCCATAGAACACCTGTGTAACCTCAGCCTAATGAGTGGCACATTCCCCAGCCGATTTAAAGAAGCTGTAGTCATACCAATCCACAAGAGTGGTGAGAAAGAGGTCCCGTCAAACTACAGACCCATCTCACTGCTTAGTACGCTAAGCAAACTTCTTGAAAAAGTAGTTAATACGCGCCTAACTAAATACCTGGAAAGAGAAAATCTACTTGCAAATAATCAATTTGGCTTCCGAGCTGCAAGATCTACTGAAGATGCAGTGATTTCGTTTACTACTCTACTGTCAAGATACATGGACCAGGGTAAGAAGTGTATAGGAGAGTTCCTTGACCTAAAAAAAGCCTTCGATACGATCTCAATACCGCTTCTCATAGCTAAGTTGGAAGACCTCGGAATACGTGGAACACCACTCGATTGGTTCAAGGACTACCTACGAAATAGAACTCAAAGCGTGAAGGTTGCCGGTGTCATCAGCGAGAGTAGCTATATTACGCATGGGATTCCCCAGGGTAGTACCCTTGGCCCGACTCTATTTTTAGCTTATATCAATAGTTTGTGTAAGCTCAAAATAAGAAACGGTCATGTGTTTGCATTTGCTGATGACACTGCCATCCTATTCCACGGTGCGAATTGGGACGAGGTACGGAAGTCTGCCGATCAGGGAATCCGTGAAGTGGCTAGTGAGTTGAAATCAAACCTACTGACAGTGAATGCGTCAAAAACAAAAGTTGTTTGCTTCAATATAACACGAGCATCACAGCCACCACAGGATTTTGAGCTGAAACTGCATACCTGCATGCCTTGTTATTCATCGGAAAGCAAAAATAGCTCATGTACATGTGAAATCCTGGAACATACATCTGAAATGAAATACCTAGGTATTCGTATTGACCAAAATTTAAACTGGCATTCTCAAATTTCTTCATTAGCAAAAAGAGTGAGAAGGTTAATACCAGTATTTAAAAACTTGCGGGACGTAGTAGACAGAAAAGTTATGTTTAATGTCTACACTGCACTATTCCAATCCTTGCTAACTTATTGCATTCCAGTATGGGGTGGTGCAGCAGCTACTCATATGATAGAAGTGGAAAGAGCGCAAAGGTCTGTTATTAAAGTGATGCTGCGAAAACCACGACAATATTCTACCGCAGAACTATATAAGGAAGACAGACAGCTGCTGACTATACGTCAACTTTTCATCTTGCACTCTATGCTCCGATATCACAACACGTGTCCCAGATTGCAGCAAACGAATCAGAGGCGTACAACTCGTGTTTTCCTACCTAAAACCAAAACAGCCTTTGCTAGGAGACAATTTGACTACTTAGGCCAGGTTTTGTATAGATCCTTCAACAGAAAAGGCAAAATTAATAAGATGAGTAGACATGGACTGAAAAAGTATTTAAAGAAATTATTACCTAAATATAACTACGAGGACACAGAAAAAATTTTAAATACTCACTTAATTCATACATTATCATTATGAATCCATTACAATAGGAAATATGGCACATTTAGGTACACACACTCTCAGTCGCATACACACAGACATAGACGCGCACACACACACACACACACACACACACACACACACACACACACACACACACACACACACACACACACACACACACACACACACACACACACATACACACACGCACAATTACAAACAAACACCACACGCGCACACACACACACAAGCAGAGCATAGCATGCAATATTTTTATTTTATTATTTTTTTTTTTTGTTTCATCATTTTCTTAAACTATGTATAATTTCATTCAATGTAGGAATATCTATCTACTTCTACACATTGTTTTATGTGCACCAGTGAAATCATAATAAAAATCAATGTTTGGGAATGGCACTGGCCCCTAAGATACGGGCTTTCCTAGTTTAGGGGTCAGGATTCCAATGTTATGCACTGTACTGAGTTTTTCAAATAAAGATTTCTTATTATTCTTATCATTATTACTCTTGAGTGCGATCTCACCCGATGGTTGACGATGCAGTCTAAGATGCTAGCGGGCTAACTTGGTTTGCCAGTGTAAGTTAAACCCAACAACCCTATTAGGTTTCGAAACGCTAAATCGCTTGGTAGTTTTCTTTGACGGTAGGATTACCACCCTAGTTACCACTAGGCTTCCCACCAGAGCGGACAAGAGAAATTATGCCAGTAGACCCCGCTGGGAATGGAACCCGAGTCCTTTGAGGTAGTTAGCATTCTAAAGTCATGGTAGAAACAGAGGAGTATGGGTTAAATTAAATACCCCTTCCATTTGAAACTAACTTTAGCACACTACCATCTTAGACTCCAGCCTCACTTACTATCACGTAAGATCGCAGTCAACAGCTAACTTGACTTCGAATAAAAAACATTGCGCCAAATATAGACCCCTCATAATAGCAACTACTTAAACTCAAAATAATATCAATTTCATAAATAAGCATATTGTAAGTTAAGACCCATTATCTCGTAAACGACCTCTTTGAAACTCCTCAAGAACCTCGTTTAAACTTAGTGTGAATAAATTGTAGTCCAAAGAGTTTATGTTCTCGTAGTTGAACAAACTCCTAACTTCCTACCTTTGCTTAAAGACAGTACTCAAGCGTAAGCTCAAGTTGCCTTTGATATCAGCTATACGTACTCGTATGTGTTTATGAACAATGTCGATTTTAATCTCATAAGGGAAAATGGGACAAGAATGGTCATTTCAATATCAGACGTCGTTGCTTTTGATATTGAGACCGATCGGAACAGCTTCTATTTGGATGGAAATTAAAATTATATTGTATTCGTCTTCTACGTAGGTAGGTACTGCTTATGTAAATAATCGTAATATTATTGTGATATGTTGAGTAACAACCAAGAACTTTTTAAGAAGGTATATAGTGTCGAAGTTAGTTAGTCAGTCAAAAATAACAAAAATTCTAATGTGTGAGTGTCGATTACAAATATATTTTATTATTACGTACCTAACTAATTTTCAAATGCTCAGAAATAATAGCATATTAAATTATTATTTATTTACAGTGTGTTCCTTTGTAACAACGATTTGGTTTTGAGGCGGATAAATACTAATTATTAAGTTATCCAAAGAAATTATTAAGAGCTTCAGTAACCTAACGGTCAAAGGTGAGGCACTATTGTTGTACCCACTCCTAACATAAGCTTTCCGCTTATTTGGAGGGGAGAGGAGATTATTACTAAAATGCAGCTTGGCTAATATTCTTACAAAACTTAAAGAAAAAAATATATTTATTACCCTTCTAGCATCCGTTTTTCCAACTAACTATATCTCGGGTACCCTTGAATGAAGAATGAATAGGAATTTTCTGGGCAAGCAAACTGGAGCGCATTTTAAGCTACCACTTACCATCAGGTGTAATCACAATAATAAGCTACATTATAAAAAAATATTTACGTTCCTTAAAAGGTACGAAACCCTCGTCCACCCACCCGACTCACACTTGGCTGGTTTTATTTTATTCGCATGTTAATGTGCTTATTTATAAGTCATGCTTTCTACTTAGAGGACATTTTATCAAAATTACTTTTGAAAGGAAAAACAACTTCAATTTTTTTGTTGAAAAAATATTATGAATGTCTACGGAAAATCTCTTGCAGTGGGTAATATTATAAACGAAAAACACAATGCTAAATGCGGACAAAGGCTTTGCGGCAGTTTGCGCGCTGCGACAATTATGTTTCATTCCAAGTGGTTAAAGAAACCCCGCTTTATTAATACCCTTTTGCTGGTATTGTCGGTATAACAATAATATATTGTGATGTTCAGAATACTTAGGGTTGTTGAATTATAATAAAATGTTTGTTTACTTATCGTCATCGTCTCAATTCCTCCCCAAGCCAGTACTGGGTAATTCTAAGTGGGCATGGGTCTCCTCTAAAATGATAAGAGTTTAGCTAAAGTCCACCAGGCTGCTATGTGTGGATTGGCAGACTTCTATGGGCAACCAACGCTGCACCTCACGGTGCGGGGTCGCAATTCCAGCACCTGCAGCCACACCCATCGCACCAACATTTATTCTCTACAAATAACTAATTACAAGCCTTAATAAGCTGACATAGTACGTCCCTCAGTCATGAGAAAATGACCCAGAAGAAAAAACATTAGATATCATGAAAAGGCTCTGCACATGTAGAATAAGTTCTTTCTCCAAATCTTTAAACTAAAACAATACAAGAGACTTGAGCCCCTAGAATACTAGGTTTCAGTGGAAGTCGTTAAAACATTTCGATGTTAAAGTGTCACCAACACTCCGAGAATCTCATTAAAGTTCAACGACAGTAACCGTCAAGTGTTGAAATGTTCACGTAAGATGGTGTTCTGAACTTTCACGTAAGAATTTACTACTTAAATAAATCGTGCTTCGTATATGGCTTCGCTGGAGTTTAAAATTTAAAGAGTAAGTAAAATGTACCTACTAATGTAAATGTAACACTATTTCATGAAGATATACTACTGTATATCAACTACATATACAGTCAACTAGAAATATTATTTAAAGTATAGTAGTATAAAGTAACTGCAGACTTACTAAAGACGTATAGTACAGTAAGTACCTAAAAGAACGCGGAAACACTATTAATTTTTTTAATGGAAATAAATAATAATTACTTACCTATTTGCCATTAATACACAATAAATTATTAATATACAATAATAAATTATTTGATTGTTATAATATTATAATGTGATGGCGGTTAACAAAATATACTGTCCGTCGGTAGAGGCCATAACATTCATATAAACTTATTATGTAATAAGTAATGCAAATAATATGATATACGCATAACGATTATTATAATTAAACTAGCCGATGCCCGCGACGTCGTCCGCGTGGATATAGTTTTAAAAATCCATCGGGAACTCTTTGATTTTCCGGGATAAAAAGTATGTCACTCTCCAGGTCCTCAACTATACCCATGCAAAAAATCACGTCGATCCGTAGCCCTGTTGCGGCGTGATTGAAGGACAAACCAACAAACAAACACACTTTCGCATATATTCGTAAGGATTAAGTAAAATTATTTATTAGTCAATTATAAAAATTCTAAGTAGTTGATATTTTTACGGTTATAGGTTAAAATATGTTTATAGTAATCCATCAATCTATACTTATAATAAAACTGTAACTAGACGATTTCTATTTAATTTGTCTGTCTTTCCGTTTCCTTTCCGTCTGTCTATCATTCCACGCATCACGCGAAATCTTCTGAAAGGATTTGAATGAAATTTGGTATCTGATACTCCGGGTCAACGTACAGGATAGTTTTTATCCTGATAAACAATATGGTTCCACCGGGATAGGGGATGAAAGTTTTTATCGATTTTACTTCATAACTCCGTCTTTGAGCCGATTATGATAATTCTTTTTTTTACCTTTTCTTTGAAACAATATTGATACAATTTTATTTTTTTTGGATGCTTAATAACTAAATCTATTGTTCTTTATGATTTTTCCGCGGTAAATATTTTTACAGTTTATTCAGCCGAAGAGGATAATAATTATTGTATTTTTATGCTGCATGAAGAAATTCATTCGGCGTTTCAGACTGTCACGACTGTCGAGAAATATGGACAGTATAAAAAACCGGCCAAGTGCGAGTCGGACTCGTGCACCGAGGGTTCCATACTCTAGAAGTAAAAGTAAAACGATAATATTATATTAATTTGCTTAATTATCGTTAACTTTGTTTATAGAGGTTTATTGTTAATATAAAAAAAAACTGTGCTAGTTACAGCGTTGGTTTTATTTTCCTGTAAAATATACGTAAACCTCTATTGACCATAATTATTCCTGATTTTTCGATTGGTAAACTTCGGAGATAAGGGGAGGGGGAACGGTATTTTTTTATACATTTTGCCCGATTAATCAAAAACTATGACATATAAAAATAAATAAAAAACTGATTTAGAATGTACAGGTAAAGGCCTTTCATATGATACTCCACTCGGTATAGTTATCTTACTTTGAAATTTCAAACCCCCCGATTTTCCCACTTTTTTAATTAAACTAAAATAATTTTCGCGTTGGTTTTATTTTTCCTATAAAATATACGTAAACCTCTATTGACCATAATTATTTCAGATTTTATTGGTAAACTTCGGAGATGAGGGGGGGGAACGGTATTTTTTTCGACATTTTGCCCGATTAATCAAAAACTATTATATTTGAAAATAAATAAAAATCTGTTTTAGAATGTACAGGTAAAGGCCTTTCATATGATACCCCATTTGTTATAGTTATCTATCTTAATTTGAAATTTCCAACTCCAGATTTTCCCCCTTTTTTAATTAAACTAAAAATATTTTTTGATATTTTTTAATTCCAATGATGTTGGGCCACCTATTATACACAACTAGTCCAAATTTCATGTCTATAGCTTTAATAATTTCTAAAATAATCGACTGTGTTAGACGGACGGACGGACGGAGAAAGTCTCACCATAAGGGTTCCATTTTTACCATTTTGGTACGGAACCCTAAAAATTCCTGGTATCGTTATTCTCGAGAAATCGAATGGTCTGGTGAAATCTGGTCTAAATAGCCATATTAATTTCTATTTCAATAATAGGCAACCAATAGACATGTATAAAACCTAAGTTGTATTATAACAAAAGTATCATGTTACACCCGGCATCAATTAAGTTACATCGAGCTTTGGAAAGGAATAATCGACGGGATTCGGATTTCAAACCATTTTCAAACAAGAGATAAACGTCTCATAAGTGACACAAACTACGCTCTAACGATCTGAGGTTTTGCCATTGTCTCTTTCTGGGTATCAATGCGTATTATTTGTTACCGGATTCTGTACATCTTAAACGCAGACAAAACGCAAGATTTTATCAAAATACCTACTTTAAATATTGTTCGATTAACAGTTAGATCTAAATCACATAACAGTATATTTTAATGATCTAATTATAAAGTTTCCCTTTTGTTACTGGGTATTAAACTATTAAGTTACCAGTTTAATGAGCTGTAAACTCAAATCAATGAGGAAATGGTAATAAATTGATGTCGATAACAACTGAAATCAGCAATAGTGTTAATACAATGAGCATAAAATCCCCTGCGAATCAGAAACTAAAGACAATAAGAACGAACTGGTTTGAAGTTATAGGCGAATCTACCTATGGAGCACTACACTGAGTCCACACAAAGCATGCAGCCTCGTGAGGCAACTCGGGCTGTGGAAAGGCAAGAGCATTTTTTGTCTCAGTTAAGCCAAAATTAGTGAGTCAATAAATAAAAAATTAAGTGGCACTCGGGGACTGCCGCGGTAAAGCTATTGCATAGCATTTTTTATCAACTTACTTAACTTAAGTTACTTAACTTACTTACTTAACTTTATGCAATTATAATATTTATGCAATATTTTTTTGCATAATAAAAATTATGCAAAAAATAATTAAAAAACAAACAAACAAGAAAAGCGCACTGTCACTACTTCGCGAGTGAGATTCGAACCTGCGACATCATACACCATACGGTAAAGAAAGCGGCCACTCGCCCACTGCGCCGAACAGAGCTACTTGTGGTCCTCTAAAATGTTGAACGCTTACTGAACGCCGGTGTTAGGTTTATTATCGTTACGGAATTTCTTGATTCGGTCGCCGCGCTCAAACTAAAACTAACGCCCGCGATATAAGCTATGCAATAGCTTAATAATCGAACAGAGAAAAAGCTTCATACAACCGTTGCTGTGATAGGCAGACTATAGTGCACTATTACAAATAACAGCTTTCGGAGGTCTAGTGGTTAACGTCTTCGACTGCGAATGACGAAGTCTTGGGTTCGGTTCCCTGGTCAGGCCAAAAAATTTTTTTGGGTATTTTGTCAGAAATTGTCAGTATAAGCCTGAAGTTAGGGAATTGGTAGTGCAGCACTACCTTATCTCGGAGATCGGAGAGCCCTTAGTTCCTCCGCTTGATCTCTAGGATTGTGTCGGATTTCCATCCCTTTGAACTATGAGAGAGAGATGGAATAGAGAGTACACCTGTGTTTACGAATACACTTATACCTACTATAATATCTCCCGTACAGATGGCTAATCTCTATGGATATGTATGATACGTATGCACATAGCCTTGTCCAGTAGACAGGTCATTTTAAAGTAAAGAGTTTATTTTTAAGTTAAGTATCTATGTTTTTATATTTTAGTAGATAATAATTGGTATATTTATAACCGGAATTAAAAGATAATAACAGTAAATGAATAATATTTTTAGGAAACTAATCACTACTGAGAATTTTTCCTAGAATAATATTTTTAGGTACCATAGCGACAGTTGTCTCTATTGAATACCTACATTAGGAACCAAGCAAATAGCCAAGCTCAGAAATGAAGAACTTAGGCGGATTTCGAGCATACGATCTTGTCAGCACTCAGGGGCACGTGTTGCTAGATATATATCAAACTACCTAACCATGCCGACTAAAGTCTTGTATTATGCAAACAACACCATGTAGCGCGTGGATTTATGAGCAAAGTTGGTTGAAGATAGCGCACCCAAGGGAAAACGGTTCACTATTACACCATATATTCATATTTGGGTTTACACGGAGCACTTCACGGTGTCCCGTGAGAAAAACGCGTGAGTGACTCTCTTTACCACTATGAATACTTTTATTACCTATTCATACTTTATGAAGTAATTAAATAAGCGACCAGAGTAAACTTTTTATTCAATTAAAATATGTACGTCATCATAATTATAATTTCAGCTCTGTACACTTTATATAGCATAATAATTATAAACATAATTTCGCTACACTAAAAAGTTCAAATAATAATCGCATAGCGTGCATAAAAGAATTTTTATTAAAATAAAAAATATTCATTATAATAATTAATTACATATGATTTCGGCTTTACTATAGTTTAGTGCTTAGTTATTTAAATTTAAAAAAATCAAAATTAGTTATTTCACTTGTGGCTCTTATGACACGTCATGACTCTACCACCGGTTCAGAAAGTGGATTCTGCTGAGAAGAGCCGGCAAGAAACTCGGCAGTTGCTCTTTTCAAAATAATCATATTACAATATTATAATGTAGCTATTACATTGTAATAAATTTTTAACACTATCTTGTGGGCAGCTGGATGTCAAGCCAATTTAACCCATGCGCAACTTTGTTAGAATAGAATATAATATTTCCACAATGCAATAAGGGGAAGTTCCAAAAAAAAACGTACCTACACTAGCGGCACGCTATGATGGCCGGTTTGACGTTTGTCCGCTCATGAAGTTCCGTATTAATTGATAACGACTTTGAAGGAAATAATTGTATTACTTTATTGACGATAGTGATGTGCAGAGATTCATAAATTTTATCGAATGTAGTTTTAGGTTTAGGACTCAAAATTTATTTATTAAATTGATTTCTAAAATGTATACAAGTGTAGAAAAATCAGTTTGCACCATTTAAGGGGTGACTGTACTTGTGAATATGAACAATTTTCACTATGTGGACAAACCTCTGAAATCGCAAAAAAATATCAGCTGTTTCATACAAAAGGTAAAATTTTTATTTTTATATGATATATACCACAACTCGGCATTTGGTTTTCTAAATTGAAAATTTTTAAAAATGGAATCTAATACGATCGTCACATAGGATCGCTGGCTAGCACAACTACTACCTCCGGCAAACTCGCGTCAATGCTCAATGCAAAACAAAGCAGTTTCGAATTGACGTTGCTTCGAAAAGTATAATTGTTAAATTAATAAGGGAAGATTATGAAAGAGATGTGAAAATAGATAATATTATAGAAAACGAACATATAATTATTAATGTAGGTGATGATAGCAGTGACGACAGTGAAAATAGTAGTATGGACGAATCTGATTAATTATGGCCTTTTGTGGCACCTTTTTTGGTATCTTTTGTATTCATATGTTTCTTGTGTGCATATAAAGTATGTATATTCATTTTCATTCAAATATTCAGTTCGTTCAAATAAATTAAATAAACATATACATTTTTGTTTTATTAAACCTATTTAATCAGGTACAAAAACAAAACTTAATTGTTTTTTGTTCGAGAATAAATTGACATTCCACATCACTATTGTAATGTGTCAAACCGGCCATCATAGCGTGCCGCTACACTAGCGGCACGCTATGATGGCCGGTTTGACGTTTGTCCGCTCATGAAGTTCCGTATTAATTGATAACGACTTTGAAGGAAATAATTGTATTACTTTATTGACGATAGTGATGTGCAGAGATTCATAAATTTTATCCAATGTAGTTTTAGGTTTAGGACTCAAAATTTATTTATTAAATTGATTTCTAAAATGTATACAAGTGTAGAAAAATCAGTTTGCACCATTTAAGGGGTGACTGTACTTGTGAATATGAACAATTTTCACTATGTGGACAAACCTCTGAAATCGCAAAAAAATATCAGCTGTTTCATACAAAAGGTAAAATTTTTATTTTTATATGATATATACCACAACTCGGCATTTGGTTTTCTAAATTGAAAATTTTTAAAAACCTTTTTTGGTATCTTTTGTATTCATATGTTTCTTGTGTGCATATAAAGTATGTATATTCATTTTCATTCAAATATTCAGTTCGTTCAAATAAATTAAATAAACATATACATTTTTGTTTTATTAAACCTATTTAATCAGGTACAAAAACAAAACTTAATTGTTTTTTGTTCGAGAATAAATTGACATTCCACATCACTATTGTAATGTGTCAAACCGGCCATCATAGCGTGCCGCTAGTGTACTACAATTCAATTCATGTTAAGACGGGCAGACAGAAAGTAGCATTCCTGCAGGCGTCGGGATAACTAAATAAATAATATTTTTTTAAAACGTCATATCTAAATGCTAGTGACAAACCACGGACAAAGAACCGAAGAGATGTAGCTAGGTAAATAATAAAAACCAGCCAAGTGCGTGTCGGGCCACGCGCAGTGTAGGGTTCCGTAGTTTTAAGTCGCAAATATTATTGCTGACCTAGGATAGTGCTTTTATTTTATTTATGAATATTGAATATATTTTGAGTTCCATGGTTTAAATACTATAATATACTACAAAATATGGAACTTACACTACGTGTAATACCTAGCTTAGAAAAAACAGATATAACTCCTTAACTAATGAACCCTTCTTAGCCGTGATAGTTTTCCTTTAATATTCATTATATATACTACTGCTGTGAATTTTTTCATTTATCTTTTATACAACCATTTAGCTGGCAGAGGGGGGGGGGGACACTTGACTCTAATAAAATTTAGCACTTCAAAATATCATATTTCACAAACAGATCCCTGAATTGAAAAATGGTGTTCCCACACCCACAATATTTTTGAAAGACCTATTCAACGACTCCCCACACTATGGGATAGACGAGAAAAAAAAATTTCATCCCCACTTTACATGTACCTCCCGTACATGTAAAGTGGGGATGAAATTTTTTTTTGGTAGGTACACTAAAAAAATTATTTTTCACAATTTTATTTCACCAATTTGTGGGCGTGATTAATATTAATACCCTTGTCAAGTTTACTACGGAACCCTAAAAAAGAAGCAATCGAAAAGTAAAATGGCCATTTTGAAAAAAATGTTCATATTGCTCATAATTATACGCTATTGTTTTTTGTTGTTTGCTGTTGTGTTTGTTGTTTGTAAAATAAATATGTATAATGTTATTTTTTTGTGAGGGCGTATAGTAAAATCAGGGTCATAGTAATTCTATACTACAAGATGCCATTAATCCTTTAGCTTTTCTATAATAAAAAACAATGACATATCAATTTTATAACCGCCAACTTCTCCAAACATTTGCAAATTAAACCAAAATTAATAGAATAAGTTCTAAATAAAAATTTCCACCATTTTCAAATTAATTAAGTTTCTAAACGCCACTGTTGGTGGGAGAACTTAATTTGCAAATAAAGCAGGTGAAAATTTGATAAACGACCACCATTTAGGCAAATTCCGTTTGTAGGAAAATTCATTGTCACGCTTCTGTGGCTGTGCTTTCAGAGAAATGCTTCGGTAGAAAGTTAGTCATGTATATTAATTTCACCTTTTATGTACCCACTAAATTGCACGAGATACGTACTTCTAATATTACAGCTATATACTATATATATAGCTAAAATTGTGGGCTTACTAAAGTTCCTTATTTTACACTCAGCTCTCTTGTCTTAAATATCCCCGACAGAACCTTGACAGGATAATAGCGTTGTGGATACTTCTGAATCCACAGCATTTAGTCATGTTACTCTTTTCACTGGATATAATTTTATAGTAGAAAGTAGTTAATTTAATTTTACAGTAGAAGTTAGGTTTTAAGTATTTGTTTAGGTTTGTAAGATTTGTCCTGTTCTGGACGTGAGAGAAACACCAACTTCACATTCTCATACTTTATTTAATTGCAATATTGCCCATCTGGCTTAAGTACTTTCACCGCGCCTAGCGTCCACTCAACTCACAGTAAGACTGCCCGTTTCGACGAGGTACACTGGTATTTATAATATGTTGACAGGTCACGTGGTTAAGGTATATTGACACTGTATATTGCCTATCATGACAGTAGTATAATGACATACTCATATTAGCAACTATTTATCGAATGTTGACGGAAATGGACGACTAAAATGCAGTATTGTTTTTATAAAATACACTTAAAATCACATTCTACCCCCACAAATACAACGTAACCTTACATTCGACCATCCTGACATCGTGTATGGCCTTAGGTGGATGTGTAAAACGAAATGTACAAAACCCCATCAAATGAGTTAATTTAAAAACTTAATCTTTCTAAAGTACGGATTTTGATTTCAACTCTAGTTTACAACCGAACTACATTGTTGCGTTAGTACGGTTTATCAAAATCTATTTTACTTTAATGAACTAAAATAATAATCTCAAAAAAGTTTTTTTTTGTGTGTGTTGAGTGTACGCTTGCTTTTTCGTTTGACTCTACCACTGGTTCGGAATGCCTTTCCTACCGAGAAGAACCAGCAAGAAACTCGGCGGTTGCTCTTTTCAAAACATCAATACAAGTTTACATGACAATAAAATATAAATACTATGCTATGCATGCAGTGCTTCCACAATGAGGGGAAGTTCTAAAGATGAATATCTACTAACAATGCAATAAATCTTAAGATGAGCAGACACAAAGCTAATTCAGCTAATCAATTCTCAGATCAATTCTCATAGACTTTTCTATTCTACAAATAAATCAATCAATTTACTAGTTACAATTCCTAGTTACACTAAAATAACGTCTCTTAATTACGACTTAATCGATCAATTCTTATTTATAGTCCCTAATAGTCGTTAACTACACTGCTTGAACCCTAAAGTAAAGTCCCTAATACTGATGAATAAGTAAATAAAGCTATATCATCTACGCCATGGCAGCACGCTCACTCCAATGGTCGCAGACTAATAGCTTCATAAACTCTTTATCTGTATCATTTACGCCATGGCAGCACGCTCACTCCAATGGTCGCAAACTAACAGCCTCATCAACTCTATAGCTATGTCATCTACGCCATGGCAGCACGCTCACTCCAATGGTCGCAAACTAACAGCCTCATCAACTCTATAGCTATATCATCTACGCCATGGCAGCACGCTCACTCCAATGGTCGCAAACTAATAGCCTCATAAACTCTTTATCTGTATCATCTACGCCATGGCAGCACGCTCACTCCAATGGTCGCAAACTAACAGCCTCATCAACTCTATAGCTATATCGTCTACGCCATGGCAGCACTCTCACTCCAATGGTCGCAAACTAATAGCCTCAAACTCTTTATCTGTATCATCTACGCCATGGCAGCACGCTCACTCCAATGGTCGCAAACTAACAGCCTCATCAACTCTATAGCTATATCGTCTACGCTATGGCAGCACGCTCACTCCAATGGTCGCAAACTAACGGTTATGGTTAGGTTTATATATTTTTCTGTATAATAATGTGTTAGACCAATGAATTACGTTATTTTATTCTATAAAATTCTATTAAGCATAGACCACTTCCTTTATAAGATACCTATTAGTACTGTTTTATGAACAAAAATGTTTTAAAAATAGATCATGAGGTAAGTTTTTCTAGTGAAAGGGAGGAGTTAAAGATTTATAAAGCTTTTAAGGGCTACTGTTTTAAATGACATAGCAAAATGTAGATGGAGGGGAAAGGTGCAAAGATTAGAGATAGCATCAGTGCGTAGTGTGTTTTTAGAGGCGGCTGCATACGGGTACTGCGATGGTATTCAGTTTTGTATAAAAACGGGGCTTTGCTATTCATATTCCGCTGTGTAGACTTTCAAAGAATTTTATCTCTACCATCGTGCATAGATGGGTAACTACTTGAAAATAACGACTCTAGGAAATTATAGTTGTATTTTACGTTCTTACTTAAATTATTATGTAGCTATTATAAGAACTCAAAATCAACTCGGATTGTATTCAGCTTTTAATCCAGTATCTCTAAAAATACAATACCAACAACATCAGCTAATAGTCTTCACGTTGATTCTATTATTTAATATTCCGCATCTAACATCACTTCTCCCTTCAACACCATCAGCAAAGCCAATAAAAACCCATCCGTGATCATCAGCCGTTTTCCATTAGCCCCGTCTTTTCATCTGTCATTCTTCATATTTAGGGTTCCGTAGTAAACAAGGAACCCTTATAGTTTCGCCATGTCCGTCCGTCTGTCTGTCTGTCTGTCTGTCTGTCTGTTCGCGGTTTAGCTCAGAAACTATTGGTACTAGAAATCTGTAATTTGGCAAGGGTATAAATATCAATCACGCCGACAAAGTGGTGAAATAAAATTGTGAAAAATAATTTTTTTTAGGGTACCTCCACTACATGTAAAGTGGGGATGATTTTTTTTTTCTCGTCTATTCCATAGTGTGGGGTGTCGTTGAATAGGTCTTTCAAAAATATTGTGGGTGTGGGAACACCATTTTTCAATTCAAGGATTCGTTTGTGAAATATGATATTTTAAAGTGCTAAATTTTATTAGAGTCAAGTGTCCCCCCCCTCTGCCAGCTAAATGGTTGTATAAAGAATACAAAAAAATTCACAGCAGTAGTATATATAATGAATTTTAAAGGAAAACTATCACGGCTAAGTAGGGTTCATTAGTTAAAGAGTTATATTATCTGTTTTTTCTAAGTTAGGTATTACACGTAGTGTAAGTTGCATATTTTGTAATATATTATAGTATTTAAACCATGGAACTCAAAATGTATTCAATATTCATAAATAAAATAAAAGCACTATCCTAGGTCGGCAATAATATTTGAGATTATATTAATTTTTAGTGTAGGGTTCCGTAGTTGAAAGCAACTACGGAACCCTACACTGCACGTGGCCTGACACGTACTTGGCCGATTTTTTCTTATTATTCCTTATTTCAAAAACCACTTGACTTCTCAGTACAACCTCCTTTTTCACATAATATCTATTTATTTTTAAATTATACTTTCAGTAAATGCAATGTCGCTAACACTATGTATACTGGTATATATAAATAATAAAATTTAAGATACTTACTTTATTTATTTCTGATAAGAAGCGAACCAAAAAATCCTAAATTGATTTCAGAAAATAGAAAATTGGACGTAGGTAACACCCGTCATATTGATTTTGTGCGTATAAAATGTAGCCTATGACACACGAACCTGTATTTCGTGTGTCATAGGTAACGACAGTAAGATAGACAGGGGGGGTAAGGGAGCGCACCTTCATCTAGCGCTCCAACAGTCAACCTCACCTGCCCGCGGTGCCCCCTGCTGGTTTACTGAGAGGCTATGGCGACCGACAGATGGCGGTATAACCATCTCATACTAGCTAGACTGAACAAATGGCACAGGCCGGTGTCGGGCAGCAGCGACATCGGCGCGATCAGTCTAGCCCTGCGATGACCAACACGCCTGCCCAGCGTGGTCATTATGGGCAAAACCCTATATGGAAACTGTCACAAGGCCAAGGCCCCTAGTTCCCGGCGGCCTCGCTGTGCCTGACCCTGGCAGCGGTCACGGTAATGGCGGGGCAGGGGGTGCTAAGAATCTCCGGATGAGATTCCGCTGCCAACCCCGACGACTGGACCTGGCGACATATAACGCACGCACGTTGAGGACTGACGAGAAGATCATCGAGCTGGAAGAAGCAGTGAGCAAGTTGCGCTGGAATGTTATAGGATTGTCTGAAGTCCGAAGAGAGGGGGAGGACTCGATAATCCTCAATTCCGGCAACTTGTTCTACTACCGGGAGGGCGATCAACAGTCCCAGGGTGGTGTCGGGTTCATCGTCCACAAGTCCCTCGTCAACAACATCGTCGAAGTCAAAAGTGTGTCGAGTAGGGTAGCGTACCTTATACTCAGAATCACCAATCGGTATTCGTTGAAGGTTATACAGGTTTACGCACCGACTTCGGCACATCATGACGAGGAGATGGAGGCGCTGTATGAGGATATATCAAAAGCCATACACGCCTCTATCACTCACTACAATGTTGTGATGGGGGATTTCAACGCGAGGCTGGGTGAACGAAGCGGTGCAGAAACGAGGGTTGGGCGATTTGGTTATGGGCGAAGGAACCAGAGGGGTCAAATGCTGGCCGACTTCATGGAGAAGGAGGGCCTCTTTATGATGAACTCCTTCTTCAGGAAGCGGCCACACAGAAAATGGACTTGGATGAGCCCCGATGGTTCTACGAGAAGTGAGATTGACTTCATTATGTCGACCAAGCGCCATATATTCAATGATGTCTCTGTGATCAACAGGGTGAAAACCGGGAGCGATCACCGTATGGTAAGAGGCACATTGAATATTAATGTGAAGCTGGAAAGGGCTAGACTGGTGAAGTCAACTCTCCGACCCTCTCGTGCTCATATCCAAAACCCCGAAAACTTCCAACTCGAACTGCAGAACCGATTCGATTGCCTAGCAGACTGTGTTTCTGTGGACGATCTAAACAACAGGTTCGTGGAAAATGTCCATACTGTGGGGTCTAAGTTCTTTAAGACCCATCGCAGGAAAAGAACTGAAAAGTTCTCTGACCATACTCTCAAGCTCATGGAGGAGAGACAAGAGATGAGGCTACAGTCATCGGTAGACGCGGCTGCGTACCGGCGGATTAATAGGCAGATCTCTAAGGCACAAACTCGCGACCTTCGGGTCTTTAATACCAAGTGTATTAAAGATACCATCGAGCGGAACAAATGCTCAAAAGTGTTCGCGAGAGATCTGTCTATCGGACAGAGCCAGCTGACGCGGCTTAAAACTGATGACGGTCGTCTCGTCTCTTCTCGACCTGAGATTTTGGGAGAGGTCGAGAAGTTCTATGGGCAGTTATATACCACGACACAAAAACCTGTTGAGGATTTGGCCAAAGATCCCAGAGCCAAACTGACCCGACACTATACCGAAGATATCCCGGACGTCAGCCTATACGAGATTAGAATGGCTCTTAAACAGCTTAAGAACAACAAGGCGCCAGGTGATGACGGAATCACTGCGGAACTCCTGAAAGCGGGTGGATAACCGGTACTTAAGATCTTTCAGCGATTGTTCAATTCCGTCATTTACGAGGGTATAACGCCGGAAGCATGGCACAGGAGCGTGGTGGTCCTGTTCTTCAAAAAGGGTGATAATACCTTGCTGAAGAATTATAGACCCATCTCGCTGCTGAGTCATGTTTACAAGTTGTTCTCGAGAGTCATTACGAATCGTCTCGCTCGTAGGTTTGACGACTTCCAGCCTCCCGAACAAGCCGGATTCCGAAAGGGCTTTGGTACCATAGATCACATTCATACGCTGCGGCAGGTTATACAGAAGACGGAAGAGTATAACCGGCCACTTTGCTTAGCGTTTGTGGACTATGAGAAAGCCTTTGATTCGGTGGAAACTTGGGCTGTATTGAGGTCGCTGCAGAGATGCCGGATTGACTACCGGTATATCCAAGTGTTGAAGTGCTTGTACGAAAACGCCACTATGTCAGTACGTATACAGGACCAGACTACGAGACCGATCCACTTGCAGCGTGGAGTGCGACAGGGAGATGTTATCTCCCCGAAGCTATTTACCGCTGCGTTGGAGGACGTCTTTAAGCTTCTGGATTGGAACGGACTTGGCATCAACATAAACGGCGAGTACATCACTCACCTGCGATTTGCCGATGACATAGTAGTCATGGCAGAGACTATGAGAGATCTCAATACAATGCTCAATGATCTCAGCAGGGTTTCTCAACAGGTGGGCCTGAAAATGAACATGAGCAAGACGAAAATAATGTCCAATGCTCATGCTCCGCTCCACCCAGTAATCGTTGAGAACTCTGCGCTCGAAATTGTAGACGAGTATATATACCTGGGACATACAGTCCAGCTAGGTAGGTCCAATTTCGAGAAAGAGATTAACCGCCGAATCCAACTCGGCTGGGCAGCGTTCGGGAAGCTCCGAGATGTCTTCTCGTCCAAAATCCCTCAGTGCCTGAAGACTCAAGTCTTTGAACAGTGCGTGTTGCCAGTGATGACTTACGGATCCGAGACATGGTCGCTAACTATGGGCCTCATAAGAAGGCTCAGGGTCACCCAGCGAGCGATGGAGAGAGCAATGCTCGGTATATCTCTGCGAGATCAAATCAGAAATGAGGAGATTCGTAGGAGAACCAAAGTCACCGACATAGCTCAGCGTGTCGCGAAACTGAAGTGGAAATGGGCGGGGCACATAGTTCGAAGAACTGATGGTCGTTGGGGTCCCAAGGTGTTGGAGTGGCGACCCCGCACCGGGAAACGCAGTGTTGGCAGACCCCCCACCAGGTGGACCGACGACATCAAACGAGTCGCAGGGAGCCGCTGGATTCAAGCGGCGCAAGACCGAAGCCTGTGGAAGTCCATGCAGGAGACCTTTGTCCAGCAGTGGACGTCTATAGGTTGATAAAGAAGAAGAAGAAGAAGAAGGTAACGACATACATACATCATAATATGTAGTATGTTACTGTTACGTTACTGTGCTCCTGCGTTCCTTCTACACCTAGAGGGGTGACGACGTTCAGCGCGAACAGCGCGCTTTGCAATACAGATTTTTCCTAGTTTGGCGGAGGATTTTATTTTTCCTTGACCTTTTGATAGTTTTATTTACTTTCTTTTAACACATAATATTATTAAAGTAATTATCTTTTAAATAAACAAAGGAAATCAAAGTGTCTCAGTGCGAGCGCAGTAACTGCTGCCACAAAGCCCGTGTCCACATTTTAGGCACCTCTCACACCTCCGCTGCGAAACTTCAGTTGCGAAACCGCTGTAGGAATTCCGCTGCGATAAAGTGTAGTTGTGTAGTTGCGGAACGGGCGTCGGAACCTGCTAGTCATCAGTCAGCCATCGGAGCGAAATGTCGTCGTTATCAGAGTCAGAGGAGGAGGAAATATTATTGTGGACTTTAACTTTGAAAAGGCGTAAATCTCGTAGAATTTGGGTGCACGAGATTAATGAAAAAAGGAAGAAATTAGGAGAAAACCTATTATGTAAAGAACTAGAGTCACATGAAGATCGTTTTTATACATATTTTAGAATGAGCCCAGGGAGTTTTGAAGATCTACATAATCTTTTGAAGCCACATATTACTAAACAAAATACAAGGTTTAGGGAAGCTATTTCTAGCAGAGAAAGATTAGCCTTAACTTTGAGGTAAGTAAATTATTTATTTATTTATTAATCATTAATACAAAAAAAATATTCGGCATGTTACTAACTCTACGATAAGTGAAACATGTTGATTTGTTCATGATCATTTTGATTTGAGGTTGTTAAATCAGTAGGTATAGCCGTATTGCCCTCTTGTGGAAGAATATAATAATTAGCATTGTCAGTAACTGTTGCGTCACTGATCATGGAGTAATTTCCTGGAGTAGCCGGAGAATGCGTGGTATCACTTAGAACAGAGTAGTTGAAACTACCCGTTGCAGTAGAGTTGCTGTTAGAAGTTACAGCCTCCATATCACTTAATTCAGCCTCCATCAAAATTCGGGCGATATCAAATTTTGCTTTTATTTGTGTTCGCTTTGATAGTTTTTTGAAAGTATCAGCGTATCCCAAAAATAATAAATCTACTCCATCACATTTTACATCAACTTTATCTTCACTTCTGTTGCGATCTCTTCTATTTTGTAAGTACTGGATCATTCTATCTGTTGGATCCGGATCCGGATTACTTCTCCTATGCCTTCTATAAATTTGTTGGGCGTTTTGAGTTTCTTGCGGGCGGGTATCTTGTGCAACGTCTTGTGTAGTTACGTCTCCCGTAGATTGAGAGTCAGTAGAATTAACTTTTTCAACATTCAGAGATGCCATACTACCTTGAGTCTCATTCAATGTAATTGCTGGATCAATGAAATTCATTTGATCTGCCCAAGTCCAATTTTGAAGCTTTTTTGCAGCTTGGCCACTTGTACTCTTTTTAGATAATTTGTACTTTTTGTAGGAGTCTTTTAAATGAAGTGAAGCTCCTCTCACACCTCCGCTGCGAAACCATAACAGCGGAACCGCATTAATTTCGCTGTGTTTTGTCCGTATGTAGGAGAAGCGGAACTGCCACGGAACTGCCTGTTCTAACGCATAGATTTAACTATATTCTATCTCTTTCACCGCGCGGTTTCGTCGATAATACTCCGACGCCAGCCACACTACCGCGCTCCGGCCGCCATTTTGTTGCGGTGCCGCGTTGTTTTCGCACGTGTTTGTGGAAATCGACAAAAATTAAAAGCGAAACTACATTTATTTCATAAAATGGACGTCGATTTCACAGAAAAATTAATTCAAGAGGTCAGAAATAGACCTATTCTTTATTTATTAAATCATCCGGATTATAAAAATAATATGAAAAAACTGCAGGCATGGAGAGAAATCCAGAGGGAATTAAATGAGGAAGGTATGTAGTCTTTTTATAATAATAATAGACTGTATTTGTAATGTATTTGTTTATTTTGCTTATAAGATAATATTATGTATTATATGTATAATTATTTATTTGTACTTATTATAGATAATATTATGATAACGTTAAGTTCTCTGCGTTTGTGTAAAATATTGAACGAATTTATCTCTGACCTCAAACGCTGCCGACGATGCTCTCTGTCGGTTGCCAGGTCTATTTTGTGGTAGAAAGGCACCTAGCTGTTCTATTTCAAAGCTGGAACTGGTATGTACGGCTGACTCTTTCGTCTGTATAAAGTTGTGCAAACAACAAGCTGCTTTTACAATTTTTATTGTGTTTGTCAAATCTGTTTCGAAAGGTCTTAGGAAAATCCTAAACTTCTGTGCCATTATTCCAAAAGCACATTCCACAACTACACGTGCTCGACTGAGCGCCTGATTAAATCTCTTTTTATCTCTATCTTGCATAGCCGCTTCTCTTACAAAAGGTCTCATCAAAAACGTTTCCAGCTTAAAGGCACCATCCCCTATTAAAACATAAGGCAAAGGATCTGTGCCTTGTTGTAATGGTTGGGCATTTGGTACATTAAGTTGACCAGTTCGCAATAGTTGTAAAAAAGGTGTTTTTTCAAATATAGTACTATCAGAATCTTTTCCAAACGATCCAATGTCAACATATATGAATTTGTAATTAGCGTCTACAACAGCCAATAACACAATAGAAAATTTACTTTTGTAACAGTAAAACATTGAGCCGCTATCTGGAGGGCATTTAATGGTAATATGCTTTCCATCCACGCTACCCAGGCAATGAGGAAATCCCCATTTCCCAAAAAAGTCTTCTGCGATATTGAGCCACATTTCTTGTGTAGGTTGTGGAATGGCTAATGGTTGTAAAACATTCCATATTTCCTGACATACTTCGGTCACTATTTTTGAAACTGTTGAATTTCCTATACGATATGAAAACGATAATGTCTTATAGCAATCTCCAGTAGTTAGGAATCTGCAATGAAAATAATATTAATTTTGAAATAATATTAATTTTGTCTTATTTTGTTATTTTTCAGTCGTAACTTTGAAAGCGAAGTGGAAGAATTTAAAAGACTCCTACAAAAAGTACAAATTATCTAAAAAGAGTACAAGTGGCCAAGCTGCAAAAAAGCTTCAAAATTGGACTTGGGCAGATCAAATGAATTTCATTGATCCAGCAATTACATTGAATGAGACTCAAGGTAGTATGGCATCTCTGAATGTTGAAAAAGTTAATTCTACTGACTCTCAATCTACGGGAGACGTAACTACACAAGACGTTGCACAAGATACCCGCCCGCAAGAAACTCAAAACGCCCAACAAATTTATAGAAGGCATAGGAGAAGTAATCCGGATCCGGATCCAACAGATAGAATGATCCAGTACTTACAAAATAGAAGAGATCGCAACAGAAGTGAAGATAAAGTTGATGTAAAATGTGATGGAGTAGATTTATTATTTTTGGGATACGCTGATACTTTCAAAAAACTATCAAAGCGAACACAAATAAAAGCAAAATTTGATATCGCCCGAATTTTGATGGAGGCTGAATTAAGTGATATGGAGGCTGTAACTTCTAACAGCAACTCTACTGCAACGGGTAGTTTCAACTACTCTGTTCTAAGTGATACCACGCATTCTCCGGCTACTCCAGGAAATTACTCCATGATCAGTGACGCAACAGTTACTGACAATGCTAATTATTATATTCTTCCACAAGAGGGCAATACGGCTATACCTACTGATTTAACAACCTCAAATCAAAATGATCATGAACAAATCAACATGTTTCACTTATCGTAGAGTTAGTAACATGCCGAATATTTTTTTTGTATTAATGATTAATAAATAAATAAATAATTTACTTACCTCAAAGTTAAGGCTAATCTTTCTCTGCTAGAAATAGCTTCCCTAAACCTTGTATTTTGTTTAGTAATATGTGGCTTCAAAAGATTATGTAGATCTTCAAAACTCCCTGGGCTCATTCTAAAATATGTATAAAAACGATCTTCATGTGACTCTAGTTCTTTACATAATAGGTTTTCTCCTAATTTCTTCCTTTTTTCATTAATCTCGTGCACCCAAATTCTACGAGATTTACGCCTTTTCAAAGTTAAAGTCCACAATAATATTTCCTCCTCCTCTGACTCTGATAACGACGACATTTCGCTCCGATGGCTGACTGATGACTAGCAGGTTCCGACGCCCGTTCCGCAACTACACAACTACACTTTATCGCAGCGGAATTCCTACAGCGGTTTCGCAACTGAAGTTTCGCAGCGGAGGTGTGAGAGGTGCCGAGAGGAGCTTTAGCTTTGTGTTTCCAGTTTGCAATTCCGCCTGGAGGTAACACTCTTGTTTGTTTTTGTATGACAATAGTTACAGAGTGTAAAATGGTGTTATACTGTGTTTCTAATGGTGGAGGAATTTAATTTGTAAAATTGAATTATATCTAAGTAAAATAAAATTTAAGGTAAGGTAAGGTTAGTATATTATTTGAACCTGTTTTATGTGAAGTAACCTAATTTTTGATTCGAATAACGATATTTATTATGCGATTTTGAAACTCGAACCTTTCAAAATCGCAAACAAGATGGCGCTTAAATTATCTTATTATTTTAATGTGCATTTTAAATGGACACTGCAGTGAACAATTTATGCATTTTAAATGCAAAAAAAAACATTTATAATACAAAATGCCGCGAAATATTATCAATACACTTCTTTCTTTGATCAACCGCTGCGCCATCTAGTCTAGCCCCTAGCCAAACCTTCAGGCGTTTGCGATCATAGAAAGAAAATAGATAATCGTAAGTGTAACTTGGCTACGGGGGCTGAGCAGTAATGGTGAGATCTATAGATGGCACTCTCACTCAGATCAGACTCAAGACTGAGTTAAAACGAGACAGATTTATGTCAGGACATATTTGTGTCTCACTTTAACTCAATCTTGAGTCTTGAGCAGAGCCAGAGTACGATCTATAGATCTCAGCCTAAGAGCACATATCAACTGTGATCAACGCTGCTTAACCAACTGGGAGATTCCCCTCAAGTAACGTCCTGAATTGCAACAAGCTTTATTCACGGCTTGATGTAAGCACTGAAAGGGCTAACGAGTTAATGACATTCGTTTCAGAGTCAGATTCAAAATAGATATTCTTGTTAAGAGTCTTGTAAATTGGCGCACGGTTCGGGGACGGTATCAAATTGTTTCCGCATCACACGGTGACGGCCAGCAGCTGCTAGTTGACGACGGTCGACTACTGGAACCGTAATCTGTTTAGCTTAGGTGGTTGCCTCATGCCTCATGGATACAAATTGTGTAACAAACTTATATGTCTTTTTCTTTGATCGAGGTCAATAGAAAAATGTTTTTTCATCCAGAATGTATTTCGAATCAATTACCGAATCTGCACCGCTACGTGGTCGAAATTCCACGATCCCGCACTAAGGGCTTTGCTTCTTAGTTCCTACTACGCGTTCCTAATGTGTTAATTACATATTATCTATCTCTTTTAACACTAAGGTGTAAGTTACACAAGAAAAGTTTCTCAAATGCGACCGGCAAGAAATTGTTTGCGACTATCCTATGGGATAAATTCCCATACCATTCTCGTCCGCGATTTGACCGTTCACTATAACTTGTCCTTTGCCGTCATGTTGGCACCATTGCTTCACACAATGAAAACCCTGACAACGGCTTGAGATAAGCAATAGTGCCAACATGAGGGCATGGGACAAGTTATAGTGAAGGGTCTGTATATATAACATTACATTACATATTTATACATTATGTCAAAACAGACGCTCGAATACAAGTGTCGAAAATTTCTCTCGCATTCGAGAAACTCTCCTTGTGTAACTGATCCATTAAGTTTCGAGGTAAATGTGTCGCACTCATTGAATTGGTCACACTGGTTATACTAGGGCTGTTTGTCGTAAAAGGTGTTTTGTTTTATACATGTTCCAACAACTCTAACTATACTCACGCATCCTCGATAAACTGAAAAAAAGCCGGCCAAGTGCGAGTTGGACTCACGCACCGAGGGTTCCGTACTCCAAAAGTAAAAGTAAAACGATAATATTATATTAATTTGCTTATTTATCGTTAACTTTGTTTGTAGAGGTTTATTGTTTATATAAAAAAAACTATGGTAGTTAGAGCGTTGCTTTTATTTATCCTGTAAAATATACATAAACCTCTATTGACCATAATTATTTCAGATTTTTCGATTGGTAAACTTCGGAGATAAGGGGGGGGGGGGGGGGGGGGAACGGTATTTTTTTCGACATTTTGGCCGATTACTCAACAACTATTATATATAGAAATAATTATAAAACTGTTTTAGAATGCACAAGTAAAGGCCTTTCATATGATACCCCACTCGGTATGATTATCTTACTTTGAAATTTCAAACCCCCGATTTTCCCCCCTTTTTTTATCAAACTAAAATAATTTTCGCGTTGCTTTTATTTTTCCTGTAAAATATATGTCGGCGAAGTGGTCTCGCCAGTGTTTTTAAGAGGAGCAGAATCGTTGACCTCACATGGGTCACCGATTCTGCCGTCACTATCCATTTTAACGAAAGTCAATATCTGAAGCGAAAGCTAATTCAAAATAGGAAATCAAAGTTAATTATCCTAATATTTAAATCCATAATAATAAAATGAGTAGGTAGTTTTAAAATTACAACTTGTCTCGACTTGGCTCGATACCCACAAAAGGAACTAAAAGAAACACCACGCTATTTTTAGGCGTTGATTATAATTTGAACGAAAACACCGTAAGTTCACTTATCACGATCTGTTTTTATTACAATAGTTTAAGCTAGGAAAATTCCACAATGAATTTACAAGTTAGTTTTTAATAATTAAATCGTCTTATCTAAAAATATTGCAAGTAACAATTTCAACTCAAAAGCACTGAAAACTAAACTACAAAATGAAGCCTAGGTATAACCTAGACTTCTGATTTTATTGAATACTCAAATCGACAAGAGTTTCCCCTTACAACCTATCGCTGGCAAGTGCCCAAAAATTAATGTGAAAAATACGCCATCTTAATCGAATGCAAGCTGCGTGAGCCCTTCCACGTGCTTTGCTCCTATTGGTCGGGCGGCATTGCATTCGATTGGATGGTAACAGTCATGTTAAATGCTTACTTATTTAATAGACGAGTAAATAATAGTTTAAACACATAGAAATTACTTCTAAAATCATTCTAATAATTAAACATTGATTTTACAACAATTCGGATAGCAAAATCTTTACATGAAAATAATTAGGAAACAAACAAGACGCAATCATGACAAATTGCTTACTTATTTAATGGACGAGTAAATAATAGTTTAAACACATAAAAATGACTTCTAAAATCATCATAATAATTAAGCATTAATTTTACAGCAATTTGGATAGCAAAATCTTTACATGAAGATAATTAGGAAACAAACAAGTACTTACACCAAAAACTCGTCCTTTTTAAAGTAAATTAACTATTCCTTCACTTGTTTTGCACAATTTGGATATTAATAATAAGATTAAATTTAAACTTAATTAATTAATAATAAAAATCGGGGAGAATGGTTTAAAGGTTGAAGCCCGTCTAGCCTCCGCGGCGACACGGCCATACTGCATGCGATGCGTGCCCTGCAGCGCCTCGTTATACAGGTTAAGTTCTGTAGACAAAGAAATTAGCTTTGAGGCAAGGGCACTTCCACAGTGAACCTAAGCCTATAGATTCCAAGGGACTTTTTTGTAAGTAAGACTTTTGCTAGTTAGGATTTCCTTAAACTAAGGAAAATCCAAGGCAATAAAGCATTGAAGCATATGTCATGGTTAAATTTGAAAATTTTTGCATATTGACACTGCTCGCTACAAGCGACGGCAGAGTAAAATAAAAACAATTTTGTAACTGTTCACTCTACATGAACACAGTTAAATAAATAAACTATTTGCACATACCACATGACATTA